>CM050322.1:50882501-51512112 GCA_027475135.1 Bactrocera correcta
ATCTATTATAAAATACTTACCCTAACAATGTTAAATATACTCACCTTAATCTATTACCATAATCTGTTACAATATTGAAAGAAAAGTTGAAGATTATTATACTTACCCCTTATTGATACATATTTATTTTACCACTAGTTTAAGCCGTTAGTTTTAAGATTTAGGCTTAGCAATTAGTTTAAGAAATAAAGAACTGCTATTGTATTAAGAACCATCGAATCGAACGCACGCGTCTTCATTCTTTTTCGCAAGTTAATTTTCGTAATTTACGACAGGCAATTAGGCTTCATTTTATTCGCGCATTCCCAAGTTTTTATTATCGCTTCTCAAAAACGCTTGAGAATTTTCAACATGGATCGTACCAACTTCGCCACTGTTGTGTAATTCACATTCAAAACTCATGTCAATGTTCAGTATTGCAGATTGGTGAAATCGATCAAATACGTTTGCAAATACGTCATCAAAGAAAGCAACATGGCGGTTATTGGCCTTGAAGGAGGTGAGATCAGCAGTATCAAATGGTTCGATACGTGAACTGCAATATAGCAATTGTAGGATGTTTACTTTTGCAATTCATGAAAGTTTTCCGACTGTAGTGGGTCTCGCGGTTCAACTTCAATTAAGTCAATTCGTATTGTGAATGGTACAGTGTGTGCAACTTTTTGAGAAGCATGCCAGTAATTTTAATTGCTGGAACATGATAATCACTGGAAAAAACGATGAACAATGCGATAGCTATTTCGCATGCCACTAAAGTTCGCACACTTTTCGCGAAGATCATTTCGACATATCAACCTTCAAATTCGCGTCAATTATAGGATACAAAATATAACATTGCCGATGACATTTTAGGTTGTATTAGCTAAGAATTTCAAATGAGCAAACTTCGGCTGATACTTCCAATGGTTTGGTATCAATTTCGCCTGCCTATTGTCAATTCACTCCAACGGAAAATGAAGTCATCACGAATGTTTATCTGAACATTGACCAAATTATCGTAACAGCGATTGCTTGAGTGCACGTGCAATTTTAGCTGCCAAAAATACCGTTGTTAATAACTTAAGCTGGAAGATTCAAAGTCAAATTCCGGGAGGCTTGCGCTCATATAAATCGATCGATCAAATTCTTTGTAGAGGCTTGGTATGCCACAGCATCATCACTCAAAGTTGGATCTGTCATTATTATGTTTCACAATCTTCATGCGCCGAAACTGTGTAATGTAACCCGACTAATTATGACGCAGTTATCGAATACAAGGGACAGCCATTTCACTTCAAACGTATTCAAATTCCAGGGAAAATTGCATTTCCGATGACGATAAACAGGACACAAGGATAGTCGCAAGAAGAGTGTGGCATAAATCTGGAAATGCTATGTTTTTCGCACGACCAGATATATGTGAGATGCTGACGAGTTGGAAACCCATTTTCTCTGTACATACATATATGCACCAGAACAGAAACCAAAAATTTTGTTTATTAAGCTGCGCTACATGAAAAAAAAATTTAGAAAAATCGCAAATAAATGATTTTCAACACAATATAATTTCAACTTTCTTTTCATTTCAAAACACATAATTTCCAGCAGGACAACGGTCAGCTAGTTTTTAAATAAGCTTAAGATTTTATAACTTATTGTTAGGTTTTTAAAACTAAAAGCAGATGAAATAAATAAATAAAAGGAAAACATTTTATAACTCTTACAATTTGCAACAATCAAAGCCTTGGAAATACTTTAAGGTGTAAAACCAATCATATAGAGTAAAGCCAACCTGGTACATAAAGCCACAATCAATAATAATGGTAACGCTAAAAGTGAAACTTTAACAAATAAACAAAACACAAAATAAAAAGGCATTACCGCAAATAATTTGTTTATATTACTTTACATCAGTCATGATTAGAGCCCATTCCAATTGCGAAATAAATTTAAAAATTCTACAGAGTAATAATAATATAATATATCTACATATATACATACATTTTGATATATAAAAATTACGTGGCACGTTGTTTGTCCGCGATGGGCTACTAACCTACTAAACCGATTTTAGCAAAATTTAATACACTGTGTCCAGTTCGAATCAAATTAGAAGATAGGATAATAAAAAACGCAGTAAAAGCCCTTGTCGGGGTAGGTCGACGTATGGGGCCGATTACGAATAATTAAAAGATTATTAGTTTAAGTTCAAACGTTATAAAAACTTAGTTTACTATTCAATTGTGTAAATAAACACGTGTTAGCGCGTGAAATGAGCTTTCCAAAAAGGTATAGCATAACCGATGCGACGAATGAAACTAGCGAAAATACTGCAAGACTTTTTTGACAACCTAATATATAAATATATGGGTGTGTGTGTGTTACCAATATGGGTTAATTGGGTTATATGTATGTAATTCTATGGTAATAAACTTATGTGTTGTAACCTGTTGTCGGTGCAGATTCCTGTATCCTGTGTTGTTGTTTTCGAAATGCTGTGAAGTATCGCCGTTTAATGTTGTGCGGATTCTTTGTTTAAAAACGTTTAACTGTGTTCACTAATATGTTGTGTTCACTTCTGTGTGATGGCTTGTCGAATTAAACTTCACTTGTAATTAAATCGTTTTATTTTCCGTGAGATTCACTTGCTCAGTAGGCGGGATATGCCTTAAGACAAAAAGCGCGGGAAAGTTATTTCTTTTTGTTTCTCCTTCTGTTCTTGTGTGTGAAGTTGGGGCGGTTGATATTCCTCTGCATTACGCCTCTATTACTTTATGTAATTTGTGGGAGTAATGCAGAGGAGTATTTGTTTGGATTAAACGGCGCTATTAAATAGACGCTCTATTAAGCAGACATCTCCGTTAACCATACACATTGGCCGGTCCCGATTTTTTTGATGTTTATTAAGTACATTAGACATTGATAAAGTAGCATTAAATTTGTTTGATTCCAATGAAATTTATGTGTACCAACATATTCAAAATCAAACCTCAGGTACAACCCCTTGGATTAGTTTACCGACAAAAACGTTTTCGCCTTTATTCATAAATAAAATTTTCACTCTATTGAATAGTTTATTATATGAATAACTATCTGACCCCGCAGGCGTTGTCCGGTGTTTTAAAATGAAAAGAAAGTTGAATTCAGATTATGTTCAAAATAATTTATTTGCGATTTTTCTAAATTTTTTTTTCAATATAACGCAGTTCGATAAACAACATTTTTGGGTTTCTGTTTCGATGCATTAAGTATATAAAAGATAGTTTTCCAACTCGTGAACATGCCACGTATATCTGGCCGTGTGAAAAACCTAGCATTTCCAGAATTATACCACATACTTCTAGCGACTATTCTTGTGTCCTGCTTATCGTTATCGCAAATGACATTTCCTTTGAAAAATGAATATGTTTGAACTCAAATGGCAAATCATTAGAAATCGTTGGAAATCTTAGGAATTCGTAGAATAAAGCATTCGGTCCCTTGTATTCGATAGCTGCGTCACAATCAGCCGGGTTTCATTACACAGTTTCAGCGAATGAAGATTGCAAAAAGTAATAATGACAGATCCAACTTTGAGACGCAAACGATGCTGTGGCATACAAAGCCTCTCCAAAGATTTTAGAAATTTCACTGTATAATTCACGGTTTTGTCTTCATTGTCTAGAAGATCGATCGATTTGTATGAGCGCAAACCTTTCGGAATTTGACTTTGAATCTTCCAGTTTATGTCATTAACATCGGTATTTTTGGAAGCTTAAATTGATGGAACATCCTTTTGAACGCGAGCTAAAGTGAGAAGGCGAAACATCTCCTCAGCAGGGTTGTGGGCTGGGTTTGGGACCCGCCACGTAAAAAATCATACCAATGAAAAGGAACAACAAGCATAGGATGAGTGACCCCCCTTTTTAATGACGACCATAACAAACGAAATAAGGACTTAACGCCAGGGTGAGCAAAGAAGGTATATTTGGCACTACGGTCGGTAAATTCAGCGTCCACGACGAAACATCCCCAAATGGGTTGAGGCTGAACGACTTCGCCGGGGCCCGAAATATGGTTATCTGTGGTACTCGATTCCAGCACAAGAAAATACATCAAGCTACCTGGCTGTCTCCGGATCGAAAGGCCACCAACCAGATCGATCATTTTGTGATGGATGGAAGGCACGTCTCCAGTGTTCTAGACGTGCGTACGCTCTGAGGTCCTAACATCGACTCGGACCACTATCTTGTAGCAGCCAAGACTCGCACCCACTTCTGTGCAGAAAAAACGCACGTCAACAAACACAAGGAAGGTTCGACGTCGAGAAGCTGCAATCGCAACAGATAGCCGAACGATTTTCTATTCGGCTTGCACTCCTGCTCTCTAAGAGCACTCGCCAACAACTCGGTATAAGGGAACTGTGGGAAGCCATTTCAAACTCCTTACGTACAGCTGCAACCGAAACCATTGTTGTTCGGAAAGTGCGAAAGAACAGCTGGTACGACGAGTAGTACCGTGGTCGCAGCGGAGAGAAAACAGCCTGCCTACCTCGCAACGTCACGATCGACCACAACACGTGGGAGATTGGATAGATACTGAGAGTTGACGAGTGAAGTAAGACGCATTTGCAGACAGAAAAATAAAGAGGCCGAAGAGCTTGATAAGCTGGCTGATAGACGTAATGCTCGAAACCTCTAAGAAAAGATGCGGCAGCTAACTGAAGGTTTAAAGACTGGAGCATACTCTTGTAGAACCCCCAAAGGTGATCTAGTCACTGATGCCTAGAGAATATTTAAATTATGGAGGGAAGACTTCTCCATCCTGCTGAAGGGCAGTGAACGTACAACGCTAGGAGAAGGCGAACCCGATTCCCCAATCGATGACGATGGAGCAGACGTTCCATTGCCCGACCATGAAGAGGTTCCAATAGCAATTGCCCGCCTGAAGAACAACAAAGCGGCAGAGGCCGACGGATTGCCTGCCAAACTATTTAAACACGGCGGCGAAGAACTGATAAGGAGCATGCATCTGCTTCTTTGCGAAATATGGTCCGACGAAAGCATGCCCAATGATTGGAATTTAAGTGTGCTTTGCCCAATCCATAAAAAGGAGACCCCACAATCTGCGCCAACTACCGTGGGATAAGCCTCTTCAACATCGCATATAAGGTTCTATCGAGCGTATTGCGTGAAAGAGTAAAACCCACCGTCAACAAACTGATTGGACCTTATCAGTGTGGCTTTAGACCTGGCAAATCAACAACCGACCACATATTCAAATCTTGGAAAAGACCCGTGGAAGGAGAATCGATACACACCACCTCTTCATCGACTTCAAAGCTGCTTTCGACAGAACGAAAAGGAGCTGTCTTTATGCCGCAAAGTCTGAATTTGGTATCCCCGCAAAACTAATACGGCTGTGTAAATTGATGATGATCAACACCAAAAGCTCCATCAGGATCGGGAAGGACCTCTCTGAGCCATTCGATACCAAACGTGGTTTCAAACAAGGCGACTACCTATCGTGCGACTTCTTCAATCTGCTGCTGGAGAAAATAATTCGAGCTGCAGAACTTAATCGAGCAGGTACAATCTTTTACTTGAGTGTACAGCTGCTGGCCGATGCCGATGATATTGATATCATTGGCCTCAACACCCGCGCCGTTAGTTCTGCTTTCTCCAGACTGGACAAGGAAGCAAAGCAAATGGGTCTGGTAGTGAACAAGGGCCGACATATCTCCTGTCATCGAACAAACAGTCGTCGCACTCGCGACTTGGCTCTCACGTCACGATTGACAGTCATAGCTTTGAAGTCGTAGATAATTTCGTCTATCTTAGAACTAGTGTAAGCACTACCAATAATTTCAGCCTGGAAATTCAACGCAGGATAACTCTTGCCAAAAAGTGCTACTTCGTAATGAGTAAGCAATTAGGAAGCAAAATCTTTCGACGAACAAAAACCACTCTAAGTCACTCATAATTCCCGTCCTGCTATATGGTGCAGACGCCTGGACGATGACAACAACTAATGAGTCGACGTTGTGAGTTTTCGAGAGAAAAATTCTGCAAAAGATTAATGGTCCTTTGCGTTTTGGCCACGGCGAATATCGCATTCGATGGAACGACGAGCTGTATGAGATACATGACGACATTGGCATAGTTCAGCGAATTAAAAGACAGCAGTTACGCTGGCTAGGTCATGTGGGCCGAAATGACCAAAACACCCCAGTAGTGGACGCAGTACCCGCCGGGGGAAGCAGAGGAAGAAGAAGACCTCCACTCCGTTGGAAGAGCCAAGTGGAGAAGGACTTGGCTTCGCTTGGAATATCCAATAGGCGCCACGTAACGAAAAGAGGAAACGACTTGCGCGCTTTTGTTAACCAGGCTATAATCGCGTAAGCTGTGTCTACGCTAGTGAAGAAGAAGAAGAAATTGTGCGAGCACTCAATCAATAGCAGTTACGATAATTTGGCCAATGTTCCAATAAACATTCGTGATGAGTTCATCTTTTGTTGTAATAAATTGACAAAAGGCAGGTGATATGATATGAAGCCACTGGAAGCATCAACCGGAATTTACCCATTTTCAATTCTTAGCGAATTCGATGTTAAATGTCTTCGGCAATGTATTTTTTGTTAATATCTCATGACGCGGATTTGAAGGGTGATATGTCGAAATGATCAGCGCGAAAAGTGTGCGAACTTCAGTGGCATGCGAAATAGCTATCACATAGTCAATCGTTTTCTTTTTTGTTGTTATTTTGTTTATACATTGCAACTTGTTCAAGTAAATGAAAGAACTAATAAGCAACTTGAATATGACTCAAACATATAATTACAAAATCACAAAACTTCTATGAGAGTACTGGCTAATTTGAAAGATCGCGGAGTTTAAGGCGTTTGAGTCGTCTTGGTGGTTCATCTCTAGAAGTTTTTGAATCGAATGTCCAGCTCCTTACGTTTGTTTTTTACGTGAACTTTCCTTCGTATCTTAGTGTCAAGCGTCATTCCTAAGTATTAAGCGGAATTAAAGTACGGCATTCGTGCACCATCTATGAAAATTGGTAAGTGCTGTATCTTGTTGTATGTGAAAACAATGTGTACAAACTTAGCTTCGTTCTGCTTTATCGGTCATTTCTTTGCCCATTGTACGACTTAATTTACAGCCTTTTGGAGATTAGTAGTGGACTCGTGTTCACTACTACCAACAGCAAACGACGCGGTATCATCTGCAAATGTGGCTGTTGTATAATAGCAGTCTACTGGCAAGTCGTGTATGAATAGAGTATAAAGAAGAAGGCCCAACACACTACCTTGCGGAACTCCTGCCTTTATTTCTCTGAGAGTAGAATATTTGTCTCCTTGTTTAACGCGAAAGTAGCGATCAGATAAATACGATTTTTTGATGTCATAATGCTGTTTCGGTAAATTCAGTTTCAATTTCGAAAGCAGTTTCTTGTGACAAACTTTATCAAAAGCTTCTGCAACATCCAAAAACGCGGCAGAACAGATTTGTTTTTCTTCAAGGCTTTTTCAATAATGTGTGTTATCCTGTGAAGGTGATCAATCATAGAATGGTTGGCTTGAAACTTAAACTGATGCGCTGGCATTATGGTTTATCGTTCAATGATTTTATTAAGACGTTTTATGTGAATTTTCTTAAAAAGTTTCGATATTATCGGTAGAAGTGATATGGGCTTGTAGGAAGATACATCATATCCTGGTTTTCGTGGCTTTGGAATCATGATAACTTTTCCAATAAGTTGGCACGTATTTAAGATAAAAAGCCGCGTTAATAATGTTGGTAAGTTTTACTATACTTATTGGAGGAAGCTGTTGTAGGATCTCGGCAGTAATAAGGTCGTAACCGGGGAATTTTTAGTTTTTAAAAATTTTGTTTTCCTCACTTAGCTCGCTGCTTGTACAACTTGAGATTTCTTCGCTTTCTTGACTGGAGGCAGTAGGATAATCTACGTGTGTTTAATATGGGGAGAATATTTTGGCTAAATAATCTGAAAATACTTCTGCTTCTTTTGAATCGTCTCTGGCCCAGCTATCAGCACTTATTTTAATGGGACACACTTGAGTTTCTGGTGTTTGTAGTCTTTTACAGGTTTTCCAAAGAGAGTAGTCGGAATTTCATCCATTGCTTAGGGACCGAATATATTTTGTGAAATTTTCAGTTTTAATCCTCTTAATTTTCCAATTAAGATCATAAGAGACTTTATTTAAAATAGATTTATCGGCTTGATGCTACTTACGTCGTAGTTTTCTCTTTAATTTAATTGTTTCCCTCACATCATTAAGATATTGAGAGTTTACAGCAATTTTCTTTAATTCCGGTGTACTTTTCCAAGCTGCGTGTTGTATACTTGTTGTAAAGTGTAAAATTTCAGATTGCAACTGGGCTGTATTTAATACAGACTCATATTTACTTTCGTAACATTCCATGATCGTTCTAAAATATTCCCAATCTGTACGGTTATTATACAAGCCGCTGCTTTGTCTTTAAAGATGACGGTTTCACTATAACTTAAATAGATTGGGGATTGATCCGAGTTAAGGTCATAATCCTAATTGATCGACAAATAGTACCGGGATATTTTGCCTACAATAAAAAAATCTATAAGGCGGAATCTTTTGATTATCTGATGGCCAATATGATGGTAAGTTCGTCGAGAATGCGTAACTACCGGTTGACTGCAGTGCTTTATAGAGTTCTCTCCCCTTTGTAGTCGTAAGCCTTGAACCCCAGTGCGTGTTCTTTGTGTCTGTTTATTAGGTGTTGGTTCTCTTCAAATTGGATTTGATGCCTTGGAGGACTGTACACAGAGGTAAGCGAGAGCGGACTTTAACTCCGTAAATAGTCACTGTTGTAGTTTGAAACTTATCAGTTGAAAGTTTTTCTTCTTAAAAATGTTTAATGGTATTTTTAATTAGTATTGCGCTTCCGCCACGGGCGCAATTGCTGGGATGAATTGTATGGCAAGTTTCATAGTTTTTAATTTTAAAATAGGTTTGTGACGTAAAATGTGTCTCCGATATCATACGTACGTCAATATTTTCCGAGTTCAGTACAATTTCGATTTCAATCTTATGTTTGATTAATAAATTAGAGTTCCATAGAAAATTTTTTGTCGATTTAGACATCTGGTATTAAAAATATATTTTTCAAGCTTGCATAAGCGGTTTTGTAAGGAAATGTTGAATTCCTCTTGTTTATTGAGTTTCTGTAATATCTGTGATAAAATGTTGTTATTGGATATTTTGTCATTATTATTTGCTTTTGGAACATGAGCAAAAGTAAATTTTTTTGATGTTTCAGCTGTAATTTTAGGATTTTCTTGTTGTTGATGTTCGTGATTTTCTGTTCTAAAGTCTAAAGAACCTTCAATTTTCATCTTGGGAAGTTTTACCGGTTCAATAGAAACAATTGAATTTAATATAGTTTTGGTTTCGTAAATCTTTTTTATGTTTTCCATGGGATTGAATGTTACCAAAAACATGTCGAGGGGGGTTTTAATTTTCCATTGAAGATGATTGACAACACTCAGTGCATTTAGTCCTTGCTCTTTTAAGTCATAAGAGTTGTGTTTTTTTTTTTGCGAAGCTATACCAAGATATATTTCTACTCGAAAGTGCTTTCGATATGCATCTATAATCCTCTACGGAGAAAGTATTTACTTTATAAATTCCATTATTTAAAAGTTTAATGGTAAAATTGTTATTTGCTTCTGATTTTGCAATAGCATATAGCATATTATTTGCTTTTCTCTGAAGATCAGGATAATATTCCGCTTTTCGTTTTTTAGCTGGTCTTTTTTTTAGAATCCAATCCGTTTCTCCAGCCAGTTCTTCTTCATCCATTGAGAGTTCAACCTTATTTTTCAAATTCGGAATTTTCTTTTCCTCGGTGGACTTAATCTTTATATTTTCGGATTTTAAAGTATTTTTTCACACATTTGTTCCATCTCCTTTTAGCTTTTTTGTTAGTTCTTCGATTGTAACATCTTTTTTGGCAGTTTTGTTTAACTTACCTTCTCCTGGAAGTGGTGTCTTAATAATTGCCATTGCTTTAAAAATTTGCATATTGTAAATTTTGATAAATTCCCGGCACTCACCTTTTGGCTAATTCGAACGAGAAAAATGCCCTATATCTAATCATATGGTAATGTTTTGTTCAACATTCATCGAGTGTAATTGCAAAATCGATTGCTACAGTTCAGATACTACATATAAGAAAACACAGGAATATTTGTCAGCTATTATGCATTCATCTCAAATTATGATTCAACCTTTCCTTGTTCAGTTACAACTATCAGTATAATTCATATATGTATACATAAGCATGTGTGTGTAAACAAAAACCACTGTACCCTGCCAGTAGCTGTGTGATTTTATTTCGTATTTTTGAAGTAAAAGAATGTTCAAATGATTCGTACATGAATTTTGAACATATGCTTATGTTTTGAAATATATGTTTTTTGTTTATAAATTGTTTTGGCTTTTAACATAAAACGACAGAAAGTAGCCTTTGCCCGTCCCGAGGTTCCAAGCTATCTCATCACCGAAATCGAGGGCGATTTTGTAAAAAAAAGCCGTCTTTGGAACATCCTCAGGACTACAAATTTCACGTCTTTCCATGTTGTGGTTTGGGCGTAACGCGCGGACATACCAAAAAGGCGTTTAATTTTTATATATAATATAAGATATCAGGATTTTCGAACATCCGATTGACTTTACTCTGTATGATTCGTTTTTTAGTATGTGACATGTTAACAGTACGAGGTGTGTTCAAAAAGTATCGCGAATCGTAACTGACAGTTTTCTTCGATTGCAGGGGCGTGGTGCATCATGAGTTCTTGCCACAGGGAAGAACGGTCAATAAGGAATATTACCTGCAAGTTATGCGCAATTTTCGCGAAGCAATCCGCCAGAAACGCCCGGATTTGTGGAATAAAAAAAATTGGCTTTTGCACCACGATAACGCCCCTGCTCACACGTTGCCGCAGCCACCATATTCCCCAGATCTGGCCCCCCTGTGACTTTTTCTTGTTCCCTAAACTGAAGAGGCCCATGAAAGGAGAACGTTACGCTTCTCTTGACGAGATAGAGACGGCATCGAAGGAGGAGCTGAAGAAGATAAAAAAATGATTTTTTGATGTGCTTCGAAGATTGGAAAAACCGTTGGCACAAGTGTATAATATCTCATGGGGATTACTTTGAAGGGGACAAAATAGATATTCATGAATAAATAAAAAATTTTTGAAAAAAAACACAAAATTCGCGATACTTTTTGAACACACCTCGTATGTGGTATTGGGAAAAATAGATCAAATTTGGTCATAATACCCCAACTTCCAAATACTACATAAAGTGGTTTTCGTTTTTCTAACAAACCCTGTGTGTCTGTTAGCAAATGAGTTATATAAGTTAGCACCCCACATATTCAAGAGGTATCATATGATGCATTAATATCAAATAATACAAAGTAATATAATATAACACCACTAAATCGCTGAGAGTACGAAACGTGTAGTGGCAACCTGTGAGAAGCGTAGCGTCAGCAAACTGCCAACCTGTGGAAAGCGCAGCGTCAGCAAACTCTGTACCCGTTGCAGCGGCAAACGTGGGTAAAGTTAAGCGTAAATAATTGTAAAATTCAGTTCTTAGACAGAATTCAATAAAGGAGCATAGCTCTCGGAAACATTTTTTTATTAAAACTAACTAAACGTTTTTTAACTTATATATATGTATAGTACATGTATGTATGTACATATAGAATTGCTTGGATTGATACTCAGGTTGACGTTTTACATCTTAAGGTATTTCCCTTGCTTTGATTCCTGAAAGTTGCAAGAGTACACCATGATCGGTTGCATCCGAACTTAGCCCTTCCTTACTTGTTACTATATTTATTGGATGAAGTTGTTTTAGGACCTCGGCAGTATTCAGGTCGTAACCAGGGGATTTTTTGTATTTTAGATTTATTCGATAGGCAACGAGTTTGATGCTACCTACGACGTAGCTTTCTCTTATATCATTTGAGTATTGAGAGTTTACATAAATTTTCCTTAATTCTGGTGTACTTTCCCACGCTGCGCGTTGCATACTTATTGAAAAATGTAAAATTTCATATTCCAACTGGTCTGTATTTTATATAGTGTCATGTTTACTTTCGTAACATTCAATGATCGTTCTAAGATATTCCCAATCCTGAACCAGGTCATTTGAAGGTAATCCAATGAGGATGGTTTGTAAAAAAAAAATCTGAAAATGTTAATTTTTAACCGACTTACGGGCGTAAAGTCAAAAAAAAAAAAAAAAATTTAGGCTTAGCTGCAACTCCCTGAAAACCGCGAGTTATAGCGTGAATAATAACAAAAACATTATTTCTTTTTGGATGCGCAAGGGCACTGGCCAGACATTTATTGTAAATCAGGGAAGATAGCGATAGCAGTTGCTTCGTCAGAAATTGCTGTAACCTTTCTAAAGGATGAAAAAAACTGCTAATTCATCTTTTAAACTTCCGTTATCCATAAATCTTGAACAGCAATCCATATGTTCTATACGCAAGAATGGGCCTCTTGGGTAAGGGGTTATTCTACTCTAGAATTTTGAAAAATTTGATTTTTTTTGTTTTCATATATTTAAAGTTTAGACTTTCAAAAATATGACTTGGAAGGATTTTTCAAAATGCGACTTATTTTCGAAGATACTGATTTTGTGAGGTGGCGTCCGTGTTCACTAGAATTGTCTCCTAAACTTTAAATGCGTTTTTCTCGAAACTACTATTTTCCACACGGTACCGGCATTATCTCAAGTTCTATACAACCGATTTACTTGAAATTTTTGTGTGACCCTTCTTTATATAATCCTTTATCGGTCTTACCAGCATCGTGTCATCGTTGTTTCTAATATTTTAAGAAAAAATCAAGAATTTCAAAAAAAAAAACGTAAAAAATGATTTTTATTTTCAGGCAGTCGCCATTTTTCGAAAAAAAAAAAAATTTTTTTGTGTTCCCGGACTATAACAGCATCCTTACTGATTAAGAATTTCTTTTGATTTTTTTTTTTTTCAGACCACCAGGGGAGTCAGGATCAATGTCACCAGGATGCGCCATTTTTACACCTGTCCCTCCCCCCTCTATATATTTTAATTTTTAATATTTTTTTGTAAATTTTTTTTCTGTATTCTTAAGATATCAATAAAAGCACCATAAAAAATGGATGGTAAAAATATTTTTGGTTTTTTTTTGATTCAAAAACCTGCCCAAAATTTGATTTCTAGGGTAAAATACCCCCTTAACTATTGCATGACCACTCATTGATTATGTGGGATGAATGCACCATAGGCTATAAAGCACATATAGAGGCCGTGGACAGAACATTAAAAGACTTTAGAAACTCCTTTGTTCTCATAGGCGGGATAAATTTTGTATTTGCTGGAGATTTCCGACCGACTCTTCCTGTCATTAACAAAGGTACGTGCGCAGATGTCATCAAAGCATGCTTAATATCGTCGCCCTTATGAACTTCGATTGAAAATATCAATTTGCGGACGAATATGGGAGCTCTTCTTCATGGTGATTATCCACAGCAATTGCTTAAACTTGGGGAAGGAATTCCAATTATGCTTTTGAGCAGTCCATCACTCATGCGCAACGGGACGAGGCTGCTTATTATGGAACCGAAGGACAATTTAATTTATTAGAAACCATTATCACCTTCCCAGCAGCTGGTCAACAAGCTCATATACCGAGGATTCCGATGATACCAAGTAATCTGCTAATCCCATTTAAACGGCTTAAGTTCCCAGTGAAAATATCTTCGGCTCTAAATGCAAACAATATCGCAAGTCAAAAGTCATGAAAATCAATTTACATATATTGCTGCCACAAAATAAATTTACATCAAATGTGTCTCCGATATCATACATACGTCAACATTTTCCGAGTTCCATACAATTTCGATTTCATTCTTGTGTTCGATTAACCCATTTGAGTTCCATAGAAGAATTTTTATAGATTTAGACATCTTTGGTAATAAAAAGATATTTTTTTAGCTTGCATAAGCGATTTTGTAAAGAAGTGTTGTATTCGTCTTGTTTGTTGAGTTTCTGTAAGATCTGTGATAAAATGCTGTTATTGGATATATTAACATTATTATTTGCTTTTAAAACGTGAGCAAATGTAGAATTTTTTGAGGTTTCAGCTATAATTTTAGGATCTTCTTGTTGACGATGTTCAATGTTTTTTGTTCGGAAGTCTACAGGACCTTCTACCTTTTTGCAATTCTTTGGCAACAAGGTACTCTCGATAGTTGGCTGGATGTGCTTCGCCACAGTTACAGCATTTGGGCTGTTGTTTCTCTGGTTTGGAACATTCATATGTCTTAGCTTACCAATGCACTTAACGCATCTTGGTTATTTGCCACAATAGTTTTGTGTGTCTGGCTGGCAATGTTTTTTAGTTTTACCGGTTCAATAGCAACAACTGAATTTAATATATTTGGCTCGTAAATCTTTCTTATGTTCTCCATGGGATAGGATGTTACTAAAAACATGTCGAGGGGATTTTTTGTTTTCCATTGAAGACGATTGACAGCACTCAGTGCTTTTAACCCTTGCTCTTTTAAGCCATTAATAATCGATTTTGGATTATAAGAATTGTGCAAATTTTTTACAAGAACTCTAATTGGTCGCGTTTGCTTATTCTCAAAGCTTTACCAAGATATATTTCTACTCGAATGAGCTTTTGATATGCATCTGTGGAGAAAGTGTTTACTTTGTTTATTCCATTATTTAAATGTCTAATGGTAAAATTGTTTTCTGTGTCCGATTTTGCAATAGCAGTTGTGTAGCTACAACTTCGGGCGCCAAGGATGTTCTGCCGCCCCCTTTACCTACCTACATACATGTTTCATGAGGTTGTTCGAACAAAAATGAATTTTTACAAAATATCTTCGATATTAAGCCACGCAAATTCTGAAGTTCCAAATTTCTCACAATGCGGGTTTTGAGGAAATTGATAGTAAATTTATAAGACATCTTATTAAAAGCCATGGAAAAAACCCATTTTCGCCCTATATCTTGTACACTTTTGACACAATTTGCAGGAATTTTTGCTCGAATTGGAGATTTTAAATACCATTTTTGAAAGTTTGGAGAAATAAAAGTACTGGCTCTCAGCGAAACAGAAAAAGTTTTATTATACATTTCTTCAATGGGACTGGAAGCCTACAAGACGTTAGTGACAGCTTTAGTAATACTACACACTGTACCTGTATCAGTTGCATCTTGTGAAAGATCTTTTAGCAAACTTAAATTGGTCAAATCTTACTTGAGGTCGACCATGAGTCAAAGTAGACTGTCCAATCTTGCGATTCTCTCAGTAGAATGTGAAACTGCCTCAACTTTAAATTATAATGACATGATATGTGATTTTGCAGCGATCAAAGCTAGAAAAGCGCATCTTTAAGTTCAATCACTATTTTTAAGAAAGATATAAACGACAAGATAAAAAACAAACTCAAAGGCTGAAGAGTATTCGAGTAAAAATTAATATTTTTCAATGTTATTCAGATTATTATATTGTGAGTGTACAACTCTTTATCTTCTATTATAAATTTTGTAAAAAAAATTTGTTATTTATTTTTCTGAATATTAAAACACAGCGAAGATCGTTTTGCCGCCCCCAAGACGTTGCGCCCGGGGCGACGCACAATCACTTACTCCTTTTAGCACGCACAATCACTTCAAGTCAATCGTTTGATTTCAGTGATTATCTTGTTCCAGCGATTGTAATTCCAAAAATTTACACACATCGTCCCATTACAGTACGCAATAAATCAGAAGTTGAACCACTTACATTTATCAATAGCAATCGAAGGTAGAGCAATCGTCGTTTTTCGGGTGGATTGTGTAAATTCGTCCAAAGGCATTAGTTGAGAACACACCTGGATGACAGTCTACTGGTCGGCCTTGCTTTCTGTGTAACTATTTCTTCGAAGATGCATTCCATGTACTCGTATAATATCAAAGCATTTCCGAATACAGCATATTCTCGAAAACGGATCACTGACGCAAGTTAAGAAAAAACTCGTCAAGGTCAATTTTGTTGCTGGCGGAGTTTCTACTGGCTGTAATGTATTCCCTGGGTTGAAATACACTCTTTAGCCATTCTTCTAATGAACTGCGAGACGCCGAAAACAGGAAAATGTTCATGAATTGCAAAAGTTAATATCCTACAAAGCGCAAAAAAACGTTAATGAATTGCTGTTCACGTATTGAGCCATTTGAAACTTGCTGATCTCACCTCGTTCAAGGCCAATAACCGCCATGTTGCTTTCTTTGGTAACGTATTTGCAAACGTATTTGACCGATTGAAGTTGTTCGTTGTGGATCGGGGTAGGTTTAGAAATAAAAAAAAACCGTATACTCTTCATGATGAATAATCGGAAAAGTGGACAATTCCAAAATGTAACTTTTTTCCATAACATTTTTTTTTTAATTTTTTTCTGTTTTGTTCTTTAATGTTTTGATTTGTAAATAATTTGAATCGTTCAATTACGGTCGCTTGCTTTTTTATTCCGCCTATTCAAAAGAAAAATTGTTGAAAATTATTCAGTGAAAACTTTATGTGTGTTTAACACAAAGTGATCAATTACAGATTAAAATTTGTTAGGAAGCCTTGAAGAGGTCGCGCTAATATCGGTCGGCCTCTATGCCATCAACGTATGGCAGCCCAAGACACATGAACGAGTACTCCCACGATGCGACATACGTGTGGAATTATTATTCAGTTATTCAAAGAAGTCTCCTTATGCTGCAATACAGCTTTTTGCACGGTCCAAAAGCATGTTGAACGAGTGGTTTTGCTCTTTGGCCGGTATGGCCGCCAGTATGCCGGTGCAAGCCTTTTGAATGGCATCTACGTCTGCATAATGTTTTCCTTTCATAGGCAAATGCATTTTTCCGAAAAGGAAGAAGTCGCACAGTACCATATCAGCTGAATACGGAGAGTAGTTAATGGTTAAAATATGATTATTTGTGGTCAAATAATCGGTCACAAGCGTCGAATCGAATGTTGGAGTCTGAGCAATTTTCGGTCGTCAGTCAATTTGTGCGGAACAAACCGTGCACACAACTTTTGTAAGCCCAAATGTTCGGTCAAAATGCGATAAATCGATTCTTTGGAGATGTTGAATTCCATTTCCATGAATTTCAATGATGATTTCGGCAGATTTTTGATGGATTCTCGCATATTTTCGGTGACTACGGGTTTTGATTTGCCCACATGTTGATCGTCATTTATGTCCTCACGACCGCTTTATAGTTAAGCTTTTTTACCAACACTAGATTAGCCTAAAAGTATACACCGAAATTTGTAAACGTTTCATCTGATAGTTGCTACATATTTATAATAAGCCTCTATATCGTTAGCTAAAATGCAAGCGGCCCTAACTAACAAAAAAAATCAAAATGGATTTTTTGATTGATTATAATATATTTATTCAAACTACATGTTCATACAAAATTACAGAGTCATACGATTAAAAATAGTTGTTTTATTAACGAAATACAAAAAGCCCTTACTACAAAGTGTTCGTTTTGATAAATGCAAAGAGTCCTAACTACACACAACAACAAACACCACATAGTACAAACACGGCCTTGTCCCGTTACACCGTTTTGCTTTGTACATAGTAGACAGCACAGTAAACACAATTAAAGTTTTTAGTAAACAGTACACGTGTTTTTTCAGCGATCTCAGTGTTTAACTATAATTGAATTGTTAAAATTTTAAGCAAACAAATTACATATCATTAATATGAATTCGGATAGTGAAAATATGTCGGAAAATAATTTAGCAAGTGGTGCAACCAGAAATGCGAGTAATACTACAAAAAATGTGAGAGTTAATAACCAGCAAAAACGTATGGCAGGACAGAAATATCAAGGTTTATCTAAAGGAAATATAAGGTATAGAAAGCCCAGATGAAAGATGCATGTAAGTCGAAGTTCTGTGAGAGAAGTTCCATTCGATTTTGCTCCCATTTTACAGAAGATACTTGTAAAGAAATTTTTGACTCGTTCTGGATAATGTCGTGGGATGAAGAAAATTATATGTCACAAACCTCATTGAATGTTCCAAAACACAACGTGTAACTGTTGAGAATTCCAAACGCTCCAACACTAAATACTATTTTCTAAAGCACAATACAAATCGAATGCAAGTTTGTCGGCAAATGTTTCTATCAACTTTGGGCTTATCAGAAAAAATGGTACGTGTTTTGACCCAATCTAGTGGCTTACATTGCACCCAAAAGAGTCTAAAAATGCAAAATTCTGATCAAAATAAAGAAAGATTACACTATAAGAAAAGATGTAGCTACTTACAAAACTGGTTAGAAGATTTACCAAAGTTGGAGTCACACTATCGTCGCAAATATACAACAAAAATATATTTTGAAGCAGATTTCAAAACATACAGACAGATTTATGAACTTTATTCTCAATCATGCGAAGAACATAAAAACAATGATATTGCTCGAAAATCATTTCCAATTTTTATGAATGTTTTTAAATCAAGCAATTACTCGTTATTTAAACCACGAAATGACCAGTGTGACTTATGTTTATATTTTAAATCAAACAACTTGTCACAGGATATATTTGACATTCACCGAAATGAAATTGAAAGGATGCGAAATGAGAAGCAAACTGAGGTCGAAAATGCCAAATTAGGTGCATTTCTACTTTTTGCATAGATATAGAGGCAGTTAAACTTATACCACAGTCCAACGCCAGCTCTTCTTATTATATAATGAAACTACAAGTTCACAACTTCACTATATACAATGTTATAAGTCACGAGTCTGATAATTACGTTTGGGGTGAAACCGAAGGAACTCTTGTCTCATCAACGTTTACAATTGTTGGAAAACATTTAAAAACCCAACTTTTGAAACATCCTCACATTTACCACGTAGTTATCTACTCTGATGGTTGTTCTTACCAAAACAGAAATGTTGTCCTTTCTAATGCGTTGTTCTCTTTATGTGTGGAAAAAGACATTACCATAGAACACAAATACTTAGTAGTAGGTCACACGCAAATGGAATGCGATTCCACTCATTCTCTTATTGAAAGACGAATCAAAAATAAACAAATACATTTGCCATTTCAACTAGGAGAATCAATAAGAAAAGCCCGGAAAAATTCTATGCCTCTACAAGTTCACCACTTAAACTACAAATATTTCCGCGATTACGAGTCTGTTCCAATGAGGTATTCATCTATTAGACCAGGTAAGGCACACTTTTAATTTCTAAGAAATTTTCCAAAACTTTATTGCTTATTAAATTTTTAGGAAGAAAAACAGGAGACCCTACTGTCAATAAGGTACGTGCATTGTCATAGGAGCAGACTGGAATTATTTATTTTAAAACTGATATAAATGACGATTATGCCCAGCTACCTCAAAGAACTTCAAACTAATTCACAGTTGTCGAACCTCCCCAATTGCATCTGAGCAGACCAGCAATTTCTAATAAGAAATGGCAGTATCTGCAGGAGCTGAAAAAAGTACTACCAGCAGACTGTTATTATTTTTATGACAATATACCCTATGAAAATGAAATATTATACAAGAGTTGTTAATACACAAACTGATAAAGTATAATTTACCATTACCTCTGAACTGTACTACATATTTATTTAATCTTCTTGAATTAATTTTATTTTCATATACTTATTAATTTAATATATAATGCATTCAAAAAAATTTGGCAACCATGCTTAAATAAATTTTTCTTTATTTTGTTTTAAATATATTTTTTAGCATCTACCCATTGTTATTACAGCGGTATATTACTTCATTGAAAATGTATTGACAAGTAACTGACAAATAACTAAAAAAATTTAATTGTTGTTAAGGCTTTTTGTTTCAGAAAATCAGGCGTCAAAAGGACGTAAGTAACACAACTTTTAAAATATTTAAAAAAACATTATTTTCTTTTAAATTTAAATTTGTAGTTGTTTTACAAGTTACATTGAAAAAAATTGCTCTAAACATATTAATATATATAGTTTTATACAGTTTTTTGTTTCTCTTGTAAAGTAATGAAAATGTTAGACAGGGCCGTTTGCATTTTAGCTAACGATATATAATATTAATCTTATAAAATTTATGTAGCTGTATAATGCTTCGTACCTCGAACACTGGAGAGGATCAGCAAATACCAACAAGTCAAGCGAAAAAATTAGTTTCCGAAATAGATGAGTTGAAACATTCAATCACAATACGAAACTGAAGACGAAGAATAAAGAAAATAAGTAAGAAATAAAGAAAAACGAAATACCAGAGAAAAAGCTTAATGCCGAAGCTTCATAAATAAAGTATTTTATCATCGAACGGTTAAAACCACACAGCTAAAAATGAAAAACCGAAGTATGAACCGCGGCCTTCACCTATTATGATTTCAAATATCTCTTATCATGAAGAACTAAATAACCTAATAAAAGATAATAGCAGAAGTTCATTTGTATTAAAACTATTAAATAACAACATTCATAAAGTAGGCGTTACATCAAGTGACGATTATAGATCGGTGACAAAAATGCCTGCATCGGGAGTTTCATGGTATTCCTTTGAAAACAAACAAACGTATTCAATAAAGGTTATGATTAAAAATCTCCATCATTCGTGTAGCAAAAAAACAAGGTTCAAAAAAACAAGGTTTAAACGTTATGCACGTTGTAAATAATCTCAAGTAGAAAACACGAGAACCTTTAGATATGTTTTTAGCCACTTTTGATTTTAATGAAAACATCAAGAAAATATATGAACTCAAACACATTCTTCACATCGTTGTCCTCATTGAGCCGATTAGGAATTCTAAACTTATTCCACAATGTAAAAATTGCCAGTCATTTGGACACACCAAGAACTTCTGCGGAAAAATATCAAAGTGTGTCAAAAACCAAGCTCAGAAAAACAAAAATGCTACAACTGTGGCGAAAGCCATCCAGCAAACTACAGAGGATACATTGTTGCCAAGAAGCTTCAAAGCATTCGTAACAAAGCCTGAACAAAAAAAAGTTTCCATAAATTTTCCCAGTACATCAAATAATCTACCCATTGGTAATAAAAGAAGAATCGTCTACAGAACACGAAAACACACAAAGTTGACTGAAGACCTACTAACTGATAACCTCGAAAAAAAAAACAAAACTAATGGTGCTCTTCGAGTTATGATATGGAATGCAAATGGACTATTAAAGCACCAAGAAGAGCTTCAACTTATTTTACACAAAGATAAAATGGATGCATGTCTAATACCCGAAACTCATTTTACGCGACACAGCCAAAACTTTCAAAAACTATGATATCTATAACACAATCCACCCTAGTAATTGTGCGAGATAAGGCACTGCTGTTATTGGTAAAATCAGCATTAAACATTATGAGGTTAAAAAAATCAGTACGCGCAATATTCAAACTACAGTTATTTAATTAAAAGTAATGAACAAACCCTTGTCAATTATTACAATATATTGACCGCCGAGATACGAAATCCTCGTTGACTGCAATAAGTCTCTCCCTTTGACAGTCGTTCGCACCTCACGTTTGTGCCTACATCTGGTATTTTGTTGGTATCCTTTAGCCAGTAACTTGGTATTCCGGACGATAAAAACTCTCACCCTGTTTCTTAAGCTGCCTGAAATAAGTCTCACCCTCTAACTGTCGTTAGGCGCGAGCGTGAAGCGAAATTTAATCGAAATAAAAGGTGGGTTAGATCTAAGCTCTGATCAGTCCCCATTTTATTTAAAACTAAGTGAAACAGTTATTAAAAGAGATCTTAGTCTGAAGCTATACAACAAAAGTACGGACTGGACTTCGTTCAAACAAATACTTCAGACTAAAAGAAAGTTTCCGAAAATCACAACAATTGAACAATTAAAGCAGCTGCATTAAAACGAGAAATCGCTCATATTAAGAATGAGTCAGTTAATAAATATTTATTTCAACTATCCGCTGACAAAAAAGACGATTACTCACTCCTAGCAACGTTACACCATTAAAAATTGCTTCCAATACTTGGGCTAGAAGTAATTGTGATAAAGCTAATACATATGCTAAACACCTAGCTAAAACCTTTCGTCCAAATGAGAAATAGTGAAATCGCGTTCCACAGAATCATGCAGCAATCCCGCAATCACCATTTGTGAACTTAAAAGTAAAATTAAAATGCTTAATTTCAGCTGAAGTGTTAAAGCAGTAACCATACAAGTGTTTACTGAAGCTAACCTATCTTTTAAATACAGCTATACGCCTAATACATTTTCTAAGCCTTTGGAAAGTTGCCGAAGTTATTATGAAAGGAAAGGATCTTCATGTAGTCTACTCATATAGACCAATTTCACCAATTCGAAATAAAATAAATTTATCAAAGATTAAAATCTATTATCGAAGAAAAGCACTTAATCCCATCGCATCTGTTCGGTTTAAGAAACAAACATTAAACAATAGAACAAATTCATATACAAGGTGTAAACAGGATTTTTTGAATCTAGCGCCTGGTGGCGCCATCTATATGTCGACTAGTGCGTTAGAATCTGCTATCTTTATCGATTGCCCAGTGAGAATTTCGTGACATTTCATAGATTGGAATTGAAGTTATTGCGTTTTAAGTGTCAGTATGTTTGTGTTAACGGTGCGAAAATGAGATTCGAAAAAAGAGCCAACATTAAATTTTGTTTTAAAATTGGTAAAACTTTTATCGAAACGTTTAAATTGATGAATAAGTTTCAACATTTTCAAAGTGGTTGTGAGGACATAAATGGCGATCAACTTGTGGGCCAATCAAAATCCGTGATTACCGGAAATTCCATCGAAACTGTACGTGAATGCATCATCAGCCGATATCATTGGGCCAGCGTGGCCGCTGTCTTTTAATTCGCTGAACTATGTCAATGTTGTCGTATATCTCATAGAGCTCATCGTTCCATCGAATACGATATTCGCCGTGGCCAACGCGCAAAGGACCATAAATAATTCGCAGAACCTTTCTCTCGAAAACGCGCAACGTCCACAAATCAGTTGTATTCATCGTCCAAGCCTCTGCAGCATATACTAGGATGGGAATAATGAGTGACTTATAGAGTTTGGTTTTTGTTCGTCAAGAGAGAACTTTATTTCTAATTTGCCTACTCAGTCCGAAATAGCAACTGTTGGCAAGAATTATTCTGCGTTAGATTTGCAGGCTAACATATTTGGTGGTGTTTATGCTGGTTCCTAAATAGACGAAATTATCTACAACTTCAAAGTTATGAATGTCATCAGTGACATGAGAGCCAAGTCGCGAGTGGGACGACTGTTTGTTTGATGACTGGAGATATTTCGTCTTGCCCTCGTTCACTGCCAGACCCATTTGCTTTGCTATGGGCGTGTGTGACCGATGATATCAATACCATCGGCATACGCCTGCAGCTGTACACTGTTACACAAGATTGTACCTGCTGTTGTTGCTTTGCCAGGTTTAAAGCCACACTGATAAAGTCCAATCAGTTTGTTGACGGTGGGCTTTAATCTTTCACACAATACGCTCGACAGAACCTTATACGCGATGTTGAGGAGGCTTATCCCACATAATTTGGCGCAGGTTGTGGGGTCTCCCTTTTTGGGTATTGGGCAGAGCACACTTAAATTCGTCTGACCATATTTTACATAGAAGCTGATGTATGATCCTTATCAATTCTTCGCCTCCGTGTTTGAATCGGCCGGCAATCCATCTTTCCCCGCTGCTTTGTTGTTTTTCAGGCATGCTCCATCGTCATCGATTGGGGAATAGAGATCACCTTCTCCCGGCGCTGTACGTTCACTGCCATTCAGCAGGCTGGAGAAGTGTTCCCTCCATAATTTTAGTATGCTTTGGGCATCGGTCAATGGATCACCTTTGGGGGTTCTACAAGAATATGCTCTTGAAACCTCCTGTTAGTCGCCGAATTTTTTGATAGAATTTTCCTCTCTCTTTCTTTCTGCAAATACGTCTCGCTTCCCTCTTCAACTCTCGGTATCTATGCTCCTCCACTCCTCGGCGTACCAGCTGTACTTTTGCATTTTGCGAAAACCAATGGTTTCGTTTGCAGCTGTACATAAGGAATTTGAAATGCCGTCCCACAGTTCCCTTATACCGAGTTGTTGACGAGTGCAGGAGTGCAAGCCGAGTAGAAAATCGTTCGGCTGTCTGTTGTAATTGCAGCTTTTCGACGTCAAACCTCTCTTGCGTGCGTTTTTTGCACAGAGGAGGGTGCGAATCTTGGCTACAACAAGATAGTGATCCGAGTCAATGTTAGGACCTCAGAGCGTATGCCCGTCTAGAGTACTGGAGACGTGTTTTCCGTCTATTAGAACATGATCGATCTATAAAATGCTATATAAAACTCTAACTTGCACAGGGGTTTGCAGTGGCAAAGGACAAACTTTGACAAACGGGACGTGGTATCGCCCTCTAATAAGCTTATTGCACATATCTCCTAGACAACTCGGAAGGTAACCCCGCTCACTTGCCATATAACGGGACAGTTAAAAACGCAATAAATCTGTTCAAAAATCATTGAACATCCTTACTTGATTAGTGTCAGCAATACCGAGATATTATAATACATAAATATGTAAAAACACATGCAGTTCACTAAACATATGTTGCAGCACGATCGTCATTTTGGAACATCGTAGTAGCGCAGCGAGTTTCGGTTTCTAGTTTGTTCACTTGTACACTTTGGTCACTTGTTCACTTGTACACTTTGGTCACTTGTTCACTCACTAAGTTCTAAAACTCAACTGAAGAAGGAATCTTTCTGTGCTTGCCACCGAACCACGCTCGACGACAGCGTCGCCACGCTGTCGTCCCGCTAAAACGGTACTCCTTGAAGAGACGACATGCAGCAACCGCACTCGATGGTGGCGTCGCCACGCTGTCGCCCTGCTAAAGCGGTACTTCTTGAAGCGACAACCAATCACAGCACAATTAACGGCTGATGAAATAATGAGAACTTAGTCTTCTAAGGAAATTCCCTAAACTGTATACACATACACTCACACACGCAAACCAACATCCACACACCATTAGGGTGCGCCGACACGGCCATTCTGACCAATACACGACCTCGTGCAATTTTATCAAAGACGCTTTGTTATCAATTAACCAACTTATAAAGTTTATTCAATAATAACTTCTTATTTTCCATTTAAAAACTTCAAATTTCCATTACAACTTACTTTACATTTACATTTACATTTACATTTACATTTCCATTTTTTTTTTTGTTTTTTTTTTTTTTACTAAAACAAATTGTTTTCTTTGACACAGCTCATTTTTACATTCTCATTAACCATTCAGGTTTTACATTTTGTTATCTAATGCGCCACACGCCATGATCAAAACAATTGTTTTGCACTTGTGCTTACATTATAATTACAGATTTCATTATTATTACAAATTTCATTATTGGCCCTTAAGGCACCTGTACTGTCTCTTTCAACAGTTTCCTTTTTACATGCTTTCATTACTGTCTCTTTCAACAGTTTCATTTTACATGCTTTCATTACTGTCTCTTTCAACAGTGTCTTTTTCAACTATTTCAATACTGTATCTTTCAACAGTGTCTTTTTCAACTATTTCAATACTGTCTCTTTCAACAGTGTCTTTTTCAACTATTTCATTAATCAAATCCTTATCACAACTTTCAAAGTCAACTGGTATTTGCCCATTTGGCATTTTCCTTATATCTTCATGAGCATATTTATATTTTCTATTATTTGTCAAGGACCTGAGCATATATCTGTTCCCCTCTAACAATTCGGTTATTTGAAAAGGCCCTTTAAACTTGGGACTTAATTTTGTTTGATGCCTCTCTTCATTTTTTAATAATACGAAATCTCCAACCCTGCATCCTACAACTTTAGCCTTATTTTTATCAAATTGCTCCTTATTATATGCTGCTGCAGCTGAAATGTTTTGCCCTGCTCGTGCTCTCACCTCTGCCAAGTCGATTTCCTCTACTATATCGCAAGGTGGAAGCAACCCTAACGGGCGGGCAACTTTGCCGATAAACAATTCTAAGGGACTTGCCTTTGTCACTCGGCTAGCCGTACAGTTCAAAGCTAATTGGACTGCTCCTAATGCATCTTGCCAAGATCGATTGCTAGTTTCAACAGCAGTTAATAAGTTCTTTAAGGTGCTCATAACGCGTTCAACTTGTCCGTTTGCTCTACTTGCACCTGTCGCAATCAAATGCAAATTAATTTTTTGTTGTGAACAAAACTCACTAAATCTAGTGCTGGCGAAACATCTGCCCTGATCCGCTATCATGCGATCCGGTACTCCAAACAGAGAAATAGCAGACGTGACAGCATTTATGCAATTTTCAGCATCTATTTTAAGCGTGTGGGTTAAATAAACAAATTTGGTAAAGGCGTCCACCTGAACAATGATGTACTCCTTCTGATCAGACTTGCCACTCAGCTTTCCAGTTATGTCGATGTGAATGGTGTGCCAAGGTGTATTTACTTTTGGTATTGGATGAAGACTTACTTGAACTTTACCCGAAGAAGACTTTGACATCTTACACGTAATGCAGTTCTCAACAAACTTTCGAATATACTTGGACATGTTATCAAACCAGTAATAGTCGTAGGCCTTATCTAAGGTCTTCTCCCATCCCAAATGCATGATGGATTCATGGATCTGATTTATTACGGACCATCTAAATGGTCGAGGAACAATTGGTAAAGATCGAGTTCTACCATTTCGCTGAATTTTTCGATATAATATTCCTGCTCTCAACTCATAAGTTTTAGCAATATCCTCAGCAAGAGAATTTTATTTTACTTTATTTACAATATTAACTATTTCAGAATCCTGACGCTGTTCGGCCAAAAGCCAATTGTCAGATATTTCTGCCAAATTAACTCGTTTTTCTGGAACTTTGCAAGTCAACTCTGTTGAAGGCAAATTTCTTGAAAAGAAGTCAACATGAGACATTCGTTTACCTTCTTTATATTGTATGTCAAATGTAAAAGACTGTAAATACGCCCACCATCTTTGTACCCTGGGACATAGATCTTGTTTAGTTCTTGATGCTTTAAGTGAGTTACAATCAGTGAAGACAACAAAATTTCTACCTAATAAATAATGGCGAAAATGTTTTATAGACAAAACAACAGCAAGAGTTTCCAACTCATAAGAATGATACCGTGATTCAGCAGGAGAAGCAGCTTTACTAAAATATTCAATGACATGCGACTTGTTGTTGATTTTGTGTAACAAAATGGCACCGTATCCCCGAGAACTTGCATCGGTATGCAACTCAATAGGGTGGTTCGGATCAAAAATTACTAAGACTGGTTTTTGCGTAAGGATAGAAATAACTTTTTGTCTAATTTCTTCATGTTCCGATCTCCAAACAAAATCATTCTTCTCCGAGGTTAAAAGATATAACGGTTTCATAAAACAGGAGAATCCTTTCATAAATTGCCTGAAATAAGACGCCAATCCAATAAATTGGCGTAAAGCAGAGACTGACTGAGGAGGTGGCAAAGTAGTTAACGCTGTAACTTTACGCGAATTCGGGTGGATTTCACCTGCACTCACTTCATATCCTAGATATTGAACTGTTGACTTGAGAAAAGAACATTTTCCTATATTGAATGAGAATCCAGCATTCGTGAGACAATCAAGAGTGATTTGTAACCTTTCCAAAGCCTCACCTTTTGTTGCAGCAGCCACCATTACATCATCCATATAAACGACGACAAACGTATTTGCAAGATCTCCAAGTGTCTGCATAACTGTGCGTTGAAATATTGAAGGGGCATTCCTGAGCCCAAAAGGCATTGCCCATCTGGAGTGACAAATGCTGTACACTCTACCGATTCTTCGTGCATGGGAATTTGATAATACCCACTTGCCATATCTAAACATGTAAAATATTTCGCTCCATAAAGTCAGGCTATCTGGTCTGATATAAGGGGCAAGGGATATCTATCTGCGACTGTATTAGAATTTAACTCGCGGTAATCAACACACAAACGATGAGTGCCGTCTTTTTTATTAACCAACATTATGGGTCTAGCGTAAGGTGAGCAACTTGGCCTTATAATTTTACATTGCAATAATTCATTAATCTTGTCTCTTACTAATTCTCTTTCATTTGGGCTAAGCCTATATGGTCTTCTTTGAACAGTTTTTCTTGGGTCTACTAATTTAATTTTCATTTCACCCGAAATAACTCTACTCGAAGGAATTCCCTTAATAAAAGATTTTGAATATTTTTCCAATAAATTTTGTAATTTATCTCTATCTTCCCCAACAAGATCAGTATTTAATTCACAAAATTTCTCATCATTTGAACAAAAGTTTACAGTTTTTGATCTAATAATTTCGAATTTGCCTGGTGATATTATAACATTAAATCCAGGGGACAGTACTTCTCGACCAATAATAATATCATTTTTCAAACATTCATTGTCCACAACATGAAACAATACTTCAATATAGTGTTGACTAATTTTTACGTTGCTAAGTATCGGTAACGTGCTACATATGCCGTCACCACCAATACCCTTTAACATCACAACATTGTTAATTCTCTTACCAACTAATTTGATACTTATCTTTTGTTTAATTAATGAACATTCCGCTCCAGAGTCGAATGTTGTTATAAACGTCTGACCATGATGAATCATCTCTCCTTTGGGCTCAACAACTTCGCATAGCTCCACTCTTTTCTTCTGGTGTGTATCCTTGACCTTATCCATTTTGAACTTACTGCAATGTGTTGAAATATGACCAAGTTCACCGCACTTAAAGCAGGTTACATTCGCTTTTTGCTGGTGGCGAAATGCACTCCTTCCGCTACTATTCATAACACGAGACGAAGGATGATCTTGATGCTGTCTAGCTCGACATTCCATCATCTTGTGGCCTAATTTTCCACAGAAATGGTATTTGATTGTTGAAAGTTTCGGACGCTTTATTTCAGGTGAACACATTTCTTCTTGCAGATTTTTCTTTCTTTTGTTGAACGTGAATGCTTTAAGCTCGGTTTGTAATTCACTTCTGGTGCGCATATTTGAAGTAAAGATTAGGCGCTGCAATCTGTTATCAACATGACCCATCTTCGCAAGCGTCACCGAAACTGCAATTTCCTCCAAGTCCATGTCGCGCCATTTTGTAATAAGTGACGTCATCATACGACTAGCATAATTGGAGAGGCACTCGCCATCGGTCGGACAATTAGCTAACATTGACAGAAACATAGCCGCTGGCGTCTCTACACTACCGAAACGCTGCATGAAAAGCTCTTTAAATTCGTCCCAAGTTATGTCAGGATAACATATTTGAGAAAGCCACTGCGACGCACTGCCTTCCAACGATGCACTCAAGGCCATCACCAACGCACTGCCTTTTACGGTATTTTCCGTCAAAATTATACTTGCTGTGGAACACCATGGCGACACGTCGGCGCCATCAAGGTCTGCGTTAAATTTTGGTAGCGTAATTGTTTTTTTATTCGTTGTTTCGGGTGTCGATGATTGAACGGCCTTGATAAGTTCAATCAAATTTTTGTTTTGCATCTCCATTGCAACTCGCCATGGCCCATCTAATTCGTTAGGTAGCGAGCCAGATCCCACTTCTGATGTTGCAGCACGATCGTCATTTTGGAACATCGTAGTAGCGCAGCGAGTTTCGGTTTCTAGTTTGTTCACTTGTACACTTTGGTCACTTGTTCACTTGTACACTTTGGTCACTTGTTCACTCACTAAGTTCTAAAACTCAACTGAAGAAGGAATCTTTCTGTGCTTGCCACCGAACCACGCTCGACGACAGCGTCGCCACGCTGTCGTCCCGCTAAAACGGTACTCCTTGAAGAGACGACATGCAGCAACCGCACTCGATGGTGGCGTCGCCACGCTGTCGCCCTGCTAAAGCGGTACTTCTTGAAGCGACAACCAATCGCAGCACAATTAACGGCTGATGGAATAATGAAAACTTAGTCTTCTAAGAAAATTCCCTAAACTGTATACACATACACTCACACACGCAAACCAACATCCACACACCATTAGGGTGCGCCGACACATACAAGTTAAGAAATTCTTTGTAAATTTCTTTTTAAAAAAAATTTTATTTATTACTTCATGGTTTGGTTACAGAACTAAGACTAAAGCTAAAAAATTAATTTACTTAAAAGCTAAGCTACGTTGCACTGGCCAACTGCTGACTTGATGTTGTCAATTCTCCGAATTGACTTACTTGGGTTGCGCGTGTTGGATTTCCGCTTCGCTTTACTGTGGGAAATATTTCGCAACCAAAGATGCATTTCCGCTATGCTTTGCTGATTACGCATTATTATTATTTGGCAACTGTTAACATTTGCCATGTTAACACTTCCCCTCTTAAAAGCGATCGTCCCGAGAGCCTATCAAAAATAGGGGAGGTTGTTAAAATTGATGTAAGTATTTTGATCACTGGAAAGATCTTTGATCTCCTTAGGATCAATATTCGCTGGGGGCATCTGGTTAAGGTCCAGGCTTGAAGATATGATTATTCTGTTTTGGTGCTTTCTCCAGAATTTCCGAAAAAATATTATACCGAGAATGATAGTTGCAACGGCTCCAAGTGAAAGGGAGCTATTGGATATCGTTGCTGCCTTCAGAAAATTTATTCTTCGTATGTTATCAATATGAAACTCCTTTAAGGCCTGAAGAGAAAGTAATTCAATTCGATTTCTTTCGATCGGTGCTGGTTGCAGGACTGCTGGGATTGCCGGCAGTGGAACCAAATCGTAATTAATGTAAAATTGATGATTTATTTTTAACGTTGAGTTATGAAAATTAATAAGGTGGGTCCCTGATGAATTTTTCTGCATTCCGTCAGCATCTATTACTCCTTGGAAGCCATTAAGTAATATGGTGCCAGGTTTTACTTCTTCAATTTGTTGAATATGTTGGCCGTTTGTTACAGTGCAAGATGAATTTAGGCTATTTACTACTCTAGGTATACAACTACTATTACTTATATTTATTAGTTGAGTTTGCTTACAAATCTCAATTTTCTTATAATTATTACATTTTTCTTTAATTCCATAGGTATCTTTTGTACCCTTTAATATTTTATCAAATTCGACATTAATTATAATTTTGTTTTGTTTTACAACTGGTCTTATAATCATTTTTTGAAAATTTTCCTTAATAGTTAATGGTATTTTTACCATGTAAAATATTGTCATATTTTGACTAATTACATTTATATTTGATATTTCTAGTGCTTCTTCAGCATTTTTGAAAGGTATTTCGTCATTTTCTAAATTTTCTAATGCAATTTCGATTTCATTTTTATTTAACAATAATGTGTTTAAAATGTCTTTCTTTGCCCACTGTATGGCGTATTTAATGTTAATCAACTCTTCTTTTATTAATCTAATTCTATTTTGTAAGTTTATAATAGTCTCGTTTTCTATATAAGTATCTTTCCTTATGTTATTAAGAAGATTATTTACTATCATGCTAATGTTATTAATTTTTTCGTTAAAAATATTGTTAATTAGTACTTGTTTATTATTGTTATTATTAATTTCATTAAGATTTTTAGTTATTACATCCAGATCCTCGTGATCGGGGCTTCCGGCTATGAATTTCCAAGCCGTTCCTAAACTATTTATGGATCTTTTCTGTCTTCTTTCGACAGGTTTTATTGTATCTAAAATTTGAAGAGATTGGGTTAATTCGTGTTTTAGGATGGGATAAAGGATTGTGTCCTTGGGTATGTCCGTAGAGGTGAATCTGTACATGTCCGTCAGAAATTGTTCGTACTTGTTGAGGTCGATTATGTGTATTAGCCTGAAGTCTCCATTCTGGATTTTTACTAGTCCGTCATTTATCGTAACTATTTGTGCCGCGAAGTAGTCATAAATGTCTATTGATGCGAATACTGGGTAAATAAGGAGCAGTCTGGAAACAAAAATTTTAATTTTGATTTTTTATATTGCGTTTATGAACTACTTTTCCTGATTCTGTCAAGACGGTGGAATTTTTGTCTTCTTTTACTACCTCTTTTTTAAATTTTGGAGTTATTTTGGTTCCTAGTCGTGTGTTTATCCTAACGTAAATTGTTTCTCCAGGGTCATATGTTTTAATTGGATGACGGGCTTTATTATGGTAGGAAAGATCCTTTAGTTGTCTATTTCTTAGTTCCGAGATAATTTCTTCCCTAGCTCTTTCAAATTGGCTTGGGTCTGTGGAGATTCTTCTCCCGAAAAATACCTCTATTGGTTTTTTCTTTGTGGAGGAGTGGACTGAAAAATTGTACTCGTAGACTGAGTTATCGAGGAGTTCGGCGAAGGAGGTGAAACTTCGCTCTGCTTTTAAACAGCGCATTATTTCCGTGAGGGTCGAGTGAAATCGCTCTACTTGACCATTTACGGAACTTGCATAAGGTGGTGTTCTAAAAATTTGTATATTTAGGGTATCTTCCAATAAAAATCGAATGGAAGCTGAATTCAAGGACGTTTCATTGTCTATAAATACCGTTTCTGGTACACCAAATTGAAACAATAGTTCGCGGAGAGGTTCCTTAACGTGTTCTACGGCTCTGGAGCGGAGGATTTTGGTTTGGGCATACTTTGAGAATTTGTCTATGGCTGTAAGGACGAAATTTCGTTCAGTTATGTAAATATCAATATGCAAGATTTGTCCTGGAAATTGTGGAATAGGGGTTTCTCCTAATTTTGGTTTGGTAGGGTGCCGGTCGTACTTATTTTCCTTGCAAACCGAGCATTGCTGGATAATTCTTTTTATTGTTTTGGTCATGGCGGGAAAATAGTAATTTTCTAGAATTTGAAGTTTGTTTTCACGAGAATTCCTATGTGCTCTTTTATGGGTATTTATGATTATTTCTTCTTGTTGCTGTTCGTCTGTCACATCCTGGACTTGGAGTTGAGAAAACCTGGTTTTATAGTTACTAAAGTGGATCGGGTATATTTCTTGAATTTTACCCATAGTTCTTTCGTCGGTTTTGATAGAATTTATTACGGAGGGGTTTAGGTACCTTTTTAGGAGATTTATTAATATTTCTGAGTTATATTCCGGTTCTTCAATGACGTGTCTATGGTATGTGGGGAATACTATCTTGAATTGATAGGTAGAAATTGGGCCTGAATTTAAGAAGATTTGGTTTTTGAAAACGTTAATTGGGAATTCTACATGCCAAATTAAGTTATCGGATGAACTCTCGTCACTATGCTGGGTTACTGACAAGGCGTTAATTGGTTCGGGAGGCGTTCTTGATAGTGCGTCGGCTACCACGTTAGTTGTGCCTGGTTTGTAATGTAGTTCGTGATTGTATTCTTCCAGTGTGGCTTTCCAACGTTTCATTTTGGAATTGCTATTTTTATTGCTGAGGGCCTGTGTAAGGGGTTGGTGGTCTGTATAAATTTTTACTTTGGCTGAACCGTATAGATAATTCCTGAAATTGTTTAGAGCCCAGATGATTGCTAAAAACTCTTTTTCGTTCGTAGCATAGGCTTCTTCTGTTTTGGTTAGTGTTCGGGAGATGAAGGCGATGGGGTGTTTGTCTTGCGAAAGGACTGCACCAATTGCAAAATTTGACGCATCGGTCGTTAGATGGAATTCTTTATTGAAATCAGGATAGGAAAGTATGACGTCGTCAGACATGAGTGAATTTTTAATTTTGTTGAAGGCGTCCTTTGCGTCTTCATCCAATTCGATATTGATTTTGCTGGACTTGTTTTTAGATATACGTCCTTCTTCCCCTCTTAAGAGTATTTTAGCTATTGCTTCTACCTTTGAGGGATTCTTTGTTATTCCTTTTGAGGAAATGATAAATCCTAGAAACTCTACTGAGTCCCTGAAAAAATGGCATTTGTCTATTTGTATTTTCATGTTTGCTTCCTCAAGGGTTTTGAAAATTTGGTTTAAGTGGAGAATGTGCTCTTTTTCAGAGTTGCTGAAAACGACTATATCATCGATATAGACATAGCAAATTTTTCCAATGTGATGACGAAGAATGTCATCTAAGGCTCGCTGGAAAATTGAAGGAGCATTCTTGAGTCCGAATGGCAGTCTTGTGAACTCGTATTTGCCATTATTTATTGAGAAAGCTGTTTTCTCAATATCGGATTCTTTGAGAGGGATCTGATGGAATCCACTCTTTAAATCCAAAACGGAAAAGTATTTGTTTTTTCCAAGCTGGGATAGTACCTCATTAATTTGGGGTATTGGGTAACGGTCTGCTACAGTAATCGAGTTAAGCTTCCTGTAGTCAATAACGATTCGGTATTGCTTATTGCCTTGGGGATCGGGCTTTTTAGCTACAACCCAAACGGGTGAATTATAAGGGGATCTTGATGGTCGAATGATGCCATCGTCTAACATTTTGTTGATTTGTTTTTCGACTTCACCTTTTAATGACATTGGGTAAGGGTAATACCTTGTATAAACAGGAGTGTCCTTGTGCGTTCTGATTTCTCCTATGACTTTAGTGGTATAGGTAAGTTTATCGTTTGGTTCCGTAAAGAGATTAGAAAAATTATTAATTTCCTTCTGATGTTTTTGTGACAAGTTATCTTCCTTAGTATCAATTTTGTTAACAGATCTTGAAGCTAGCTGCTTGATTTTAATTTTGGTATTGCCTTCTAACTGCATGAAGTTATTCTTTACCTGGATGACTGCGTCAAGCTCTTTAAGGCTATCATTCCCAATAATACCATGGAATGATGTCAGAGTTGGGAGGAGGTAGAATTTCAGTTTTTTGTCTGAGTTAAATAGGTTTAGAAAGGTATGCTGTTTGATTTCTATGTCTCCTGCTATGGATTTCGCAAAAAAAATGCTTTCGTTATTTATTGGATTGGGCACAATAGAGGATCGTATATAGTTTTTCGTAGATCCTGTATCTACTAAAATTTTCACAATATCTCCACTCTTCAGGCTGCATTCAACATAGGGCAGCGAAGAGTGACTCATTCTAAAAAATGTAGGTCAGTCGTGTCTATGTAGCTATCGTCCTGATCTCTATCATTTCTGTCGCTGTAACATTCGTCATCGTAATGGCTAGAGTTGTCGTTCGTCTGCTCGTCAATTGTCGTGGTAGGATAGTAAGTTTGGGGTTGTTCGGAATCTATATGGAAATTCCTTTGGATTTTATTAGGGGGCACAGGAGCTGGAGGGTTTCCAGGAGGAGGTCTTTTGTTAATAGGGTCATTATTACGTGGCCTATTCATATAATTAATATTCCTAGTTCGCAGTGATGGGTCAATGTCCATTGGTTCTGGACGTGGCTGTGGTTTATTCAAAGGACGTAGTGGTGGATTGTAATGCTGTTGTGCATATTGCGGCGCCTGTTGCTGGCGTTGAACTTGATAGTTCATTTGCGGTGGTCTATGTGGAGTGGCTGCGTACAACCTTGGTTGGGGCATGTATGCCAATTCGGGGTAAAACTCATTGTTCATCCTTCTAGGAGGTAGTGGTGGACGAAACTCTTGTGGTTTCCTGCTGATATTGTTATTATTGCTCAAGGCATAATGTGATCTGAAGGTTTGATTCTCTAGTTTGAGACACAAGTGGAGTGCCTGAGGGAGATCTGCTGGTTCCCTCATTCCAAGAAGTCTCGGTAGATCTCCTTTGAGTCCGCGAACGAACGTGTCTAGGGCTTTATCCCTATACGTACGAGTTAGAAGGTGCATGGCTTCTGCGCCGACTTCCATGCATCCCAGTTTGTTCAGAATTAGTGAGAGATGGGAATATACCTTTTGGTAAAATTCTTGAATTGTATTGCTACCCTGTACGAGAGAGGTCATTTGGTACTCAAGGGTACCAAGGTCGCGTTTATCCGCGTAATGCAATGTTAGGCAACTGGAGATCGCCCTCCAATCCAGTGGAGTATTATAGGACTCCAAGGCAATGTCGGCATTGCCCACGATTTTGTTTCTAATGACATTGAGGATGCCATAATATTTTGGGGTACCTCTTTGAGGCTCGTATATCTGGAGGATCCGGTCCACGCTTTTCCTCCAAGATGTGAATTCTCCCGGATTTCCGGAGAACTCCCGAAGACATCGTACCACATCTGGTATTTTGTCTAATTCAGAGACATTCCCGGCTAGTCTTGAGTCTATGGTAATGTCCGTGAAATTTGAAAAGTTGGAATTTGGGTTAAGGGCGGCTTGAACCATGTTTCGCCCTTCAGTCCTTAAGACATTGTTCACAATTCCTGTGATTACGGTAGTTAACTCATCCATAGAGAATGAATTAGAAGAGGCAAGAGGCTGACCAGAAGGTGCTGGTGGCCCTTGGGGTGCGTTAAGTATTGGTGGCCGAACGAGGTTGGCAGGATTAACTGGCATGGTTGATATGTCTCTATTATTCACTTTTTTATTTTAAAAATTTAATTTATCCCTAGCTTATTTTGTTTTGAGTTAAAACTTTCCTTTCTAAATTTTTCACTTTTAGTTAGCTTATTTTCGATATATTTATTTATTTATTTATTTGTGATACAATATTATCTCGTCTAGTTCAATTAATTTTTCCTGAATTACGCTCTCTTTCTTAAATTATGTCACTATTCTTAGATTGTGTTCACATTTGCATTAAAGATTTCTTAAACATAGTTTGGTTTACATTAAAGAGTTTCACTTTTTATATTAAAAAAATTTCGCATTAAACAGTTTCACTTTTTATATTATAAAAAAATTTCTTTTACATATGTAAAAATATTAATATAGATTCTTAAGATTAGTTCTTACGCTGGTAACAGGAACATAATCCTGGGCAGGCGGCTAACGACTCGCGTTTCCCGTTTGCAGTTTTGCGACTAGGGGGCCTCTTTTCCCGCACTTCTTGTTGTGATGAGTCTTAGCCCAAGCCTTCGCCGTCTAGGTGATAGGTATTATCCGGATACACCCGCGAAATGTATTTATCGATTTAAGCGACTAACGAAGGCCCCACGTTGGGCGCCAGTTAAGAAATTCTTTGTAAATTTCTTTTTAAAAAAAATTTTATTTATTACTTCATGGTTTGGTTACAGAACTAAGACTAAAGCTAAAAAATTAATTTACTTAAAAGCTAAGCTACGTTGCACTGGCCAACTGCTGACTTGATGTTGTCAATTCTCCGAATTGACTTACTTGGGTTGCGCGTGTTGGATTTCCGCTTCGCTTTACTGTGGGAAATATTTCGCAACCAAAGATGCATTTCCGCTATGCTTTGCTGATTACGCATTATTATTATTTGGCAACTGTTAACATTTGCCATGTTAACATACATGTATCCATACATACATACACATGTATAGACATATGCATTTACGTGCAATGCGAATACAATAATAATACAAATGCATATAGGAATTGTAAACTAAACACAAGCCATAAATTTACACTTTAAAACTCCAAATCAGATAACATTGAACACACACACATATGTATTGAATTGTACACTTGAAAAGCATGCCTCCACTGAGCCACTTGACTATAACTGTAAACAATATTGAATCTTTACACTTTGTAGTTGGGTGGCCTCATAAACATAAATAGAATTTGATATACCTTTTCCGTTCTCATTAGAATAACTGCTGAATATGAAATTATTGTAATTTGACTCTTTCGATAACTTTAAGTAAATAATAAGCAAATGTATAAATAAGAGTAACTGGTAAATAAATGTTAGATTTTGTTTCCGGCAATACAGTCGATACCACGAGTTTTATTTTCTCTGCGCGTTGGCGGCAAGAAAAAAAATATATATTTTTTTACAAATTCCCCCGATACGGGAAATAATTGGCGCCCAACGTGGGGCACAAAATCAAAAAGTGCCTAAAGAAAAGTAAAAAGAGAAAAATAGTTTGGCTCCACCTATTTGTAGAAGAAGAGGAAGAAAATTAAGAAGACGGAACTCTGTAATTTTAAACTAAAATTTAAACAAACAAAAAATTGCCATCTTAAAAAAAAACGTTGTTAAAACAAGCTGAAACGGACCAACACAATTAAAGTGATAACTTAACAAATAAAAAAGTAAAGAAAAAGCTAAATAGAGTTAAAGTAAAAGCAGAATCAAGTGCTGTGGTTTCAAACTACAAAAAGTTAATTTAATAATTTTTTAAAAAGTATCGGTATTGGAAGCCAAACACGAATACTCCAATGCAGCAGCAAGCAATTCAACAACTTAACACTAAACGGAAATTCAGCGAATTGTGATATAGCGAAGGCGCAGAGTAGAAGTTAAAGCTTAAAAGAACTTTTTCAGAAAAGTAAATATTTTTGAAAAAATCAAAGAACTGAACATTACGAAGAAGTATAAAGATAAAGTTGTATAAGAAAAATACGACTTTATCGAAGACGCAGCAGGAATATCGTACATGACAGAAGTGACTTTAAAGTGCAAAAAAACCTAAGTAACGGAGGCAACTCAACAGAAGCAGAGAACAGCAAGAAAATAAAGGGATTTTGGAGGGAGACCACTCATCGTCAAATATACATATGACCCCTTAGCTTCAACAACGAGCCTAGTGCGATTTTTCAAGGAATTGACCAGCCTTCTGTATCTAAAGCAATTATTACAGCATCATCAGCGGAAATTTCGAACGAGACAGCGACGGAATATACATATTTGTAAGTTGAAATTAAAATTAATATGTTAAAATTATATATATTTATATATATTTATGGGGAACACCCAAATTAAACCTAAGTATATTAGATTATACTATTGTAAAAATTGCGGTGGGGATCACGAAGAGAAAAAGTGCCCCAGAAAAAAATAAAACATAATTTCTAGTTTGTGCAACCAATAATAAAATAAATTAAAGCTGCGATTCACCACCTTTGGGGGGACCCTCCAGCTTAAAATAAATAAAAAAACTCTGCGATTAACTGCGATAAAATACAAATATAAATTGAGGCTCGACCAGCCGCATAACAAAATAAAAAGACCCCCATAACTTAGCTCAATTCTGCGAATCCTACATAAAAGGACCCTCCAGAATAGAAGAGCATCTCTTCCTAGAAGAGATTATACAAATATAAATTAAGGCTCGACCAGCCGCATAACAAAATAAAAAGACCCCCATAACTTAGCTCAATTCTGCGAATCCTACATAAAAGGACCCCACAGAATAGAAGAGCATCTCTTCCTAGAAGAGATTATACAAGTATAAAATAATAAGAAAGTTCTTTCTCTAAACTAAAAAAATAATAATAATTAATCATGATTAATGAGGCAGGATTAACGGTAGATTTAATTACGCGCCTAATTGCGGAAAGCAATATTACAATAAGGCAAGAAATTGACAGATTAAGAAATCAAGTTGAAATAGAAACACACAGAGTAACAGATTTTCAGACGGAAATAATAAATGACAACATTCAGTGTCATGAGTCACTAGATGTTATAAAATCCTTACCAGAATTTTCAGGAAGGATAAACGCTTATGTTAGCTGGCGCGAAGCCGCACATAACGTTATGAGCCTATATGTAAGAGGTAGCCGAAAGTACTTCGCAACCCTTACGATTTTGCGTAACAAAATTACACTAGAAGCAAATGACACATTAACCAACCATGGTACTGTGTTAAATTTTGACGCGATAATTGCGCGTCTCGATTTTGCGTATTCGGACAAACGTCCAATATATATCATAGAACAAGAAATGAGTGTTCTACGACAAGGCTCAATGACGGTCATTGAATATTATAATTTAGTTAACAAAAAACTAACGTTGATGATTCATAAAACCATTATGACTTATGGAGGGGCCGCACCAATAACAAAAGAATTGAATAAAAAGAATAGAGACCAGGCTCTTAGAATATTTATAACTGGGCTTAACGCTCCATTAAGAGATATTATATTTTTCCTCTGTCCGCAAGATTTGCCCGACGCATTGGCCAAAGCTCAGGAATTAGAGTCTAATAATCAGAGAGCTCGATTTGCACAAAATTTTGCAAATGAAAGGACAAGAGTTAAACAGTTTTATCCAAGTAATAATTTACGATTTCATCAGAGGAGCAACATGCCAAAACCAGAACCAATGGATATAGATCCATCTATGTCTAGATCATACCGAAGGGAAAATTATCCAAAGCCCCAACTAAACAATAGCCATAAATACCAAAATTTTGGAAAACCATTGGCTAGTACAAGCCATCAAGCCAATGTGGACCAACCAAATAGGTATATTCCTAACAAAAACATCCAAGGAATAAAACGACCAAGGGAAAGCAATTATAGCTTTCGCCCACAGGAGAAAACCCAGAGGATAAACATTATGAATGAAAGTCATTTTTTAGGTAAAGAGGGGATGAACTCCCCTATCTAAAGCTCTACGACTCAAAAATAAAGAAAAGTTTAAAAGCTCTAGTCGATACAGGAGCAACCTCTTGCTACATTAAGCCTGAGGTTTATAATAACAAAAATGAAGCAAACAGTATGAACATTTATTTTGAAAATAAAAGAGGAGAAAACTTAGAAATCGAGGAACCAAAAGATTCTGCACATTTAACCGAGGTAAATATCGGTATAAATAAAAAAATTAAGGAACATAAAGATTCCGTAAAACCAGCCGAAGCAACTACCGGCAATATTATATTAAAAAAATTTATTGTAGAACAAAGAAGTTCTACAACGCCAGCCGATGATAATACCGGCATATTAAATAAAAAATATATTGTGGAACGAAAAAGTTCTACAACACCAGCCGATGATAATACCGGCATATTAAATAAAAAATATATTGTGGAACGAAAAAGTTCTACAACGCCAGCCGATGATAATACCGGCAAAATAAAACAAAAAAAGAATCGTGAAAAACCAAATAAAAATATGAAAATACGAAATTTAAACTACTTGGGAAAAGAAAATCCTAGGACGCCAGTCGAAGATAATGCCGACAATAAAATAAAAAAATATGCTCCAAAAAAAAGGAGGTATTAATATCTTAAAAATAAATAATCTCAGTATTACCGATGAGAATAGTTTCGAAGAATTAAATGAGCGACATGTAAAAGAAAAAATTGCTCAAATGTATTCAGGCAATAATACAAGCTTCCCATTTCACCCTGGAGAAATAATTTATGAAAAAATAATAGGAGAGAGAAATAAATTACAACCTAGGTATAAGAAACAACAAGTTAAAGAAAACTTGGGGAATAACATAATAATAAACAATAGAAATAGAATTATACATAAAGATAAATGGAAGATTAAATCATCTAACTATAAATAACAACAAACAATTTACTACAAATTCAAAAATTTTTAAAGTAATAACAGAATTAACTGATACAGCAAATAATATAAAAAATGATAACACAGCCAGAAAAATCAAAAGAAGAAGAAATCAATACATTATACATGAACTACAAAATATAATAAATATAATAACATTTGGGAAAATGGGAATTTTAAATCCAACAATTTTACATTTTGATGAATTCAAAAATATAACCTATTACCAACATGGTACAATGACCATTACAGACTTAATGGACATTTCAAAATTTAAAATAGCACAAAAAAGAGATATAATTATAGTTTATATCAAATATCCTAAAATAGAACTAACATGTAAGTACTACGATGTAAGAGCCATAGCTCAATTAGATGGTAAGCTTATTATTGACCAGAACATAATATACTGTGATAATAAATTTTTTAATATTCAGAATTGTAAAACAGAAATTTCAAAAACCTATTGTAAACTTAATAAGAAAATCACATGTTTGTCAGAAATATTAAATAAAAAACAAGGAAAATGTAAAACACTAAAAGAGAAAAATTTGAAAATAGAAGAAATAAAACCAGGAGCGATATTAGATTCAGGAAAAAATATTGTAGATAATCAAACATTAAATGGAACATATTTAATAACATTTGTAAATTATACTGTAATAAATAATCAATCTTATGAAAACATTGAAGTAAAAATTTGGAATTATTATAAAAATAACCACATTAATAATTTTGAAATATTAGATTATTTTGACACAACCAATAAACTGTTAAAATTAGACAATATAAATATTTTAGCAGAACGGAACAAGAACATAACAGTACATTCATATTTTTGGTATATAATTTTAATCTTGGGAATAATTTTCATATCTTACTTAATATCAAAATTTAAAAACTCTCGCGCAATTCCCAAACCAATCGAAAATGCGCAATTTCAAGAAATCACTTATAATGCTCTTTTAGATCAAATATATAAATTAACTCAAAATAATAGTGAATCGGGGACGATTCATCTTAGGAAGGTGGGAGTTAATGACAGCCTCCACACAGCCACTTGACTATAATTGTAAACAATATTGAATCTTTACACTTTGTAGTTGGGTGGCCTCATAAACATAAATAGAATTTGATATACTTTTTCCGTTCTCATTAGAATAACTGCTGAATATGAAATTATTGTAATTTGACTCTTTCGATAACTTTAAGTAAATAATAAGCAAATGTATAAATAAGAGTAACTGGTAAATAAATGTTAGATTTTGTTCCGGCAATACAGTCGATACCACGAGTTTTATTTTCTCTGCGCGTTGGCAGAAAGAAAAAAAATATATATTTTTTTACAAATTCCCGCGATACGGGAATTAATTTGCATGAAAGTTAATACCATTGTCATAAATATGTAACATGACACTTAATTGATTGGATATGTAGTTTTTAGAATGTAGGATGAATCTCTCCACATATTGTTTATCTTAAACGGATTGTAGATATACTTTCTAGAAGGTAAGATAAATATTTGTATTTAGGCTTAATCAAAATATTGTGTGTAAGAAGACCAAATAAAGAAAACGAGGCAGTTGCCCACGAGAACATAGCGCAGTTATTAATTGGCGATCCCGCCAGGAGATGAAATAATCTCTGTTGGACCGAAACGTCATAATAAAATTTTCCCCCATTTAAGGGGACAAAAAATTCCCGTGTTACCATTAAGAATCACGAACGAGTATCGCGAAAAGTGCGAGAAAAGTGAAAAAAAAAATAAAATAAAAAACCAATAATAAACAAAAATAAAAAAAATTTTTCAATATAACAAAAACATACAAAACAAAAACTCTTTATGTAAACCTCTTCTCTCCTCAGATTAGAAAGAGAATAAAGGCAAAAGGCAATTAAAAAATTGATTAATTGAAAAACTTAAGCAAAGCAAATAATATAAATAAAATAAATAAAAGTAAAAATTAAAGAAAAGTATAATATAATACAAACAAAAGGCATTAACACATAAAGAAAAATTTTGTACACAAACCCTATGACACACAGAAAAAGAAACATTTGTAGTTGAATATACATCGCTAAGTTTAGTGTAAAAGCTTTATATGACAAAACTACAAAAGCAGCAACAGCAAATAGCTAGTGAAATATAGCAGCCAACAATAACAACAGCAGTAGCAGTAAAAGAAACAACAAAATTAGAAGTAACAAATTTCAAAGAAAGCAACAAATGCAACACATAAGTTGTAAGTAGCTCTTATATTCATTAATTGCATGGGAAATAATTCCTCTAGTATTAAGAGTGTTTACTCTGAGTATTATAAACAAAATAATCATGCTACTTATATAAATACCACTTACTTTCTCACTGACTCCGGAAAGAAGATTCTCTGAACGCAATGCTTTACTTAAAAAAGGGATCATAATTTATTTTGATAAAATGACAAATGTTATAATAAAAAATCTCCCTGGTCGATTACCAGTGGAGGCGTGAGAATCTATGGTTGTAAAAAGGAATGAAGTTGATGGACTCCCTGGTCGGCTACCAGTGGAGGCTGTCTTACTAGGTTTACACAATTATAGAAAGGAGACACTCGTAAATTATGATTATAACGGGTGATTTTTTAAGAGCTTGATAACTTTTTTTAAAAAAAAAACGCATAAAATTTGCAAAATCTCATCGGTTCTTTATTTGAAACGTTAGATTGGTTCATGACATTTACTTTTTGAAGATAATTTCATTTAAATGTTGACCGCGGCTGCGTCTTAGGTGGTCCATTCGGAAAGTCCAATTTTGGGCAACTTTTTCGAGCATTTCGGCCGGAATAGCCCGAATTTCTTCGGAAATGTTGTCTTCCAAAGCTGGAATAGTTGCTGGCTTATTTCTGTAGACTTTAGACTTGACGTAGCCCCACAAAAAATAGTCTAAAGGCGTTAAATCGCATGATCTTGGTGGCCAACTTACGGGTCCATTTCTTGAGATGAATTGTTGTCCGAAGTTTTCCCTCAAAATGGCCATAGAATCGCGAGCTGTGTGGCATGTAGCGCCATCTTGTTGAAACCACATGTCAACCAAGTTCAGTTCTTCCATTTTTGGCAACAAAAAGTTTGTTAGCATCGAACGATAGCGATCGCCATTCACCGTAACGTTGCGTCCAACAGCATCTTTGAAAAAATACGGTCCAATGATTCCACCAGCGTACAAACCACACCAAACAGTGCATTTTTCGGGATGCATGGGCAGTTCTTGAACGGCTTCTGGTTGCTCTTCACCCCAAATGCGGCAATTTTGCTTATTTACGTAGCCATTCAACCAGAAATGAGCCTCATCGCTCATCGGACACGGACGCGAAACACATTTCGAACCGAACACTGATTTTGGTAATAAAATTCAATGATTTGCAAGCGTTGCTCGTTAGTAAGTCTATTCATGATGAAATGTCAAAGCATACTGAGCATCTTTCTCTCCCTGGTCGGCTACCAGTGGAGGCTGTCTTACTAGGTTTACACAATTATAGAAAGGAGACACTCGTAAATTATGATTATACCGTTATGTTGATTGAACTGCTGCGCCGAAGATCGCCAGATGTAAGAAAGATGAGCTGCGTGCCGAATATTCAAATTATAAAAAGGTGTTTTAGCTGCGTGCCGAATATGAAAAAAGGTATGAAACGTTCGCCAATGTTTACGTAAAATCGTGATCGAAGTGGGCGGCCTCTTCCAGGATGAGGGTTTTTGCTCGTTGGGCTGTGGAGAGTTAAGGTGGGTTGACGTGCGGCGTGTATTGGTGTGTGTATGTGTGGGTGTTGAGTGCTGCTTCCAATCGATGAGTGTTGTCTGCAAGTGTGGTGAGTGTGCCAGTGTTGCTTGTGAGTGGAATTCTGTGTGGTGTATGAGGGCGGGAAGCTTAACTCATTTAGCCATCCCGGCCCCCCTAGGCGAGTGTTCAGCCTAGCAATCGCTGGAGTTGTTGCAACGATGCCACAACGTTGCTAAGTCCGGACGTGCGGCGGTAGTGTGGTCTTTGACGATGGCGCCTAATGGGTACTGCGTTTCGCGGACGCCATAGACGGTACTCAGCAGTCTTCGTCGTCGTGCCACACGGCTGGGTTGCTGTGGTCTGCGAGTGGCAGGTGGCCGACCAACCTCACGTCTTGGGGTGCGGTGGAGCAGCGTGTGATGCTGCCTGCCACACATTTGGCACAATGCCCCAGAGTCACAGCCCTCAGCCGCGTGCGTGGGTGTCAGACAATTGTTGCAATGCCCATGCGCCTGTGCTACCTGCTGCCGCTGGATGGGTGACATGCCCTTTAAAAGTCCACAGTGTTGCAGTCGATGGGGGCAGCGACAAAGGGGGCATCGTATGCGATGCGGTCCGCTGGTGGTGACGGTGTGGTTACAGCTGCTCGTGTGCCATTACGAGCTGCAGTTGACGATGCTGATGCGGTGATTGTGCGGGGCGCCGCTGTTGGGACAACCCCAGGATGGGGAACACTGATGGCCGATCGCAGTGTTGGCGTTGGAGTTGCCATGCTTTCTGAATCCATGTTTGCCTGTATGGAGAAAAGGTCGTGTCTAGTTGCAACTTATTACTATATATTATGAAATTGTGCGATTTGTAACCAACTTTATTTGGTTTGTCAGAGTTTACTAATCTACCCATTATTTTTTATTATCTTTATGATTTATCATACGTGCGATTGATTTCGGTTTTAGTTATTAACGGATGTTTCAATTTTTGCGTATCGGTATTATTGTACAGATTGTTTATTATGTGCATTTTCGTTATTATCTGCGGTTGGTAAGAAGCATAGTTTAACGAGCGGTCTCGTTAGAATTCCGTTTTGAGTACGGAGGTCAACTACTCGTATGTGACCGTCGGAGCCGTGATGTAGCTTCTCTATGCGACCAAGCCGCCATTCTGTAGGGGGGAGACAGTCGTCATGTATTAGGACCAATTCTCCAAGCTTTGGCGCCTTTTCGGGAGTTTTCCAGCGGTACCTTTTGTGAAGGTCCTTTATATACTCCTTCTTCCATCGGCGGCTGAATTCATGATGGAGAATTTTAATTCTTTCCCATCTGTTTAGTAAGGATAACGACTCCACGCCTGACTCTGGTATGGCCAGAATGGGTGCTCCTTTGAGAAAGTGCCCTGGTGTAAGAGCTGTTAGATCTGAGGGATCTTGCGAGAGTGTCGTGAATGGCCGTGACTTGAGAACGGCTTCAATACGAATTAATAATGTTGTAAATTCTTCAAAGTTAAATTTGTAGTTTCCAGCTACTTTTTTAAAGTGGGATTTACTGCTTTTTACCGCGGATTCCATAAACCACCCCTATGAGGAGCGCTTGGAGGGATGAACTGCCAGGTAATGCCTTGGGGAGCGTACTTTTATACAATCTCAGGTGAAACTTGTTTGATAAAGTCCACAAACTGTTTTTCGGTGGCTCTTCGAGCACCTATAAATGTCTTGCCGTTGTCGCTCATGAGCTTTGACGGAAAACCACGTCGTCCGACGAAGCGACCAAATGCCGCGAGAAAAGCCTCTTTCGTCAGATTATTACATAGCTCGAGGTGTACTGCTTTTGTCGTAAAAGAGACAAAGACAAAGACGTAGCCTTTCATCAGTGTGGGAGACAGTAGCATGGACGCCTTTATTTGAAAAGGCCCAGCAAAATCGACACCTGTGATAGTGAAGGGCAGAGCAAAGTTGCAGCGTTCCGGTGGAAGTGCTGCCATAATCTGCTAAGTCCGGACGTGCGGCGGTAGTGTGGTCTTTGACGATGGCGCCTAATGGGTACTGCGTTTCGCGGACGCCATAGACGGTACTCAGCAGTCTTCGTCGTCGTGCCACACGGCTGGGTTGCTGTGGTCTGCGAGTGGCAGGTGGCCGACCAACCTCACGTCTTGGGGTGCGGTGGAGCAGCGTGTGATGCTGCCTGCCACACATTTGGCACAATGCCCCAGAGTCACAGCCCTCAGCCGCGTGCGTGGGTGTCAGACAATTGTTGCAATGCCCATGCGCCTGTGCTACCTGCTGCCGCTGGATGGGTGACATGCCCTTTAAAAGTCCACAGTGTTGCAGTCGATGGGGGCAGCGACAAAGGGGGCATCGTATGCGATGCGGTCCGCTGGTGGTGACGGTGTGGTTACAGCTGCTCGTGTGCCATTACGAGCTGCAGTTGACGATGCTGATGCGGTGATTGTGCGGGGCGCCGCTGTTGGGACAACCCCAGGATGGGGAACACTGATGGCCGATCGCAGTGTTGGCGTTGGAGTTGCCATGCTTTCTGAATCCATGTTTGCCTGTATGGAGAAAAGGTCGTGTCTAGTTGCAACTTATTACTATATATTATGAAATTGTGCGATTTGTAACCAACTTTATTTGGTTTGTCAGAGTTTACTAATCTACCCATTATTTTTTATTATCTTTATGATTTATCATACGTGCGATTGATTTCGGTTTTAGTTATTAACGGATGTTTCAATTTTTGCGTATCGGTATTATTGTACAGATTGTTTATTATGTGCATTTTCGTTATTATCTGCGGTTGGTAAGAAGCATAGTTTAACGAGCGGTCTCGTTAGAATTCCGTTTTGAGTACGGAGGTCAACTACTCGTATGTGACCGTCGGAGCCGTGATGTAGCTTCTCTATGCGACCAAGCCGCCATTCTGTAGGGGGGAGACAGTCGTCATGTATTAGGACCAATTCTCCAAGCTTTGGCGCCTTTTCGGGAGTTTTCCAGCGGTACCTTTTGTGAAGGTCCTTTATATACTCCTTCTTCCATCGGCGGCTGAATTCATGATGGAGAATTTTAATTCTTTCCCATCTGTTTAGTAAGGATAACGACTCCACGCCTGACTCTGGTATGGCCAGAATGGGTGCTCCTTTGAGAAAGTGCCCTGGTGTAAGAGCTGTTAGATCTGAGGGATCTTGCGAGAGTGTCGTGAATGGCCGTGACTTGAGAACGGCTTCAATACGAATTAATAATGTTGTAAATTCTTCAAAGTTAAATTTGTAGTTTCCAGCTACTTTTTTAAAGTGGGATTTACTGCTTTTTACCGCGGATTCCATAAACCACCCCTATGAGGAGCGCTTGGAGGGATGAACTGCCAGGTAATGCCTTGGGGAGCGTACTTTTATACAATCTCAGGTGAAACTTGTTTGATAAAGTCCACAAACTGTTTTTCGGTGGCTCTTCGAGCACCTATAAATGTCTTGCCGTTGTCGCTCATGAGCTTTGACGGAAAACCACGTCGTCCGACGAAGCGACCAAATGCCGCGAGAAAAGCCTCTTTCGTCAGATTATTACATAGCTCGAGGTGTACTGCTTTTGTCGTAAAAGAGACAAAGACAAAGACGTAGCCTTTCATCAGTGTGGGAGACAGTAGCATGGACGCCTTTATTTGAAAAGGCCCAGCAAAATCGACACCTGTGATAGTGAAGGGCAGAGCAAAGTTGCAGCGTTCCGGTGGAAGTGCTGCCATAATCTGTGTTCGCTTCCTTCGTTTATGCATAGTGCAGATCTTGCACGAAAAAATGCATTTCTTTATCTTTGGCTTGAGTCTTGGGACATAAAACTCTTGGCGGACTATTTGTTGCATGAGGCGGTGTTCTGCGTGTAATAATAGTACATGGACATAATTGAGATATAATGTGGCAAGTTGCGATCTCTCTGGTATAACAATGGGATGACGTTCGTTATACGTTAGGCTTGAATTGACAAGCCGACCATTTGCACGAAGTAGACCCGTATCTATGAATGGGTTTAGCACTAGGAGTGAGCTCTTTTTATCGATCGGCTTCGATTCTCTCAGTACTGATATCTCTTGGCTGAAGTAGCGCGCTTGAGTAGATGCGATAAGAGCGACCTTTGCCTTTTGTAAGTCTAGGTGCGTCACTGTATCGCCTTTGGGATAAACTGTGCGTATTCCCTTAGTTCTAAGTTTGAGTCGCTCTATGAATTTGAGCATGTAAGCGATTACTCTAAGGGCTCGGGGGTAAGATGAAAATCTCTCAAGGATGTCAGTATCATTCAATGTTATGTGAAATGAGTCGATTTTTCTACTTTCTGGGGTAATAATGTTGCGCATGGGCGATTGTGACCAAGAATCGGGAGATTCTGTTAACCATCGGGGGCCATTCCACTAGAGGATGGTGGTGGCAAGGTGCAGAGGTTTGCACCCTCTTGTACCTAAATCAGCAGGGTTGTCAGCACTGGCTACGTGTCGTCAAGTGGCTGATCCCACTAGGTCAAGAATTTGAGACGTTCGATTGGAAATATACGTCTTCCATGCATGTGGTGGTTTTTCCAACCAGGCTAATACAATCTCGGAATCGGACCAGAGATATAATTTATTTTTTGCCATATTTAGTTGCGTTTGCACTATGGATGCTAGTTTGGCAAGTAATAATGCGCCGCGTAGTTCTAGTCGTGGTAGACTTATTGTTTTTAAGGGAGCCACTTTTGCTTTCGCAACTAGTAGGTGGCTTGTGGTCGTTTTCTCGCTTTGTATGCGAACATATTTAGCGGCGCAGTATGCCTTTTCAGAGGCGTCACAGAAGCCGTGTAGTTCGACTTTGTGCTTTGGGATATAATTTACCCATCGTGGGATTTGTATTTGTTCGCGAGCAATCTGCGAAATGGGACCACTTTTTTAAACGAAGTGGTTTTACTTGCTCGTCACAGGCGGTACCATCTAGCCATAATTCTTGTATCAGGATTTTGGCTTGTATCATAAATGACGATAGCCATCCTGCGGGGTCAAAAAGTTTTGCCACAGAGGAGAGAATTTGGCGTTTTGTAATGGCGGATAATGCGGGTATTGATTCAGTCGTGTATGAAAACTGGTCCGATATCGCATTCCATTGGATGCCCAGAGTTTTTGTTGTACTTTCCTTTTCGAAAATAAGGAAATTAGTGCCCAACAAATTTTCTTTTGGTATATTTCTTAATATAGTTGGGTGATTTGCCGTAATCTTTTTTAATGGAAACCATGCGGATTTGAGGGCTTGGATTACTTGTGATAATGATTCGTATGCTTGTGGAAGACTGTGACTTCCACACAGAATATCGTCTAAATACGTTTGTGTTTTTAACACCTGGGTCGCCAAAGGAAATTCTGACTTGGTGTTTTCAGCCAATTCATGGAGTGTTCGAATGGCTAAGTATGGGACACAGTTAACGCCAAAGGTCACTGTTTTTAGCTTGAAGTCGCTTAGTGGACTATTGGGGGCTTTTCGGAAAATAATTCGCTGAAAATCTTGATCGTCTTTATGTACGACTATTTGTCTATACATTTTTTCGACGTCCCCGTTGAATACGTATTTGAATATACGCTAGTTTAGAATAAGCAGCACTATATCAGGTTGGAGCGTGGGTCCCGTAAAAAGGATATCGTTTAGGGAATTCCCTGAGCCAGTGGATCTTGAGGCATTGAAGACAACTCTTACTTTAGTTGTTTTTTTTATCTGGCTTTACTACTGCGTGATGTGGCAAGTAAATTGAGTAGTATTTGCCATTGATGATTTTTTCGCATGGGCTTACTTCCTCCATGTGATCTAAATGGAGGTATTCTTCCAACACACCATCATATTCTGGTTTTAGTTTACCTTTCTTAAGTAGGTTTCTGTCCAAACTTTGAAACTACTGTATTGCAGAGGTGCGAGAATGACGATTGTGTTGGGAAATTGTTGTTTTAGTAGTAGTCGTACGACATACCGACCATTATCTGAACAAGTAGTTGTGGCTTTGTAAACGTCTTCACAATACTGATCTTCGGTGGTTTTGATTGAAATGGGGGGGAGTTCTTCTATCTCCCAAAATTTTCTCAATTGTGAAAATTGAGATTTTATTAGAGTTTTGAATTACTCTTCCGCCCATTCCCGTAATTTCAAAGTTGGCTTGTCTTGTTGGCAGATTTAGCCTATTTTGTGCCCTAGATGCTATGAAAGATCGTTGTGATCCTTGGTGTATTAGGGCTCTGAGCTTAAACAGTTCTCCTCGATGTTCGATGGAGACGACTGCTGTGGGTAGTAGTACCCTACTTTGATTTTCGCTGTGTAGCGTTTGAGTTTTTAATGCCTTTGAGCAGCATGGTGCTTCTTGGCAATTTTGTGATTTTGGCACTTCGGGATTTGTTGTTGCAACAAAACCCGTGGCTCTTTTGATATTTGCGCTGTTTGGGGGTAAGCTGAAAAAATTATTAATATGAAGCATCGAATGGTGTCGTTTGTGACAATAGACGCAGTTATATTTCGCACTCTTTGAGTGTATGCGCATGTGACAGACAGTTTGTACAAAGTCTTTTGGTTTTCACGAAATTGTTGCGGTCGATAATATTCAATTTTTTTAAATCTCTCGCAATATTTGAGCTTATGCCCTCCTGTACATAGTACGCATGATCTATATTTATTCTGTTCAGATGAGAACGATTGCGTTTTGAAGAAGCTTCTATTCAAATTGTTGTTGCTATTGGCTTGGGGCTTGTGGAAGCTTCTATTGAAGTCTTGCTGAATACCTTTTGGTTTAATTGTATTTATTTTTTTGTCTACCCTTTCTGCGATTTCGTACTGGGTAGTGAGAAAATCTTTCATTTGTTGCCACGTTGGGCATTTTTTACTAAAGACTTTTCTGGTAATGCTGATGTGCATATATTTACCAGTATAGGATCCCAGTTGTCTGTGGGAAGGTTTTGGGTCGATAAAATCGACAAACAATTGGAAACCGTGGATTGAAGTTTGATAAATTCTTCACTGGTTTCCTTTTGAATTTTTGGCAAGTTCATTAGAATTGTTATCTGCTTATCGACCAATATTCGTTCATTCTCGTATCTTGATTTTAAAGCTTCCCAGGCCATATTAAAATTGTCGTCACTTAATGCGAACAGTTTTACTGTGACGCCAACTTGACCTTTCGTTTTGTACCGGAGGTGATACAATTTTTGTGCATTAGATAGTTTTGGGTGGCTTATGTAAACGGCTGTGAACATGTCCCTAAGGACGGAAATGAAAAATTTCTGTGTCACATGCCGGCACCTTGATGTGGATGCCTGAACTTGCCTCTTGACTTTGTACTTGTGGCATCTCTACTCGCGGAAGTGAAGTAGGTGCAATTGCTTTAATCAGTTTTTATTGATCTGTAATCATTGCTTTCGTTTCTTCAAATTGGTCTAAGCAATTTTCATGTTTGGCGTAAGCCGAGGATTTGAAATTTTCTGGTAGATCTGAATCATCAGATTCTACTATTGCGTCATAAGAATCTTGGAGACGTATCCAAAAATTGTCCAGATTTTCTTTTTTGATTTCTAATGCCGATTCAGAATTATCTTGAATCGGCGAAGATGAAAATCGAGTGCAGTATTTAATAAAACTGTCACTCTCAGCAATAAATTTACTATATATAATGTCTTTCCCCCTTTTCTGTTTTGTAACACCTTGCTTTGAGCGAGTAGCTTCTGCCGGTGTACATGGACTTTTTTCGTCCGAAATCATTTTTGGAACTTTCAGCAGCTGTGAAGATTTAAATTCTTTGGAATCTGCGTTCATTTAGAACAAATAAATCAACGATTTTTTTTTTTTTTTTTTTTGTTGTTTTTTTAGTGTAAACTGATTGAGTTTGAATGGATTTGCTGATTGCAAAGCGAAGTTTTTTGTAAATATAATTGATAAAATTGTAAAATGTTTTGTTTTATTTTATTTTGTTGATCGGGTTAAATTAAATAACGCGTTTCGTTTTAATTAATCTCGAAAAAAGTATAAAGGTATTAACGAATTTATTTATTATTATTTAATTGTTAAAAACGCAATATTTGTTTTATTAATTTGTTTAGAGTTTGTACGTCTTATAGGGTATACCTTTAGACGAATCCGTTTGTATGTATGTACTTGCAACTGAGTGCTCGTTTAAGAGATCAGTGTTTTTTGTACATACATGTATACGCAATCCTGATTGTTTTTGCTTATAAAGCACAAAGGGTATTGCCGAAAATGTGCCAATTCGGACTTTGATTATGTAAATTAAATTGTTCGTAATATTTAATTATTTGTTTATTTATGTACTCGTAAATATATATTTTAATACTTTATACTATTTCTACCGAACCGTTTAATAAGTATATAATATTTTTAGGTACCCTCGTAGGGTATAATTTACGTTACGTATATACTTATGTGGAAGTGTATAAATTATTGCCGGTTACATTGAAACGACAAAAAAAATTTATTTTTTTGGTCAAAAATGACCTTTATTGACAAAACGTTCTCTTAAGACTAATTACATTTTTAATTTATCCCTTATTTATAACTTAAAAATTACTTAGGCTAGCACTATTGACTTACTTGTGTCGCGTAATTCTGCGTATGCCGGATGTTGATTTGCAATTGCTGCAATGCTTGCATTACTGTTGGTCGGCCTGGCTGTAGTTTACACTGCGCGTGCCGGATGTTATTTGGTTGATTGCTTAACCAGCATTATTCTGGTTTTGGCAGTTTACTTTAGTGTTGCTAACTCCTTCGCCGTCAAAAACGAACGTCCTCGTTTGTTCAAACTATTAGGGTTATTGGCACTTGTGACGTGGGAGTTTCCGATGTGTCTTCTTTGTTATTGGCCACATTCAAGTTTACATTGTAGCTCGATGGTTCTATTAGTTTTGTCTTGCAATTCTTCCTTATGATTGGTGCAGTGCCTATTGTTGCTAGACTGATCAGGCAAATAACTACTAATGAAAAATTTGTTATTAGAGCTGCTGTGTGGGTTGTCTGCAGCGTTTGTAAATGATTGGTGTTATTTATGTGGAGTTCCCTCTTCATCTCAAGGCTGAGAATTTCTTCCTCTTTGTTTGATAGGATATTTGACTGTAGGATTGCGGGTAATGGTTTGCTAGTTAGTGTTTCGTTAAAGGAGTGTTTTTGGTTGTCGATTAAAACTGTGGAATTGCGATATTGAACGGCGTATGATCCCACAAGATTTATTTTCTGATTATCAATTTGAATTGTGCCATTATACTGGTTTAATAATATGATGCCAGGGAAGATGTTTTCTATCGATGGGATGTGCTGGTTATTTATTTGAGTGCATTCTGCTGGTTCGCTTCTGAGTAATTGCGGAACACAAGTAGTGTTACTAATATCTATCATATTCTTATAGTAACAAATTCTTATATGATTATTTTCATTACATTTTGTTTTTATTCCAAATACCTTATGTTTACTACATGTTACGATATCCTCATAGGGAATTTTATTAATATATCTATTTTTCTTTATGGGTTTGATTACAATTGAATCGCAAATTTCTTCGTTTATTAATGGTATTCCTATCATATAAAATAACATTGTTTCATTTGAGGCTACTTTTATATTCGCAAATTCTAGCGATTCTTCTACATTATTTAATGTGAAGTTATTTTTTATAAAAATGGATTTTGCTAATGCTAGTTCTTCATTTGATAAAATATACGAATTGACGATTCCGGCTTTGGCCCAATGAATCGCATAATCAATATTAATAATTTCTTCTATTACAATCTTTAATTTATAATTTAGTTCTATAGCAAAATTGCGTTGTACATCTTCATTAGATTGTACCGTTTTTAAAATCTTATTTGATACTCTCGTAATATTATTTATCCTATCAAAAATTATTTTATTTATTACTACTTGATTATTATTATTGTTTATTATATTATTTATTTGATTATCTAAAATTACTAAATCGTCATGATCGGGATTTCCCGCGATCCATTTCCAGACTTTTCCTATTGTATCTATGGATTTTTTAAATCTTTTGGGTCGTAGTCTATTTAGGTAAGTTTGGGTAAGGGTTAATTCATTTATCAAGATGGGTAGAAAGGGATTTTCTGATGTCTTCTATTGATTTTGACTCTATTATTTTGACTTGAGCATATTTGGAGAATTTATCTACTGCTGTTAGAACTAATTTTTTTTCCGTACTGTAAATATCTATATGCACAATTTCTCCAGGGTATTGAGGTATTGGGGTTTCTAGTAGTTGCGGTTTATTAGGGTTGCGATCATACTCGTTTTCCTTGCAGACTCTACACTGTTTAATTATATTTTCTATTTTTGCTTTCATCTTTGGAAAGTAACATCTTTGTATTAGTTGTTTTTTATTTTCGTCTCTATTCCTATGTGCTCGCTTGTGTTCGTTTAGTATTTCCTCGTTTTGTGCATCCTCACTTGTTATGTCTTTTACTTCTGTTTGGGTGTAACGAATTTTATAATTACTAAAGTGCAGTGGGTAAATTTCTTGGATTTTCCCTATTATTCCTTCAGATGTAAATATACCATTTATCACTGAGGGGTTAAGGTATCGTTTCAATAGTGAAGTTAAATTCTCTGTTGAAAAGTTGGGTTTAGTTATTATATGTCTATCGTAGGCCGGGAATGGTATTTTAAACTGGTAGCTGTCTTCGTCTGCTAACGAGATCCAAATTTGATTTTTGAATGCATTTATGGGTCCTTCGACTGCTGGAATTAGATTGTGTGATGAGCTTTCGTCGGAATGTGTAGCAACTGATAGGGAGTTTACTTCAAAAGGCCTGGATAATGTATCTGCAACTACATTGGCTTTCCCAGGTTTGTATTTTAATTCATAGTTGTATTCCTCTAGTATGGCTTTCCATCGCTTTAGTTTGGAGTTATTATTTTTATTACTGAGAGCGTATGTAAGTGGTTGGTGGTCTGTATGTATTACAACTTTTGCTGTACCGTATAGATAGTTTCTAAATGAGTTCAGTGCCCATATAATGGCAAGCATTTCTTTTTCGTTGACTGCGTAATTTTCTTCGGCCTTGTTCAATGTTCTTGATATAAAGTTTATTTGTTTGCCATTTTGCTCTAAAACGGCGCCTATGGCATACTTTGAGGCATCAGTAGTTAAGTCAAATTCTTTCTTGAAATCGGGATATTGTAAAATTACGTCTTTAGACGTCAGTGTGGATTTAATTTTGTTGAATGCAGATTTAGCTTCCTCATTTAGATTTATTTGGATTTTTTTCGAGGTTCTTTTCGACATTCTTCCTTCCTCACCTCTAAGAAGGGATGTAAGTGGCTTGGCCAATTTGGCGTAATCCTTGATAAATCTTCTATAATATCCAGATAAGCCTAAGAATGATCGTAAGTCCTTGATCGTCTGGGGGTATGGAAAATTTAATATTGATTTTACTTTGGAAGGGTTTGTAGAAATTCCTTTGGAAGATACAACGAATCCTAGGAATTCGACCTGCTTTTTGAAGAATTCGCATTTATCGATTTGAACCTTCATGTTTGCTTTACTGAGGGTATCAAAAATTGTGTCTATGTGTTCGGAGTGTGATTTTTCGTCTTTACTGAATATAATTATATCGTCTATGTATACATAGCATATTTTGCCTATGTATTGTCTTAGTATATCGTCAAGCGTCCGTTGAAATATGGCCGGGGCGTTTTTCAAACCAAACGGAAGTCGGGTGAACTCGTATTTTCCATTGTTCACTGAAAATGCTGTTTTTTCCACGTCAGATTCCTTAAGAGGAATTTGATGGAAACCGCTTTTTAAATCAATCACAGAGAAAATTCGGTTTTCTCCTAGTTGGGAGAGAACTTCATTTATTTCAGGTATTGGATACCTATCTGCAACTGTAACTGCGTTTAGCTTCCTGTAATCTATAACCATTCTAAATTTGTTTATGCCAGATGCGTCCTCTTTTTTAGGCACTACCCATACAGGTGAGTTATAGGGTGATCTTGATTGTCGTATGATACCGTCGTCTAATAGTTTCTTTACTTGCTTTTCAATTTCTTCTTTGAGGCTAATAGGATAAGGGTAGGACTTGGAGTATATAGGCGTGTCTGAATTTGTTCGAATTCCTGCAACTACTTTTGTTGTGTAGGTTAGTTTTTCGTCCGGTTCCGAAAATAGATTTCGGTGCTTTTGTACTAGTTTCCTAATTGCATGTTTTTCTACTGTACTCATATGTTCGTCACGGATATGTATTAAGTTAACGTCCTGTACACTATATTGTCTTAGATAGATTCTTTTCGTATTTGCTACTACCATGTAATTTTCTTTTGTGTGTATGATTGCTGAAAGTGTTTTTAAGCTATCGTTTCCTAATATGGCATGGAAAGTCTTAAGTGTGGGTAGTAGAAAGAATTTGAGTCTGCAATTTTCCAAGTTGAAAAGATTTAAAAATGTGTGTTGTGTAATTTTTATTTTTCCTCCAACTGAGTTGGCGAAAAAGGGGTTATCGTTTTCTTTTGCGTTTTTAACTAGACCGGATTGGATATAGTTTTTGTTAGATCCTGTATCCACCAATATGTTAAGTATTTCGCCGCTCTTCGTTTTGCATCGAAAATAGGGCAACGAAGAGCTATTCAGTCTAAAAAATGTACGTCAGTGAGGTCGAGTGTTTCTTCGATTGTGTCCTCGTGATTTGGCTCATTGTATGTTTGCTCATTGTAGTCGTATTGGTTATTGTAGTTGCATTGGTCATTGTAGTTGTATACACTTTCGTTGTATTGGTCCTCTGGTGGTTCGTTAGAATTTATGTGAAAGTTTCTTTGCATTTTTTGTGGGGGGTGGTTGATCATGGATGCATTCAATGGTCGTTTGCCAGTTTCTTGGGGCTTAGGGCGGTTCACATAATTTACCGCTCTTGTTCTGACGCTTTCATCCACGTCCATGGGTTGAGGAGGTTTAGGTGGCCTTGGGGGAGGATAGTTTGGTTGTTGGTTATATGGATATCTAGAGTGGTTATAGGAGTTTTGTTGTTGGTAGCTATTGTGTGGATTCGAATTTGAATTTTGATATTGCTGGGAGCTATGGGGACTCAAATTTGGTTGGCGATAAGTTTGCTGAGGGTGAAGTATATAGGCTAATTCGGGATAGAATCTTGATTCGGGAAATCGTGAGTTTAATGGTTGTACCTGCCTTGCTATGGGGGGTTGTTGTCTAGGAATGAAAGAGTTGAAACTTTGATGTCTGGGGACTGATGGTGCATTTAACGCTTGGTTGTTGGCATGGTGTGCTCTAAAGCTTTGATTTTCCAGCTTTAGACAAAGGTGTAGTGCCTCTGGTAAAGTCTTGGGTTCTTTTATACCCAGAAGCCTCGGGAGGTCACCGGAAAGTCCTCTCACATAGGTATCCAGGGCCTTGGCACGGTAGTTGTCCGTTAGTAGATGGACTGCCTCCTCGCCAATTTCCATGCATCCTATTTTGTTAAGTATTAGGGATAATTGACTATAAACCTTCTGATAAAATTCGTTTATAGAGCTCCTTCCCTGAATAAGGCACGTCATTTGATATTCTAGAGTGCCTATGTCGCGTTTATCGGCATAGTGGGTGGTCAGACAACGGGAGATGGCTGTCCAATCCAAGGGGGTGTTGTATGATTCTAACGCTACGTCCGCTTTTCCAACAATTTTGTTCCGGATTACATTTAGGATTCCGAAAAATTTTGGGGTGCCCTTTAAGGGTTCATATATCTTTATAATTCGCTCGACACTTTTTTTCCATGAACTAAATTCTGAGGCATTGCCTGAAAATTCTCTTAGGGATCTCACAACGTCTGGAATCTTATCCATTTCATTCATGTTGTTTTGGAATTGTTCGTCTATTGTTTGGTCCGTAATGACCGGGTTTATTTTATTATTAAGAATATTATGGACTACATTAGGTACACTTGCCTCTATTGCTAAAGTTACCATGTTTTTTATCATGTTCGCCAATTCTGGCGGAATTGTGTTATTAGGGCCTGACGGTGCTGTTGATGCAGCAGGAGGATTAATCCCAAGTACGGGGGGTCTAATTAGATTGTTTGGATTTGCCATTTTTAAATTCTATTATTATTTTTCTTTCAAAAAATTTTTATACCACTATTTTAGTTTGAATATTTATATTTTTTGTTATCCCTTCTAGGAAGGGGGCTTTTTTACCCTGGAGGGTCCGGTCAACTCCTGAGTTGGCTACGGAATCGCAGAGTTAAGCAATATTATTTTCAGTTTAGTTTATGTAATTGGCTGTACAAGCCGTATTTTATTTTTTGGTTATTTATATTTACTTACACTATGGCTTCACTTAATAATTTATTTATTATTAATTACACAAAATTTTTCTAAACTTTTTTCACAATTTTTCCTTTCTGGTCTTATAATTAATTATATTTCTTATGCTACTTACACTATATACAGCTTCATGATGATCCTCGAAACCGATGAGTGTGTATTTGTCCTGTTCCGTGTTTGTACTGGGGTACACTTTCTCACACTGTTTTTGTTTTTGTAGGCTTTTTGCTGCTGTTCCTTGTCGGTGTCGCTGGAGCGTCCAGGAAGGATTTTCCTATCCTTTTCACGCTCTTTATGTGTTGGTTACTTTTTTATCCTTTAATCCGCTCGGCCTGTGAGACCACTTGTCACCAGTTAAAGGCTAACCTTGTCTTTTCCGCGGCGTTTTTTTTTTAACGGCACTTTTAACTTTCGCGAACCGAACAAGCTTTCTTCTTTAGCTTGGGCGCCAATTATTGCCGGTTACATTGAAACGACAAAAAAAATTTATTTTTTTAGTCAAAAATGACCTTTATTGACAAAACGTTCTCTTAAGACTAATTACATTTTTAATTTATCCCTTATTTATAACTTAAAAATTACTTATGCTAGCACTATTGACTTACTTGTGTCGCGTAATTCTGCGTATGCCGGATGTTGATTTGCAATTGCTGCAATGCTTGCATTACTGTTGGTCGGCCTGGCTGTAGTTTACACTGCGCGTGCCGGATGTTATTTGGTTGATTGCTTAACCAGCATTATTCTGGTTTTGGCAGTTAACTTTAGTGTTGCTAACTTATATGCAAACGTTCATATATTGTTTCTTGTATGTGCACTTCGGCTTGCAAATGTGCACTCTCTGTATATCCCGTAAATATGTATATGTACGTATGTATGCGATGTATGTATATGTTCTCAAAAGGTTGAGTTTGTAATATATAAATGTACGTATGTTCGAATTGGTGCATATATGTATGTAAATATGTAATTTTTTCCTATTCGATTTTCTTTACCTTTTTCTTTTTTTTTTTTCTATATATACATACATATATACATACATATATGTAGATAATTGTTTTTTGTTTTTTGCCTTTCAGTTTGCTTACTTATTTGAGGCAATCCTGCTTAAGCTTGATCACGCATAAGGGGTATCACCGGACATACATATATGCAAGTAAAAACTTGAATTTTTTTTATTTTATGTTTGTGGATATTTTGTGTTTTGATACACGAAGGTAAGCATTAGTGGCCAATAAACAATCTTTATATATTATATTTTGATATATATATACAGTATATAAATATATATATGTATAAATATATATGTATATAAATATATATGTACATAGTTATATAAATATATTTCTCTACTAATTATATAAAATCGCTTATATGAAAAATGTTTGTAACGGCTAATCTCCTAAAGTTCTGAAGCGATTTTTATAATTTTTTTTTTCAAAATAAAGCATTTGCTCTAGGCTCGCGAGTGGCATACTTATTTTTTTAATTTTCCGAAATCAAATCCTTTTTTCTTCGGGTTGAAGTTTTTGAAAAACCAAAAATATTGCAAGCATAAGGTTTTTTGTTCACCAAACGTAGGCTACAGCGAAGCGCGCTTTGTGTGTGTGCGTATGCCCTTTATCGTTTGCGGCACGCACTCTCTCTCTCTTCCATCTCTGCACATCTTTTCCAGCATAACGTAATGAAGTAAAGTACATACATATGTATGCACTCTCTCTCTCCCATCTCTCGCATCTTTTACTACATAACTTATTGAAGTAAAGTGCAAAGCAAAAAAGTTTGCATATATAAACGATAGCAGAACAAGTGAAATAACGCTAAACAGCACAATCAAATGCTCGCATAAATTGCCGTATGTTTGCATGTATGTAGATATGTAAATACAGTGTCAACTGTATTTACTCTGTTTTAAAGTTACTTATTTTGTAGCAACGCACCGAATTGCTTTTCTTATTGTCTTTGTACTTTTTTGTAACAAAGCACATTGAAAATAAAAACAGAACGCTCTCCGTAAGGAACATCCAGAAACCAATAAAATCAAATATTAAGATGTAATGTGGTTTTCATGTGTGTCTGCGAAATACTTGCTGGTTTCTTCTAACTTTTTTGTATGTATTTATGATCGTATTCTGCAAAGGGTAGAGTAAAATTGGAAATTTATTTTCTTTAAATCAAAAGGTAAAGATTAGATTTAAGCGAAACTAATTTGGTTAATAATAAATATATGGTTTTTACAACAAAAGCTTTCAGAGATGCCAAAAGCAAAATCTCAATTACTTAGATCTTCATCAAATAGACGGCAAAGTCAGCTAAGACGAAATGAGACGATCGACGAGAGTGCAAATCGCGTAGAGAATGTAAGGTTGTAAATGATGCAGAATAGAAAAGGGGCGATTGCTTTCAAATCAGCGTTTAACTATAGACAGGATTGTAATTATTTAGACCATTCCCTTTTATTCATTGGTCGAATGAATGGCATTTGCAATTTTTGTAAGGCTAAAAAGTGGGTGAAAGAGGCACCACGTATGTATGTGTTGTAGCAAGAGCCATGTAAAACTAATAGATATAGGTGTCTTTATTGTTCTGAACAGAAAAGGTCGCAGTGTCGCTGCCTTTGTTGACATATTTACAAATGTATTTAATTGCTTGCACAGAATTGCAGTACTCTACATTGATGTGGGCGGAGAAACACCTGGAAAGAACGGGGCAATATGGAATAATCCATCGATTGTCGACTTTGTACCCAGAGGCAAGTAAATGGGTATGTCCACCATCCGCTGGAGATGCGGTAGATATAACTCTTAAAGATTTAAGATCTTCGCATGCGACAATGGGTGGAGTTACATTCGTATTCACAGGAGACTTTAGACAAACTCTACCGATGGTTCCTAAGGGTACAAGAGCAGATATTGTTAACGCGTGCATAAAGAATTCGGAATTATGGTCTCATGTACAAAAATTAAAATTGACTGCCAATATGCGAATAAATCTTTGTGGATCCGGACCATCCAATCGGTTTGCAGAGTTCCTACTTAAAATAGGTAACGGTTGCAAATCTGTCACCAAAGATGGTTATGTTATAACGCAGGAATGTGTTAGAACAGTTGACCAACTTATTGATAACGTATATCCAGATATTATTAATTTGCACCACAAGGACTCTAAGTGGTTATATGAGCGAGCTATAATTACTTCGACGAATTCCGCTGCAGACGAAATTAACAAAGCCGTTTGTCAAAGAATATAATCAGAATATAAAATTTACAATTCTTTTGACACAGTGACAGATGAAGGAGACGTTGTTCACTATCCAACAGAGTTTCTTAACTCTCTTAATCCCTCGGGACTACCTCTATTACAACTAGAACATAAAATTGGTACGCCAATAATCCTTCTACGAATTCTTAAGTCTCCAAATTTATGTAATGGCACTCGACTAAAGATAACGCACTTGATGCCTAATATCATTCAAGCAAACATTTTAACCGGACCTGCAGCCGGCGAAAGCACAATGATCCCTCGGATATCAATAATACCTACAGATTTTCCATTTAGTTTCAAAAGAGTACAGTTCCCCGTTAAGACGTGTTTTGCGATTACCATTAATAAGTCCCAAGGGCAAACATTTAATGCTGTTGGCATAGATCTTCGAAACGAAGTATTTTCTCACGGTCAATTACATGTGGCTCTGTCACGAATTGGTTCCCCGCAAAATCAAACTGTTCTCATTTTTGGCAATGGAAATAAAACAAAAAATGATGTATTCACTGGAGTTTTTAATAATTAAAATATATCCTTTTCTGGTTATTGTTCCAAAATACATCAATTATAGTATACCTTATTTCATATCTTGAATTAATATTTACTCTATACAATCCTATTTATTTTATGTAAGAGTTTTGAATTGTTACCTTTTTGTTATCTATTTTTAATTTTTCTGTAAAAAAAATTTAATAAACAAATTATTTATAACGATAATGAATTTAAAAGTGTTTGCAATTAATTCAAATATGGGTAGTAAATATTTGTAAGTCTAACATAAGTTATACCTTATACTCATGTATGTGTGTTTACATGTACGAATATAGGTATTCTTTTATTTGCATTTTAAACTACATTAAATTCATTCCAATACCCTCATCGTTTCAGTTTTTGGGGCGTAACAAAGTACGCCGGGTATTTGCTAGTATATATATATTTTATGTTATGCCAAACCGTTTTATTTTCGGTATTCCGTTTTAACCGAAAGTTACTTATGACAGCTTGGCAACCGGTGTTTTTGCAAAAACAATAAAATAAAATGAGAATAAAGTAAATGCAAAGTAATTTTTTCCAAAATAAATAATCGAAATGAGAATAACTGGATGAGTTATTCTATGCAAATACATATACTAAATTTGACGCAAACATTTTTTATCGTAATGATACATTCATATGTATATGTAAGTGTATGCAAAAATTTAAATCAAAGATGCAATACTAAATGGAATCGATACGACTCACTTTGATATCCCTCAAGGGATTTTGGGGATTAGTAATGGCCAAAGTGCTTGCTTGCTTGCTGGCTTGTTGTTATTTGTTTGTTGTTTTATTCCGCGCCCGTTTTGTATTAATATGTATTTTTCACATACATATATGATTATACATATATTCGCCCCCGCTGGTTTCTGTTTTCTATTTATTAGTTAGGTGGTTTTGTTTTCTTTCTTCCGCGCCCGTTTTTTCTTTTTTGTTTTTTTTGGTAACTGCTTATTTGTTTCACCGCACTGTGATGTATATGTATGTGTATTCTTATTTGATTTTAATTCCTTTGTTTTACTGTTTTTTGTCACTACCCAAACTCTGTTGTTGGGCTTTTTGCGAGCACATGGAATAGGTAACTATGTATGTATGTACTTTTATATTTGCACTTTCCCTCTTTTTTTCACATACATACATACGTATATATATATTTTTTCCACTGTGCTCCTTTTCAATTTTCGAGCACTTTAGCACTTTGTATTTGTATGATTTCCACTAGGCACTTTTTAGCTATTTATTAAAATTTTTTTTTTTTTTGTCACCAATTTTTTCTGTAGTACTTCTTATTTTCACTATAGGGCCATTCAGGATGGCTCGAAGGACCATATATAAATACCACTTACTTTCTCACTGACTCCGGAAAGAAGATTCTCTGAACGCAATGCTTTACTTAAAAAAGGGATCACAAATTTATTTGATAAAATGACAAATATTATAATAAAAAATCTCCATGGTCGATTACCAGTGGAGGCGTGAGAATCTATGGTTGTAAAAAGGAATGAAGTTGATGGACTCCTTGGTCGGATACCAGTGGAGGCTGTCTTACTAGGTTTACACAATTATAGAAAGGAGACACTCGTAAATTATGATTATATGTTGATTGAACTGCTGCGCCGAAGATCGCCAGATGTAAGAAAGATGGTTGAGCTGCGTGCCGAAGATCGCCAGATGTAAGAAAGATGAGCTGCGTGCCGAATATTCAAATTATAAAAAGGTGTTTTAGCTACGTGCCGAATATGAAAAAAGGTATAAAACGTTCGCCGATGTTTACGTATCGAAAATCGTGATCGAAGTGGGCGGCCTCTTCCAGGACGAGGGTTTTTGCTCGTTGGGCTGTGGAGAATTATGGTGGGTTGACGTGCGGCGTGTATTGGTGTGTGTGTGTCGGTATAGAGTGCTGCTTCCAATCGATGAATGTTGTCTCCAAGTGTGGTGAGTGTGCCAGTGTTGCTTGTGAGTGGTGTGCTGTGTGGTGTATGGGGGTGGGAAGCTTAACTCATTTAGCCACCACTCACAACTGTCCGTGTTTAAAAAAGAACAAGTATCAAATATTAGGTTGTCAAAAAAGTCTTGCGGTATTTTTATTGAATTTTCAATTGTTCATAAAATTGGTTACAATAATGCGATTCCAGTCAAATAGCCGTTTTGTTCGATGACGCGTTCCCAATGAGATGCCAACTTCATAATGCCCCTCTCATAGAAGCTCGCTTACCTATTGGCAAAAAACTCGGAGAGCCAATTTTCACAGGACTCTCTTGTGACCAACTTCAGACTACCAAGCGCTTTCGCCATGGACAGAAACAGGTGGTAATCACTTGGTGCGAGATCCGGACTATACGGTATATGCAAAAGAACCTCCCATACGAACTCCCGGAGCTTCTGGCGCGTCACTGTCACGTCATATGTTGATCAAAGATGGCCTCTTCTGCATGAGTGCTGCCTTCAAGCGGCCCAGTTAATGGCAGTACAGGTCCGAATTGAGCGTTTGGCCATAGGGGAGCAGCTCATAGTGGGTTATTCCCTGCCAATCCCACCAAACACACAGAAAAACCTTCCTGGCCGTCAATCCAGGCTTGGCCACCGTCTGGGCCGCTTCACCGCTTTCCGACCACGACCATTGCGCCTTACGTTATCGTAAGTGACGCACTTTTCATCGCCAGTCACCATACGATTCAAAAACGGGTCGATTCAGAAGCGATTCGCATGCGTCGATACGGTCAAAGATGTTTGTTTGCGTCAATTCGTCATACATCGAGCTTCTTAGTGACTCCAAGCTTCTTCAAATGGTGTATAACGGTTTGATGACTCATGTCCAGCTCTTGACCGATGCTACGGCTGCTTCTATGCCGGTCTTATTCGACCAATTCAGCGATTTTATCGCAATTTTCGACGACAGGCCTTCCGGAGCGTGGCGCATCTTCGACCACCTCTACACCAGAACGAAAACGTTGAAACCATCATTGTGCGGTGGAAATGGAAACTGTATCGGGTCCATAAACTGCACAAATTTTATTGGCGGCTTGAGATGCATTTTTGCATTTATCGTAGTAGTACTGTAAAATATGCCGTATTTTCTCTTTATTTTGCTCCATGTTTGCGACGCTATAGCTCACGAACGATTTAAAAGACACGTCAATCAATCAAAGACATGTTAGCGCGTGAAATGAGCTTTCCAAAGAGTTATAGCATGACCCGATGTGACGAATAAAACCAGAACTGCGCGCTTTCAGCGCCAACTAGCGAAAATACCGCAAGACTTTTTTGACAACCTATTATACACATATTATATTGAATTAAATCTTAAAAATTTTAAATAAACGCTAACCAGCCAAATATTTTTTAAATTGCGATGCACTACGGAAGGGGGGACCCTCCGGTTTTTTATATAAACTCAATTCTGCGATTCTTAACTCCAGGCGCTCCAGACTAAATGAGCATATTTTCCTAGAATGGTTCAAAACAAATATTTAAATTAAGACAGGCAACAAAATATATGTTACTTACATATTTTTATTTCAAATTAATAGGAAATTATTACAACAGATTTATGCAGAAAGAAATTTAACCATATTTTTGTGAGTATTGCTATAAAAATTTCATTAAACTCACAAATGTGTATAAAAAAGCCAAATAAAGCCGAAAAATAAGGATTAAAGAAACAAGAGAAAATACAGAATTTTTAAAGCGAACAAAATAATTTTACAATTTTCAAAAATTTTACTGTAGACGATATATGTAGTTAGATTAATAGCTACACAAACCCCAAATTTAAGAACTGAGATAGCTCAGTTGGGTAATAGAATTAAAAATTTAACAAATGCAGCACATGTAACTGAGTATGAAACTCAAGAAATTAAAGATTCCATAACATGTGATGAAAATTCATATATAATAAAGTCTTTGCCAGAATTATCCGGTAAAGCTTATGTCAGCTGGAGAGAAGCTGCAAAAAATTCGTTGAACCTATATGTTGAAGGTAGTAGAAGGTACTTTGAGCAGTAACTATCCTCCGACATAAAATTGTAGGTAATGGCAATGATATTTTAACTAACGATAAGAACTTTTCTAACTGGTTTAAATTATCCCCTAAACCAAATAATATTTACATTAACACTTACCGATTTGCCAAATGCTCTTGCTAAAGCACAAGAACTTCATTCAAATCACATACGATCAAAATTTGCTTTGCAATTTACTTAAAACAACTATCAACCTGGTTCACGAAACCAGGCGCAAGCTAACCGAAGATATCCAAATTTTCAGAATAACTTAAGGTACCCCCAAACTAATAATAATTCAAACCAAATGTGTTCCAATCACCCAAAACCCATAGAAGTGGATCAATTAATCCAATTAATAAATAGAACCAGTCATGTGCAAAGAAACCAACCACATGTTATGGTTAATTGGAAGACCAATTATCAGCCAAAGAATATACGAAAGAGGTCAATTGAAAGTGCACAAATAAGCACACCTCAACCAAAAATGCAAAGAATTATGCCCCTATTGCGGTATTCAACCCGACTTGGTCGAATTGAAGTTAAGGCAATTCAACGTTAGATCAACCAAACTCTTCTTCGGTATTGCGAACTTCAACTAAGTTTAGTCGAAGTATGATTGGCGTTGCCAACCTAAGAAAGGGAAGTTTGACAGATAGTGAAACAGCTAAAATTTTTTAAATGAAATATCTAAGCAGTTGAATTCATTGGCGAAAAAGTGAATAAACATTAAAATAAATAAAATATGGATATAAGTTTTGATTTGTATTACAATGACGAAAATATTGGGGGCAAAATTGATGTGCTACGTATACAAAAAAGCCTTCGTGATCACTCAAATCCATTGGAGCTTCCAAATGCAAAGTAAGCCATAGTTTTTTCACAATTGAGTGGCTTTTTAATAATATTTGTTGCAAATTCACAAGTTATTTTCGATTAAATAAAGAAGCATTTTATTTTTACGTGTGCGAGGAACGGTCATACCTCCTATATTAAAATTATGCGCAACTCTCGTTTCCTTGTTGACGGTGGTTATCAATAATGCAATGGAAATGATTTTAACATTGAGTTGGCGCAACCTACGATGTCTTTAGTAATTAAAGAGGTTCTAAATATAATTGAACGACGTATTTGTACCCAATGGATTAAAATTCAAATGACAGAGGAGGAGCAAAACGCTTCAAAAGTTTCATTTTATTCAAAAAGTGCTTTCCCGGGAGTAGTTGGTTGCATCGACGTGGCTCATGTTCGCATAAGGGCATAAAGGGCTACTACAGTTTAAACGTGATGATTGTAAGTATAAAACCTGAATTATATTAGAAACAAAATGGTATAATTTCTTAAAATGTTAAGCTTTGTGATTATAAAATGTCTATTTGGTATGTGGATGCTAGGCATGCGCGCAAGTCATGACTCTTTTGTTTTCAATGTTAGCGATTTGAAAGTGCATTTACTGCACAACATACAGAATGACACTTGGATCTTGGGTAAGATTTTATCGTATTTATTGCCAAATATTTGGAGTTATGTAATTTCTCAGGCGACGCTGGCTATCCTCTGCACAAATTTTTAATGACGCCTAATCGCTTGACGGAAGCTTCTTCACCCCAAGCACGCTACGATACAGTACACTCAAAGGCCGGAATATTGTAGAGCGGACAATTGGTGTACTCAAGAGTAGATTTCGATGTCTTTTATCTATACGGGGTTTACATTATACTCCTAAAAAGGCTACGCAAATTGTGAATGCTTGTTGCACATTGCACAATATTTGCCAACACTTTCAAGTGGAATCTCCGGAAGAAATACCATCTACTTCAAATACTACAATGACCAATGATGTTTTGGACATAGAAAGAGAAGAAGAGGATACGGTTCGAATAATTCGCAATAATATTATGACTTCCCTCTAAATAATTAATATATTAAATTTCATTTATTTTTTCTAATGTGCTATTTATTCAGACATTTATTTAATTCAAATAAATTCACTAAATAACAATATCACTTCATTTTTTAAATGTAAGCTTAAACTCTGGTACAAAAATATAAAATATCACTGCATTCTTCAATATAAACTTAAACTATGGTACAAAAATATAAAATATCACTTCTCTCCAGAATAATTAAAAATAAAATAAAAAAATATTACTTCGTGTGTTAAATAACCAAAAAAAAATTAAAATCTTTTGATTTTGATTTAGCAATTTTGCGGCGCTGCACCTCAATTTTAAGTGCATGGAGTTCATGCGCCTCGTTTGCTTTCCTTTCGTATATCTCCATTTTCCTTTTTTTAATCTAAAACTTCTTTTTGGAGAGTATAAGATTTATGTACAGTTTTCTCCCACTGTCCAATTTTTTTTTTTAATTTGCTGTTGCGTTTTAGCCTGGGTTGAAAGGAGTTGCAGCCTTTCCGACTCCATGCAATTGTTTGCCCTCCTTTACTGAACTCTCCTGGAAGAAGTCGGGCGTCCCTGCACAACTGCAGTGGACAATGGCGAGCGTTCAAGGGGCACATCGGCGACAGTAGGAGGTATATTCTCCACACCAAATCCTGGCCCACTTGGTGCAACTGCTTCCTTTAATTGAATAAGCTGGGCCACGCTCTCCTCCACTGGGCTCAGCGATGGTCCACCACCTCTATTCCTGTTGTTGGCGAGTTTTTTCTTTAGATTTGCCTTATAGTGAATTCACACCTAATAAAAAAGTTTTATTTTTAGTTAATATTTTTAATGTCATAAACATAACTTAGTCGTCCCCATTCGTAGGCAGTTCTGCTTGATGGCCCTAAACAATTTAACTGCAGTACCATACTCTCCCACAATTCTTTGATTTTTAATTTATTGTTTCCAAATTGTGGATTTCCTACTTCTGGAAACTTCTCCATTCACTCCACCAATTTTTCGAATTGTTTTTTTTTATAACATTATTTTTTCTAATTATATTTTATTAAAAGTAATAATTAAAATTAATTTAACATTAATTTAAATAGTTATTTTACCCGTTTTCCATTTTTCTTTAATATTTTTTTAATTTCATTGCACGAATGTTGAACTTCAACTGCTATTAAGCATAGTAAAACCGTCAAAGGGTTTGGCGTTCGTATGTGTCAGTTTTTTTATGACCTTTTAAATTTTTTAAAACAATAAATTTTTAAAAACAAATAAAATTTGTAATTCTTACTTTTTCTAAATTTGTTTCATCAAAATCGGCCAAATGGTTCGCGAGTTATATACTGACCTAGTACCATCACCCTGACTTGGAATTTCTCACTCCCCAGATTAGCTGTTGTACTGTGTATTGAATGCTGCCAAGTTTTCTTATTATTACTCACTAGTATGAAACTTATGAAACTTACTTATGATTATAAAAGTATAGTCATAGTCGGAGGATGGAGTCATGTGTAGAAGTTCACGCAAGTGAGGAAAGTTCTCTGATCGCCATTCACTTGGGAGTGGCCAGAAACGATTCTTTTACATATGACTCAAGCAGCTCACGACTTCCGGTCTTTGACCAAGTATCCTCTGGGTAGCCTAAGAACATCCGTTTGAAGGCGAGCTAAAGTGAGAAGGCGAAACACCCCTGCATAGGGTTGTACGCTGGGTTTGGCACCCGCCACGTAAAAAAACACCCCCAATGAAAAACCATAAAGAGCCTCGGATGAGAGCCCCCCCTTTTGATGACGACCATGGCAAATGAAATAAGGACTATGATTTGAGGGCATGCACCTGGAATGTCCGGTCCCTTAATTGGGAAGGTGCCGCTGCCCAGCTGGTAGATGTCCTCGTAAAGATAAAGGCTGACATCACCGACGTCCAAGAAATGCGATGGACGGGACAAGGACAGAGACAAGTAGGTCCTTGTGGCATTTACTACAGTGGCCATATAAAGGAGCGCAAGTTTGGTGTTGGATTCGTGGTGGGAGAGAGACTCCGTCGCCGAGTACTATCATTCACTCCTATGAATGAACGTCTAGCCACAATTCGCATCAAAGCGAGGTTCTTCAACATATCGCTGATTTGCGCCCACGCCCCGACGGAAGAGAAGGACGATGTGACCAAAGATGCCTTTTATGAGTGCTTGGAGCGCACTTATGAGAGATGCCCCCGCCACGATGTCAAAATCGTGCTTGGCGACTTTAACGCCAGGGTGGGCAAATAAGGTATCTTTGGCACTACGGTCGGTAAATTCAGCCTCCACGAGGAAACATCCCCAAATGGGTTGATTCTGATCGACTTCGACGGGGCCCGAAATATGGTTATCTGTAGTACTAGATTCCAGCATAAGAAGATTCATCAAGCTACCTGGCTGTCTCCGGATCGAAAAACCACCAACTAGATCGATCATGTTGTGATAGACGGAAGACACGTCTCCAGTGTTTTAGATGTGCGTGCGCTCCGAGGTCCTAACATCGACTCGGACCACTATATTGTTGCAGCCAAAATTCGCACCCGCCTCTGTGCAGCAAAAAACGCACACCAACAAACACAAGGAAGGTTCGACGTCGAGAAGCTGCAATCACAACAGACAGCCGAACGATTTTCTACTCGGCATGCACTCCTGCTCTCTGAGAGCACTCGTCAACAACTCGGTATAAGGGAACTGTGGGATGGCATCTCAAACTCCTTACGTACAGCTGCAACCGAAACCATTTGTTTTCGGAAAGTGCAAAAGAACAGCTGGTACGACGAGGAGTGCCATGTCGCAGCGGAGAGAAAACAGGCTGCCTACCTCGCAACGTAACGATCGACCACAACACGTGCGGGATGGGATAGATACCGAGAGTTGAAGAGGGAAGAAAGACGCATTTGTAGACAGAAAAAGAAAGAGGCCGAAATGCGTGAGTACGAAGAGCTTGATAAGCTGGCCGACAGGGGTAATGCTCGAAAATTCTACGAAAAGATGCGGCGACTTACAGAAGGTTTCAAGACCGGAGCATACTCTTGTAGAACCCCCAAAGGGGATCTAGTCACCGATGCCCAAAGCATACTTAAATTATGGAGGGAACACTTCTCCAGCCTGCTGAATGGCAGTGAACGTACAACGCCAGCAGAAGGCGAACCCGATTCCCCAATCGATGACGATGGAGCAGACGTTCCATTGCCCGACCATGAAGAGGTTCGAATAGCAATTGCCCGCCTGAAGAACAACAAAGCGGCAGGGGCCGACGGATTGCCGGCCGAGCTATTCAAACACGGCGGCGAAGAACTGGTAAGGAGCATGCATCAGCTTCTTTGTAAAAGATGGACGGACGAAAGCATGCCCAACGATTGGAATTTAAGTGTGCTATGCCCAATACATAAAAAAGGAGACCCCACAATCTGCGCCAACTACCGTGGGATTAGCCTCCTCAACATCGCATATAAGGTTCTGTCGAGCGTATTGTGTGAAAGATTAAAGCCCACCGTCAACAAACTGATTGGACCTTATCAGTGTGGCTTTAGACCTGGCAAATCAACAACCGACCAGATATTCACGATGCGCCAAATCTTGGAAAAGACCCGTGAAAGGAGAATCGACACACACCACCTCTTCGTCGATTTCAAAGCTGCTTTCGACAGCACGAAAAGGAGCTGCCCCTATGCCGCGATGTCTGAATTTGGTATCCCCGCAAAACTAATACGGCTGTGTAAACTGACGTTGAGCAACACCCAAAGCTCCGTCAGGATCGGGAAGGACCTCTCCGAGCCGTTCGATACCAAACGTGGTTTCAAACAAGGCGACTACCTATCGTGCGACTTTTTCAATCTGCTGCTGGCGAAAATTATTCGAGCTGCAGAACTGAATCGAGCAGGTACAATCTTTTATAAGAGTGTACAGCTGCTAGCGTATGCCGATGATATTGATATAATCGGCCTCAACAACCGCGCCGTTAGTTCTGCTTTATCCGGACTTAACAAGGAAGCAACGCAAATGGGTCTGGCAGTGAACGAGGGCAAGACGAAATATCTCCTGTCATCAAACAAACAGTCGTCGCACTCGCGACTTGGCTCCCACGTCACTGTTGACAGTCATAACATTGAAGTTGTTGATAATTTTGTCTATCTTGGAACCAGCGTAAACACCACCAACAACGTCAGCCTGGAAATCCAACGCAGGATTACTCTTGCCAACAGGTGCCACTTCGGACTGAGTAGTCAATTGAAAAGTAAAGTCCTCTCTCGACAAACAAAAGCCAAACTCTATAAGTCGCTCATAATTCCCGTCCTGCTATATGGTGCAGAGGCTTGGACGATGACCACAAACGATGAGGCAACGTTACGAGTTTTCGAGAGAAAGGTTCTGCGAAAGATTTATGGTCCTTTGCGCGGTGGCCACGGCGAATATCGCATTCGATGGAACGATGAGCTGTACGAGATATACGACGACATTGACATAGTGCAGCGAATTAAAAGACAGCGGCTAAGCTGGCTAGGTCATATTGTCCGGATGGAAGAAAACACTCCAGCTCTGAAAGTAGTCGACGCATTACCCGCCGGGGGAAGCAGAGGAAGAGGAAGACCTCCACTCCGTTGGAAGGACCAAGTGGAAAAGGACCTAGCTTCGCTTGCAATATCTAATTGGCGCCACGTAGCGAAGAGAAGAAACGACTGGCGCGCTGTTGTTGACTCGGCTATAATCGCGTAAGCGGTGTCTACGCCAGTAAAGAAGAAGAATTTGTTAATATTTTTTTCTTGATTTTTTATTATCTCTGAGAAATGTATTACTTTTTCAAACTGTAATACATCAGTTTCTTTTTCAGGGAAAATATATTCTCCTTCTACAATAACTTTTTGATTTTGGAATGATTTATTTTTTATCTCAACTTTACAATTATAAAAATGTATTAAGGAGAACAATTTCTCTATTGTCACAATCTTGTTTCATATTTATTTTATATGCATTTTTAATCAAGATATTATCGTCTTCGATATCTTCGATCATTGTTATATTCGTATTTACATTGGTTAAACGGAAAAACGTTAATTTCTTTTAAAGTTTTTAAATGTGCTCCTTTTGTATATTTATATATTTTGTTTTATATTGTAATTGCATATTTCTGTTCCACTATCATTTGAAAATGTTGCCTATTAGGAAATGGCGTTATTAGTATTAGATCTGCTTTAACGTGTGTAATTGGTATTTTTATAGCTAAAAGTTATGCGTCGTCTTTATATGAAAAGAGTCCTGTCTCTATGTGTTTTAATTTAAAAATGTCAAGGTTGAATCTTTCAATTTCTTCCGTTGATAATATACTAGGGTGCTTTGCTGAAGCTATGTTTTCTTGAATTTTTTCAATTTTACTTTCTAAGTGTTTAAGTTTAAGCATCTGATCGGTATTAAGCATGTGTTTTATAATTTTATCGTTTGATTAATTTATATTTTTTTTTAAGTTTTTAGTATTTCTATCCTATCGTCTTCTATAGTTCTTTTTTATGTATTAATGGATTTATGGAAGTTGTCATTTATATATATTTGTTGATTTACCGTTCCTATTATCTTGATAGTTTTTCTCTATTATTTCAAAATGTTGCAGTATGTTTTCCCTATCTTCAAGGGTATTACATGGATTACCGTTACAGTTTGTTTCACTGTATCTATCTGTTTAATTCTTATTTAGGCGTATCCCGATTGGTTTTCAAACTTGTTTATTTGTAGAAGTCCATTGATTGCCGTTATTATCGTTAAAGGTATTGTAATTTTCGCCATAGTGAAATTTAAATTTTCGTTTAACTTGAGACTTGTATGCTTTTTTAAACTTTGAATCTTTAGATATTAAGTGATTTCCCTCTTCTTTAAAGTTGTCTACTCCCTTGTGTACTGGCTGTGTTTTGCTAACTCTATGATTCTTTATATATTTATTCTGAAAATCTTGTAAGTTTACCCTGTTTTATTTTTTTACTGATATTATTTATATTTTCTATATTTTCTTTTTGCTTTAGTAATTTTTCCGCGAGTTTGTTTAGTTATTTTTCGGAAATTAAGTAATTTATAAAATCAATTGGCCTCTCTTTTGTCGTAGAATGTATGGTATTATTATAAGCAGTTATTGCTTTGGAGGATGGAGTCATGTGTAGAAGTTCACGCAAGTGAGGAAAGTTCTCTGATCGCCATTCACTTGGGAGTGGCCAGAAACGATTCTTTTACATATGACTCAAGCAGCTCTTGACTTCCGGTCTTTGACCAAGTATCCTCTGGGTAGCCTAAGAACATCCGTTTGAAGGCGAGCTAAAGTGAGAAGGCGAAATATCCCCCTACATTAGGTTGTGCGCTGGGTTTGGGCCCGCCACGTAACAAACAACACCCCTAATGAAAGGTAACAACAAGCCTCGGATGAGTGCCCCCCTTTTGATGACGACCATGGCAAACGAATTAAGGACTATGATTTGAGGGCATGCCCCTGGAATGTCCAGTCCCTTAATTGGGAAGGTGCCGCTGCCCAGCTGGTTGATGTCTTCGTGAAAATAAAGGCTGACATCACCGCCGTCCAAGAAGTGCGATGGACGGGACAAGGACAGAGACAAGTAAGTCCTTGTGGCATTTACTACAGTGGCCATATAAAGGAGCGCAAGTTTGGTGTTGGATTCGTGGTGGGAGAGAGACTCTGTCGCCGAGTACTATCATTCACTCCTATGAATGAATGAAATAGCCACAATACGCATCAAAGCGAGGTTCTTCAACATATCGCTGATTTGCGCCCACGCCCCGACGGAAGAGAAGGACGATGTGACAAAAGATGCCTTTTATGAGTGCTTGGAGCGCACCTATGAGAGATGCCCTCCCACGATGTAAAAATCGTGCTTGGCGACTTTAACGCCAGGTTGGGCAGAGAAAGTATCTTTGGCACTACGGTCGGTAAATTCAGATTCCACGAGGAAACATCCCCAAATGGGTTGAAGCTGATCAACTTCGCCGGTGCCCGAAATACGGTTATCTGTAGTACTAGATTCCAGCATAAGAAGATGCATCAAGCTGGCAGTCTCAGGATAGAAAAACCACCAACCAAAACGATCATGTTGTGATAGACGGAAGACACGTCTCCAGTTTTTTAGATGTGCGTGCGCTCCGAGGTCCTAACATCGACTCGGACCATTGTATTGTTGCAGCCAAGATTCGCACCCACCTCTGTGCAGCAAAAAACGCACGCCAACAAACACAAGGAATATTCGACGTCGAGAAGCTGCAATAACAACAGACATCCGAACGATTTTCTATTCGGCTTGCACTCTTGCTCTCTGAGAGCACTCGTCAACAACTCGGTATAAAGAAACTGTGGGACGGCATTTAAACTACTTACGTACAGCTGCAACCGAAACCATTGGTTTTCGGAACGCCAGGAGAAAGCGAACCCGATTCCCCAATCTATGACGATGGAGCAGACGTTCCATTGCCCGACCATGAAGAAGTTTAAATAGCAATTGCCCGCCTGAAGAAAAACAAAGCGGCGGGGACCGATAGATTGCCGGCCGAGCTGATAAAGAGCATGCATCAGCTTCTTTGCGAAATATGGTCGGACGAAAGCAGGCCCAACGGTTTGTGCTATGCCCAATCTATAAAAAGGAGACCCCACAATCTGCGCCAACTACCGTGGGATAAGCCTCCTAAACATCGCGTACAAGGTTCTATCGAGCGTATTGTGTGAAAGATTAAAGCCCACCGTCAACAAACTGATTGGACCTTATCAGTATGGCTTTAGACCTGGAAAATCAAAAACCGACCAGATATTCACCACGCGCCAAATCTTGGAAAGGACCCGTGAAAGGAGAATCGACACGCACCACCTATTCGCCGATTTCAAAGCTGCTTTCGACAGCACGAAAAGGAGCTGACTCTATGCAACGATGTCTGAATTTGGTATCCCCGCAAAACTAATTCGGCTATGTAAACTGACGTTGAGCAGCACCAGAAGCTCCGTCAGGATCGAGAAGGACCTCTCCGAGCCGTTCGATTCCAAACGAGGTTTCAGACAATGCGACTTCTTCAATCTGCCAATCTGCTGCTGGAGAAAGGTACAGGTACAATCTTTTATAAGAGTGTACAGCTGCTGGTGTATGCCGATGATATTGATGTCATCGGCCTCAACACCCGCGCCGTTAGTTTTGCTTTCTCCAGACTGAACAAGGAAGCAATGCAAATGGGTCTGGTAGTGAACGAGGGCAAGACGAAATATCTCCTGTCATCAAACAAACAGTCTCTCACGTCACTATTGACAGTCATAACTTTGAAGTTGTAGATAATTTCGTCTATTTAGGAACCAGCATTAACACCACCAACAATGTCAGCCTGGAAATCCAACGCAGGATTACTCTTGCCAACAGGTGCTACTTCGGACTGAGTAGGCTATTGAGAATTAAAGTGCTTTTTCGACGAACAAAAGCCAAACTCTATAAGTCGCTCATAATTCCCGTCCTGCTATATGGTGCAGAGGCTTGGACGATGACAACAACCGATGAGGTGACGTTACGAGTTTTCGAGAGAAAGGTTCTGCGAAAGATTTATGGTCCTTTGCGCATTTGCTACGGCGAATATCGCATTCGATGCAACGATGAGCTGTACGAGATATACGACGACATTGACATAGTTCAGCGAATTAAAAGACAGCGGCTACGCTGGCTAGGTCATGTTGTCCGGATGGAAGAAAACACTCCAGCTCCGAAAGTATTCGACGCTGCACCCGCCGCGGGAAGCAGAAGAAGTGAAAATCTGGCTTCGCTTGGAATATCCAATTGGCGCCACGTAGCGAAAAAAAGAAACGACTGGCGCGCTGTTGTTGACTCGGCTATAATCGCGTAAGCGGTGTCTACGCAAGTAAAGAAGAAGAAGATATTGCTTTGAATACTTTCTCTTTCAAATTGGCGTTGTTATTTGCATCAGCATTAAAAAGTCTTAAGTGTTCATTCAAAGTTAAGTGTAATCTTTCAACATCTGTATTTCCTGTTTTATTATAAGTGGTCGTTAGGTGTAGGTTTATTTTGTTATCTTTTAAGAATTGTTCTATTGGTACTGTATCTAATTCATTGTCTGTTACTTAAGTTTTCGGTTTGCCTAAATATTGGATTCTTTCCTTTATGGCATTTACAATTGATATCCAAGTTCTGTCCTTTAATAATTTGGCTGCTGCATATTTTGTTAATTTGTCGATGCTTGTAAGGTACATTATGCCTCCTTGTGGGTACCAAATATCAAAATGAACAATTTCATTAAGTTTTTTAAGGGTTTCCGTAATATTTAAACTATGTTTGATAGGATTTCTGTCGAACTTCGCCTTATTGCATATTTCACAATTATTTATCTATTTCTGTATTTGTTTTTGTAATTTAAGGTAGTAGTGTGGTTTCTCCATTTCCTCAAATATTTCATTTATTCCCCTGTGATTATTTTCCAGATGTTTCTCTTCTATCAATGTTAAGAGTGCTCCTTTGTCTGTTACATCTTTTAAAACTATGTTTGATTTCATAATTTTTAGATTTGCATTATTTGCACAAAATTTGAAAAATTGAAATTTGAATTTGTAGAAATAATTTTTCATCTGGGCAGTAAATTACTATAAATCCTTTTTCCGGTAGGTTCTCTTGCATTATTTTTAAAATGTCGCTTTCAATTGTTACATTTATAATGTTTCTTATTTTCTTTTGATGTACTATTTTCTTTGTTATCGATTCCCTTTGCGCTCTTCGAATTATAAATTGATTTCTATATGTATTGATGGCATTTTCTGTAATTTTTATGAAGAATGTACTATCCGTTTCTGCACTATGTACAGTATCTATGTCGTCATCATTGAATATTTCATTTAAATTCAATTCTACCATATTATTATTTTCATAATTTAGTCTGCTTAGACCATCTGCAATTACATTTTCTTTACCTTTAATGTATAAAATATCGAAATCAAATTCATTGAGTTTAATTTTCCACCTTTGTAATTTTGAATTAGGTTCCTTTATATTATTTAAACAAACCAATGGACGATGGTCTGTTTTACTGGTGCAACAAAAAAGGTATGGGCGAAAATATTTAGTGGCCCACACTATGGCTAACAATTCTTTCTCTATAGTGCTATAATTTTTCTCATATCTATTCAAAGTACTACTGACAAATGGAATTGTTTTGTTATCTTGCTTAAAAGCTGCTCCTAGAGCGAAATTACTCGCATCTGTCACAAGAATAAAAGTTTTTGTGATATCTGGGTGGATTGAAATGGGGTAACTTTTTATCAAGATTCTTAATTTAAAGAAAGAATCATTGTATTCTTGGTCATTAATGTTTATTTTTGAGCCCTTTTTTAAATATTTTATTAAATCGTACTCGTATGCTATTTTAGAGTAATCTTTAATAAATCTCCTATTGTATACCGTAATACCTTCCTTAACGCTTCTTGGAAGTATGTAGAATCTTTTCTATTATATACTCATTAAAATTTTGCTCAAAGATTCTAGATGCTCTTCTACGCTTGTTGAAAATACCAGAATATCGTCCATGTGCACAATGCAAATTTTGCCGATATATTCTTTTAATACATATTTCATTAGCCTTTGAAACGTTGCCGGTGCATTTCGCTATCCGAAGGGCATTATTAGAAATTCTTAATGTCCATTTGCAGTGGAGAAAGCTGTTTTATGTATGTCGCGTTCGTCCATTTCAATTTGATGAAAACCTTTGGCTAAGTCGAGAGTGGACTGGAAATCTGTCTTCCGTAGTTACGCTGTTCAACTTTCTGTAGTCGATCACAAGACGCCATTTTTGTTCATTGGCTGTTGTAAGGACTAGAGGATGCTCTAATTATACCTTGGGTTAACATTTGGTCTATTTGTTTTTCTATTTCCGGTTTGTGTATTTCTGGGTTTCGGTAGATTTTAGAGTAAACCGGAATATCATTTTTGGTTATTATTCTATGTTTTTTTGAACTTGTAAATGTCAAATTATCATCATCGTTGTAAAATACGCTTTTATACTTTTTAGTATATTTATAAGTTTATTTTTGTCTATACCGTTAAGGTGATTGGTGTCAACGAATTCTGTGCCGCATTTATCTTTTATGTCATTACAGAAGATTTCCCCCTCATTGTCTTTATAGCTCATTTCGCTATATATTTCTTCTTCTTTTGTTAGATAAAACGTCAGTATTGTTTTATTTGTTTTTATGATTCTGTTTGGGTAGTCTTTTATCGCATTTATCTTCGTTAAGATATTTTTACCAATGAGTCCGTCAAAGCTCTTGTTAAAATTACATTCCAGGAATTCACATATGATTTCTTTTTCTTTAAATTATTTAAATATTGGGAGCCTGCAAAGTTTCTTAACTTTCGTTTTTCTTCCCATAGCTGTAACTTGTACAATACATCCCTCTTCCATTTCGGGTTACAAACATTTTCGTTGATCAACTGAACTATAACTTTCTTATGTGTGTATCTATTATTATATAGGGTAATTGTTTTGTGCATTCCACTGAAAATTTTTATTTGCATTGCCAATATCCATAGGTTCTGGTTTATTGCGATTTGATATTGCGGACCGATTATAATTTCCTGATTGATTGTAATTCTGCGTTTGATTCCCGTGCCTTTGTTGATTAAAGTTTATTTGTGGGCTGAAATTTGCCTCTTGGTTATAATTTGTGTTTGTTGTCTGGTATGACATTCTAATTTGGCTTGATCCGTTGCCACTGTTATAATTATTACCTACATTCCTTGGGACATAGCCACCGTTATACCTGTTTTGTGGCATATAATTGTTAGGTCTATAATAAGTGGCGATAAGTGTGGATATTACTTATATTTTGGTTGGGTGTTCTATTGTTAATGTTATCGCTAGAATTAGTCCTACGTTATTTATTTGGGTTAGAATCTTTCCTTTGTTGCCCTAGCGCTGCGAAGCCTTGATGTCTAGCTTCTAATATTATTTTGTATGCCTTATCTAGGCTATCCGGGTCTCTTGCTATAATCATAGTTTTAGTGGGTTCCGGGAGATGTTCCTTAAATGATTTCAGTGCTTTCCTCTTAACTTCATTCGTTGAGAAATTTGGATCATTATGCGCTAATATTCTATTATTTAGTTTATTCATAATTTTATTTATTTTAAAATAATAATTGTCTATTATTGCGTCGAGACTGACGGTTGTCATCTCATCCATAAGTTCCGCTGAACTTCTCTTTTCCCCGAAATTGCTCAGAAGTATTTGTTTTAAGTTTCCCAATCACTAACTTGTCCATATCTATGAACTATTTTCCTAGTTTTTCTTACGCATCTTCCTTTCAGAAAATTGAATAACATTTTTTCATTACCTACATCAAAATTTAGTATTGTGTGTAATATGTCTTCAATTTGCTTAATGAAGTCTGTTAGTTGGTTTGGATCTCGTCCATCGAAGTCTGCAATTTCGTTAATATTGAGAAAGTTTTATTTCGAGTGAAAATTATATAACAAAAAAAAAAGGTTCGTATTTATTTTGATTCAACTTAGTTTTATGTAATAAGTTCCTACTGTGTATTTTAATTGATCTTGTATAGTTTGAGAAGAAATCTAGTCGAGACACATTAGCAATTTTATCATTACAGTTTTAGAGTCACTGTTTTAGAGAAACAGTATTATTTGTTTTCGATTTTGCAACACTCTGTATACGCACGTTTGAATTCTTCTTTTACACTACTGTGCGATAATTTTTACACATTGTTTTGTATTTTCTTACTTACTTTAAGAAAATTTTAATATATCTTTATATATATGTATTTATCTTACTCTTATTTGTTCTGCTGTTGCTTTTCTTGTAATTGCTGTTACTGCTGCTTCTGTTGCTTTATGGGTTGCATGCAAACTCAAATAACCGTTACCGTTGTACGAATGTTTTTCAGTAAAAATCACACTTTATTTATATATTTTGAAAGCTCGTTAGTTGCTGATATTGTTTAAGGTTTTCTTGCTGCGTATTTAACACGATTTAAATGTTGTTATTATATTTTAGCAATGTTTTTGTATAGTTCTATTATTGTTTTTCTATAAATATATTATTGTTTTCCACAATTCTATTAACATTTCCATTTTTTCCTTTGCACTTTTAATGCTGTCGCTTTCACTAGCTTCCTAAAAATTGTTAGTTTAAGAGTGCGTTATCAACTCTTTTCCAATTGATTAATTGTGAATTCTTGATTTCCTTATCGCCAGTTATGGTTCACTTACTAACTTCCCAGAATTGTTAGTTTATCCTCGTCGCCACTTTTGGTGTCATAAAGAGCTCAACTTCTTCTTGGCTCTTTATGTCAACTCTACAGTTAAAAATAAAAGCACTGAGCTTCTTTGCTTAGGTCTAATCTTCGAATGAATTTTTCTTTATTTCAATTTGTTGCTTATATTCTAATTTGAAGTGCGCGCAGGCACTTATACATGTGTTTATATTTACTTACATACATACACACTTCTGCATGCATGCCAGAAGAATTTATTTTATCAGCAGAAAATGTGTAGGCGGCTTCTCTTATTTCAAGAAAGAGTTCAGGTTTGGAAATCTTTCTTGAAGTGGATAATGTTTTATTATTTATTGGGTGTATGTTTGTCAATATGTGACTGTATACGCGCATTGTATTTCTGATAGTCGATATATATTAATCTGACAATCAATTCAAGGGGGAGGGCCGTAATAAGAGGTTAAAAAAAAGTTATTCGAGCGTGTCAGATTTTCAAAGCGAATGTTAATGAATCTCTAAAAATGTGCCCTTTAAATTTCTGACAATTTCGATGTGACCAAAAGTCATGACGGATTTTAAAACTTGTAAAAAAAGGTGATCTTGAGATACTCGAGCGCTTCAGATTTTTATGCAGGGGGATGAACTTGACAATTATATAGAGGGATATCGTTAATCTGACGATTTAAAAGTGGAAGAATTCTGTTTGGTTCTTGTTTTTGTTACAGGATGTAATGAAAACATTGTATACATATATATGTATAGAAAATTGGATAATTTATTAATATCAAAATAGATATAAATATTAAAAAAAAACATGTCAATTGTCGCCACTCGAGTCATCGTCGTAGTTGGTTTCCACTTCTTGAACTGCCTAGTCATTTTACATTTCCTTAACCCAGAAAAAATATAAAACTTTACAATTTTGTACTTTTTTTATGACAGTATAGTCTTCAAAAAAAGATTTACCTGCATCAGAAGTATCTCCTAAAAGATCAGGTTTTATGACGATGTCCTCGTACGCTTCAAGAAGTTGGTTTCCAACAAGACAAGTCGGGTCCAACTTTCCATCCACGTTTTTCCATCCGTAATCTGTTGGCGACAACTCCATAAAAATATGATTGTGCGCGTTTCTCCACAAACACGCAATATATTTCGTCCGAAGAAATGTTGTTGTAGCTCTGATCGGCAGGGTGGTAAGTTATAAGCGTCATAGTGACGCACATTTCATGAGAAGGGTTGAGACGTATCAGTTACTTTGTACGTTTTATGAAAAATTGCCATTCTAGCACTATTGACATCAGATAGCTTTTCTAATCCGTACAAATGGCAGATGAAAGATTCTACAATAGGAGATAATGCTTCAATATCATACTCTGTAGAACGCAAGTTTGCAAATACTTTTTGCATAGTTATAGATCCCATCAAAATGTCGAAAGGTCTTTTTTTCCTCGCCTGCAAAAAGCTGGGTTGTAATCAATCAAGAATATCCGGAGGACAACGCCTGCGGATACAGCTAGTATCATAATAAAACTTCATAGAAATTAAGCATTGACTGTGAAAGTCAAATTTATTTGGGCACAACTTAAGTATTTACAAAGTGAGCCAGCGCATATCTCGCAAACGTCCAGTTCCTTTAAACCCCCAATAAAAATGCGATATAACGAAAGTAAAAGCGTCGAAGACTTTAAATTTTATCTTGTATATAAATGCTACTTCGTTATGAACCACAGCACGGAAAAACGTGAAAATTTGCACAGGTATTCCTTTAGTGCTTTAGAAGGTCATACCGCCGATTTTGCAACGTACTGTGTATGTATGTGGGTCACAGCTTATTTCGTGTAAGCAACATTTTTGATAATACTGATATGAAATTAATATTTTTTGCTCTGAACTAAATGAACGAATGATGCAATTATATTGATAATTTAGTTTTAAATACAAAACATGTAGAAAAATTTACAAAAGTATTCAAATTCAATATTTTATTAAACAAAAACCAAAAACACTCATAATTCATGGGTCACAGCTTATTTCGTGTGTTGATTCTCATTCATGTGATACATGGAAATAACGGATTCAGAAAACTAACGGTAAATCAAAGAGTGAACTATGAATACTTAAGAAGCAGTTTATGTTCTAAAAACAATGCAGATCAGTTGTAAATACGCGGTATAACAACATGGATCCACGCACTTCAATTGAAAAACGCGAATTAGTTATTAAACATTTTCAAAGTGGAAAAACGCAAAAACAAATTGCTGAAATGGTTGATTTAAGTTCATCTACAGTTCAATATATAATTCAGCGCTTTGTTCGTGAAAATCGCGTGCATAACAAGGGTCGAAAGGCTCCTAATAAAATTTTTAATGAAACGGATGAGAGGTGGATTTTAAAAAAGATTAAAAAAGAACCAATGTTAAGTGCTCCAGCGGTGACCAAAGATGTTGAAATGTTTCTCGGCAAAAAATGTCATCCAGAAACTGTGCGCAGAATATTAAGGGATTCGAATTTTCATGGGCGCACAGCACGGAATAAGCCTTTTATAAAGAAGAAAAATAAAAGGGCCCGTTTACAGTTCGCAAAAGATCATTTAAACAAGGACAAAGCTTTTTGGAATACGGTTATTTTCGCCGATGAGAGCAAGTTTAATCTTTTTGCGTCAGATGGAAAAGCATACGTATGGCGGCAACCAAATACTGAGCTCCAAACAAAAAATTTACGCGCAACAGTAAAACATGGTGGCGGTCATGTAATGGTTTGGGGGTGTATGTCATCTGCAGGCGTTGGTCGATTGGAGTTTATAGACTCCACTATGAATAAAGAAGTGTACCTAGACTTACTGAAGCAAAATTTGCTTCAAAGTGCAGAAGACCTGGGCATACGTGACACTTTTCGCTTCTACCAGGACAACGACCCTAAACATAAATCTGGTCTTGTACAAACTTGGCTCATTTGGAATTGTCCACACCTCGTCCAAACACCTGCACAGTCACCAGATTTGAACGTTATTGAAAATGTATGGCACACTCTGGAAATTAGTTTTAGAAAACACCACATTTCTAGCGTCCAAACTCTAAAAGCGGCTTTGAAGGAAGAGTGGGGTAAAATATCGCCAGATTATACAAAAAAATTGGTGGAATCAATGCAAAACCGCATGAAAGCTGTAATCGAGCAAAAAACTTTTCCACAAAATATTAAAATTTAATTTTTGTTTACTTTTTATAACTTTTAAATAAGAAGTTTTATACCACACGAAATAAGCTGTGACCCATGAATTATGAGTGTTTTTGGTTTTTGTTTAATAAAATATTGAATTTGAATACTTTTGTAAATTTGTTTACATGTTTTGTATTTAAAACTAAATTACCAATATAATTGCATCATTCGTTCATTTAGTTCAGAGCAAAAAATATTAATTTCATATCAGTATTATCAAAAATGTTGCTTACACGAAATAAGCTGTGAGCCACTGTATATATTTATAATTTAAGAGCGGCTGAACCTATTTCACTAAAAATTTGCCAGGAGATAGTTTGGCACATCGGGACGAGCACAAGCTACTATTATTGTGTTATTTTAAAACTTAAAACAATTTATATATAAAAAAATATATTTCAAATTAAATTCATATGTTTAATTTTTATGTAAGAATCATTTGAATATTTTTTATAAAAAAATACATCAAAGAACTACTGAAAGGGTGCAGTAATTTTTGTTTACATACATATGTATAATCCCAACTGTTAGTTGTTGCTGAACAAAAAAAGCAAAATCGTAATTTGACGTGAGTGCATAATATCTCACAAATATTTCCGAAGCATTGCACAGAACAATGCAATGTTTAAACGGCAACAATAGAATTTGTGTTTTTTTTGGTTGGTTGTTTTGCTACAATTACATTCGATGCATAATTTACAAAAAGTTACACATTGAGTGCTGAACACAATTACGGCGACAGACTGCAAACGACATCTGTCAAATATTAAAATATGCACGTTCTTATGGGCACAGTTATTTTGGATGGACGTCATACGTATTAGAGTGAAGTAGACGTGTTTTTTTGTGTTCTTCAAATCCCTTAGCAAATTCTGCTGTTTACTGGGGAAAAGTTATTTTTATCTTTTGTGTGGAACATCCAGAGAGGCTAAGCCACATAAGTGGAAATCAGGCCTAAAGAAAAAGATAAGTACACTTTGATTTTTGATAATATATAATCATCTGCACTTACCTTTTTTGTTTTCCCGCGCAAATTTTGTGAAAAAAATACAATTATTTCCCCTTACAGGTGCGTGCATTTGTTTCGTATTTCAAGTATCAGCTGTTCCCTTATTTCTTTTTGGTCTTCGCATTGCCAACTATTTTAGTTTTAAGTTAGACAGTAAAGCTAGGTACTGAACGTACACATCGACGGGTGTTACCAAACTATTTTCTCGCTGAGGTATGGCCTCCGAAAATAGTATTGGGCGAACAGCGGATAATCCCCTCCGAAGAATTTCTAAAATATTGAGAACACCGCCCAATGGTAGAAATGAGGAACCCACCGCTATTGGATCGAATGAGAAATGTGATACTTCCGATCAAGTAAGCAAGGAGAGTAAGCCGGAGGAACTGCAAAACGGAGAAACGGTTAGCAATTTTAGCAAACTGGGCAAAAAAAAAAAGGAATTGGAAAGCATGATGGCGGGTCACATTAACCAAACCATGCGCGAACTTGTGAGCAGTATTGTGGCGCTACACGCAAAATCGGAAAAAGTTGAAAACCCATAGAGAAGAGTGAAAATATGAAAATCATCTCAAATCACCATTGGTAGAGTAGATAATGCCCAAAAAAGAATGCGAGAGGCATCGGGCTTTTTACCACCCACAAAAAAGCCAAAAAAACGTAGCTGAGAAAGAGCAAATATCGTATAGTGGAGTAGTAAAAAACACCCAAAAGGATACCACAACCCTTCAGAGCGCAAATGAAAGATGGGTAGACGTGGTTAAAAAGAGAAAACCGATGGAAAAGAAAATTAAAACCAAACCGGATGCCATTATAATCACGAAGAAAGAAGGGGCGTCGTATGCAGATATCCTTCGGAAAATAAAAAGTGACAGCGGGCTTGAGGAGTCGGGTTCGAACGTAACCTATGTTCGGAAAACACTCAAAGGAGACCTGCTGTTAGAACTGAAAAATGGAGGAGACACGAAAGCTGAATCCTTTCAAAGCGTCTTGGAAGGAGTGGTTGGAGAAATGGCTATGATACAGCCTAAAACCCACAACGTGACCATTGTATGCAAAGACCTAGACGAGATAACAACTCCCGAAAAAATTTGCTCAGCACTGAAAAGGGAATGTGGAATCCAAAATCTAGAAACAACAAACGTCAAAAGTCTACGAAAAACAAGGAGCGGCACACAAATAGCACTTATATGCATGCGCGCTCAAGATGCTAAGGCCGCACTCAAAGTGGGAAAGATAAAGATTGGTTGGTCAATATGTCGCCTTCGGGAATACTCGCCTATCCCCAGGTGTTACAAGTGTTTCCATTTGGGTCACATGGCTCGTAAATGTTGCAGCTTGACAGACAGATCTTCCCTATGCACGCGTTGCGGATCCGCAGAACACGTAGCAAAGTCATGCACAAACGTTCCGAGCTGTATGCTCTGCAAAGGGGAGCACTCTGTATTGAGCACGACTTGCCCAACGTACCTCGAGATGATGAAAACGCTGAGTAAATAAAGATACTACAGTTGAATCTAAACCATTGCAGCAGCACAAGATTTGCTAGAACAGACAGTCATAGAAGAGAACGTTGATGTCGCCATACTAAGTGAACAATACTCCCAGCGTCCGGAAAGCACTTGGATTGCAGACAAATCTGGCAAGGCAGCAATATGGTCCTGTAAAGGGCAACCTTTTAAGACCTGCTCCAGAGAAAAACATAATTGTTTCACATGGGCGAATATTCAGGGGATTTATTTTGTAAGTTGCTACGCTCGTCCCAGCGCAGCAATTACAGAATTCGAAGATTTCCCCTTAAGGCTGTCTTTAGAAACCAGAGGCAAAACACCTATTATAATAGCGGGTGATTTTAATGCTTGGTCAAGTGCATGGGGCAGCAGATGCACAAACCACCGCGAGCGGCTAATTCATGAATATCTGAGTCAAACGCACTTAACAATAATGAACACCGGAACTCGAAACACTTACCAAAAAGGCAATAAAGGATCCATAATTGACATTATGTTTGCAAACGATTCGCTGAGCAGGCACATTAAGTGGGCAGTGTCCGACATATACACAGTGACCACATGGCAATTATAGCGCAAATTTCGTACTCCCGAGAGCAGGAGCTTCTAAGCAGAAACCCCTCCCGAAAGCGAAGTTGGAAACAACAAGAGTTCGACCCAGGCCTGTTTGACCTAGTCTGGAGTGCATCAAAGGCATCTGGTGACAGCGCCGCCCACCTGGTATCAGCAGTTAGAAAAGAACTCGTGACAGCATGCGATGCAACAATGCGTAGAACGTCACATCACCACAAGCGGCGGCCTGTATATTGGTGGAATGATCAAATTTCCATGCTGAGAAAGCTTTGTCGCTCAGCTAGACGACGTCTACAGCGTAACTGGGGCGAAACTAACGAAAACCGCCTTAGGGAGGAATTTAAAAGCTACGAGAGGCTCCTGAAGTCGGCAATTACACGAAGCAAAAAGTCATGTTTTGAGAAGCTGTGTGAGGAAGCAAACTTTGACCCTTGGGGTACTGCATACAAAATATGCATGTCCAGATTTAAAAACAAGCAGCAGCAACCTAAAGATGCCTCTTTTATGGGAAAGGTCGTCAAAACACTATTCCCGAAACACGGCCGGATTTCATATGCCAAGCGACGAAACGAAGCTGCAGAGTCACCCCCGTTAGTCACGGAAAACGAACTATTGGCAATAGTAAGGAAAATCAAAAACACCAAAGCGCCTGGATTGGATGGCATACCAAACAGAGCTCTGAAGGAAGCCATAAGCTTAAAACCCCGAGTTTTCGCAAAAATGTATAACGCTTGTTTAAAGGAAGAGGTATTCCCCGACTCTTGGAAAATGCAACGTTTGGTTCTGCTCCCTAAACCAAAGAAACCACCTGAAGAACCTTCATCGTACCGACCTCTGTGTATGCTCGACACAATGGGTAAAGTGTACGAAAGCATAATACGAAACCGCCTGGAGTTAGCAATCCAGAAAGCCGGCGGATTATCAGAGAGAAAATACGGCTTTATAAAGAAGAGATCCACTATTGACGCACTACGAGAAGTCGTCGATACTGCGAGATGTGCAGTAAGTGGCAAAAGAGGGAAAGGTGGCACAAAATGTACTGCGCTCTGATTACCCTGGATGTCAAGAATGCGTTCAACTCAGCAAAATGGGCACACATAATCAAAGCCCTGGATGGAATACGGGCCCCTGAATACCTCATAAACATAATAACGAGTTATTTTAAAAACAGAAGGCTGATTTTTGAGACAGACGAAGGCACCAAGAGCTACTCTATCTCGAGTGGTGTACCCCAAGGCTAAGTTTTAGGCCCACTATTATGGAATCTTATGTACGATTGGGTGCTAAAAAGACGGCAACCAACAGATATTAAACTAGTAGCTTATGCGGATGATCTCATGGTGGTAGCAGTAGCCAAACACTTAGCCGACCTGAGAATTAAATGTAATGAGTGCATAAATGGTCTACGCCAATGGTTCTCTTCTGTGAGTCTGAAACTGGCGGAGGAAAAGACAGCGGTTTTACTCATAAGTACTAGGAAGATAGATGAACGAATAGAGCTCACTATAGGGGAGTGCGAGATTACCTCGCAGCCGCAACTGAAATATCTGGGAGTAATATTGGATTCCAAATCAAAATTTAAAGAACACCTGGAGTATTCTTTCGCGAAGGCAAACAAAATCTATAATGCCCTATCGAGAATGATGACCAATAGAGGCTGTGTGCGTTCCAGCCGGCGATCCTTAATAGCGAAAGCAATGAGTTCCGTAATACTGTATGCGGCACCAGTTTGGATACAGGCAATGGATATAAAAGCGTATGCTAAACAAATAATTGCAGTGCATAGGCTTTCTGCAGTTCGAGTAATAAGTGCTTTCCGGACTATATCAACCGACGCTGCTGAAGTATTAGCCAGCATGCCGCCCATTGACATCCAGGGAGACGAACTCAAGCATCTATATCAGCTATCAATGCCTAAAACAGAATCGGCAAGGATCGAGGAGAAAAACAAAAGCACTAAAATGTGGCAGGAGCGGTGGAATTCCTCATCCAATGGGCGATGGACTCACCGACTTATACCAGACATCCACTAATGGATAGACAGACGACATGGGGACCTAGACTTTCATATGACCCAAATGCTTAGTGAACATGGATGCTTTAGAAGCTACCTTTTCAGATTCCACAACGACGTCAGTCCGAATTGTCCGACATGTGCAGGGTATATAGAAGACCCTGAGCATGTATTATTTTATTGCCCTCGATTTTCGAATACAAGGGAAAAGCTAAAAACCACACTCGGTGGTAGTTTTACGGTCGATAATTTAACGACACTCATGTGTCAGTCGACTGATAAATGGAAAGCTGTCAGCGAAGCGTCAGCATTCATAATGACCAAACTGAGATCTTTTCAACAGAATAGGCGTCCGTCAGTCCGCGCAATAGAGGAGACTTAAATGTCTTGTCCCTCCCACGAAGTAATACTTAATCGGTGGTTCCGTGGGAGAGTCTTGAGTTGGGAGTAGCTTAGGTTTAGCGGATTAAAGTTCCGCACTCCGGCTTTCGATGCTTCCCCCTAATATAAAACAAAAAAAAAAAATAAAATTATTTTGACAGCTGCGCGACTACACAACTGCAAGCCGACGCTAACTTCAATATTTTCCTATATTTGCCAACGACAGTAGGACGACAGAAGAGTTGACAATTGAATTGAAGGTAGAGAGATGAGGCAGAGTGGTGATGCCACTAATATGTAAAATGTAAAATTATTCACAGCTCTAACAAACTTGACATTATTTTACAAATAAAAGCATAAAATAGCTCTATTATATCATTTATAATAACAATTGATAATTTAAAACAAAAATATTTACCTATTTACTTAATTTTTGCATACAAAATTTCACTTTGAACAAAATATTAAAATTTCATTGTACCTTGGTATTAGTATGGCCACAATGAAACTGTGTACATACATACAAAATGGACAGCTTTGTTGTTTTGTGTAGATGCCGGCCATTGTTATGTCGCTGCCTTCTTACAAATGCTCATGAAGTAGGGTGCACAACGTCATTTTCAGTTCACTGTCGTGCTGCTGCAGTCTGTCATGGCGCATGAGATGCGCCCTCTTTGCTTTTTTCTTTTACTGTTATACACTATAAGAAGAAACATGTGTATGTGTAACGATATACGATTCAGTAATATGCAGACACTGTGACATATTTTACGTATTATTTATTTCAAATGATTAAGATATTTCTGAAAATCTTTTTACATCATGTGTATTTATATAAGTACTATGATTTAAGGAACTTCCGAAATAGTCAATAAAGACTGTTGGACTGATAACAAGAAGCGAGCAGAGCCGCGAGTTTAGGCTGGTATACGATATTGTACGAAAAGGCTTTATAGAATCCGGTATCAAAACAACAATCGGCGTGAAAACAACCACCTTTGGTTGAAATCTTATATTTCAGGGAGTATCTGACCAAATTTTATGCATAACAATATTTTGACTTTCTTATATTAACCTGTGAAAATGTGCAAAGTGCGGCTAAAACCACTCCTACTTCCCATATATCACAATTTTATTTTCCATTTCTTTCTTTCTGAATGTAAGTCAGCAGACTTAATCGAAATATGTTCACGAAATTTACGGAAACAGCGACTGTATGAATAAAGTCAAAATAAATATACCCACTGAGAACCATGTACTTTCAGTAAGTTTTTATTTTTTCAATCTCCCATATATGCGCGCACTCTCATTTGTAAACATGGTGTGGGAAAATACGTTGCTCTCATTTATAAATATGGAGTGGTGAGATACGTTGCTCTCACTTCCATCTTCATGTTTGCCCGCGATGATCTCCTCACCTAGCCCTCAAAATGTGCACTCGTGCCCGCACGAGCAAAATGCCACTGAGGGCTAATATGCCCACCCCTGTCTTACGCTATTATAGCCGAGTCAACAACAGCGCGCCAGTCGTTTCTTCTCTTCGCTACGTGGCGCCAATTGGATATTCCAAGCGAGGCCAGCTCCTTCTCCACTTGGTCCTTCTAACGGAGTGGAGGTCTTCCTCTTCCTCTGCTTCCCGCGGCGGGTACTGCGTCGAATACTTTCAGAGCTGGAGTGTTTTCATCCATCCGGACAACATAACCTAGCCAGCGTAGCCGCTGTCTTTTAATTCGCTGAACTATGTCAATGTCGTCGTATATCTCGTACAGCTCATCGTTCCATTGAATACGATATTCGCCGTGGCCAACACGCAAAGGACCATAAATCTTTCACAGAACTTTTATCTCGAAAACACGCAACGTCGACTCAACAGTTGTTGTTATCATCCAAGCCTCTGCACCATATAGCAGGACGGGAATTATGAGTGACTTATAGAGTTTGGTTTTTGTTTGTCGAGAGAGCACTTTGCTTCTCCATTGCCTCTAAGTAGCACCAGTCGGCAAGAGTTATCCTGCGTTGGATTTCTAGGCTGACATTGTTGGTGGTGTTTACGCTGGTTCATAAATAGACGAAATTATCTACAACTTCAAAGTTATGACGGTCAAGTGTGACGTGAGAGCCAAGTCGCGAGTGCGAGTTTACCGAGCGTAGTGCCAAAAATACGGCCTTTGGCTTTTGATATATATTATTGTACATACAAATCATTGGGAATTTCATTTAAATATGGCAAATGTTATCCATATTCCGCTGATACCAGCTAATAACATTTTGCTACCACCACTGCACATAAAATTGGGAATTGTCAAAAATTTCATAAAAGCAATAAATCGAGATACCGATGCTTTTAAATGTTTGACAGAAATAGTTATAAAAGAAGGTATTTTAAGTCTTTTAATAGAACGAATGTTATGTTGATACATTATTTTCAGGTGTTCTCAATGGCCCCGATATAAGAAAACTTATGAAGAACGCAAAATTCGGAGAACTTCTAAGGCCAAATGAATGCCTGGAACTCCGTTATGACCGTTTACTTAGGAGTGCACCGGTCTGAAGATTGGAAAAAATATGTGGATGACATGGTAGACGTGTTTGAAGAAATAGGTGTGAATATGTCCTTAAAAATTCATTTCCTTCACCATCACAAGGACCATTTTGAGCAGAAAGTTCCGACTGAATCCGATGAGCATGGAAAAAGATTTCACCAAGTCGCCGTCCCCCTTGAGCACTGGTACAGCGGCAAAAAGCTTGACTCGTTGCTTGCTGATTTGTGTTGGACATTGATAGATGAGTCTTATTAAATTTAATTTAAATATTGTGTACAAATTTATGATACTTATTGATAACACTTATAAGATACAAAAAAAATAAAACAGCACACAAACATAGTTAGTGTAGCTTTTTTAAAAAATACAAATTTTGTTAAGTTTTTTTTCTAATGGTTAGTTTGCTCAGAACGTTGTCTCTGCTTAAGTTTCTTACTATTACAAGATGTCACTTAATGTATAAGTATCAAAGGGTAAATTAAAATATTGACGAAGCGTGAGGGAAAAAACGTTAAAAAAATTGATTAAATTTCAGTTTTTTCGACATATTGGCTATAAGGACACAAAAAACATTGATTTTGGGGTTCACAGTCATCTAAGAGCTTAAAGACGGACTTATTCTGATAAGCTTTGCCAAAAAAAGTTTACTAAAAAAGTCAACATTAAAAAAGTTAGAAACCGAAGAAAAATTTGCCTTTCTCTTGGAATGGGCCACTTTGATGAAAAACTTCAACAAAAATTTTTGTATGAAACCATGATTGTATCTCAAAAAAGTAATGATGCAGTTTGATTCGTAGGACCCGAAATAGGGAGAAACCGTCGAATTCGGTCTTGTCTTTGTTTTTGACTATCACAGTGTTATTGGTAAATGCACAAATAAGAGAATAACTAAAAACTCTTGTTTTTGTTGACCTAAGACATGCGCAGCTTGCAAATGTTTGGGTTTAAAATTACAATTTATTGAAAGATGTCATGGAATTTTATTTTAAAATTTTATTATAAATATTATTGTTATTCTTTCAATAAATTAAAAACCTTTGACTTTGAATCAAAAAACACAAAAAATTTTTACTCTATGCGGTGGATCACTCGGCTCATGGGACGATGAAGAACGCAGCAAACTGTGCGTCATCGTGTGAACTGCAGGATACATGAACATCGACATTTTGAACGTCCATGCTGTTATGTACTTTAATTCATTTTAAAGTGCTGCTTTAACTACATATGGTTGAGGATTGTAAGACTATGCTAAATTAGTTGATTATTCTTTTAGTTAATTAAAAGAGTTTAAGCATATGGTATATTATTGGATTGTATTTTCCAATCCATAATATTAATAGCATAAAAAGAAATATATACAATATATTATTGAATACCTCATATTTGAACGATATTTTATAATAAATGAGAATCTTAGTATTCCCAAAATAAAAAAATTTTTAATATTATTTAAAAGTAGCAAATACCCGGCGTACTTTGGTACGCGGCAAAAACTGAAACGATGAGGGTATTGGAAAGAATTTAATGTAGTTTAAAATGCAAATAAAAGAATACCTTCATTCGTACATGTAAACACATATACATGAGTATAATGTGTAATTATGTTAGACTTACAAATATTTACTACCCATATTTGAATTAATTGCAAACACTTGAAGAGTTGGTGCAGCACTTTGACGTAAAGAAAGTTGTTCCTCTTCGGACGAAAAATACATTTGCAAAAATTTTGGTGTTGTGTTCGGCGCTGGCAATAAACTCCCAATAACATGGTAACCTTGTCCATGTATGTATTTTAAACATTGCCATGAAATTACCCTCCCTAACTTCATTACCACCAAACGAAGTCATAGCGAAACAACAATTGTATTTTCTTATATTTTTTTTTAAGTGACAGGACGACTGATGCTCGCCTGTAAGCAGCGCTTTGATTGTCTGCGGAGGCTCACCTATGTATATCTATTAGTTTTACATGGCTCTTGCTACAACACATACCTGGTGCCTCTTTCACCCACTTTTTAGCCTTACAAAAATTGCAAATGCCATTCATTCGACCATTGAATAAAAGGGAATGATCCAAATAATTACAATCCTGTCTATAGTTAAACGCTGATTTGAAAGTAATCGCCCCTTGTCTATTCTGCATCATTTGCAACCTTACATTCTCAACGCGATTTGAACTCTCGTCGACCGTCTCATTTCGTGTTAGCTGAATTTGCCGTCTATTTGATGAAGATCTAAATAATTGAGATTTTGCTTTTGGCAAAACATTTATTTAAACATTAAGAGGACAGTCTAGCATAAAATATATTATTTGAGGTATAGGCCTTAAGTCCCTAATGTATTTATTTAAAAATTGGAGTTGAGTGATGATATATTTTAATAATATGAAATAAATATATTAATAATTTTAATTGGGATAAAAAGATTTTATGTTTATTATTAGACATTTATAAAATGGTATCGAGATATAACATAAGTTTCTTTAAAATAGCGAAAAAATAAAAGATATAAACAAAAAACAATAATGTTTTTATACAACCTCAACTCATATGGGACTACCCCATGAATTTAAGCACATTAATGAGGGGAGGAAAGGAAACTAACAAGGATTTTCTTAGTAGCGGCGAGCGAAAAGAGAATAGTTCAGCACTAAGTCACTTTGCCTATATGGCAAATGTGAGATGCAGTGTATGGAATATCTTAATCGTTCGGCTGTCTGTTGCCATTGCAGCCTCTCGACGTCGAACCTTTCTTGTGTTTGTTGGCGTGCGTTTTTTGCTGCACAGAGGCGGGTGCGAATCTTGGCTGCAACAAGATAGTGATCCGAGTTGATGTTAGGACCTCGAAGCGCACGCACATCTAAAACACTGGAGACGTATCCATCACAACATGGTCGATCTGGTTGGTAGTTTTTCGATCCGGAGACAGCCAGGTAGCTTAATGAATCTTCTTACGCTGGAATCTGGTACCACAGATAACCATATTTCGGGCCCCGGCGAAGTCGATCAGCTTCAACCCATTTGGGGATGTTTCCTCGTGGAGCCTGAATTTACCGACAGTAGTGCTGAAGATACTTTCTTTGCCCACCCTGGCGTTAAAGTCGCCAGGCACGATTTTGACATCGTGGCGCGGGCTGCTCTCATAAGTGCGCTCCAAGCGCTAATAGAAGGCATCTTTGGTCACATCGTCCTTCTCTTCCGTCGGGGCGTGGGCGCAAGTCAGTGATTTGTTGAAGAACCTCGCTTTGAGTGGCTAGAAGTTCATTCAACGGAGTGAATGATAGTACTCGGCGATGGAGTCTCTCTCCCACCACAAATCCAACACCAAACTTGCGCTCCTTTATATGGCCACTGCAGTAAATGTCACAAGGACCTACTCGTCTCTGTCCTTGTCCCGTCCATCGCATTTCTTGGACGGCGGTGATGTCAGCCTTTATTTTCACGAGAACGTCAACCAGCTGGGCAGCGGCACCTTTCCAATTAAGGGACCGGACATTCCAGGTGCATGCCCTCAATTCGTAGTCCTTACTTCGTTTGCCATGGTCGTCATCAAAAGGGGGGTCTCTCATCCAAGGCTTATTGCTACCTTTCATTGGGGGTGTTTTTTTTTACGTGACGGGTCCCAAACCCAGCGCACAATCCTATGGAGGGGATGTTTCGCTTTCTCACTTTAGCTCGCCTTCAATCGGATGTTCTTAGGACACTCAGAGGATACTTGGTCAAAAGCCGGAAGTCGTGAGCTGCTTGAGTCATATGTAAAAGAATCGTTTCTGGCCACTCCCAAGTGAATGGCGATCAGAGACCTTTCCTGACTTGCGTGAACTTCTATACATGACTCCATCCTCAAAAGAAATATATAGGAACGTAACTAGCTTATCTTTATTATGACTTAATATTCTTAAACACACAAAATATAATTAGTTGCGCCAAAATGCGTTCATAATCATAAAGAATTTCGTGCTGAGCACATTTGCTTTAGCTGCATTTTCATATGGGATGTTATTTTACACTGTCATTACATTGACCTATGTGATTATATTGTAGGCTTACGAGTATTTTTATCTCTGGTTTGATAGAGCATAAGTGAACACGTTAAATTAATGCTAAGAAATAGTTTAAAGCCCAAACACAGGACTTTAAATAAAAGTCTGTTGCATTTTTATTTCTGTGCTCTGTAACATTTCAGATAGAGCACCGCTACTCTTTCTTTCTCACCTCGCCTGTTGCGATATTTTTACTTTGTCGGCAATAACTTTCTATTAACGCAAGTATTTTGCATTTTGTATTACTAAAAATATTTTTTTTTTGTAATTTGTGTAGTATAAACAAAATGGATAATAAAGGATTAATTGATGAAGTGCGAACACAGTGAAATATTTTACAATAAAACGTGCCTTAGATACCAATTGCCAGATATAAAGAAGGCAGCTTGGGCAAACATCGCTCGAGGACCAGAAGCAACCGGTTGGTAAATTTATATACCTTTTTGTGTTCTTATTAATTGATTAAATTATGCTTTTATTAGAGGAGCAATAAGAAAAGCGGTGGCAGTCCTTACGTGCAATATTCGCGGGGAAATACGTAAGATTGAACCCCTTCCGACAGATCGGTTCTTATGAGCGACACTTGGCCGTGACTAAAAACCGCATATTAAGACCGCTCGTACATATTTTTTCCATTTTTAATATTAATACTATTATTTATTTTTATTATTTCATAGAAATCGCTACAAATCAAATATATGTATGTATATGATTTTGAATATTTGCAAAATTCGCTGCAAACGTGGCTGCTAATAGATCCAGAGGAGTTACCGCCGGAGTTGTAAGTATCCATTCTAGTAAGATGGAAACGAGCAAACAGGGATGATGACGACACTTTTAAAGAAGCAGTTCTATTATAATATTATATACAAAGAAATCAGACTTTTCAAAAAGGAAACGAGATCATTTGGCTTAATGTTGATGTAATAAAAAAAATGTGGTGTCGTGGGACACCGGGCAGGAATGAAATTCCTTCGACTAATGTAAAACCGATACAATTTGCAAAAAAATTTTGCTGATTAGTTTTTATTTAAGTACAGATAAGTATTAAGAAAATTTAGTATTATAAGAAATAATGAATTACGTAAAATAAAAAAAAAATTGTAATTCAAATTATTAACTAAAATATCAAAATAATAGTCAAGTTTGGTAAAACCAAATGTGCATGCCTATAACTTGCCCAAGTAACTAAAAGAATTTTACATTTCCGAGTTCTCTACAAAGGTCTTCGAAACTTCTACTTTGACCCCAGCTTATTCCTCCCGTTCAGCGTGTAGCTATATTACTATATCCAATACGATGTTAAGGGAGTATTTAAGTCTAGATTCAGAAATTTCAAGTAAAAAATGTAAATTAATATTTTTGTATAAATTTTTTATTATTTTAACATTGCAAGAATACATTAAAAAAAAGTCTGAAAATAGGTACCGGGGTCTAAATATACCGTTTCCTGGGGGCTTGAACAGTTTTGATTGGATTTAAACAATTCTTGGTTATAAGGTGGCATACACTAAAAATATTAATTGTGCGAAAGTTGTATTCAGTTATATTCATAGCTACTTGATTTATGTACTGGAAACTGAATTGTGTTATATGGGAAGTAGGCATGGTTGTTGTCCGATTTCGTCCATTTTCACAATGTTACATAAGAATGTAAAAAGAAAGCCACGTACGTGTTGGCGGTGCCACAATCATCGTCTAATTTTCAAACCGGCTCCCATAAAGCTTTCTCATTGCATCCTGGTGGTCTCTAGCGTATTTGGTTATTAATTTATCGTGCTTTTAGTAGAAATAAGCGGCATTATCCGTCGATTTCATTCACTTTTGGTCGGTAAAAGTTCTTATAAGATTTATACTCAGCAAATTTGATTGTTGTAGCTTAAGTGGTTTAAAAGCTATGTACATTATTAGTCGCGGGCCACGCCCACTTTTTCAAAAGGTTGTGCCCACAGGTGCCCTTGGCTACTGCCGTTCCTTGTGTTTACAGCTTCATATCTTAATTGAGCGCTTAGTTATAGAACTTTATCTATTTTTGGTTAGTTGCGATTTGTGTTCAGACAGACAGACATTCAACCGAAATATAACTTTTCTCTTCGTCCAGATCGTTTATATACATATATAATATATAACCCTATATAAATCTCGCTTAGATTTAGGTGATACGTATAACCGTTAGGTGAACAAAACTATAATACTCTGTAGTAACTGGTTGCAAGAGTATAAAAAGTACAAGCTGATAATGTGGGGTCTCAAAAGATTTTGACGTGCCCATATAAATAATTTTAATCCTCTCAACAATCTGAAACCACCACATTTATAACTCTTCGGTGTTTTTTTTTAATAATAAAAACTTAAATTTTGGAAAATGGTTAGTTCTGGACCTAGACAAGTCTATAAAGAAGACTCTCTACCATCGTATAGGTGGTTTTATACAATTAATGAGCTTTTTTTCTTACAATGTACGTTAACCCACATCAGAGTAGACCGTCTTATTAAATCAATTAATTTTAAGGGGACCACTCTATTATCGTATGCATTCCAGATTCTGAAGTGTATTGAACGCCTCTTGGAAGTCGATAAAGATGAGATAAAGAGGGAAGCATCATTAACAAAACGCTTTCTGGAGTCTTTGTGACAGGGGCGTAAGATCCTGGGTCTCAAACAAAGATACTTATAAATAGCTTTTTGAGCTCGAAGAGCTTACGGTCTTTTTCTTATGGTTTAACTATCATTTTTTCCAGTTAGGTCCCGCAGCAAAATCCCTATCTCCTTATACTTTTTAAGGAAAACGAATTGAAAGAATATGACAACACAATGACACATTCAAAGCTCTAAAGCTTATTCACAAAAGCGCAACGTAAACTTTTTCAATGGCGAACAAATGTGCAGGGGAGCGAACACTTAGCTAGAGCCCGCCTAAAACTATTAATACTTTTTTTTTTATGGACTTTTACTTACGGTTTTACTCTCACCTTTTTTTCAGTTAGATCCCGCAGCAAAATCCCTATCTCCTCCAAGTCTGCCGTAAGGAACTTCGTTCCAATAATTCTTCGCTAAAATAGAAGTTAAATACTTCATTTTGAGCATTAAAACAAAAATTTAAACCATTAACCGACCTGCGCCAAAAAATATGCAACAATTCAACTCCCCATAAACGTACTTAGTGCAATCACAATTCTCACCCAAAAGCACATAATTTGCATACACAATAATGTTACGGATTTTCATGCCTAATTATTTTGCAAAACCTAAAGGTAGGCTATAGCTAGCGATCTTACAGTCTTTTTCTTACGGGTTATTTCTTACGGTTTTACTATCACTTTTTTTTCAATTAGGTCCCGCAGCAAAATCCCTATCTTCTCCAAGCCTGCCGTAAGGAAATTCGTTCCAATAAAAATATGAACCAAGTTAAGCAGATGAAAGTCATACAGGTGCTCATTGATAATTTCATGGCCATACAAGCAAAGCCAGGGGAGTCGTATGTGAATGATATTTAATTTAACCTTGTCCGTCTGTCTGACGTACGTATGCCTGTCCGTCTGAATATAATCGAACTAGTCCGTCAGTTGTTAGATCTGAATTCTGTGGGCAAAAGCCTATGACCTTTCGCAGAACACACAAAAAGCACTTAAAATATCAAATCTATTTTGTATTACTTGCCGAGCTCGCGATAACCGGTAGCTTTGTTTTGGGTAGCTGGGGCCGAGATAAATTCGCATTAAATTATACTTTAATGGTGACACTACTTCTTCTACAAAAAATGTGGAAAATTTGTTGTGGATTCATTTTATATTGTGGTTATTAACGAAACTTTGAAATAATTAAAATAATTAAATATTGAAATGTTTGAAATCATTTAGTATTACCTCCATTATTTTGCCGCCATAGCTACCAATGCCGGCAGAGGTAAACTTACTACTGTGATCAAAGTGAAAGGTGAATTTTGTCCATTTCATTTTCTTCAAAGTATTCCCCTCCTATGCAAAAGGATTTTCAAGTCATCATAGCACTTGGAAAAATCCTCCGTCGTGATGGACTTCAGAGGCTTCTCCAATTCAGCTTTTATATCCTCAATTGAGTCAAGACGTTGTCCTCGGAGTGATCATGTGAATTTGCTGAATAGCCTGAAGTTACGCGAATGCGGTAGTTGTGGCACGATATTAAATGAAAATGTGGCGAAAGGATCACGAATAATTAATGCAGTATGAGATGATGCATTATCGCACACACAGATGTCACTAACAGTACTGCCAACTTACAGAAAAAACCCGATTCGAAAACTACGCTAAGTATAAATTAAAAATTCACTTTTCATCTTGAACACAGTAGTATACATGAAAAAATTATAAAAAGCTCCCCATATGTTTTTAATAATTGTGCAAATATTTTTAATTTTCATTACTTTTATTCAACTTCAATTATTTGGCACTCCTCATTTCAATACGGGTATTCTCTTCCTCTTGCAAATCTCGGTGCACGGTGCAAGCATTGCAGATTTACAACGGCACAACAACAAACACACGCAGAAAAATATTTGCAAGGGCTGTGAAATATGTCAGACCAAAACCCATGTTTATTTGCGTGCAATGTCACGCAAAAATAAAATTGCAACCCTGTTGTTGTTGCCATTTTCCATAAAGACATATTACGTCGTTAAATTGTTGAGAAAGGTAAATTTTAATTAGATTTTATAATTTCTATTTAAATTATAAAGTTTTGTTACAGTTTTTTTTGTTAAAAATGTATGCAGAAAGTGCGCCAATTCACAATAGCCATGCACAATAGTCATTTACAATGAATTGACTGAATCAGTCGCTCATATATCACTAGATTCTGCAATGGGTGCTCTCGTGCCCTTGTATATTTCGGTGTAGTATTTTTGCAATCTGCAATCTTGCAAGAGCAAGAGAATACCCCTAATGTGCTATAATAGCATGTTTTTGAGTTTTTTAATATTTAAACCTTGAAATTATTGTTCTAAGCCGAATGCCACTGAAAAAATTTAACCTCAACAACGCGAGCAGAGAGGAACGACGCAAGCGTGTTGAAAGAGCATAAAACTGCCAGATAATTTATGTACTGTTCTTCAGGAAAAAAAAATGAAATGTTGATGTTGACGAGAAATTACGAAAAGGCTTTATAGAATCCGGAAACAGTTGTTACCATTTTGCTTTTGCAATGACGATAAATAAATTTCAAGGCCAAACAATGTCCTTTTGTGGTTTAGATTTGGAAAATCCATGTTTTTCTCCTGGGCAGTTATATTTTGCATGTTCACGTGTAGGGAAACCGTCGAATCTATTTGTGTTAGCTAAATACCTATTAACCAAAAATATTGTGCACCAGTTAGTGCTAAATTAAATTGAGATTAAAAGTATTGATAATTCAAAATATTGTATTATAATTCTTAAAGATTTAAAACTATTTGTTAGAAATTTAAATAAAAACTAGTTATTTTTAAATTAATTATTTTGTATTAACTTTTGCCAATTTCACTAGTATGAAAATTTTGTTCAAATATATTAAAAGTCCTTCCCTTTCAAATCCGTCGTTCGTACATAATAATTTCATTGCATAGCCCCTTAACTGCTCCCCGTCAAGAGTTTATTACAACGTGGCCGGGTCTGATAGTATGTATGTATGTATGTATGTATATTAGCGTGAATTAAAAAAAAAATTTTTGTTTATTTTTTTCAATTGGAAAAATTATTATTATCCTATTATCAGATAGAAAAATTTATATCTCGCTTCCAACTATTTGAAAAAATATTTTGTTCCTAAGATTTTGTATGAACTTGAATGTTCTACAAACTCTCCTATGATTTTTTCGTAGACCCAACCGTTTAAAAGATATTAACGGTTGAATTTTTCCGAGTACCAATCGAAAAAAAAAAACAAAAATTTAATCACCCTAATGTATATATAACCATTTACATATATTAATATAGTATAATAACAAATCGCGTCTGTACACTAATTTATTGTTTCGGTTTTTTAAAAACGGACTTAAAATATTTAATAGTATATTAAAAACCGGTCGTTTAATCCGAGATAACAGAAAAAGCTTGCTTCGTCATTATTTATTTTAAAATGTTCATTCGAAAGTAGCCATTTAACTTTCAATCTTTATTTGCACGATAACCGGCGGCGTTTGCGCCTTCTTAACAGCTTTCTTCGTTAAAGGCGAAGAATATTTAAACAGGAAAAAACGTTAACTTCGGTTGCACCGAAGCTTAATACCCTTCATAGGTGCACTTCAGTTAGTAACTATGTGTTCTGCTTGGAAGCTATATGCTATAGTAATCCGTTCTGAACATTTTTTTGGAGATTGTATTGTTGGCTTAAAAAATAATCTATACCGAATTTCGTGAATATATCTTGCCAAATGTGAAAGTTGTCCATACAAGAACTTGATTCCGGTCGTTCAGTTTGTATGGCAGCTATATGCTATAGTTAACCGATCTGAACAATTTCTTCGGAGATTACATTGTTGGCTTAAAAAATAATCTGTACCAAATTTCGTGAATATATCTTGCCAAACGTGAAAGTTGTCCATACAAGAACTTGATTCCGGTCGTTCAGTTTGTATGGCAGCTATATGTTATAGTAGTCTAATATCGGCCATTCCGACAAATGAGCAGATCCTTGAATAGAAATGACGTTTGCAAAATTTCAAAACGATATCCCAAAAACTGAGGGACTAGTTCGTTTATATACAGACAGACAGACGGACAGACGGACGGGCAGACAGACATGGCTTATTCGACTCAGCTCGACATACTGATCATTTATATACATATGTATATACTTTATAGGGTCTCCGACGCTTTCTTCTGGGTGTTACAAACTTCGTGACAAACGTGCAGGGCATAAAAATAACAAATCTTGGAATAAATTTTTAAATGGCAAGCAAATAAAGTGTCAGTATTAATAAAACATCGAAAAATATACAAACTAACTTTATAGCGATGACTTTATGGTAACGCACTACTAATTAAAAATAAAATTGCCCGTAAAGTTAGTTCGAACAGGTTAGAAATTTTATTAAAAAATTAAATTATATAAAAAAGTAATTAGCCTTATCAAATGAAAAGAGTCACGTGGTCAACTAAATATCAAAAATATAATATGGATTAACGAATTATAAATGATCCCAATATCTACAAGGTGTATTCCAAAATATACAGGACTTTAGAAAAAAACAGAACAAATGTTTTTTTCCGGCAAAATCAATTTATTTTAATTAAAATAGTATTCTTCTGCTTCAATACAGCTTTTTGCATGGTCCAAAAGCATGTCGAACGAGTGTTTTAGCTCGTTGGCCCTTATGGCCAGTATGGCCGCAAACTTTTTGAATGGCCTTTACGTGTGCATAACGCTTTCGAAGTCGCACGGTCTCATATCAGGTGAATACGGGTAGTGGTCAATGGTTAAATTTTTGTCAAATAATCGTCCTTCGAATGTTGGATTTTGAGTAATTTTGGTTGTCAGTCAATTTGTGCGGAACAAACAGTGCACACACCTTTCGTAAGCCCAAACGTTCGGTCAAAATACGATAAATTGATGTCTTGGAGACGTTCAATTTAGTTTTTAGGAATTTCAATGATGATTTCGGCTGATTTTTGATGAATTCACGTACAGTTTCGATGGAATTCCGCTGATCACGGATTTTGATACGCCCACATGTAGATCGTCATTTATGTCCTCACGACCACTTTGAAAATGTTGAAACCACTCGTGCACTCTGCTACGGGATATGGCGATATACTTGTTTCAACAATTGAAACGGTTTCGGTAAAAGTTTTCCTAACTTTAAAGTAAAATTTAATGTTGGTTCTTTTTTCGAAGCCCATTTTCGCACCCATAACTTAAACATACTGACACTTAAAACGCAATAATTTCATTTTCAATCCATGGAATGTCACGAAATTCCCATTGGATAATTGACAAAGAAAGCGGACTCTAACGCACCAGCTGACATAAAGATGGCGCCCCCAGAGGCGCTAGATTCAAAATGTCCTGTTTACTTTGGAAAACTCCTTGTACTAAATACCAACGCATTTTTGATCTATAAGTTGTTTCCGATTCGCCATTTTCTACTTGCTACCTTTGGGTGCTGCTGTCTATCAAAAAAGTAATCGAAATAAGTTTTTACAAAAGCGTAAATGGTGTAACCGATATCTCTTAGTTTTGTTTTCTATACTCTATATTAGTTTTTCTGCGAATTTAAAAGCATAAGACCCTAAGAACCGTTTTCTCAAGGTGTGGTTAGAAGCCATCTTTCAGTTAGGTTTCAGTTAACTTAATACTCCGTCCATTCGAGAAAACGGTCCTAAAATTAAATTGTTATAAATTGTTTAAAGAAACTAAATAACAATTTTATTAAAACTTTTTTTTTGATGCCAATGGAAGTACTAGGTTGTCAAAAAAGTCTTGCGGTGTTTTCCCTGGTTGGCGCTGAAAGTGCGTAGTTCTAGTTTTATTCGTCACATCGGGTCATGCTATACCTTTTTGGAAAGCTCATTGCACGCGCTAACACGTGTTTGATTGATTGTCGCTTCTTTCAGGTCTTTTGTGAGTTATAGCGTCGCAAACATGGAGCAAAATAAAGAGAAAATGCGGCATATTTTACAGTACCACTACGATAAAAGCAAAAATGCATCTCAAGCCGCCAATAAAATTTGTGCAGTTTATGGACCCGATACAGTTTCCATTTCCACCGCACAACGATGGTTTCAACGTTTTCGTTCTGGTGTAGAGGTGGTCGAAGATGCGCCACGCTCCGGAAGGCCTGTCGTCTAAAATTGCGATAAAATCGCTGAATTGGTCGAAAGAGACCGGCTAGTAGTCATCAAACCGTTATATACCATTTGAAGAAGCTCGGAGCCACTAAGAAGCTCGATGTATGGGTGCCACATTATTTCTCCACCAAGAAAGGAAAGTAACATACCAGGTGCTAAAGACGGGATTTAACCATCTGGTATGGTTTGTTTGATTACTTTTGATCAACTAAACTATTAAAAGAAACATCGAGCGGTTTTCACGAAAATTTACTTTTTTTTGTAAAAACGTTTGCCAAAAATACACCATTCACTATTTTGTTTTTTCTTCCTCCAATACCTAGTTTATGATTGTAACTGTGCACATATTTTACCTTTTACCTTCAGACGATCCTGTAAGAAGGCCTGCTGTCAACGCGAATACATCTTTTTTCCGAGGAACTCACGAAAGTTTGAATAAAATATTTAATTTTTTAGTAAAAAAAAAAAATTGAAAATCGGCCGATTTTTGAAACCCATGTAACTCTTTAGATTTGCTCTGATAGTTTTAAATATAAAAGGTGTAAATATGGATTGGACGTAATGTCGAATATAATAAATGGAAAATTAGATGATAAAAATAAATTGAATATTAAAAAAATCAGTTCTATGAGACTTCAATATCATTGAAAAAACCGCATTATTACATTAAATCAAAAATACATATTTAAAATTCAATATGTTTTGGTTGCGTCGGTCAATTTCTGCCATTTACTCTTTTAGTTCTAATGTTGGAAATTTTAATTTTGTTTTTTCGAAATCTATCATTTTGATGTTCGCGTTTTTTAATAGCCAATTTATATTGACTTTGAAACGTTGAGGTTTCCTTTTCTCACTAATGAAACAAATTATTGTAGGGAATGTAATTGTTCGTTGCGTTTGCTGGTTTGATGACGAATCAAAAATTCGTAAACGAACAAGTTCCATACTCGCTTTCGCAATATACTATATAGTGCCGACATTGCGAAGGGAAAAACGCATGCGCTAAACGCAATTCCCAATGCGCTTTTCGCCTTACGTAGCATTTTCGCGATAACGATAACGCTTTATAGAAATCCCTAAGTACAGAAGCTCTTGAAAATGGGACTGTTAAGAAATAGATACATAGTTTATATGCGAAATTAGTAGTAGAAATCATCATCTCTATTTTTATATCTATTTTATTAAGTACCAACAGTCTTAGCACTTAGCACAACAACACTACAATATTGTTTAAAACTAGATGTATGCTTGCTGAAATTTCTCAAGCGCTTTTGAGAATAAAAAATTTTTGGGATGCGTGTTTATCAATATTTTTAGAATGTTCACTTTATGACACTTTACCAATTGCCTGTTCCGGACATTTGATTTGCGGAAAATTGTGACGGCGAGCTTAGCGAGAAAAGAAAACGCATGCGGATTCGATTGCGGTTCAATTACAATTAACTTCTTTATTTCAGCAACTAGATGACTTAGCCTAAATCTTAAAGCTAACGGGAAAAAACAGTTGTATGCACAAAAAGGAGGTAAGTATAATTCATTTCGTTAACTTATGGTAATAGATTAAGGTGAGTATATTTAATATTATTAGGGTAAGTACAATAAAAGGAAAACTTTATAATTCAAATATAAAATGTATTTCAGAAAAGTAATTAATTTTAATTTCATGTTTTATTTTCATTTTAGGTTGAACATATAAAAGTCGCTTGACGCAACACTTGCTTTAAGTCTGAGCGCCGGCAATCGCCAAACCGGTTTTGTCTTTTAGAGTGACTTTGATAACGCACTCTTATCACACTTACATAGGCAAGCATACATACCTACATCAGTGTAAATGCATAGAATTAGAACATGTACCACTGTCTCAGCTGATCTTTATACCGTAGCCACCGTACTGGAGGTAAAGGAAAGGCTGTAGGTTAATCAACTTGTTAGAGCTGTTTATTTCGGTCAGTCGCAATTGAATGTCGCGGTAAACGCAAGCACGATTGGCAACCAAATTACATTGCAATAAATCGTCATAAATAAAATCATTAAATTCGTTGTTTTTCTTTCGAAATATTTCCACGGGCAATAAAAAGCTTATTGTCCTCTAAACATTTTGGTGACCCCGAAGTAATCGCGAAATTAACATTATCGTAATAATAATTTCGTAAATCGTAAAGAAAATGGAATCGGCTGAGGCCAAGAAGAAGCTGGATTCATTTATCCAACAAGTCACCGTACTCAACAACACGTTGACTTTTGATGTCTTGCGTGAATTCGACGAAGCTGCCGTGGAGGTACGTATCGAGCAAGTGGATAGGTGGAAAAAAGGTTTGATGCTCTCTACACGCAACTAGAGGACAACGACGCTGATGATCTTTTAGCGGAATTTACCAACCACTGTATCGAGGTAAAAACCAAGCTGACACTTCAGCGGCACGCTTGCGGAGCTTCTGAAGCCCACAGCTCTACGACGCGGCCGTTTGCTGGCGATCAAATTTCAATTATTGTTTCTCAGCCAAAGCAGAGGTTACCGGTCCTGCAAATTCCAACGTTCAACGGTAAATATTCTGATTGGCCAGATTTTTTCTCGATGCTCAACACCGTTATACATCAGGACGTAGATTTAACAAGAATTGAGAAATTCCAGCACCTTCGGTCAAGTCTACGTGATGCAGCGTTGGGCAGCATTCGTTCATTAGAGATAAATGAAAAAATTTATGATAAGGCTATTGATTTACTAAAGGCTAGATTTGATAATAAACGCTTGAGTTTCCAGGCTCATATCAGAGATGTTTTTAGCTCATGAGGGTAGAGGGTGATAGAGTTGCCAAACTTCGAGAACTCAGCGATACCGTAAATGCTCACTTGCGGGCGTTGCAAAGGAACAGATTGCTGACTGCTTACTCGTTCAACTAGTGTCTCAAAATTTGGACGTCAAATCTCGGGCGAAATGGGAGGAACAAACACCAGTAAGCGAAATACCTGCATGGAATTCAATGGCTAGATTTTTGGAATAACGCTGCCAGCAGCTGGAAAATGTAGAGAATATCCTTGGACTTCCTGAAAAACAGGTAGGCAAGAAATTGTCAGATCACATCAGTCGTAAGGTTCTTTTAACGGCAACTATAGTTGGATGCATATTGTGCAGTTCTAGTGAACACAAAATCGCAAGGTGCAAGCAGTTTCGTGGCCTTTCTCCCACAATGCGCTATAAAGAAGCAAAACGGTTAAACCTATGCTTGAATTGCCTTTGAGTCGGGCATTCACTTAGAGACTGCAAGTCAGGACACTGTAGATATTGTACGTCGAGGCATCACAGTCTGCTTCATCAAGACACAAATTCTTTTCCTACAATTTCAAAACAAATGGTTTTTGATAAACCACCGCAGCTATCACAACCAACCACGTCCAGTTCGTTCAACCCGTACTCGTTTTCTTCTTCATCTTTCGGTCCTTCAGCTTCTGCACTCATTGCAACTGAAGTTCAGGCTAGCGTTGCTGACAGAGAGTTACCCATAATTTATGTAAAAAATCGATCTGGCTCCCTCATTCCCTGCAGGGCTCTGCTAGATTCTGCGTCACAATTAAACTTTATAACCAATCGACTCGCTAATCAACTTCACAGTTCATTTCTGGTATAGGTCAAAATGATTTCGTTGCTAATTATATCATTAATTTCGACCTGCATTCACGCATTAACGATTACATTGCTAAATTGTCTGCGGTTATCACCCCCACCATCACCGATGTTCAACCATCTCGCTCTTTAAAGGGCATTAATTGGAATATACCACAAAACAAACGGTTAGCAGATCCACACTTTTTCGAACCGCAGCGCGTTGGTATGCTCAATAGAGCTAGTTTATTCTTTGACCTGCTCTACGTCGCCAGATACGCCTGGCTGAAAATTTACCACTTTTACAAAAAACAAAGCTAAGGTGGTTGTATCAGGCGCAACAACATACAACATTTCGAAGCTGTCTTGCTTAGTAGCCATCGACATGGCTGTTGCAAATGACACAGATGACGACTTACATAACATATGTAGTTTAACGCTTTTGGGAAATAGAGATTTGTATTGACTTCACACCAAAGACTACAATAGAGGAGGATTTGTGCGAAGAGCATTTTATAAAAACCCATAAGCGATTGGAGTCTGGTCAGTTTTCTGTTCGATTACCAACAAAATCTCCTTCTTGCGAACTAGGAGAGTCGTATCAACAGGCTATCAATCGATTCAAGGCTTTAGAGCGGAAATTTCAGCGCAATGCTGAACTAAAACAACAATATTCGTCATTCATTAGGGAGTACTTTGATTTGAATCATATGTTAAACGTTGACACTATACCAAAGCAAATTCCAATGAATTTTATGCCACATCACTGTGTTTTAAAGGCTGATTGCACAACAACAAAATTGCGTGTGGTTTTTGATGACTCTGCGCCAACCAGCAATGGACTTTCGTTGAATTCGATTCTGATGAAAGAACCAACCATTCAACCTCCACTTTTTGATATTTTGCTTCGATTTCGCACCTTTAAAATTGCTCTTACTGCAGACATTTGTAAAATGTATCGCTGTGTAAGGATATCTAATCCTGCAGTGTATAATACGGAGCGACAAACCTAATGAAGATTTCAGCATTTTGAAGTTAGATACCGTCACCTATGGAACGAAGCCAGCTTCTTTTCTAGCCATTCGTTCAATGCAGCAGCTTGGCCGTGATGAAGCTCATGTTTATCCCGTTGAAGCCGAAACGATACGCTATGGATTTTATGTAGATGACATGATTACCGGTGCAGACTCGGTGGGCGAAGCAAAGGTGATATTAAATAAGACTAAAACGGGTTTGTCTCTCGGAAACTTTCACTTGAGGAAATGGTGTTCGAATGATGATCGAGTCTTGGTTGATATTGAAAATAATGAAAAACAGGACTTCGTAACCTTCGACGACGGTACAAGCATAACAAAAATCCTTGGATTGGTTTGGGACCCAAAGTTGGACGTATTCATATTTTCCTTTTCACCCTTCGGAACATCGGCTAAGGTAACTAAATGCACAATCCTTTCGGCTATAGCTAGGCTTTACGACCCCCTTGGTCTGATCGGACCTGTGGTGGCCAAAACCAAAATATTCATGCAGCATTTGTGGAAAGAGAAGCTACATTGGGACGAAAGCCCACCTTAAGGAATTCAAACAGAATGGATAGAAATATGCAAGTAATACAAACTTATTACTCGTTTTAGTTTTGACCGATACTTGCTGATGCCAGAAGCTGAAGTACAACTACATGGATTTTGTGATGCTAGTGAGGCTGCCTATGGGGCCTGCATATACATACGCGCTGAAAGAGACGGACATATCGGAACCAATCTTCTCTGCTCCAAATCTCGCGTGGCTCCACTAAAACCTATAACCGTACCGAGGCTTGAGATAAGTGGTGCATTACTGTTAGCTGAATTAATCGCAAAGGTAATCAATTCTGCGCATTTTAAAGCAAAAGGGGTATTTTGTGGGTCTGACTCCACAACAGTGCTATCGGTGTTGCGTAGTGAGCCAGCTAATTTCAACGTTTTTGTCGCAAATGGCATTAACAACATTCAAACTCTCACAACAGGTATGGTTTGGAGCCATGTTCCAACAGATTCCAACCCAGCGGACTTTCTTACAAGAGGAGCTAGCCCCAAAGAACTATTAAACGTGAGTGTATGGAAATACGGTCCCCCTTATCTGGGTGGCGATCAATCTAACTGGCCTAAATCTCCTCTCCTACCAACAAAGGCCTTGCCCGAGAGCCGAAAGCGTGCATTTGTATTTGTTTCTACTTTAGACATGTCTTTAAATTGCAAATTTGTTAACTCATTTGAACAATTACAGAGAGTATATGCATATATTTATCCGTTTTCCAGGAGAGCTGGAATGAGATTTTGACTGACTGCAGTCAAAATGGCCAAATATCATTTTTATAGAGTTGTGGGCCTTTCTAAATTAAGCTTTGATGAGCTTCACACACTTGTGTGCCAAATATCCGCGATTATAAATTCACGACTTTATATCCCATTACAGAGAGTCCTGATGATCTTGAGGTGCTTACCTCAGCGCATTTTCTCATTGGCGCACCCTTCACATCCTTGGCAGAACCTGACATCACTCCTCTCAATATTAATCATCTTAGCAGATGGCAGCGAATGTGCTACCTGCAACAACAATTCTGGAAGAAATGTCAAGCAGAATATCTAACTCTTCTACAACAACGCCATAAATGGCAGTTATCTTCGTCGAATCTCAAGCTCGGGGACGTGGTTTTGATAAAGGACGAGAACAATCCCCCGCTAAAGTGGCCTTTGGCTAGAGTTATAGAAACCATTTCCGGAAAGGACCAGGTGGTGCGAGTCGCAGTTATAAAGACACCAAATGGCGTGTACAAGCGAGCTGTTTCAAAGCTGTGTCTTCTACCAATTGAGGATAACATCTTGAAAGCCTAGACCTTTCAACGGGCGAAGTATGTTAAGAAATAAATACATAGTTTATGTGCGAAATTAGTAGTAGAAATCACCATCTCTATTTTTATACATATTTTATTAAGTAACAGTCCCAGCACTTAGCACAACAACCCTGCAATATTGTTTAAAACTAGATATATGCTTGCTTTAAGTCTGAGCGCCGGCAATCGCCAAACCAGTTTTGTCTTTTTGAGCGACTTTGATAACGCACTCTTATCACACTTGCATAGGCAAGCATACATACCTACATTAGTGTAAATGCATAGAATTAGAACATGTGTGATCTTTATACCGTAGCCACCGTACTTGAGGTAAAAGAAATGCTGTAGGTTAATCAACTTGTTAGAGCTGTTAATTTCGGTCAGTCGCAATTGTATGTCGCGGTAATCGCAAGCACGATTGGTAACCAAATAAAATAATTAAATTCGTTGTTTTTCTTTCGAAATATTTCCACGGGCAATAAAAAAGCTTATTGTCCTCTAAACAGGGACAAAGCGAAAAAAATCATATTAGATTAAACCCCATTCAAAAAGGAATACAAAATAATAAAAATGAAATTAAAGGTGATTACGGACGATTTCTTTTTTCACCATAAAATTTCCCATAGTAGAGTATAGTATATATTTTCTATACCATCAGTACACAATATATGTGTGGCATATAAGAAAGTAAATTGAAAACAAATTTCGTGAAAGAAAAACCTTTTTCGTGCAAGTTAAAAGTAAATAAAAACCTAGAATTTAAGTAAATTGGGTTTTTCACAACAATTTTCAGTCCTTGTGAAAATGTGCAAAAGTTATACATACAACTTGTTACAACCATATCTTTGCCATATCACTTTTTTCTATAGGACACCTTGTTTTATCAAAAGTGGAAATAAATCATTTTTAACACTTTAATTTAACCGCGTTCTTCGCATTTCTCTTCCCGAACTCACATAGGCCGTAAGTTATTTTTCTTTCATTTTTTGTTACTTATCTTCTCTTTCCAGCGGTTTTCGTCCTGAATGATCTTTTGCTTTCAAGATTTATTTACTGATCATCCGCTTTACATCGCAGCAAGAGGCCCAACACTTATTTTCACTTCCTCTCTATGTGAAAACATTACGAATAATCATGTGTATCCAAGAATGTAAAATGTATGTAAGGTATGTATGATTTCACTATAGCTGCTTAATTAAAAAATTACCGAAAGTGTTTTAACATAGTACACTGTGCGCTAACAGGAAATTCACTATATTTCATTCATTCATATAACTTAACCTATGAATTTAGCAAGTTGTCTTTTATTTTAATGCATTCTTTGCATTTGACTGGCTTAAAATTCCATCAATTTGTTTAAATAGTTTTTTCTTTGGATTTGTTGTATACCTTATTATTTATTATTATTCGAATGCCTTCCTTCAGAGGCTAATATATTTGTTTTAATTTCGCTTTTTATATCATGTCCTATGTTAAGTTTTTTAAATATATAGTATATGTATTTTTTTGTTTTGAATTTGTTGTACACCTTATTAGCTATTTTTATTCGGATGCCTTCATTCTGCATATATTTCTTTTAATTTCGCTTTTTGAAAATGTCCTATGTAAGATTCTTTAAATATGTTGCATTTTTCTAATTTTATTTATTAAGTTGTTAATACTACTCCTGTTTTTATGATTCATATGAATCATTTTTAGATAGTTTTGCATTATGACTACATATATGTATGTGTATTCAATAAAAACTTTTCTGTAGAAATACTTTTTGTAAGTAATATGCTGTAGTACATTGGTCTAAAGAAATTCTTCGAACATATCATTGTATTCGATAATAACCCATACCAATCTCGTCAAATTAAAAAAATTTCCGTACAACGACTGCATAAATTTTATAAGGTCTTCGACGTTTCCACTGGATGTTGCAATCTTCGTGGCAAAGTAAATCTACAGTAGATTCAGGGCATAGATAGTATTATGTCAATTTTGTAGAATTATTCTGGAACCTTAGTTGAACTTGGAGGAAAATATACTCAGCAAGAGGCATAGTGAATGTCTGCAGCAGTAAATAACTTTGATTAGAAACTATAAGCATACTTAATTCCCATTCTCGTTCGGCGTGTATAAAGAGCGCCAAGGATGACAAGTGCGGTAAGTTAAGCATTCTGGTAAGTTATCAGGAAGGTGAAAAACGCATATGGCTCACCATAGCAGAATGCAAGATTACTTCGCAGCCACAACACTTAAATTCAAGGAGTAACTGGGGAGACACCATGAAAAGCAAAAAACGGTCTATAACGTTTTTTTTGAATGGTGGCAAACAAAGGCTGTATGCGTTCAGCTGAAGATTTCATATCGCAAAAGTTATGAGCTTCGTAATATTGTAAGTGAAATAGTAAAAATAGTGTAACAGTTTTCTGCAATACGACTAATGAGTGCTTTCCATATTATATCAACCGACGCTACTGAAGTTAACCCACAGACGCTTTCACATCAAAAATTTGTCGACACTCATGTATCAGTTCACTGGGAAATGAAACGCTATCAGCTTTAATAGTGACAAAACTGAGGCTCTTTCAACAGATTAGTCGTCCGTCAGAGGAGACATAAGATGGCTTGTCACTCCTACGAGCTAATACTTCATTCAGTGGTTTCATGAAAGAGTTTTGAGTTCGGATTAGGTGAGTTTTAGCGAATGAAAGTTCCTCACTGCTGCTTTCAATTCTTCCCCCTACTATAAAAAGCAAAATTCAACTGTTGATCAGCAGAAACACCTAAATGTTAATCGGATGAAAAGATGTAATATGTCTTATGATTATTTGACTAAAACTGAAAATTCTGCGTTGATCCATAAAATTGAAGTTTTAGTAGAGTGTTTAATTGAAGATATATCAATTTTTTTCTTAAATTAATAAAAAAAAGTAAGAAAGGGCTATGTTCGGGTGCAATCCACATTTTATACTCTTACAACTTGCAAGGGTCGCATCCGGCAATGATCAAAGATAGGAACATATCAATCGATTTTATCTATTTTAGCCAATACTACATACTATTAACATAGCAGTCAACATGCAGACATACTATATCTCAAAAATTAAATTATATATCACACATGGACCGATATTTTGAGAAAGTCAGTTATAGGCGCTGGGTTTTTCATATTCGGTCGAATAGGCCTCGAGATACCGTATCAAATATAAAATTTAATGTGGCTCATTCATTGATTTACTTTATTTTTAGTCGTTTTTAATAAAACGTATATATTTGTATATAATAGTTGGCGTAAAAATAACCTTCCGATGTTTTTTACCTGTCATTTTTTTTGCTTATTTACATACCAGCTAAGATGGAAATGGGTGTCATCACTCATGATTATTTTTTATAAAAAATCATCTTCCTTCCGCTATTGCAGTTTTGGTTTACATTTCAACAGAAAGAATTTAAGTCCATTCTTGCGGATGATAAAATATAAATTTAGTCTTAAGTCACCATCTTACAAGTAAATACGCACTCAAATCTTAAACAATTTTGAGATTTTATTTTTATGGCATAGGGCCATAATTACTTAGTATATATATATACAGTGTCGGACAAAACTCTTTGGACTAAGTCGAGTCTCAGCATATTCTGTCATAACTTTTTACATAGATGCATTAGAAGAATAATTTTTTTTTTTGCAAAAGAAAGATCGCATATTCTACATTAAGAAACAATTCAATTTTATTTTTCAACTTTTATGTAAAATTTGTAAATTATAACAAAAATAAAAAAAGTAAAAAATTCGCGCGACATAACTCATTGGACATTAGCTGAATATGAAAATAAATTCGTTTTAAATTAATATTTTATAGGGTAGCCATTATTTTTAACGATTGCAGCACATCTTTTAGGCATAGATGAAATTAAATTATTAATATGTGTGTCATTTATTCCATTCCAGGCTTGTTTCAGGCCATCAAATAGCTTGTTTTTATTGCCGTGAAACTGTTCCCTATTAATCTGCCTTTTGACAATTTCCCATAAGTTTTCAATCGGGTTTATATCAGGAGACTGGGCGGGCCATCTCATAACACAAACTTGTTCTTCCAAAAGCCAATCCTTCACAACTTTTGACGTGTGTTTGGGGTCATTATCATGTTGGAACTGCCAATCAGGCGGCATTTTTGTGATAGCGTGGGGTAACATTTGGGTTTGCAGTATATTTTTATATTGGAACCTATCCATGTTCCCTTCTATTTTGAAAATAGGTCCTACTCCCTGAGCATATAAGCATAATGTTACCCCCACCATGCTTTACGGTACCCTGCAAATATCGACGGTCTAAACGCTTTCCTATTGGTCTTCGTACACGTGTCATTCCATCTGAGTTCTGCAAATTCAATTTGGACTCATCTGAAAACAATACCGACTTCCATTGCTCCACAGACCAATTGATGTGCAGTTTTGCAAATTCCAAACGTGCTATTCGATTTTTTTTGGAAATATATGGTTTTTTCGCAGCACGGAAACTGAATAAACCAGCATTAACGGCGCGTCGTTGTACTGTACGCACACTCAGAGTTAGTTGTAAGCTATCTACAACGTTTTTTGCAGACATCTTTGGATCTTTTTTAAATTCGCGCACTATTCTCAAGTCTTCCTTTACCAAAGTGAGTCTAGGACGTCCTCCAATATTAAGTTTTTTCACGGTTCATCAGCTTTGTGCTTGCGTAAAATAGCAGAAATAGTTGATTTCCCAAGAGAATATTTTTTGCAATGCTCCTTTTGCTGCACACCTTTTGCGAATTCGCTTACAATTAATAATAAAAGTTCAGTTGAATGTGTTTTTCCAACCATTTTTAACTAAAATGATTTATTCGTAAAAAGTTTAAGTATTTCACAACACACCCGCTCTCATTAAAGCAAACAATTCGAATAAGTCTGATCTACGATTTGAAATTCTAAACAGCTGCAAAACTCTTTTTCTGACAGATAACGGTAAATTAATTCATTGGAATTGCTTATTTCGGCAATCAAAGTGTAGTCCAATAAGTTATGTCGCGCGAGTTTTTTACTTTTTTCCCTTCTGGTTTAAGTTAAAAATTGTACATAAAAGTTGAAAAATTAAATTGAATTGTTTCTTAATGTAGAATATGCGATCTTTCTTTTGCAAAAAAAATTATTCTTCTAATGCATCCACGTAAAAAGTTATGATGGAATATGTGTGAGACTCGAGATAGTCCAATGAGTTTTGTCCGACACTGTATATATATAACCATTTACTTATATTAATATAATAACAAATCGCTCCTGTACACTAACTTTTTGCTTCGGTTTTTTTAAAAACGGACTTAAAATATTTAATAGTATATTATAAACCGGCCGCTTAATCCGAGTTAACAGAAAAAGCTTGCCCTTGTCATTATTTATTTTAAAAAGTTCATTCGAAAATAGTCATTTTAATTTCCATCTTTATTTGCAGGATGACCGGCGGCGTATACGTCTTCTTAACAGCTTTCTTCGTTGAAGGCGAAGAATATTTAAAAAACAACAAATCTTGGAATAAATTTTTTAATTGCATTTCACATATGTGTACTTTCACAAAAATTAAAATTAAAAAACTGGCTTTATGCGCTGTGCAAAGTAAACTCAGGCTATGATTCACATACAATGTTTGTCTATGCAGTGCAGAATGAATTAACATCACACATTTTTATTGCCGTTAAAAGAAACGCTCTCTGCACGAAATTTTTTGTCATTACGAATTCTTTATGATATTGTATTATGAATTACATTTAGTGCTTTACGTAATATAAAGACAATCTAAAATAAGGGTCTAAAACAGAAACGATATTAACTGAAATCGGATGTTGGTGCCGTAACCACAAACGGTTAATATTTTCATTCGTAATTTTTGTTTTTATTTCAAAAGTGCCAAACAAAGCAAATAAAATGAGCAGTGACGAAGAAAAAGGTAGAATATATGTCAGTATTACTAAAACATTGAAAATATAGGACACAAAAATATGAAAAAACAGAAAACAGCTGTTTATTTAGCGGAAAGCCAAAATTCTATTGATAGGTATGGATAAGGTTATAGGCATATATTTATGGTAGCGCTACACTAATTGGAAATAGAACTGCCCGTAAAGTTGTTTCGATCAGGTTAGGAATATTATAAAAAACCTAATTTATATAAAAAAGTAATTAGCCTTATCAAAAGGGTCACGTGGTCAACTAAATACCAAAATTAAGATACGGATTAACGAATTATAAATGATCCCAATATCTACAAGGTGTATTCGAAAGTATACAGGACTTTAGAAAAATCCGGCAAAATAAATTTATTTTATTCAAAATAGTCTGCTTCTGCTTCAATACAGTTTTTTGCACGGTCCAAAAGAATGTCGAACGAGTGTTTTACCTCGTTGGCCGGTATGGCCGCCAGTATGCCGGCGCAAGCCTTTTGAATGGTCTTGGCATAAGCTTTCCTTTCATGGGCAAAAGTATTTTTCCAAAAAGGAAGAAGTCGCACGATCCCATTTCAGGTGAATACGGGAAGTGGTTATTGGTAAAAATGTGATTTTTGGTCAAATAATCGGTCACAAGCGTCGATCGATGAAACGCTGCATGCTGATCACAGATTTTGATTCGCCCACATGTGCATCGTCATTAATGTCCTCACGACCACTTTGAACATGTTGAAACCACTCGTGCACTCTGCTACGGGATAGGCAATCATCGCCATCCAGTTGTTTCAACAATTGAAACGGTTTCGGTAAAACATTTCCTAATTTTAAAGCAAAATTTGATGTTGACTCTGTTTTCGAAGCTCATTTTCGCACCGATAACAAAAATATATTGACACTTTAAACGCAATAACTTCATTTTGAGTCTATGAAATGTCATGAAATTCCCACTGGACAATTGGCAAAGGAAGCGGACTCTAACGCACCAGTTTTCAAAAAGATGGCGCCCCCAGGGGCGCTAGATTCAAAAAGTCCTGTTTACTTTGAAAACTCCTTGTACTAAATACCAACGCATTTTTTATCTATAAGTTGCTTCTGATTCGCCATTTCTCCACTTGCTACCTTTGCGCGCTGCTGTCTGTCAAAAAGGTAATCGAGATGAGTTTTTACGAGAGAGTAAGTGGTGTAACCGATATCTCTAAATTTTGTGTTCCATATTTTAGATTAGTTTTTCTGTGAATTTAAAAGCATAAGACCCTAAGAACCGTTTTCTCAACGTCTACTTAGAAGCCATCTTTCAGTTAGGTTTCAGTTAATTTAATCAATACTCCGTTCATTCGAGAAAATGGTTCTAAAATTAAATTATTATAAATTGTTTATAGAAAATAAATAACAATTTTATTAAAATATTTTTTGATGCCAATAGAAGTATTTCTCCACCAAGAACGGAAAGTAACATACCAAGTGCAACAGACGGGATTTAACCATCTGGTATGGTTTGTTTGATTCGCTACTCCCAAATGTTTTGGACATCGAATACATTATATGTTATATACAATCTATCTTTAAATATACAATAAATATATATCTTATATATCTTATATATAAACATGAAACCGTTTTCATTGTCACGGCATCACGCGTGAACGGCTGAACCGATTTGGCTGATTTTTTTTTGTTGTATTTGTTATTATTAGGAGAAGGTTCTTATGCAAGAAAAAATTACGAAAGTTGCCGCAAAACCCCTAAAAACAGCCCTTTTCTTTTTCCCATACAAACGTTTTATTTTGTATATACATACATATATACATACAAATGCACATATGTAAGTAAAAATTAATGTTTGTTTGTTAGTAACGCTAAAGCTCGATTGGCGAAACCAATCTTCATAAAATTTTCAGAAGTTGTTCGCTGTGGGTCTGGAAAGGTTCAGAAATAAAAAAAAACTTTTCATACGAAAAAGTCGAAAAATTGGAAATTTCCAAAAATTGACTTTTTTCATATGTAAAATTCTTTTTTCTTTTGTTTTTCAATATTTTGACTTGTAAATTATTTGAATTGTTTAATTTCGGTTGCATGCCCTTTTATTCCGGCTATTTAAAAAAAAAAAAATTTGAAAATTATTCAGTGACAACTTTATGTGTGTTTCAAACGAAGTGATTAACTACAGATTGAAATTTATTACGAAGCCACAAATAGGTCCCACTAATATCGGTCGGTGTTCTTTTTGCCATCAACGTATGGTACACCAAGGTACATGAACGAGTACTCCCAGGATGCGATGACATATGTGTGGAACTATGGATCGCAGTCAATCAGTAAGAGATAGTCACGATGTCACAGCACGACTTTTAAACAACAGCTTCTATGGTTGATGGACTTTATCTTGAAGCAACGTATGTATGTATATATGGTACTCTGTTGAGTTGCAAACAAGAGGTTCTTCTTTGGATGGTGGATGGTGGTTACACCAAATCAAATTTATCATTATACGAAGTAATCAAAACCAATATGGTTCATGGACCTTGCGGACACCACAATCCCGTTTCGTTTTGTTTGTCTGACAATAAATGCACAAAACACTTGCTTTTCCTTCGGAAACGCAAACTGGAAATGATGGATATCCACTCTATCGTCGTAGCTCACCAGCCGAAACATAAGAGAACATTTATCATTCAAGTTAGAGATGGCGAATATGGTTGTCTAATTCATATTCAAAACTCATGTCAATGTTGAATGTTGCAGTTTGGTGAAATCAATCAAATACGTTGCAAATACGCCACCAAAGAAAGCAACATGGCGATTACTGGTCTTTAATGAGATGAGATCAGCAAGTATCAAATGGGTCGATACGTGAACTGCAATAAAGCGCTTTGTAGAATATTTACTTTAGCAATTCATGGAAGTTTTCCGACTGTTGTGCGTCTCCCGGTTCAACTTCATTTAAGTCATTGCGTATTGTGAATGGTACAATGTGTGTAACTTTTTGAGAAGCATGCCAACGATTGCAATTGCTGGAACATGATAATCACTGGAAACAAACTTCGCATCCTTTTCGCGAAGATGATTTCGACATATCAGCCTTAAAATTCGAGTCAATTACGGGATACGAAAAAAATTACATTGCCGAAGACATTTTACATCGTATTCGCTAAGAATTGGAAATGGGCAAATTACGATCGTCTTGACAATGAGACGAAGTCGTAAATTATCCAGTGGAATTTCTAAATTCTTTGGAGAGGCTTGGTACGCAGCAGCATCATTTGTGTCTCAAAGTTGGATCTGTCATTATTATGTTTCGCAATCTTCATCTGTGCAATGAAATCCGAGTTATCGAATAAAAGGGGAGAGAATGCTTGATTCTACGAATTCTGTTGAGTTCCAACGATTTGCCATTTCAGTTCAAACCTATTCAGTTTCCAGGGAAATTGCATTTGAAATGATAATCAACAGGACACAAGGATAGTCGCTAGAAGAGAGTGGCATAAATCTAGAAATGTGTTTTCACACGGCCAATATACGTGGCGTGTTCACAAGTTTGAAACCCGTTTTCTCTGTACATTTACGCACCAGAAAACAAAGCAAAAAGAATTTGTTTATCAAGCTGTGCTACATTAAAAAAATTTAGAAAAATCGCAAATAAATGATTTTTAACCATTATAAATTCAACTTTCTTTTCATTTCAAAACACATAACTTCACGCAGGAAAACGGCTTCAGGGTCAACTAGTATATATGGGGTATTCCATACCAAATCGACCACTTTTGAACCCGACCCCGTTAGATTTTGCTGAAACTTAGCCATCCTTTTCTACCCTTTGAAAAACATTTTTGAGAATTTTTTCAAAATTTTTTGACCAATTTTAAAAAAGTTATGAATTTTGCAATTTTTTGCTAAAAAATGGCTTCTTTATTTTCAAATAGCCATAACTTTTGTAGAAATTGACTTCTGGGGACCATTTTTCTTTTTAAATTTTTGTTTTTGAATGAACTTTTCGAAAAAATACAGGAAAAAAATTTAACACGATAAATTATATAAAATAATAGGTTTTTTTAAGTAAAATCGTAATTTTTTTTTTTGAATTTCGCCATTTTTTTTGTTTTTTTTTTCAAAAAAAACTTCCATTAATTTAACAACTATCCCTGCTAATCCCGGAGTGGGCCGATTTTTTTTAAATATTTTTTTTATTTATTTAAAAAAATGAAAAATGAAAAAAAAATTTTTTCCCGTAAACTTTATTTTTATCATATAAAAAATATAATTTAACGATTTTATGATATAATATTTACAATTTATAGACGTAATTTACGAATATAATGACTAAGTTTTATGATTAATTTTTTGTATTGTTTCTGTGAAATCATTGGATATTAGCAGTATTAATCATAAAACTTAGTCATTATATTCGTAAATTAAGTCTATAAATTTTAAATATTATATCATAAAATCGTTAAATTATATTTTTTATATGATAAAAATAAAGTTTACGGGAAAAAATTTTTTTTTCATTTTTCATTTTTTTAAATAAATAAAAAAAATATTTAAAAAAAATCGGCCCACTCCGGGATTAGCAGGGATAGTTGTTAAATTAATGGAAGTTTTTTTTGAAAAAAAAAAAAAAAAAATGGCGAAATTCAAAAAAAAAAAAAATTACGATTTTACTTAAAAAAACCTATTATTTTATATAATTTATCGTGTTAAATTTTTTTCCTGTATTTTTTCGAAAAGTTCATTCAAAAACAAAAATTTAAAAAAAAAATGGTCCCCAGAAGTCAATTTCTACAAAAGTTATGGCTATTTGAAAATAAAGAAGCCATTTTTTAGCAAAAAATTGCAAAATTCATAACTTTTTTAAAATTGGTCAAAAAATTTTGAAAAAATTCTCAAAAATGTTTTTCAAAGGGTAGAAAAGGATGGCTAAGTTTCAGCAAAATCTAAAGGGGTCGGGTTCAGAAGTGGTCGATTTGGTATGGAATACCCCTTATATAAATGCCGTGTTAGTTACACTATTTATAACTCAAGAACGGCTGAACCGATTTGGCTGATTTTTTTATACCTTTATGTTAAAATTCAATACAATTAAAAATGTAAAAATATATTTCAAATCGTAAGCATTTGTTCTCATGTTTGTAGGAATACTTTGAATACTTCATTTCCTAAAAACAATAAAAAAGCCTCACATGAATATCAATACATAGTATAAAAGAAAAAGTCGATAGTGCGGATTTCAAAATTTTGGGACGTTGCGTTTGCGGTAGGACGCGTTTTTTGTTTCGAAGCTCTCTAGCGAGGAATATTTAAATGGAAATTATTAAGTATATGCGTAATATTTCGAACTGAAATAGTATTTCCTCCAAAAGCCAATTATTAACATTCGAAATGCTTTTATGATCCATTTCGGAGATACCGCTTTGCAAAGCTGCGCGCTTGAAGTCAACCATATCTTTTCTTCTTCTTTACTGGCGTAGACACCGCTTACGCGATTATAGCCGAGTCAACAACAACGCGCCAGTCGTTTCTTCTCTTCGCTACGTGGCGCCAATTGTATATTCCAAGCGAAGCTAGTTTCTTCTCTACTTGGTCTTTCCAACGGAGTGGAGGTCTTCCTCTTCCTCTGCTTCCCCCGGCGGGTACTGCGTCGAATACTTTCAGAGCTTGAGTGCAGTTTTCATCTATCCGGACAACATGACCTAGCCAGCGTAGCCGCTATCTTTAAATTCGCTGAACTATGTCAATGTCGTCGTATATCTCGTACAGCTCATCGTTCCATCGAATGCGATGGCCAATGCGCAAAGGACCTTAAATCATTCGCAGAACCTTTCTCTCGAAAACTCGTAACGTCGACTCATCGATTTCTACAAAAGTTATGGCTATTTGAAAATAAAGAAGCCATTTTTTAGCAAAAAATTGCAAAATTCATAACTTTTTTAAAATTGGTCAAAAAATTTTGAAAAAATTCTCAAAAATGTTTTTCAAAGGGTAGAAAAGGATGGCTAAGTTTCAGCAAAATCTAAAGGGGTCGGGTTCAGAAGTGGTCGATTTGGTATGGAATACCCCTTATATAAATGCCGTGTTAGTTACACCATTTATAACTCAAGAACGGCTGAACCGATTTGGCTGATTTTTTTATACCTTTATGTTAAAATTCAATACAATTAAAAATGTAAAAATATATTTCAAATCGTAAGCATTTGTTCTCATGTTTGTAGGAATACTTTGAATACTTCATTTCCTAAAAACAATAAAAAAGCCTCACATGAATATCAATACATAGTATAAAAGAAAAAGTCGATAGTGCGGATTTCAAAATTTTGGGACGTTGCGTTTGCGGTAGGACGCGTTTTTTGTTTCGAAGCTCTCTAGCGAGGAATATTTAAATGGAAATTATTAAGTATATGCGTAATATTTCGAACTGAAATAGTATTTCCTCCAAAAGCCAATTATTAACATTCGAAATGCTTTTATGATCCATTTCGGAGATACCGCTTTGCAAAGCTGCGCGCTTGAAGTCAACCATATCTTTTCTTCTTCTTTACTGGCATAGACACCGCTTACGCGATTATAGCCGAGTCAACAACAACGCGCCAGTCGTTTCTTCTCTTCGCTACGTGGCGCCAATTGTATATTCCAAGCGAAGCTAGGTTCTTCTCTACTTGGTCCTTTCAACGGAGTGGAGGTCTTCCTCTTCCTCTGCTTCCCCCGGTGGGTACTGCGTCGAATACTTTCAGAGCTTGAGTGCAGTTTTCATCTATCCGGACAACATGACCTAGCCAGCGTAGCCGCTATCTTTAAATTCGCTGAACTATGTCAATGTCGTCGTATATCTCGTACAGCTCATCGTTCCATCGAATGCGATGGCCAATGCGCAAAGGACCTTAAATCATTCGCAGAACCTTTCTCTCGAAAACTCGTAACGTCGACTCATCGGTTGTTGTCATCGTCCAAGCCTCTGCACCATATAGCAGGGCGGGAATTATGAGCGACTTAAAGAGTTCGGCTTTTGTTCGTCGAGAGAGGACTTTACTTTTCAATTGCCTACTCAGTCCAAAGTAGCACCTGTTGGCAAGAGTAATCCTGCATTGGATTTCCAGGCTGACATTGTTGGTGGTGTTAATACTGGTACCTAAATATACGAAATTATCTACAACTTCAAAGTTATGACTGTCAACAGTGACGTGGGAGCCAAGTCCTGAGTGCGACGACTGTTGGTTTGATGACAGGAAATATTTCGTCTTGCCCTCGTTCACTGCCAGACCCATTTGCCTTGCTCCAACATCAACCATATAATCATTTAAAATTGTAGACGCGTATTTTTCGAAATTATGTTTTTAAAGTTAGATGATCTTGAATATAGGATTATTTTTGTTCAATTAAAACTATTAAAAGAAACATCGAGCGATTTTCACGAAAATTTACTTTTTTTGTAAAAACGTCTGCCACAAATACAATATTCACTTTTTTGTTTTTTCTTCCTCCAATACCTAGTTTATGATTGTAACTGTGCACATATTTTTCCTTTTACCTTCAGACGATCTTGTAAGAAGTTCTGCTGTCAACGCGAATACATCTTTTTTCCGAGCAACTGACAGAAAGTTGAATAGTAAAGAAAAAAATTGAAAATCGGCCAATTTTTGCTCGAAGAAATCTACGTAACCCTTTAGATTTGTTCTGATAGTTTTTAATATAAAAGGTGTAAATATGGATTGGACGTTATGTCGAATATAATATATAGAAATTGAGATAATAAAAATACTTTGGATATCAAAAAAATCAGTTCTATCAGACTTCAATATCATTGAAAAAAACCGCATTATTACAGTAAATAACAGATACATATTTAAAATTCAATATGTTTTGGTTGCGTCGATCAATTTCTGCCATTTACTCTTTTAGTTCTAATGTTGGAAATTTTAATTTTGTTTTTTCGAAATCTATCTTTTTGATGTTCGCGTTTTTTAACAGCCAATTTATATTTTCTTTTCCCCATTTTATGTTCTTTTTTATTCATTTTGAAATAACTTTGAGGTTTCCTTCTCTCACTAATGAAACAAATTATTGTAGGGAATGTAAACTACAAATAAGCGCCATGAACTTTGTTCGTTGCGTTTGCTGGTTTGATGACGAATCAAAAATTCGTCAACGAACAAGTTCCATACTCGCTTTCGCAATATACTATATAGTGCCGACATTGCGAAGGGAAAAACGCATGCGCTATTCGCCTTACTTAGCATTTTCGCGATAACTATAACGCTTTATAGAGACCCCTACGTACAGAAGCTCTTGAAAATAGGACAAAGCGAAACAAATCATATTAGATTAAAACCCATTCAAAAAGGAATATAAAATAACAAAAATGAAATTAAAGGCAATTACGGACAATATCTGTTCACCATAAAATTTCCCATAGTAGAGTATAGTATATATTTTCTATACCATCAGTACACAATATGTGTTTGGTACATAAGAATGTAAATTTGCATCGAATTTCGTGAAAGAAGAGTGTTTTTGTGCGAGATAAAAGTAAATCAAAACGCAAATACAAAAATTATACAACTTGTTAAAACCACATCTTTGCCATATCACTTTTTTCTATCGGACAACTTATTTTACCAGAAGTTGAAATAAACCATTTTTAACACTTAAAAATTTAACCGCGTTCTTCCCATTTCTCTCATTCTCCCCCTACTCATTTAGGCCGTTAGTTTTTTTTTATCCATTTTTGTTACAACTACATAGCGGTGTCTACGCCAGTAAAGAAAGAAGACATATTTTTATGTATTGGTATTTACTGATCATCCGCTTTGCATCGTAGCAAGTGGCCGTTCATATCACTAGGATACGTCGTATTTTCATTTCTTCTCTATGTGAAAATATTACGAATATTTGTGTGTATACAAGATTGTGAAAGGTATGTATGGATCTATGATTTGACTATAGCTGCTTAAATAAAGGATAACCGAATGTGTTTTAACATAGTACACTGTGCGCTAACAGGAAATTCACTGTATTTCATTCATTGCATATACACATACAAATATAACTTAACCTACGAATTTAGCAAGTTGCCTTATATTTTAATGCAATCTTGGAAATGGAGGACGGAGTCATGTATAGAAGTGAGGAATGATCTCTGATCGCCATTCACTTGGGAGTGGCCAGAAACGGTTCTTTTACACATGACTCAAGCAGCTCACGACTTCCGGTCTTTGACCAAGTATCCTCTGCGTAGCCTGTGAACATCCGTTTGAAGGCAAGCTAAAATGAGAAGGCGAAATATCCCCTACATAGGGTTGTGCGCTGGGTTTGGGCCCGCCACGTAGAAAATACTAACAATAAAAAATTACCAACGGCCTCGAAAGAGAAACTCCCCTTTTGTGGTGGAAGAAGAAGCATCTTGCACAGACGATTTTTCAATTTGACTGGCTTAAAATTCCACCAATTTAGTTAAATAGTTTTTTCTTTGGATTTGTTGTATACCTTATTATTTATTATTATTCGGGCTAACAAAAACTCATTTGCTATACCAATGATTTGGATCAAACCAAAGGATTATAAAAGTGAATATAATTTTAGTTTGTCTAAAACATTACAACCATGACCAAACACACTACCAAACTTGTCTTCGGCTAACAGACCCATCCTTAATAGTCCGGAATTGTCTGTCCAAAGCGAAATTTCCCAAATTCAGCGAGGCAAAAATTTATGAGAAAGTATTTGTATATCTACAAATATGACAACTAATAAGGAATAAGAGCTTTGATGAAAAACTGAATAATCAGAAAAAAACTAACCTGAAAATGTTTTGTGAACGTTATCCAAATTTTTAAGGAAAACATAAATTGGAAAATGACTAAGTCTTAATAAATAAAATTATAATGTCACATAAAATTTTGGGTTGAAATATGGTCTCGATTCTTATCTGAATTCAAGCTGTGAGTGACGATCAAGGCGAAGGGTTCTATTATAACATTATCGTGATAGAAGAGCACTATGAAGGAAGATGAGCCGCAGAAATGCTAACAGATTCTTGTGGGAGGCTTAAAAAGGACCTTCAGTAATCCATTCTCAGAAAAGTATTTTTTCTATATTCAGCAACAGTTTCTCCAAATGTAGCTGACATTTATGCTTTTTAAGAAAATACATATGTACATACATATATGTTTTGATCTTAACAGAAAACCTCATTTGTCAGTTTGTTTTAAGTAACATGTTGTTGTTTAATTCTCCTAGTACATTAAAAATTTGATATAAGTTTCCATAATATATAATATTTGATGTAAACTCCATTTAAATATATGTGTATATATGTATGTGTGTATGTTTCTATGCATTGCAGCATATTGTTTATTGCTGCTGGACATGGGGTTGTTTTCAAGTGTACAATTTAATACATATATGTGTGTGTGTGATAGATATCCAATACCTGATGTAAATATGACTATCCAAAATTTCGGAAAAGAAGAGGGCTAATTTTCAAATCATAGATACCATTCCCTACTGTGATCCTATTATATTTATAGCACTTTATAATTCTTCGATTATCATAATTTTGTAGTAGTGGCAAAAATTTGATTCCACTTACACACTGCCAACTTATTGATTTAGAATCAGGTTTCCATGAAATTTTAATATAGGAATCCGATAGAGAAAATACCGATTTTGCAGTCAATAGAGCAAAGTATGAGTTTATTAGGATGTCGTATGGGTTGAAAAACGCACCCCAATCTTTCAACGATGCGCAGATCATATTTTACGAAAATATATTAGTAAATTTGCATATGTATATATAGACGATGTATTAATATTTTCTTCCTCACCCGAAGAACATATTGGACACGTTTCATTATAGTTGAAATGCACTACATAAAGCCAATATGAAAATTTCAGACGAAAAGTCACATTTTTTTCAAAACTCAGTCGAGTATCTTGTCCACATCATTAAGCATAATCGGATTACTGTGGATCCAAACAAGATTGAAACAATAAAAAAATTCCCACTTCCAAAAACTTTTAAAGAGCTAAAGTCATATTTAGGATTAGCTAGTTATTATAGAAAATGTATTATGAATTTAGCATATATCACTAAACCCTTAGCTATTCATTTAAGAGTAGATCAAGTGATGATAAGAAAAAATCAGAGCGCCAAAGTAGACATAAAATTAGACGAAGCAGCACTGGATACACTGCAAATAATAAAAATAGAACTTTGGGAACAAACAAAACTCTTTCAACCTGATTTCTCGAAACCATTTGATTTAATTACCGATGCAAGTAATTTTGCTATTGGGGCAGTCCTATCGCAAAATAAAAAACCAACTGCCTTCCTTTCAAGAACACTAAATGATACTGAACAGAATTACATCACAAATAAAAAAGAATTATTAGTCATAGTCTGGTCACTTCAAAAGTTACGAAACTATCTATATGGGGCAGCAAATTTGACTATTTACACAGACTATCAGTCCCTCATATATTCAATATCACACAAGAATCCGAATACGAATTTAAAAAGGTAGAAAAATTTAATTGGAAAATTTGCTCCATACTTGTTTATAAACCAGGATACCAAAATGTTATAGCAGATGCTTTATCAAGACAACAAATAAATCCGACTACTGGTTGTTCTCAGCACTACACTTCTAACAAAAGTAGGGGAATACATACGAATGGATATATTTCACATGAACAGTAATATATGTATACATCAGCTCTATTGATAAGTACTCAAATATCGTTACTTACGAAAACCTGAAAGCAAAACAAAAAACATACTGTAAAAGAGAGGACAAATTATCCAAAAGGACAGCATTCATAAAAATATGTATCATGACATATACACATACGAGGTGTATTCAAAAAGTATCGCGAATCGTAACTGACAGTTTTCTTCGATTGCAGGGGCGTGGTGCATCATGAGTTCTTGCCACAGGGAAGAACGGTCAATAAGGAATATTACCTGCAAGTAATGCGCAATTTGCGCGAAGCAATCCGCCGGAAACGCCCGGATTTGTGGAAGAACAAACATTGGCTGTTGCACCACGATAACGCCCCTGCTCACACACATCGTTGCTTGTGCGCATTCCCCAGGTTTGAGCCCCTGTGACTTTTTCTTGTTCCCTAAACTTTAGAGGCCTATGAAAGGACTACGTTACGCTTCTCTTGACGAAATAAAGACGGCATCGAAGGAGGAGCTGAAGAATATAAAAAAAAAATGGTTTTTTGAAGTTCTTCGAAGATTGGAAAACCCGTTGGCACAAGTGTATAATATCTCATGGGAATTAATTTGAAGGGGACAAAATAGATATTCATGAATAAATAAATAATTTTTGAAAAAACACAAAATTCGCGATACTTTTTGAACACACCTCGTAATAAGGTATTGTAATTATCAGTAACAGATACGAACTTATCCAAATATATCTATCAGCTTAAAATAAGAACACAACAGAACAACATGAATGTCTTGTCTATAGTACAAATAGTTGTAAGCAAACCTAATGTAATGTCCTTCGGAAATAGTCAATAAAAAATTGTAGGATTGATAAAAAGGAGCGAGCAGAGCCGCAGGCTTAGGTTAGTATACAATGTAGTACGAAAAGACTTTATAGAATCCGGTATCAGAATAGAGCAATCGGCCACCTCTTGTCGAAAAGCTATACTTCAGGGAATACCTAACCAAATTTTATGCATAACATTATTTTGACTTTATTATATTAAATTATGAAAATGTGCGAAATGCGGCTACAACTACTCTTACTTCCCATATATCCCAATTTTAATTTCCATTTCTTTCTTTCACTTTACCCATACATCGAGAGGTAATAGCGTAGTATCGAAAAAACTTCTCTACACAAAATGCTTTTAAGGCTTGCGACCTAACGTCAAAAAATTGTCAAAATCGGACCTTAACTTTTCAAGGCTTCAGATTCTGAATATAAGGACTTCAGTTCCTACAACTGACTGAATTAAAGTCAGCAAACTTCCTCTTTTTGTTGAAAAAATATGACGTCATTCTTAAATGGATATAAAAAATGAGGATCAAAAGAACGTCTCGTCGGGCTTTTAGAGTGAACGCTCACAATCGAGCCAAGCGCAAAGCTGATTTCGATCTGCGCTACTCAGTTGTAGGTAGCTCAGAGTAAATGTGAGACTCATGTGCTGAACACATTGAGCGCGACAGACTGCAAGCGACATCTGTCAAATATTAATATACACACGTCCTTATGAACACAGTTATTTTGACAGCTGCACGACTACACGACTGCAGGCCGACAGCTGTCGCTCTCGCTAACTTCAATATATTTTTATATTTGCCAACGACAGTAGAGTTGACAGTAGAGAGCTGAGGTAGAGTGGTGATGTAAAATGTAAAATTATTCAAAGCTCTAACAAACCTGAAGTTAATTTACAAATGAAAACATAAAATAGCTCTATTATATCATTTGTAATAACAATTGATAATTTAAAGCAAATAAATTTACCTATTTACTTATTTTTTGCATAAAAAATTTCACTTTGAACAAAAACACCGTTTCCAGTTCATTGCCGTGCTGTCATGTCGTGTCGCGCTCAATGTGTTCAGCACATTAAGTCTGAGATCTGGGCGTACTTTGCTATACTATACTAAGCGAAATGAGTCCTCTACAATTTTTTTCTCATGGTGAATGCTTTATGATATAATGAATTACATTTTTTGTTTCACGTTATTTAAATACAATAAAGTGGAGTTTTTTGGGTCCGATATATTTAGGATGTCCGATTCGTGCAGAGCACATTTACTGGAGCGGCATTTCCATACGGGATGTTATTTTGAAACTGTCAGTACAATGATTTGAAGTCAGCCATATAGTCACTTAAAACTGTAAACGTGTTCTTTTCGAAATTAATTTTTCAAAGTTAGATGATCTTGAACATAGATTTATTTTTGTTCAATTAAAACTATTAAAAAAAACATCGAGCGATTTTCACGAAAATTTACTTTTTTTTTTTGTTAAAACCTCTGCCAAAAATACAATATTCACTTTTTTGTTTTTTCTTCCTCCAATACCTAGTTTATGATTGTAACTGTGCACATATTTTTCCTTTTACCTTCAGACGATCTTGTAAGAAGTTCTGCTGTCAACGCGAATACATCTTTTTTCCGAGCAACTGACAGAAAGTTGAATAGTAAAGAAAAAAATTGAAAATCGGCCGATTTTTGCCCGAGGAAATCCATGTAACCCCTTAAATTTGTTGTGATAGTTTTAAATATAAAAGGTGTAAATATGGATTGGAAGTAATGTCGAATATAGTAAATGAAAAATTGGATAATATAAATAAATTGAATATTAAAAAATCAGTTCTATCAGACTTCAGTATCATTAAAAAACCGCATTATTACATTAAATAACAAATACATACAGTCATCGACTGACACTCAAAGCGAACGGTTGTGTTTTTGTGCTACTGGTGGTTTTTTGCTATTCTCCCACACCTTTTTCGTAAGTGCATTCTAACTCCAATAACTTTCATTTAAAGCACCTGTTAAAGAGTGTATATATTATAGTATAGTGAACAACAAGAAACATGCCCCCAGGGGGACACTCTCTTGGTGATAACAGGTTCTCTCTGTTATCAACAAGTCCTAAATCAAAAAGAAAAAAAATTCAAGCATTTCCTGATAACGATTTCCCAAGCCTTCCTCCAACAACAAAAGATAACCCAAGATATTTAGTGCTAAGTGCAACGAACTCTCAAAAACCCATAAACAAATATTCGTGTTTTGCTGTGCACAAAGCGTTAAAAAATATAAGCACCGAAATAATAAGCATATCAGAACTTAGAGACGGAAAACTTTTATTATTAGTTAAAAATAACAACATAGCTCAAAAATTCATATCAACGAAAACTTTATATGGCATATGTGATGTAGAAATAAAACTTCACAACAACCTTAACTACACAAAAGGAACAATTTACGCACCATGCCTCAACGAAATCTCAGACGATGAAATCATTGAACACTTAAAACCACAAGGAGTTGTATCAATTTTCAAATTCCCTAAATACATTAATCAAAAGCCAGTACCTAGTGGAGTCGTTCTCCTGACCTTTGATAAATATCACCTACCTGAAAAAATTGAAGTGTCATGATGTCGAATATCATAAATCAGTTTACTACTCCAATTATCATAATGGGAGACTTCAATGCATGGAGTCCATTGTGGGGATCTTCGACAGTGAATAAAAGGGGCGAAGTCATTGAAAATTTAGTCATTTCAAATGATCTTATCGTGCTAAACGATGGTAAAGCAACTCACTTCTCTACACATAACACCTTCACACATCCCGACATTATCCTGGCCTCATCCACAATAGCACCCAAAGTCCTTTCTCATACAATCGATGACCTCCACAGTAGCGATCACTTTCCCATAGTCACATCCCTCTCCATCCCTAAAACGTACAATGTTAAGCCAAGATCCAAATTTCTAACCGAAAAGGCAGACTGGGAAATATTCATCAATATTTCTACAAGTTTATCCAATACTAAGAGCTCTAGAGAAAACGTAAATGCTGAAGCATCTGCTATTAAGACTATTATTCGTTCCGCAGCTCATTTAACCATTCCTCAAAATAACACCCAAAGGTTTTCAGCAAAATTACCGTATTGGTCTAATCTATTATCTATTCTCCGAAATAGGAAAAAGTCTTTGTGGGCAACATTCAAACACAATAGAACTGACGATAATTTAATTGAATATAAAAAGGCTAATGCTAACTTTAGAAAGGAGTTAAGGTTGGCTAAAAGGCAATCATTAGAAAATATAACAGCCAATATAAACCCAAATACGAAGCCGAAACAAATATGGTCCGATATAAAAATGCTAACAGGATCCACACACAGATTCAGTATATCCCACATTAACACGCCTTCAGGACCTATTTACACATCCCAAGAAATCGCGGAAAAATTTGCAGAAACATGGTCATCATATTCCTCTGAAACAAACTTTCCTCCTACATTTAACGCAATTAAAAAACGAATAGAAAATGAAACCTACTCTAACTCGTCACCGTCTCCAAATGTACTTCATATTGAAGCTGATATTACACTTAACGAATTCGATACGACACTTTCGACCTTAAAAGGAAAAACACCCGGTGCAGACAAAATATCCTATCCCATCTTAAAAAATCTCCCATCCTCGCTTAAACAAAGACTAGTGAACCTCTATAATAAAATACTAAACTCTGGTATATATCCTCAACAATGGAAAGTTTCCTTAGTCATTCCTATCCTTAAACCTAATAAACCTTCTTCCTGCATCGAGAACTACAGACCCATTTCCCTTTTACCCTGTATGTCCAAGACATTAGAAAAAATAATTTCCTCGAGACTGATGTGGTATGCAAAAGTAAATCGACTCATAAGTCCGCACCAATTCGGGTTTCAAAAAGGATTAGGAGTAATAGACCCCCTGTTACACTTTGAACACTTCGCTTCCACTAACTTGACATCCCGTAATCACGTTTCAGTTCTAAGCCTGGATTTAGAAAAAGCTTTCGACAGGGTTGGAGCTCACATGGTACTCAGTGAACTTAAGCAATGGAAAATTGGAAACAAAATGTTTAACATTATAAAATCTTTCTTATATCAACGAAAATTTAAATTAAACAAAAGCTCCACATTTCATATTTGTAGAAAACATAAATGCTCATTTCCTACCTTAACCTTTTTAAATACACAAATTCCCCACACTCATACCTTAAAAATTCTAGGCTTAATATTTGATAAGACTCTTTCTTATAAAGAACATTGTAAATATATTCGGTCAAACTTATTTTTAAGACTAAACATTATAAAGTACTTATCATCAAAAAATTGTTTGTGTCACCCAAACACTCTCATTAATGTGACAAGAGCATTATTGTTATCAAAAATTGACTATGGACTTGCAATATACAGACACTGTGCCAAAACTCACATCAAACTCTTAAATGCACCTTACCATGCGGCAGCGAGAAGGAGCATTCGTGCCTTCCCAACATCACCAATCAAAGCTATTTTAAAAGAATCCTGGTTACCAGATATTCAGCTAAGGACCATACATAACACACAGCTACTCATTCCAAAGTTGCTACTATGCAGAAACGAGTTAACACTCCTGAATGTAAATAGCACTCTCCAATGTCCACGCAGATACAACAAACCCACCACCATAATGCGTTGTCTAACCATTTCCAAGGAACTCGGGATAATTACGTGCCCTACAGTGGTTGAACCTTCAATAATTCCGCCTTCCATGACATTATCTTCAAGTTGCATCAGTGTTACACAACAATATCGCAAGCAATTTACCAGTAACATGGAATATGCTCAGCTATATAAAGAAACTATTCAACCTTATAGAAATGATTGGGAGTTTATATTTACAGACGGATCTAAAAGTGATACCTGCACCTCATTTGCTTTGACAAACAAGAACGGTGTCACCCTAGCTGCTTTTGTTTTGCCTTCGTACTGCTCGGTATTTACAGCCGAAACAGCTGCAATATTGGAAGCGGTTCGTTTTGCCGCTAGTAATGGAAAGAAAGCTATTATTTGCAGCGACAGTAAATCCGCCATAGATGCCATTTTTAACCAATCAAATGATTCCTACCTGATTACAAAAATAAAAAACCTTATTTTTCAACACAAAAATATTATCAAAATTATGTGGATACCTGGACACACAGGAATTCAAGGAAACGAAATGGCTGACAAACGAGCGAAAGAAGCAAACAAAGAACCTTTGCATACGTCAGGATACTTCACCACAAAGGATATTAAGAAATACGTTAAACAACATATATCGGTCTGTTGTCTAAACGATTGGAGACACTATAACCACTATTATAAACTTGCTAATCCATTAGGCCAAAAACCACATTATTCCAATACAACCACATGTAAAAATATAAAAACATACACACGCATAAGGATTGGACATACACTTGCGACACATGGACACCTGTTGAATGGTACAAGCAAACCCATATGCTCTTTATGTGGTTCGGAAGATTTCACAATACTTCATATCCTCGATCACTGCGCACACGTACAACAACAAAGAGTCTTGATTTTTGGTAACAACAAACCATCTGAATTACTCGATCGGACAGATGACAATAACATTAATCTCTTTGTAAAATATATGCACATATGTAAATTAATTATTTAATATATAAGAAACTGAAGTACAAACTAATATTTAAGTTGCTTTAGTCGTAAGTAAAAAAAAGGTATTAACTTAATCTGTAAATATTAATCAAGCCGAAGGCCCTAGCAGCCAGTGCTTTACATATATATAAGTGGAATAACTATTTATATTTATTTCTCTTCTAAATAAATAAATAAATAAAAAATAAAAACAAATACATACAAATACATATTTAAAATTCAATATATTGTGGTTGCGTCGGTCAATTTCCGCCATTTACTCTTTTGGTTCTAATGTTGGAAATTTTAATTTTGTTTTTTCGAAATCTATCTTTTTGATGTTCGCGTTTTTTAACAGCCAATTTATATTTCCTTTTCCCCATTTTATGTTCGTTTTTCATTCATTTTGAAATAACTTTGAGGTTTCCTTCTCTCACTAATGAAAAAAATGATTGTAGGGAATGTAAACTACAAATAAGCGCCATGAACTTTGTTCGTTGCGTTTGCTGGTTTGATGACGAATCAAAAATTCGTAAACGAACAAGTTCCATACTCGCTTCCGCAATATACTATATAGTGCCGATATTGAGAAGGGAAAAACACATGCGCTATTCGCCTTACTTAGCATTTTCGCGATAACGATAACGCTTTATAGAGACCCCTACGTACAGAAGCTCTTGAAAATAGGACAAAGCGAAACAAATCATATTAGATTAAAACCCATTCAAAAAGGAATATAAAATAACAAAAATGAAATTAAAGGCAATTACGGACAATATCTGTTCACCATAAAATTTCCCATAGTAGAGTATAGTATATATTTTCTATACCATCAGTACACAATAAGGTGTGCCATTTTGAGGCAACCTTTTTTTTTTCAACTGAAAAACAGGCTCAAAACTTTCGAAATGTGTAAAAACAAAGTCACTCAAAAGATGAGCTCTTAATATTAATATTAAGAGGTGCCTCTTTCAAATTTTCTGTTTTCCATATAAATTACATGGAAAAAAAATCATTTTTTTTGTGGTGGTTATTGTGCGGAGGTTTAAATGTGCACGCGACGGCGGCCTGTAGGGATGGTAAACTCGATTCCGATTCTACTCGAGAATCGAGTTTTCTCGTAAAATAATCGATTTTTCGAATGTCAAGAACCGATTCTTAATCGACTTCGACTACTGAAGATCGATTTTTAAAAATCGATTATTTAACCAGAAAACTCGATTCTCGAGTAGAATCGGAATCGAGTTTACCATCCCTACTGGCCGCCGTCGCGTGCACATAAAACCTCCGCACAATAACCACCACAAAAAAAAATGATTTTTTTTCCATGTAATTTATATGGAAAACAGAAAATTTGAAAGAGGCACCTCTTAATATTAATATTAAGTGCTCATCTTTTGAGTGACTTTGTTTTTACACATTTCGAAAGTTTTGAGCCTGTTTTTCAGTTGAAAAAAAAAAGTTGCCTCTAAATGGCACACCCTAGTACACAATATATGTATGGCACATAAGAAAGTAAATTTACAACAAATTTCGTGAAAGAAAGACCTTTTTTGTGCAAGGTAAAAGTAAATAAAAACCTAGAATTTAAGTGCACTGAATTTTTCACAACACTTTTCAGTCTATGTGAAAATGTGCAAAAGTTATATAACTTGTTACAACCACAACTTTGCCATATCACTTTTTTCTATAGGACACCTTGTTTTATCAGAAGTGGAAACAAATCATTTTGAACACTTTAAAATTTAACCGCGTTCTTCCCATTTCTCCTCCCGAAGTCACATAGGCCGTAAATTATTTTTCTTTCATTTTTTTTTACTTATCTTCTCTATCCAGCGGTTTTCGTCCTGAATGATCTTTTGCTTTCAAGATTTATTTACTGATCATTCGCTTTACATCGCAGCAAGAGGCCCAACATATCACTAGGATACGTCTTATTTTCACTTCCTCTCTATGTGAAAATATTACGAATATTTGTGTGTATATATGAATGTAAAATGTATGTAAGGTATGTATTATTTAACTATAGCTGCTTAATTAAAGAATTACCGAAAGTGTTTTAATATAGTACACTGTGCGCTAACAGGAAATTCACTATATTTCATTCATTGCACATACACATACAAATATAACTTAACCTATGAATTTAGCAAGTTGTCTTTTATTTTAATGCATTCTTCCACAGACGATTTTTGCATTTGACTAGCTTAAAATTCCATCAATTTATTTAAATAGTTTTTTCTTTGGTTTTGTTGTATACCTTATTATTTATTATTATTCGAATGCCTTCCTTCAGAGGCTAATATATTTATTTTAATTTCGCTTTTTATATCATGTCCTATGTTAAGTTTTTTAAATATATAGTATATGTATTTTTTTGTTTTGAATTTGTTGTACACCTTATTAGCTATTATTATTCGAATGCCTTCATTCTGTATATATTTCTTTTAATTTCGCTTTTTGAAAATGTCCTATGTAAGATTCTTTAAATATGTTGCATTTTTCTAATTTTATTTATTAAGTTGTTAATACTACTCCTGTTTTTATGATTCATATGAATCATTTTTAGATAGTTTTGCATTATGACTACATATATGTATGTGTATTCAATAAAAACTTTTCTGTATAAATACATTTTGTAAGCTTGTTTATAAATTTGCTTATTTATATGTTTTAGAAGAAGTCAATTATTTATTAAGTACATGTATGCATTTGTATAAAAGAAAAATCGCATCAAAGCCCTTTGGTTTACAATTACGTTTTCATATACATATGCAAACTTACAATTTAGAAGCATTGCCTGCACCTATATACAATCAATTTCAATACACATATGTGTATACTGGAGTATACGTTATAAAAATTTGCACTAAAAGCAAGCTTTGCAGCATACTAAAAAAAGTTTGCTTTTAACAAATATCCTGCTTGTTTCGCCGTCGAACTGTACTTGTCATGTTGTTGTAACTGCTTTGCAAGTTTATCCTACTTTCTTCAGTAAGCCTTGTCAATCCTATTCGACTTCAGTCTGACGTAATAATGCCTTCCAAGCAACTCTGCTACGAGCGCGCTTTGCATGTACATATAGTTATTTATTATCTCCCAATGCGTGCTAAAACCATAAAAAATATGGAAATACATATTTAGGAGTTTCACATAGTCTCATAAAGTTATACGATCCGAAAACATAGCGATCAGAGTTGTATTTGCGTAAACTTATTTTAGTATGCAATCCAACAACACATTTTTTACACTAGCATAAAAATGTATGATTTTATGATTTTACGATGCTCTATGACACGTTGTGAGTACCCCAATTGAATTTCTTACAACAAATACTGAGTTGTATCTAACAAACAAAAAATATTAAAAACGTTGGCTGCACCGGAGCTATAATACTATACCTTTCACAGGTGCATTTCTTATAGCAAAAAAGAGCATATGAAGATCTCTATCCTGATTCCGACCGGTCAGCAATATGCTGTAGTACTTTGGTCTAAAGAAATTCTTCGAACATATCATTGCATTCGACAATAACCCATACCAATCTCGTCAAATTCAAAAATTTTCCGTACAACGACCGTTTTCCGTTGCAACGATGCTGTAATCTTCCGGGCAAAGTAAATCTACAGTAGATTCAGGGCATGGATAGTATTATGTCATTTTGTGTATTTGACCTGTGACATTGGACGGAAAAATCTAGTTGAGCATTAGTGAATGTCTGCAGCGAGCTAAATAACTTTGTTGCAGAAAATAAGAACGAACTTAGATTAACCCATTCTCGTTCGGCGTGTATAAAGAGCGCCAAGGATGACAAGTGCGGTAAGTTAAGCATTCTGGTAAGTTATCAGGAAGGTGAAAAACGCATATGGCTCACCATAGCAGAATGCAAGATTACTTCGCAGCCACAACACTTAAATTCAAGGAGTAACTGAGGAGACACCATGAAAAGCAGAAAAAGGTCTATAACGTTTTTTAAGAATGGTGGCAAACAAAGGCTGTATGCGTTCAGCTGAAGATTTCATATCGCAAAAGTTATGAGCTTCGTAATATTGTAAGTGAAATAGTAAAAATAGTGTAACAGTTTTCTGCAATACGACTAATGAGTGCTTTCCATATTATATCAACCGACGCTACTGAAGTTAACCCACAGACGCTTTCACATTATAAATTTGTCGACACTCATGTATCAGTTCACTGGGAAATGAAACGCTATCAGCTTTAATAGTGACAAAACTGAGGCCCTTTCAACAGATTAGTCGTCCCTCAGAGGAGACATAAGATGGCTTGTCACTCCTACGAGCTAATACTTCATTCAGTGGTTTAATGAAAGAGTTTTGAGTTCGGATTAGGTGAGTTTTAGCGAATGAAAGTTCCTCACTGCTGCTTTCAATTCTTCCCCCTACTATAAAAAGCAAAATTCAACTGTTGATCAGCAGAAACACCTAAGTGTTAATCGGATGGAAAGATGTAATATGTCTTATGATTATTTGACTAAAACTTTTGACACTCCTACGAGCTAATACTTCATCCAGTGGTTTCATGAAAGAATTTTGAGTTCGGATTAGGTGAGTTTTAGCGAATGAAAGTTCCTCACTGCTACTTTCAATTCTTCCCCTACTATAAAAAGCAAAATTCAACTGTTGGTCAGCAGAAACCCCTAAATGTTAATCGGATGGAAAGATGTAATATGTCTTATGATTATTTGACTAAAACTTTTGACACTCCTACGAGCTAATACTTCATCCAGTGGTTTCATGAAAGAATTTTGAGTTCGGATTAGGTGAGTTTTAGCGAATGAAAGTTCCTCACTGCTACTTTCAATTCTTCCCCTACTATAAAAAGCAAAATTCAACTGTTGGTCAGCAGAAACCCCTAAATGTTAATCGGATGGAAAGATGTAATATGTCTTATGATTATTTGACTAAAACTGAAAATTCTGCGTTGATCCATAAAATTGAAGTTTTAGTAGAGTGTTTAATTGAAGATATATCAATTTTTTTCTTAAATTAATAAAAAAAGTAAGAAAGGGCTATGTTCGGGTGCAATCCACATTTTATACTCCTACATCTTGCAAGGATCGCATCCGGCAATGAACAAAGATAGGAATATATCAATCGATTTTATATATTTTAGCCAATACTATGTACATACTATTAACATGGCAGTCAACACGCAGACATACTATATCAAAAGTTAAATTATATATCACATAAGGACCGATATTTTGAGAAAGTCAATTATAGGCACTGGTTTTTTCATATTCGGTCGAATAGGCCTCGAGATACCGTATCAAATATAAAATTTAATGTGTCTCATTCATTGATTTACTTTATATTTAGTCGTTTTTAATAAAACGTATATATTTGTATATAATAGTTGGCGCAAAAGTAACCTTCCGATGTTTTTTGCCTGTAATTTTTCTTTGCTTATTTACGTACCAGCTAAGATGGAAATGGGTCTCATCACTTATGATTATTTTTGATGAAAAGTCATCTTCCTTCCGCTATTGACGGTCAGCAGCTAACAGCTGATTCACCGTCTGGACTTTGTATGGAAACATCTTCAATTTTGCTCCAAAATTCGCTGTATACACCGTCTACAGATACCCATTTGCGTGGCACATCCTCTGGTCGATGTCGACGACGCTTTCATGACATCCTCGGCAACGGCAGCAGTATTCTCTGCAGAACGGCTACCCCGAAGTCTGCCACGCCTGACAGCATCTTGTGTTGTGCCTATCTCTTCGAGGCGAGCGGCTTAACGTCGCAATGTTTCACCAGTATGTGTCGAACGGCCAGGAAATCTGCGCCGAAATTCACGTTGTGCCAAAGTCACCGACTGATTACTGGTCAAATAAATAGTCACCAATAACCCGCGTTCTGGAGCAGTTTAGGCTACCATTGCTTATTTACGTGTATGTCGTATGTGTTTACTACGCAGATGTCAAAACAGAACTGACATTAGAGTCAATTGCAACATTTATAGAATCTTCTGATAGGAGGATTACTTTTGCGCCACCCTGTACATAGCCCTATATTTTTCTCGATTAGTTTTAGGTGATACATACAAGATAAAAAAACTATTAGACGCTGTAGTAACATGTTGCAAGAGTAAAACTGGTTTCTACGTCCAACATATATTTCACTCATGCAAATATGTGAAATTCTCTGCAAAAAAGCTCTGTATAAATTGCTGAAACGAAATAATCTGCCATTAACTGCCATATATTACACAACATAACCTATAGATCTTCCAAATCTTCATTCAAATATTCCCCTTAGGGCCAAATTCAGAGTGATAAGTTAACCAATACCAACGGCTTAACCAACTACTTTTGATTAACAATGCTTATTAACTATTCCTAGCAACCCCAATCTCTGTTGGTTAACTACTAGTCAAATAACAGCTGATATTGCTTTAATTTAATTTTTGAAATGTTTAGCGAATATAATATAAAGCCATATGTCAGGTATGTATATACATACATACATATAATTATAGAACGTCGCAAAAAAAAATTAGTGATCGTCCAAACTGTTTTCTCTTTGGCGTTTCACAAGCCACAGTATCAAGAGTTGTCGGAATAGTATCACATCATATTGCACTTCTGCGAAATGAATATATTCATTTCCCGAGAAATAGGAATGAGCAGAATGCTGTTAGAGTATAAACTTTCGCTATGCGGCGCATTTCACTTCTCTGACTAAATTCGTCCGCTGTATTTTCCCATATCTTTCTATTTTCAAAAATTCAAATATAAATGTAAACAGAAAACATATGTTTTAGCAATGGTACTATCATTGAAATCCAGAAATATGACGGTGCTCCCACATATTTCCGTTAGGAAAAGTATTAGCTCTACACTGTGAAAACTAAGTACTAGTTAACAGTTAACTAATAACTGTGTAGTCGGCCCTTAATCGCTCATATTTATGTTGCTCACACAAATCGGTATACCTGTTCCCATGCTGTTTTCATTATCGCTTAACTTGCGGTTTCGTAGCGAATGCAATTGCCCGCGTTGGGCCCTTTCCTGTATCAACGAATCGTCGAAGCCACTTATGCTTTCGAATTTCTGCACATGTTTTACATCAACGCCATTTTTTACAACATTATACAAAGCGAGGCCAGCATTTTCAGCATTCGTCTTAATTATGAGTTGCGACGAGGCCAACTTTTGATGTTGCTGCTCTTGATTTGGACTTATAGACTGCTTCGACTTCATATAAAACATATATTTTGGCATCAATTTATATTCAATACATATACCCTTACTACTCGGTATCTCCGCGATTGTTTGTTGGTCAGCAGATTTTAGCACACCATTCGCAGATATAATGGTTTCGTCATCAACGTTGTGCATGTTACGCTCAGCAATTGGTGAATAATCACTCCCTTGATTATATTTTACCGAGTTTTTCGACAGCGGTTGGCTATAATCAGTGTCCATATCTGAATTATGTGCCAGCTGAAATTGCTGATCGTATGATGTTACAGATTTTTCTACCAAATTTTGTATTTTCTCATTGGTATTAAGAATACAGCACCCAACAGTGCCTCTTCCATTGTGCTCAGCTATCTCCGAGTTACTACTACTTATGAGTATTTCACTTGAATCGTCATTTTCAAGGACGAATTCGGTTAGTACTTTGTTCATAATGCTCTGAACGGCCGCATTACCATTGACGTTTTCATTTCCACTTCCTTCGACTTCATTAGCGTTATGGATTTCGGCAGCACTGATTCTGAAATTGTTAGCATTTCCTTCTTGTCTGCTATCATCACAACCCTTAACAGCAATTGCAAGGCGTTTTGCCACATTATTGCAATCTGAATCGCCACTCGATGATAAAAGAAATTGATCCATACTACTACTATTTATTGAGTGTTCGACTAGGTCCGTTGTCATGAATTGCGTTGCATTCCGAAAATCGGAATCCTCCTCGATAATATTACTTTGAACAATATTGATGCCATTTTTTTCTGAGTGGCTCTCTTTGGTGTCAATGTGCCTTAAGAAATTTTCAGATTTGAAGCTTAATCGTTTCTTACCGAAACCTTTGATATTGTCACCACTATTTTTTTCGAATCTGTTTCGAGTTTCCCTAGGTAAAATGTGACAGTTTTGCATATTATTGTTGCGTTCTCTATAAGCGTATTTCGGTTTAAAGCCAATAATTTTATTTTCATCTGCTTGGCTCTTCGACTCCCAATTTGACAGGGACACATTCAGTGCATCATTACGTACTAAAGCATTACTGAAATTGGTCTCTATAACAACGGTGCTATTTTCCGATTCAATGCCGCACATATCTTCAACAACAATACCTGTTGTAGTTCCATTTGTTATGCATGGTTTACTTTGGGTCCTAAGATTAGTCAAATTCTTATTGTTAAAAAGAATTTCAGCGGAACGTATTGCTGATACCGCAGAGTTAAAGGACCGAACTGAAGTAGATATTTTACCCGCCCTAGCATGCATACGCTCATAACGTTTGTAACGCAAGTCGTGTGAATGTTGCAATGATGACATATCGCTTATGTATGTGTTTTTGTTAAATATTTGCTGATGGCTTCTGTTTTTACATTTCTTAAGTTGCTGCTTTGTGTCGTTTGGCGGTTTCTGCTGTAGTGACTGACTTTTCTTCCCTTGCTGTCGATGATGTCGTTGCTGTTCTTCTTTGTTTATCTTCTCTGTATGGTGTCACAACATATCGTGATTAGCTGGAACATCGCGATCACCTTCTAGGTCGAAATCATCATGGCTCAAGTCCAAGTCCATCTCAGCATCATCATCTAAATCTAATGAATGCTGATTGCTCGGCGAAAGCGACTGATGATGTTGATGTGAGTGCCGATATTGTTGGTGATGATGGTTGCGGTGATTGTTATTGCTATTATTATTACTTAAGCGATTGTTTCCGTTGCCACTGCTACTATGACGATGCGTGCCTAAACCTGTTGAATCATCATCGCGCCATTTATCCATAGAACGACGACGTGCATTCATAAAGAAATTCCCTACCGTGGTCGGTTCTAATCCCAATTGACGAGCAATTGTTACTTGCATCTCTTTCGAAGGCCTCTTTGTTTCCTAGAATAAATTCACAATAACACAAACAATTGTATATTCAACATTAAAAGCCCAACAATCCATATATTAAAAGTGTAAACTCACTTTAAATATTGCTTGAAGTGTTCGTCTCTGCAGATCAGTGAATACCAGTCGTGGCTTCTTTGGTTGAGGCATATGCTCTATATGAGGCTCTTCTTTACGACGGCACACCCCATTTCCGCTTACATTACCTGTAATGTTAAAAGCAAAGTTAATAAACAAATTAAGAAATACGGATGGCTCATTTGTATTTACCACAATTGGATATATTTGAAACGACAACGTTGGTAGTACCAACACTAGTTGAATTGCTAACTTGGCCGCTATTATTGTTGGTGCTGCTGCGTTGGGGTATCTGTGCGGCTGCCATCCGTAGCGCTGACATTCGTTGAAACTCTGGTTCTTGTAACCATTTGAACATACGTCGGAAAGTCTCGCGGCCGGACTTGAGTTTTGACCAAGGCTTGGGGTTACGCAAGAGATCAGAGAGTGTACCTTGCGAACGACAAAGCACGCGCTGTGCAAATATTGCCTGCGGAATACTATATCGTTTCAATTCTGCAGATATGCGCTGGGCCAGCTCTTTAGTATTGATTTCCTCCATATCGGCACTGCTGGTGAGAGCACTACTTCCTCCACTTCCAATGCCAGCACCGCCACTTGCCCCCCCACTGCTACTACACGTACTGCCACCGCCACCTGTTGTATTGCAACCACTAGATCCAATCGAACTGTTACTACCATTATTAATAGTTGTTACATGTTGAATATTAAGTTGTAAGTGCTGTTGTTGTTGATCACTTTGAGAATGCTGTTGAGAAAGTTGGCGCTGCGGCTGTCCCATATTGCACAAAGTATTGTTGTTGCTAAGCAAATTTTGTCCACCCATTACACTGGAAAGACGCAAGCTACTGCTGCTAACATTTAAGTTGCAGTCGCTGGTTACAGGATGTGACTGTTTGCCAATGTGGTGCTGTTGTGATGTTAGAGTGACTAAATGTTGCTGTTGTGAATGCGAATGACTCATGGGATGTTGGATAGTTAGAAGAGTTGTAGCTGTTCCCATCATATCGTTTGGCGGAGGCGATGGTGTAAGAGATACTGCAACAGCATCTTGTTCCAGCCGTGAAATGTCAGGGACATCTCTACTACCTAGCGAAGCAGCGGATAAAGTTGCCATTGCTCCATTTATGGGAGGCAATGTTACGACAGGTTGATTGATCATGCTACAGCTTTCAGGAGAATTTAACGATACTGAACCAGCTGATACGGAATGTGGACTCAAAATAGGGCTGTGCTGTAATTGCAAATGGGAACTTCGTTCACCGGATGTGCAGGAGGACGATGGTGTTGAAGTCACCAAGAGATCCCGCTGATGCATACTGTATGGTGATTCGTAATCCGTTACAACAACATTTTCTCCAACCACCGTTCCACTACCAATGGTTACAGGTTGGGAAAGACATATAACATGCTTTCGTGAATCAGACTGGTTAATATGAAGAGATGTTGTCCCAGTAGTAAGATTGGTGTTACCACAGACATTGTTAGTGATAATACTATCGGTAGTTGTTTTACAGGTAGATGACAGCGTAGGAGAGTGCAATTCAGTAGAATGGCTATATGCAGATTGTGGAGAGAGGGCACCACATGGGCTTGGCGATGCAGTATGTAATTCACATGCTACCACCATGCCCGATAAAGTATGTGATGGTGAGGCACCATAATTGTGAGGTGGTGACATTGACATACCTATTGATGGGAGCTTATCATAAGAAGAATATGGCGATTGTACTCCACTAAGGCTGCTTAAACTAAGTCCACCCAGACTGCCCTGATGCGGCATTACTGCAAATGGCCCAACGCCACTCGATGACGAATTGCTATTACTACTAGCACCACCTCCAACACAATTACCACCGACGCTTACACCGCCCCCATTTATATGGCCACCGTAGGCAAACTTATCGGACATTGTTGATATAGGTGGTAATGGTTGCAACGGTGTCAATGTCGCATATGAAGATGTTGGGCTAAAGCTGGGCGGAGAAATGCGCTCATTCACCGATGTCAAAGTTTGATAAGAAGTCGGTTGCAGAGAGTTTTCATCTACAGCGCCTAACTCTGGACTAAGCATACGAGAAGCCGAGTCGCGGGAATCTTCATGTTGTTGCACAATTACTGTCAAAGTTTCATGATGCGATGGTTGATGATCACTTGTTTGTGGTGCAGAAAGCTTATTTCTATAGTTGTTATTTAATACGCCAACCTGATGACCATGATGTGATTGCTGACGTTCATGTAAACTGTCATGGGAATTCTGCGATATCGAACTGCTGTCATTTCTACTACCTCCAGCGCTCACATAGTGATGGTGCAGCAATTGCTGTTGGTGTAATTGAACATGTTGGTGGTGATGTTGATTTAATGTCACCTCCACTGCGTCCGTTGAAAGATCATCGATTCCACTCACACCGACGTCAACATCAATGTGAGGTACATCTAAGATTCTACGGTCGCTACAATGATTTTCATCTCTTTGCTTACCAATCTTCTTAATGTCTTCGTCATGCTCCTCTATTACAATGACTTTGTCCTCCTGTTTGATACCAATAATGTTTGTTACAGTGCCAGAGTTTGGCGAAGAACAAACTGACAATTCATCAAGAGTAACATCGGAGCCTACAAAGTTTACAGGGCTGCCATCATGTAAACGATTTTTTTGTTTTTGCTGAGTGTGATGCTGACCTTGGAGATTTTGATGTTCATTTGCAATTTGTAACAGCTGTTGATGATGAGATGTCACAAGCTGATGATGCTGTTGGTGCTGATATAAATGACGATGATGATTGTCTAAATGCTGCCTATTCAACTGTTGTTCATGTTGAGTTTTAGCGGAAACTGTTGTTGACGTTTGAAACGTCGAATGCACCGGGCTATGACTAAGGCCATCAATAATTGTGCGTACCATTACGACCGGGCCAGCACCTTCTACGTCTGTGATGGTTCCATCACTGGTTGTTACCACTGTATGTGCAACCACATTATGATCGTCTACGATGACATTGTGGGCAGAGAGAACTGAAGTCGGTGAAGATGACGGCGTGCGATGCTCATCTACTAGCGCTGAATTTTGCGACAGTGACGCGTGATCCACGCTCACGCCAACTTCGGACACACGCCGTGCAGACGCTGAAGATGCAGTGGCGGTTATCAAAGCGTTCTCGTCGACTAGCTGGCTGGTGAGTGACTGCTGATCGATAATATCGCTTATCGACGCCATGCTTATCTTGATAATCGAATTGCGTAAGTTTTTCATTTATGAATCTCATAAGCAACGCTTCAGTAACCTATACCTTGCACACACAAACAGTATGATATCAGCTGCTATCAACATCCGATAAAACATTGCATAGTTTTAGGCATATCTGAAAGAAAAATTCAATTAAATAAAGGGGTACACCTAGTGTAGCAGCCTAAAATAGGTGATTTTGTTATATAATACAAAACACTATATCCCTGTTTAAAAATTTTAAATTTTTATTAACACATATTTTACGAATATTTAGTACATTTTAAGGCGGCAAAATTTAAAAATTTTCGTGTTACAAGCAATCTTCACACTGCTGCGGTGATTCTGGCCAAAAACAAAAATCCACACGAAGATATTAGTTTTTGGTTTTTTCGATCTCATGGAATTGTACAGTCCCCAAAAAATTACAAGATGGGACGTTTCCAATAGTTTATTATACTCAAAATTTAATTTTTTGTTAGTGGTCGCATCATTTGTAAAAACGCGTTTAAAGATAAACTCATTGAGATGATTTAAATGAGCGGTTATACTTTTTTTTGCCGGAAGGTTGAGAAAAATGCTTCTTTTGCACCACCATTGTGTCTTCACAGTTATCTGCCACTTGCAGGTCACTAAAGAACTCTCCTCTTGGGAACGTCACCCGCCCTAGAACACTTTACGCATTACTTCATGATGGCATTCCATATTCGTAGTACGTGTTCTATGTAATGTTTAATGTTCTTCCAGTTCAGTTCGTTCTGAAGCATGGTAGTCATGATGTTGTCGCAACTATGGGCCGACCAAAGTATGTAGCCTATTCTATATGTTCATCTTCGTTCCTACCAGCCTATAACAAGACAGGACGGTTTTTCGACTTTTCTCATTTTACACAGATATGATTTTGTACAGATAACATCTCAGTAACATAATATTTCATGTCACCATGTATCCTTTTGGACCATTCTTTTAAGTTTCTGATTAGCCTGGCCGCCCGTTACTGTCCCTCCTTCCAGCATTGCCATTGTTCCAAGGTATCGTCCTTTATTTTCTTCTTTGCGGTGGTAACACTTGATTATTGTTTCTCGCCCACATTTTCTTTCGTTAAAATGCTAGTAATTCGATGGGCGTGCTACCGCTTATTTCAGACGCAGTTACGGGCGAGAATATCATGCACATGTACTACCCTTGGAGCAGCTTATTCCTCAATAAGGCTGTTCATAACTATGCTATGTGGGCAGAGGCAGCTGGAACTGAAACTCTGCAAGAGTGCATTCAGTGTTGTCGACATTAGAAGCTTCCGTTTTTCTTGTCTCGGTCTTTGGATATTGGCCTTCAACTTGCCAAGTTGGAAAATTATTTTGGACAGGGTGTTGAATTTGTGCCAAGTAGGTAAGTCCGGAGTGTAATCTTACACCTAATTTGTGTTTGTTTCTATAACTCTCACAGTCGGAACATCCTTCTTTGCAAGCAATATCAGTTCGGTTTTTTAGAGGCAAATTTAAGACCTCTCGCGGCATTGTGTAAGGCAAACAAATCAAGGCTTAATATACTGTAACTAACGATCCAGACATCTGGGCCGAGACTTGATCTCAACGTAGTATCTAACGAGACCTTTAAGCTTCGTGGTGTCCACCATTAAAGATATGTAAGTATTTTAAAGTTTACTTCTAATGATTCGGCCAAGTTTTCCCATCGAACACGGTTGAAGGCTTTTGTTCGTCAATGGTGGCAAGTAAAAAACTCGTCTGTATTCGTTGCATCCTCTTTACGCCATTTCCACACTCCTTACGACATTGTCAATTGTCCCGGCATTAAACCGTACTGTTTGGGTAATAAGCTGCCTGCCCTTATAATTGCTTCCTCTACCCTTGGTTTCAGCAATATTTTGAGTAGCCTAGTTGTGTAAGAGAGGCCATACTGGCTGAAGGGATTTCTGGATCTCTTTTTCCGCTACTAATTAACGACAGCTGTTGTATTTTTCAAACTTCTGAGCCGGTTTCGATGATTTCTGTTCTAGACTTGAGTGAACTGTAACTCAAACATTTTTGGTTCAGTGATAATTATGTGGTTTTGATTGGTACAAATTTTTCAAAGCGGGTCGAGAACGCGTTGACAACGAACCTCGTATAGGACGACCATTAACATCAACTGAAAATCAACACGGCAATAAAATAAAGAAATTGCTACTTGAAAATTGACGAATAACAATCAGAGATCTCAGAGGCATCGTTGTCATATCGGAAGAATCACTGAAAACAATTTTAAAAGAATATTTTTCTTCTTCTTTACCGGCGTAGACACCGCTTACGCGATTATAGCCGAGTTAACAACAGCGCACCAGTCGTTTCTTCTTTTCGCTACATGGCGCCAATTTGATATTCCAAGCGAAGCCAGGTCCTTCTCCACTTGGTCCTTCCAACGGAGAGGAGGTCTTCCTCTTCCTCTGCTTCCGCCGGCGGGCACTGCGTCGAATACTTTCAGAGCTGGAGTGTTATCGTCCATTCGAACGACATGAACTATGTCAATGTTGTCGTAAATCTCGTACAGCTCATCGTTCCATCGGATGCGATATTCGCCGTGGCCAATACGCAAAGGAACATAAATCTTTCGCAGAACTTTACTCTCGAAAACTCGCAACGTCAAGTTTTTGTCATCGTCCGGGCCTCTGCACTATATAACAGGACGGGAATTATGAGTTTTTGTAGAGTTTGGCTTTTGTTCGTCGAGAGAGGACTTTGCTTTCCAATTGCCTACTCAGTCCGAAGTAGCACCTGTTGGCAAGAGTTATCCTGCGTTGGATTTCCAGGCTGACATTGTTGGTAGTGTTTACGCTGGTCTCAAGATAGACGAAATTATCTATGATTTCAAAATTATGACTGTCAACACTGACGTGAGAGCCACGTGCGACGACTGTTTTTTGATGATAGGAGATATTTCGTCTTGGCCTCGTTCACTGTCAGACTCATTTGCTTTACTTCCTTGTCCAGTCTAGACAAAGCAGAACTAACGGCACGGGTGTTGAGGCCGATAATGTTAATGTCTGTGAAACAGTGTTTTTCGACTACCAGGGTCTCGTGACACATATTACTACATATTACATAAATCTTGAATCTACGTTTACGACCCGGAAACAGGCGGTAAATCGGTCGAATAGCATGGAAAAGGTGTACCAAATCCGAAGAACCAGTGGAAAGCAGGATAATAATAAAAGTTAAGTTGACAGTTTTCTTCGATTAGCGAGAAGTAGTGCATTCCGAATTCCGTCCGACCGGCCAAACCTTCGGAATATTCTTATTATCCTGCTTTCCACTGGTTCTTCGGATTTGGTACACCTTTTCCATGCTATTCGACCGATTTACCGCCTGTATATGTACCATATATATATATTATATATACACTAGGTGAGTTTGAAACTCTCGTAAACTGCTGATAGTCATTTCCATAATATTTTCAATGAAAATGGATAGAATGTAAACATTGCCCATGTACGCCGATCAATTTTTACAAAACCATTTTTTATTAAAAAAAGCGTTATCTTTAAAGTCGCATCATAACATAAAACTTCTTGTCTTATTATTGAAAATTTTAAAAACAGCTGTCAGTCTTGCTTGTTTTTCATTCATAATAGATTAAAATTGACCTTTTTAACAATGTTGCCAACGAAAAGCAGCTCAAACTCTCTAAAATTTTGAGGATTAAATGGGAGTTAGCAACAGAGTTATCTTCACTAACTCCTGAATTAATCCGGGTTAACTGCTGCCGTCTGTCAAAGCTTCTCTTGAGCTCTTATGTCGTTTATACCGACATCAGTGCTGTTGTCTGAAAAGATTTAAGCAACTTGTTTTTTTTTTAATTTTATTAAATCATTCATTTCTCTCGATTTGTGTTAGTTAAGTTTCTTTTAATAGCGAAAGCTGAGTTCTTATGTAAAATTTAAATATAGAGTTCAATATGTATATGATTTAGATGATGAGAGGTGTTAAATCCAACTTTCAGCCACTCTTTATACTTGTAAACTTCGAAAATAGTTGAAATCAGACGGTAACCAAGATTACCTCTCTTACGGCTGTTATCTTTAAAACTACTAAAAGTGTAATTGGTTACTACAGAGACATTAAATTTACATCCTGAGATATATTATTGAAAATGGTTTCCTGAAACCTTAATGTCTAAAAATGGGTAGAATCAGATCAATATTTCCTCTCCATATACTCAGTAAAAATATATTTATTGCTTGTTAATTTGTTCGGAATATTATATAATCGAAACTCAGACAGTATATTTTTCTGTTAATACTTTGTTGTGGTCCCAAAAATTGATAAAATTATGACAATACCCTCCTCCATGTTTAAGGATTTTAAAATTCAGGTTCCGATGCTTATGATGGGTGAAACTATTCAACAAAGAAGTTTGGTGTGCGGAATCAAATTTCTGGTGACAAATTTCAGCATGTTGAAAAAGGCGTTCGAAGATAATCGCAAGGAAAAAGCGTAAGCAGGTGTTTTTGATTGGTACAAAATGGTTTCATGCTGACGACGAATAACGTCCAGAACAGCCATAAACATCAACTGTTAATCAACACGTCAATAATACAAAGGAATTGAGAATCGACGAATAACAGACAGAGATCTTATAGACATCGTTGGAATATCGAAAGGATCAGTGAAAACCATTTTGAGAAATTATTTGGGCCTAAACAAAGTGAAAACACAATTGGAGCCAAAATCACAAAATTTTTTCGAAAGACAGATTCGCGTTAATGTCTATGAAACAATATTTTCCGACTACCAGGATGTCGTGAAATGAATTACTACTGGCGATGAATCTTGGATCTATGCTTATACATACGACCAATCGGCCGAATGTATAGGAAAAGGTGTACCGAATCCGCAAAACCACCTGAAAGCAGGAAAAAAAATAAAAGTTATGTTGACAGCTTTCTTCGATTATCAAAGTGTGGTGCACTCCGGCGAAACTGTCATCACGGAAAACTATTTGAGTGTTATACGTCGTTTGCGTGAAGCCATTCGTCAAAAGGGGCCGAAATTATAGGCCAACAGCTCTTGGTTTTTGCACCACGATAATGCCCCGTCGCATACTGTATTAATTCTTCTTGAGTTTTTCGACTAATTTTCAATCAATACGAGTATCCTGCCGCCACTACCCTAATCGCCTAATTTAGCTCCGTGTTACTTCAGGCTATTCCGCGAAGTCAAACCACCACTCCAAGGAAACCGTTTTAAGTCAATTGAAGACATTAAATGCGCATTGAAGACTATTCCGGAAATTGACTTTAACAACTGTTTTGAGGATTGGATACAAAGTTGGTTGGAGTCCCCCTCAAATAGACTTTAATGAATAAATTAGGAATTTTAAAATTTTGAGAAAAGTCTTACTATTTTTTACTCATTTTGGTTTTAGTTGTCAAACTACTATAGATGACATTGTCAAAAAAGTATCGAGAATTTATAAAGAAAACGAAATTCTTTGAATCATCATCCAAATTTATTTTATCGCCTTCAAAGTAACATCCATTTGAAGCGATGCATATATGCCAACGCTTCTTCAAATCGTCAAAACATTTTTATAGGCACATTCCGGTATGGCCTTCAGCTCGCGAGTCAAATTTGTTTTGATGTCTTTAATTGAGTCGAAGCGGGTTCCCCGAAGTGTATACTCAAATTAATCGTTCTTATTACGATTACAATAAACTATTAAATTTTGTTTTAAATTGCCAAATTCAAAAGATTTTCGTTTATCGCATATGCGGAGAAACAGCGTCCGTCATCCGTAGATGACACGAGGTAATATGAAAATAAAGTTAGCTATATTGAGTAAGAGTATAGTGTGCATCTCAAAGGAAACGCACTCTAATCATATGAACTAAGAGGGACACTTTATAATTTCCCACAATAGTGATATGGATGAATAAACCCTAGGTTTTACGCCCATCTCCTATTGTGGAATTATGATTATACCCGAACCAACACCACCCTAAGCCAAGGTGTCGAGGTACCCGTGCCAAGGGCTGAATGGTCAGCGGGGGGTAATAAATAGCTGACCGCGAACGGTCCCCTCCGATGCCCGGGCGAGGTCGGAGGTATAAATAGCCTTCTTTCCGTATACCGGCTCTGCGGACGAGTGACGAACCCTTTCCGGCTTACTCGTGGGACCAAAACATGAATGTAACCAACAACATAACAACAACAACTACTACAACAACAACCATGACGACAACAGCGACGACTACGGACATGAGTTACAGGAATCCTATTACGGAATCCAAGGAGGACGAATTGCTTGGCTCCAGCCAGGAGACAAGTAAGAGTACTACCGGACGTACCAACTAAAATACACCGGTTGATACAGCAGAGAAAACATCAAATTTAAGGGAGGAGGCGTCCACCTCCAAGGCTGCCATGAGCACCAACCAAAGTGCACTGGCGGCTAAAGGAGAGAGCAAAAAGAAACGCAAAAAATCCCAGAATCAGCTGAGGAAAAACCGGTACCAAAGGGCGGTCTTCATACTAGGGAAGATAGCCAAAGACCAGGTATCCGGTACCCCAGTTGATGAGACTGAAACAAAGCGCCTCAAATCTATTTTAGAGGAATATGAAAGCTACCTGATAATCACAACCTCAAGAAGAGAGCAAACGAGAGAGCACTTCTCAGAAGAGAAATCGCTCCACCACAGAAGTACTCGGAACTCAGACCAGCAAACCGAGGAGGAGTGAGGGTGAACACAGCAGCACAACAACGGCAAGGCATTTCTGCGATGTAGCCAGGGATAGCCTGCAGGTGGCCATTATAGATGGGAAATCCTCCTCTTCGAGTACTATCCAGGAGAGATGAGTGGAGATCGACGTCAGATTGTCGAGTATGATGCTAAGCTATGTACTCGGCAATCCTGCGGATCCTCACCCGGAGTTTGCCTCCTCTGAGACCCTAAGGGGTTACAGGGTCATCAAGTGCGCGGACCAGGCCTCGCTAGATTTCCTGACGGGTAGTGTTGCTAAAATTAGCAACGCCTTTGTAAGCCTCCAATTGAGGCTTATACCCGCCAGGGATATTCCAAAGAGGCCTCAGGCTCGCATTTGGTTACCCCCACCAGAGGAGCCAGGCGAAAAACTCCTAAGGTGTATTAAGCTGCAGAACAAATCTATACCTGGTATAGATGAGTGGCAGCTTATAAAGGAGGAAAAACCGAACAAAGCAAGCAAGCCAGTACTAGTGGCCATTTTCGATGAGTCATTTGGGGTTCTGAAGAAGACTGACAACAAAATCAGCTTCGGAATACGCAAGGCAAGACTAAAAATCTTCCAAGGCGACAAAGCGGCTGACGAAGACGACACGGAAGAGGTCGACGACGCCAGCCAGTTGCTAAGGAATGTGGGCATTGAAGAACCCCGAGATGCCTAATAACAACAACATAAGATGCGCACAGATTAACCTGCAGCACTCGAAGAGCGCTACAGCGAATCTGACAACCCTCGTGAATGAGGGGGGCATCGACATCAGCCTAATACAGGGGCCCTGTGTCAATGAAGATACCATAAAAGGGCTAAACAGCAGCAACTATAACCTGTTTTACACACGGAACAGAGGTAAAACTAGGGCATGCATTCTTATCAATAAAAGTATAAATGCATTTCTTTGTACTTATTACAGCACAGCAGATATCACAGTGGTAAAGGTGGAACAGAAGGAAAAGCCCTTCTTCTTGGTCTCGGCCTACTTGGCCCATGACGAAGACATACCACCGGTGCCGCGCCGGCTAGTAGAGGAGAACAGAAAAGAAGATGGCCTAAGAGGGTGTGATGCAAATGCAAGGCACACCGTATGGGGTAGCTCCAGTATAAACACCAGAGGTGAGTCACTCTTGCAGTATATTTTGAATAGTAATCTAAGTATATGCAACAAGGGCGATAAGCCAACTTTTATCTTCCCAAGCTCGGATAGGTTTCCGTGGTGGGAGGAAGTTCTTGACCTCACGCTATCAACAGACACAGACAGTCTCGTTGTGGATACCTGGAGGGTATCCGATGAGCCTTCCATGTCGGATAACTGCTGGATACTCTTCAGCATCCGCGAGAGGTACAGTGCGCCTCTCACATATCGGAACCCTAGAAGAACGGCATGGGAAAATTGACCAGTATAGCAACGAAATGCCTCGAAAAGGGAGGCAATAAGAGTATCAGAAATCCCGAGGAACTAGATTCAGAAGTAGAGAAGTTGGAAAAAATCTTAATCACAACTTTTAACAAAACTACCCCGCTAACAGTTTTGAAAAAGAGAAAGTCTCTTCCTTGGTGAAACAGTGAACTCAAGAATTTGAGAACACAACTAAGGAAAGCTTTCAATGAGAGTTTTAGAACCAATGTTTGGCAGCCATATAAAGACATTATGAAGGAATACAAAAAAGCAGTCAGGAAAGCTAAAAATGGCTCATGGCGATCCGTCTGCACATCGATAGAAAGCTGCAGAGAAGCCTTAGAAGGCTTAGTAAAATGCTATCCAAAGACCATATTAATACTGCCTACATTAGGGCGGAGGGAAGTGATTGGACCTCCTCGGCAAAAGAGTCTCTGGAGGTACTAATCACAACACACTTCCTCGGGAGTCAGCAAACACCTTCAACGAGGTTTCAACTAGAACCACCGGTGAACGCAGCTGACTATCGAAGCCAAAAAGTAGACAAAATGAAAATCAAATATGCCATAAACAGTTTTGCACCATTTAAAGCGGCAGGTCCTGACGGGATTATGCCCATAATGCTGCAAAAACTGGTAGAACCAATGGTTCTAAGGCTTGAAAATATATACAAAGCGAGCATTCAACTATCTTACATCCCAAGAAGTTGGAAAAGGAGCAAAGTTGTGTTCCTTCCGAAACCAGGCAGAAGAACACACGAGAATGCCAAGGATTTTAGACCTATAAGCCTTACCTCATTTATGGCGAAGGTACTAGAAAGGCTAATAGATCTACACGTAAGAACAATAATGGCGAGGAAGTTATCGAAGTCCCAACATGCGTACATAAAGGGCCGATCAACCGAAACCGCCCTTCACGAGGTGATAAGTCTGATTAAAAAATCACTACACCACAAACAATACATCATGGCTGCTTTTTTAGACATAGAGGGCGCCTTCAATAACATAGAAGTAAATGCGATAGTTAATTTTCTAGCACATGGTGGCATAGATGACACTGTGTGCAGATGGATACTATCGATGCTTGAGAATAGGAAGATTTTTTTGCTTCAAACTGCGCTGCAACACAAACAAGTTATGTGAGTAGAGGGAGGCGTCAAGTAGGAATAGAAATAATGTTTAGAAATAATTCTAAACAAGCTCACTATTAATAAATCAGACTACATTCTCCCAAAGCTGGATTTCAATAGACACTTCCAGGTGAAGATACCATCTAGACGAGAATGGAGAAGAGGTCAAATAGCAGAGGAGGGTACCACCTCAGTCTATACCGACGGGTCCAAAATGGACTGCGGAGTGGGCACGGGGGTTTTCTCCGCTGATCTGGGCATATCTTCCAAGCAGAAGTAGTAGGCATAGAAAAAGTCTGCGAAGTTCTGTTAGAAAACCACGGGAATATACATAAAGCAACTATATTTACGGATAGCCAGGCGACCCTCCTGGCACTGTCTTCAATCATGACAAATTCCAGTATAGTTCAAAACTGCAAGAGAGCATTAAGCTCAATGAAAGACAAGCTCCAACTAAACTTGATCTGGGTTCCCGGCCACAGGAACATTTTCGGTAACGAAAAAGCAGGTGAGTTGGCAAAGGCGGGAGCTTTCCTCAACGAATCCGAGGCGGTGCTAATACCAAGCCCGCTAGGATCGATCAAAGGAGAGATCAATAGACAATTTCAACAAGTTGCAAATAACAGATGGAAAAACATTACAAAATGCATCATAACTAAACAATTATGGCCAACATATGACAGGAAAAGAACCAACGACTTATTAAATAGGTCAAGAAGAAGTATTTACAGAATAACAGCTACCACAACGGGGCACTGGCCATTTGGGGAACATGCGTCCAAAATGGGTATGCCCCACAACGACATCTGCCGTGGCTGCGGAGTAGCAGGGAACAAGGAAACAATCTTCCACTTTCTCTGCGAATGCCCAGCTCTAGCACAGATCCGACACAAAGCACTCGGAACCCACCAAGCACCAAATCTTGAATGGATTTCCACCAAAAGCATATCGGACATAAGTAGTTTCATTGAAATCTCAAAATAGCTTGAGAGAGTAGGTGAAACGTAATAGCAGACCATGGAGGTTTCTACGAATAGTGTATCAAAATGGCACATCAGTGCTAATTGAGCCCGATAGGGCTGCAGTCCTACCTACCTACCTACCTAGCTATATTGGAGAAAGTTTTTTCTCGTATGAACCTGTGGTTTCTGTACCTTGTGACAAAATATCATTTAATTCTTTAAGCGATTTATATGGATTACCGGCCGTGCTATTCAAACACGGCGATGAAGAACTGATGAAAAGCATGCATCAGCTTCTTTGTATAATATGGTCGGGCGAAAGCATGCCCAACGATTGGAATCTGTGCAAACTACCGTGGGGTAAGTCTACTATACATCGCGTCTAAGGTTCTTTCGAGCGTATTATGTGAAAGATTAAAGCCCACCCTGAACAAACTGACTGGACCTTAACAGTGCGGCTTTAGACCTGGAAAATCAACAATCGTTCAGATATTCACCATGCGCCGAATCTTGGAAAAGACCCGTCAAAAGAGAATGACACACACCACTTCTTCGTCAATTTTAAAGCTGCTTTTGAAAGCACGAAAGGAACTGCATTTATGCCGCTATCTGAATTTGGTATCCCCGCAAAACTAATACGGCTGTGTAAACCGACGTTGAGCAACACCCAAAGCTCCGTCAGGATCGGGAAAGACCGAGCCGTTCGATAGCAAACGAGGTTTCAGACAAGGCGACTCAGTATCGTGCGACTTTTTCAATCTGCCTTTGGAGAAAATAATTCAATCTACAGAGCTTTTTCGAGCAGGTACAATCTTCTATAAGAGTGTATAGCTGCTGGCGTATGCCGATGATAATAATTTCAGTCATAACTTCGAAGTCGTACGTAATTTAATACGCTCGATAGTACCGCGGTGGTTGGCGCAGATCGTGGGGTCTCCTTTTTCCTGGATTGGACAGAACACACTTAAACTTTACAAAGAAGCTAATGCATGCTCCATATACATAAGTTCTTCGGCCGGCAAACCATCGGCTCCCCCGCTTTGTTGTTCCTCAGGCGGCTAATTGCTATTCGAACTTCTTCAGGGTCCGGCAATGGAATGTCTGCTCCATCGCCATCGATTGGAGAACTGGGTTCGCCTTTTTTTGGCGTTATGCTTTCGCTGCCATTCAGCAGACTGAAGAAGTGTTCCCTCCATTATTTTAGTATGTTCTGGGCATTAGTTACTAGATCACCTCTTTGGGTTCCATAAGTGTATGCTCCGGTCTTGGCCCCATCTGTAAGCCGCCGCATTTTTTCGTAGAATTTTCTAGCGTTACCCCTTTCGGCCAGCTTATCAAACTCTCCATAATCACGAATTCCAGCCTCTATCTTTTTCTGATTGAAAATGTGTCTCTCTTCCCTCTTCAGATCTCGGTATCTATCCCATCCCACACGTGTTGTAGTCGATCGTTACGTTGCGAAGTAGGCAGTCTGTTTTCTTTCCGTTTCATAACGATACTCCTCATACCAGCTGTTCTTGTCTTTTTCTGGAACCTAATGGTTTTGGTTGCAGCTGTACGTAAGGAGCTTAAATGCCGTCCCACACTTTCCTTAGAGTGCTCTCAGAGAGCAGGAGTGCAAGTCGTGTAGAAAATCGCTCGGCTGTCTGCATTGCAGCTTCTCCTTTCTTGTGTTTGTTGACGTGCGCTTTTTCTGCACAGAGGCGGGTGGGAATCTTGAATCAGAACAGCGGTGCAAGTCGATGTTAGGACCTCGGACCATACGCACGTATAGAAATTTCAAAACGAGTCTTCCGTCAATCAGAACATGTTCGATCTGGTTGCTGACTTTCCGATGCGAAGACTGCCAGGTAGCTTGATGTATTTTCTTATGCTGGAAATTAGTACTACAGATAACCCGGCGAAGTCGATCAGCCTCAACTCATAGGGGGATGTTTCCTTGTGGAGGCTGAATTTACCGACTATTTTGCCAAATATACATTCCTTGCCCACCCTGGTGTTAAAGTCGCCAAACACGATTTTAAAAAAATCGTGGCGGGACAGCTCTCATATGTGCGCTGCAAGCGCTCATAGCAGGCATCTTCGGTCACCTTGTCTTTCTCCTCCACTGGGGCGTGGGCGCAAATCAGCGAAATGTTATAGAACTTCATTTTGATGCGGATTGTGACTAGACGTTCATCCGACGGGGAGAGTGACAGAACTCGACGACAGAGTCTCTCTCACACCACGAATACCACACCGAATTTGCACTTTACAAGGACCCACTCACCTCAGTCATTGTTCCATTCATGGCGTTTCTTGAACGGCGGTGATTTCAGCCTTCACTCTAACGAAGACATCAACCAGCTGGGCAGCGGCATCTTCCCAATTAAGGGACTGGACATATGAGGTACATGCCTTTAAATCATAATCCTTAACAAATTTGCAGGGGTCGTCATCAAATAGGGGCTCTCATCCGAGGCTGTTTTCTTCTTTTCTTTGATAGTGTTTTTTACGTGGCGGTCCCAAACTCAGCGCACAACCCTATGGAGGGGATGTTTTGCCCTCTCACTTTAGCTCGCCTTGAAACGGATGTTTTCTGGCTTCCCAGAGCGTACTTGGTATAGGGCCGGCAGTCGTGCGCTGCTTGAGTCATATGTAAAATAATCGTTTCTAGCCACTCCCAAGTGAAAGACAAACAGAAAACTTTCTTCTGAACTTTTACACATGACTTCATATATGTATTACTATCAGCAAAAAATAGTAAGACTTTGCTCAGAATTTTAAAATTCCTAATTTATTCTACAAAATCTGGTTTGACTTTGCGGAATCCCTCTCAACGTAGTACCCTTGGCCCCAATACAGTTATGCCAACGTTTTATCCAATCCTCGAAAGAGTTGCAAAAGTAAAATTCCGGACTCAAATAGTTTTCCTTGATGACAGTTTCGCCGGAGTGCACCACACTTTGATAATCGAAGAAAGCTGTCAACATAACTTTTATTTTTATCCTGCTTTCAGGTGGTTTTGCGGATTCGGTACACCTTTTCCTATACATTCGGCCGATTTGTCGTATGTATAGGTACAGATCCAAGATTCATCGCCAGTAGTAATTCATTTCACGACATCCTGGTAGTCGGAAAATATTGTTTCATAGACATTAATGCGAATCTGTCTTTCGAAAAAATTTTGTGATTTTGGCTCCAATTGTGTTTTCACTTTGTTTAGGCCCAAATAATCTCTCAAAATGGTTTTCACTGATCCTTTCGATATTCCAACGATGTCTATAAGATCTCTGTCTGTTATTCGTCGATTCTCAATTCCTTTGTATTATTGACGTGTTGATTAACAGTTGATGTTTATAGCTGTTCTGGACGTTATTCGTCGTCAGCATGAAACCATTTTGTACCAATCAAAAACACCTGCTTACGCTTTTTCCTTGCGATTATCTTCGAACGCCTTTTTCAACATGCTGAAATTTGTCACCAGAAATTTGATTCCGCACACCAAACTTCTTTGTTGAATAGTTTCACCCATCATAAGCATCGGAACCTGAATTTTAAAATCCTTAAACATGGAGGAGGGTATTGTCATAATTTTATCAATTTTTGGGACCACAACAAAGTATTAACAGAAAAATATACTGTCTGAGTTTCGATTATATAATATTCCGAACAAATTAACAAGCAATAAATATATTTTTACTGAGTATATGGAGAGGAAATATTGATCTGATTCTACCCATTTTTAGACATTAAGGTTTCAGGAAACCATTTTCAATAATATATCTCAGGATGTAAATTTAATGTCTCTGTAGTAACCAATTACACTTTTAGTAGTTTTAAAGATAACAGCCGTAAGAGAGGTAATCTTGGTTACCGTCTGATTTCAACTATTTTCGAAGTTTACAAGTATAAAGAGTGGCTGAAAGTTGGATTTAACACCTCTCATCATCTAAATCATATACATATTGAACTCTATATTTAAATTTTACATAAGAACTCAGCTTTCGCTATTAAAAGAAACTTAACTAACACAAATCGAGAGAAATGAATGATTTAATAAAATTAAAAAAAAAACAAGTTGCTTAAATCTTTTCAGACAACAGCACTGATGTCGGTATAAACGACATAAGAGCTCAAGAGAAGCTTTGACAGACGGCAGCAGTTAACCCGGATTAATTCAGGATTTAGTGAAGATAACTCTGTTGCTAACTCCCATTTAATCCTCAAAATTTTAAAGAGTTTGAGCTGCTTTTCGTTGGCAACATTGTTAAAAAGGTCAATTTTAATCTTTTAATAAGACAAGAAGTTTTATGTTATGATGCGATTTAAAAATAACGCTTTTCCACGTGCGGTTCTCATTAATACAAATGTACGAGTATGTGCATGTTACTACAAAGCACACCAAATATGCCACTTATTTGTTTGCATACAAGTGTATCACCCGTGGACATAACCGGAAGGTATATGGTCGCAAAAGCTGCCCTCAGGCTCACACTTTGACATCATTCTAGAATACTTGGATCACTGAGTCACGGAGTCACGGAGTTCAGAGAATATGTTCTATGTGAACATTCTCGTTTGGGTGAAAATATATTGCTGTAAGGATTTTTATATAGATTCACAAAGAACTGTACAAAGCAGATCAAGTATGTAAGTCACGGAGTCACGGAGTTCAGAGAATATGTTCTATGTGAACATTATCGGTTGGGTGAAAATATATTGCTGTAAGGATTTTTATATAGATTCACAAAGAACTGTACAAAGGAGATCAAGTATGTAAGGTTTCAATAAAGGAGCATAGCTCCCGAAAAACCATTTCCTTTTAAAAACTACCACGAAAGTAGTAAAAAATCGAAAATTTAAAAGAAGTCTACGCGAGTGAGCAATACAAACAAAACAAGTATTAAAAAAACGTCAGAAGCTGAAAATCAAAAGGCGACGTTGTATAAAACAAAAAGTTTGTACGACACAAGGCACATAATTTTTAGCGTTCTTAAAAGGTTATAACTGAAAGAGATAATGGTTATTATAAAAAGAAACAGATAAAATTGTTGTAACAATTATTACAAGTTAAAAAATATAGTTGTTAAGAAAAGATTACGGTCAAAGCAAATCCATAATCCCACGTTAGCAAACACATAGCATCTTTGGCCACTCTGGCCTAGCACTACGACAGATATCCCGACGTTTTACCAAAACGCTTATCATGGGAAAGGTTTCCCATGTGCTAAACAAAATGACATGTCTTGACTTAAGTGAAGACTCCGTACGGCCTTTAACGAATTCAACGACATAGCCTTCGACACATTAATTGGCTAAACGACTATTTACTTGGTTCTTTAAGCATGTGTGAGGCAACAACTTCACCTCAAGCCCTTCATCTGTGTAAAAAATTAGACAATGTGGCCTACAGAATGAATCATGAGCATTAACAGCAGAGTCTTTCAAGACAAGTTAATTATCAAAATAGACCTGGTGACTTTCAAGACAATCACTCTCTAAATGAAAGGCAACGAAATGTCTATGCTAATACGGGAGCAACAAACCCAAACGATTACCAGGAAGTATCAGATTCTCACAGAATTTATGGCTACGTTTCTTACTACATTCATTTTTTGGGATAAGCCCCGTCTTTGTTACAAATTTAAAACAAGGCGCGGAGACACATAGATTTTTGGATTTATACTTTAATTAGAATTTTATTCCATCAACCCGGATAGGGTACTCAATTTTGAACGAAAAAATCTATAGGTAAAATCAGATGCTGGGACGATTGAATTTTCGCACCACACCTTTAAACATATTTTTTGGCCAGCAGTAGGAAAAATAAAACCATCATATTATGTACCAAATATAGGACATAGTAGGCAACGACATAATCAAATAATTGAAAGCAGTCACTCATACGTGCAAAGATTTTATGACACTTTGTCAAAATATAAATATAGCTACAGCTATGTTTACATCCATGGTATAATAGTATTCGCCAAAAAGAAAGAATTAACACTTTAAAAGTAAGGAATTAGTACTTCAAACCTTAGAAATGGTAAATTTAAAATTAAATTAGATAAATGTACAAGTTTGTAAGTAAAATGCCAAACTACAATCCATGCAGTATGAATTTTGACGTGGACGGAGCAAATGAACTTTATGACGGGAACTGGAATTAACGTCTTACAATAGCCATCGACCGTCAGGTGCAACTCAATACAATAATAATAATAGTCGACTACCACCTATTACGAACAAGTGAACAAAAAAAGATAACATGCGTTCAATGGAGTGAAGGTAGTTCATGCTAACCTCGCCAAATTCCAAATAAGAAAAGCACCACCACCAACTCGAAGAAAGAAAAAGAAGCTTCACAATCTAATTATGTAAGTGAAAATTTTTTCCATATCTGTCATGTTTGAAATAAATTTGAATCTCTGGCTATGATTGCAATCTAAAGTAAATTAAACAAACAATTAAAGAAAAAAAGTAAAATATTTTATTGTTTCGCTTTCTGCTTTCTAGTTGATCTACACAGCGAGCACTGTGTACCCTTTTACAAGATGTGTTTCAAAGTAAACAGGACATAAAAAAAAAAACAAAACAAATGTGTTTTGGCAAAATCAATTTATTTTATTCAAAATAGTCTCCTTCTGCTTCCATACAGTTTCTGTACGGCCCAATAGCGTGTCGAACGAGTGTTTTAGCTCGTTGGCCGGTATGGCCGCCAGTATGCCCCTGCAAGCCTTTTGAATGGCCTCTACATCTACACAACGCTTTCCTTTCATGCATTTTTCCGAAAAGGAGGAAGTCGCACGGTGCCATATCAAGTGATTACGGGGAGTGGACCACAGGGAATCGTTGAAATGTAATTTTTGGTCAAATAATCGGTCACAAGCGTCGAACCGAATAGTGGATTGCAATTTTTGGTCGCCACTCAATTTGTGCGAAATAAGCCGTGCACACACCTTTGTTAAGTCCAAATGTTCGGTCAAAATGCGATAAATCGATGTTTTGGAAATGTTCAATTTAGTTTTTATGAATTTCAATGATGATTTCGGCTGATTTTTGATGAATTCACGAACAGTTTCGATGGAATTTCCGCTGATCACGGATTTTGATTAGCCCACATGTTGATCGTGTCCTCACGACCACTTTGAAAATCTTGAAACCACTCGTCCACTCTGCTACGGGATAAGCAATCTTCGCCTTAAACTTGTTTCATCAATTGAAACGTTTCGATAAAACTTTACTTTGTTCGAAGCTCATTTTCGCACTGACATTTCACAAACATTTCTTTTTCGTTATTTTACATTGTACCTAGTTAATAAGATCCAATGGGTGATTGTGCAATTTATCTGAAATTGTTTTAGTTTAAAAAAATGCGTTTCAGATAATAAACAATATATATATATCAATATTTCTGTCGTGTAGAATAACTTCTAATTCTATTTTCAAAGAGTTACTGTTCGTCGATAAATTGTAGATGAAGAGCGTTGAGCCGCTGGTTAAAGGATTTAAATAGTTTTCCTTTCTCATTTAGTTTACCCGTTTTTTTGAAGAGCTCTTCTTTTTGAGTATCCACTCAGTTTCTTTAGCTTGCCCATCTTCATCGGTTTCGTATATTTGCTCTACATTCATACTAGAAGGTTTTGCTTCAACACTCACATGCTTACTTTTACTAGTTTTAGTTCTTCGTTTTCTCTTTTTAATTCTATGTTATCTTTATGTAACTGATTGCACATCGCTTCCAAAGTTCTAAGCCTCTCATTTATAAGTGAGTTAGTTTTTTCTAATTCTCTTATTTTATTTACTCTAAATGAGCTGAGACTGTTTCTCGACGTCACCTTATGAAGAGGTTCAGCCATTTTTATTTTCTTATGATTTCTGTACTGAGTATTAGAAACCTGCCGTTTTGCCGATAATGCAGTTTGAAAAAGATTTTTTTTATTTGACCAGTATGGCAGAGCTGATTGCAATTGGAAATTGTTAGAACAGAACAGCTGATTTAATATACGCAGGAATAACGTGTAAAAGAAGCAGCTAATGAGCACTTCTTTCCCCCGCGAAAATTAATTATTTGAATGTTTATTTGATTTGTTATGCCACTACTGCCACTAATTCAAGGCTACCACTAATCCAAGGCAATCGATGTGAAACATGATCCCACGGCACACACACCCACGAATTAAAACAGGTTGGATCACCACCAGCGTTGGGCGACACCACTCCCCTGGCAAAAGCGATGCAACCTCGTGGAGACTGTATGGCTGGATTAGGGGAAGCGATTAAGAAGTTAATCGAAACAATGCGCCCACCAAAGCGGTCTATCAACAACACCATGAGAGATCTTCTCAGTGTGATAACAAAGTTGCACGCAAGTGCTCAGGAGGAACACATGGCTAATAAGGAAGCACGACGTAGTTTTCTAGTGATGACAACCACCACAGAGAATACACCCAAGAGGCCTCGAGACGAAATACAGCCAAAGCGAAGAACACCGCCGAAGAAAAATAAAATGAAAAATGTCATAAAAAATGGTTGAAGAAAATGGAAGTTCCCCTGAGCAAAGAAGCAAAGTGCGACAACTCAGTCAGAAGCATGGAGAAAGAAATGGGAAAGCAAGATGGCTGGATCACGGTTAAACGTAAGCAACTGAAGAAGTCACTACATAAGCCGGCACCCCGACCCGATGCAATAGTATTAGAAAAAACCGGGGACATGTCATATAGCGACATCCTCAGGACTGTCCGAAAGAATGATACGTTGCAAAAATTAGGGGAAAATGTGACCAAGATAAGAAAGACGGCAAAAGGCCAAATACTGTTAGAACTCAAAGAGGCCCAGATGAAGAGCACTGGGGTCTTCAAGACCGAAATAAATAAAGTGTTGGGAGAAAATGCGCATTCAAAAGCTCTAACTCACGATGTGCTTGTAGAAATACGTGATCTTGATGAAATCACGACGAAAGAGGACATTACTGAGGCAATACGCTACGAGTGAACGAGTTGAGCAATTTTGATATAAACTCGATTAAGAGCATCAAAACGGCATACCTAGGAACCCAAACTGTCGTAGTAAGTCTACCCGCGTGGACTCTTACTACATCTTGATGCACACAAGTTGAAAATAGGCTGGGTAGTGTGCAGAATAAGGGCGAAGCAAAACCTCAGGAGACGTTTCAGATGCCTTGAATACGAAAATCTGGCAAAAGCACGCAACAATCTAGATGACAGGAGCGAGTGATGTGTGAAGTGTGGAGAAATTGGACACTTTTCGAAGTCATGTAATAAAAACCCGTTATGCAGTGCATGTGAGAAAAAGGGCAGGGAAAACATCGACCACCAAATAGGAAGCAAAAAACGTCCTCTTTATCAAGAGGCGTGTAAAAACATCAAAAAGTGAGATTGCTGTTTATTAAGCAGACGGTCTACGAGGAAAAGGTCGATGTAGCTATACTTTGCGAACAGTACAAAAATATAAGCGGCGCGACATGACAGCGAACTCTTCCAATTCATGTTAGATGATCATCCAACATTTGAAGAAGACATAAATCGACAGGCGGAGACCCTAGTGCGACACGTCATTAAAGCATGCGACACTTCTATGAGTAGGAAGAAACAATACGCCCATAGAAAGCCTGTTTACTGGTGGAATGAGCAGATCGACACATTAAGGAAGGAATGCCACAAAGCGGGGAGGAGATGTCAAAGTAGTCGGGGACTCGCAGAGCATACACAATTACGGGAATGCCTTAAAAGAAAATGTAGCGATCTAAAAAAAGCAATCAAAAAAAGTAAATCCTACTGCTTTAAAGAACTCTGCGGAAATATCGACGAAGACCCATGGGGTGATGCTTGCAAGCTGGTAATGACAAAGATCAAAGGTGGCACAGGACTAGGACCGACCTGCTCAGCGCTACTGAAAACCGTTGTGGAAACTTTATTCCCCGCATAGCATCAAGAGAATCGAACGGTGCGAGCGCAAGAACCTGCTGAAACGGAATCGACAATAGTCACTGATGTGGAGTTAATAGAAACGGCAGAGAAATTTGGCAATGCCAAAGAACCAGGTGGGGATGGTATCCCAATTAAAGCTTTAAAGATTGCTATTAAACACAATGCGAAGCCCTTTGTTGAATTGTTTGCGCGGTGCTTACAAAAAGATTTCTTCCCGAAAATCTGGAGAAAGCAGAGACTGGTCTTTTTGCTGAAGCCAAATAAATCAGCAGGAGAGCCCAACTCATATCGACCACACTGTATGCTAGATAATCTGTGCACGATTAGAGCTGTATCTAGAAAAGGAAGGAGAGAAAGGTCTATCTAAAAACCAATATGGATTCCGCAAACCGAGATCCATCACTGATGTGATTAAAAAGCTTACTGACATAGCTTATAGCAATAGAGGGTAAAAGATGGCCATATGGTACTAAAGAATACTGTACAGTAGTCACGTTTGACGTTAAAAACGCATTCAATTCGGCATACTGGCCACATATTATAACGGAATAGAATGTAACAAAACCCCGGCTTACTTGGTTAGTATCATATCCTGCTACTTGTCTGACCGGTTGTTACTGTATGATACGGATGACGGATGAAAAACGTATAGGGTAACGGGCGGAGTTCCACAAGGTTCCGTGTTTGGCCCATTGTTGTGGAACATATTGTACGACGGGGTGCTGCATTTCCCTCTCCCGAAGCAGGTACAGATGATCGGGTACGCGAATGAAATTGCTATAACATTAGTAGCAAAAGAACTGGGACAACTGGAGACCTCTGCAATCAAGCGGCGTTAACGATTAAAGAGTGCCTCACGGCAACAAAACTTCAACTCGCTGGAAAAAAACTGAAGCTATCCTGATCACAAACAGGAAAAAGCTCGAAGACATTAAATTTAATATTGACAGCCACAGTATAATGGCCCAGAAGGCACTTAAGTACCTACGAGCGCTTATTGACAATAGACATAGCTACAAGACACACATCGAAAAGGTATGTGAGAAAGCAGCACGTGTAAGGGCCGCCCTATCAAGAATAATGGCCAACATTGTTGGACCAAGCCAAAATAGGCAAGCGCTAATGGCCAAGGTGAGACAATTAATTCTGATGTACGCGGAGCCCAGGCGACTAACTGCTGAAGAACGGAAGGATGAGAGGCAAACAAGCCTCGATGAGTAGCAGAAATGATGGGATGCAGCTACGACAGGAAGATGGTCCCAGGGACTAGATAGAAGGGTGTAAGCATGTATAGAGAGGAAACATGGAGAAACAGATTTCTACCTGACACAGTTTTTGACGGGTCACGGGAGTTTTAGAGAGTATCTCTATAAATATGGACATGACGACGGGACGAATTGTTCCTTCTGCGACAGCAGCGGAGAACACGCGCTGCACATTTTATTTTTCTGTCGTCGGTATGATAAGGAGAGAGCCGATCTACAGAAACTGACAACGGAACAAGTGACACCGGATAACATAGTGCGGCTTATGACTGAGTCAAAACAAGTGTGGGATAGTGTGAAAGCGTGGTGTGCTATAGTTCTGGAAGAGCTAAGAGTGAAAGAGTGGCAACGCAGTGAAATCAGAATGATGAATGAGGAGTAGGTCAGAATGACGTGATTGACGAGCCGAATGGCTAAGCTTGGCCACACGATATAATGCTTAACGGCAGTTCCGTGGGGCAAATAAACAGGCAAAGACAATGGAATTAAGGGTTTAGTTCGTAGACGTATAAGTCTCCGCATTAGCGGTGGCCAATACGAATCGTGCATACCGTCCGGAAAAATTACAGTATCTATCGAAGATTCCCCTCCTAAAATAAAAAAAAAAAACAAAAACAAAAAAGAAAGATTAGATCAGTCGACATATAGATGGTGCCACCTGGGCAATTCAAAAAGTCCTGTTAACTTTGGAACACACCTTGTATTTATGTTCACTATTTAGTAATGATTGTCTTAACTGTAACAGTATAAGCAACCCCGAGACCAAAGAAACGAATGGAACGCGGGAAGGAGATGAATGAACAGCAATCGCAAGATATCGTCAATGCAACCATCATCGCCGCATTGCAGGTTAATAGAAAAGACTTCGACTTCGCGATCGAATGTTACGAAGGTCTGGATACAGTTGAATCGCTTTCAGAGTGTAAAAAAAATATGGCGCATGCTGGTGACATTGATCCTGACTCTCCTGGTGGTCTGAAAAAAAAAAATCAAAAAAAATTCTTAATCAGTAAGGATGCTGTTATAGTCCGGGAACACGAAAAAAATTTTGTGAGAAACTGCCTGAAAATAAAAATCATTTTTTACGCTTTTTTTGAAATTCCTGAATTTTTTCAAAATAATGAAAACAAAAAGTAGGGTTATATAAAGAAGGTTCACACAAAATTTCAAGTAAATCGGTTGTATAGAACTTGAGATAATGCCGGTACCGTGTGGAAAAAAGTAGTTTCGAGAAAAATGCGTTAAAAGTTTAGGAGACAATTCTAGTGAACACGAACGCCACCTCACAAAATCGGCTGTATCTCCGCAAATAAGTCGAACTTTGAAAAATCATTCCAAGGTCATATTTTTGAAAGTCTAAACTTTAAATATATGAAAAAACCGAATTTTTCAAAAGTCTAGAGTAGAATATCTTCTTAGTAAATAATGTTTTCTCCATGGATAATAATACTGATTCCATGATTGTTTTGGGAGATTTCAAGTTCGGTAAGTTCTTACGTCGATAACACTTCAATATTCTCTGTTGTTCCATGTGATCCTTTGCTTCTGCCAGAGGAATCTTATCATCCTGCTTTGGAAACTAATATCGAAATCATACGCATCTTACTTGATACCAATACACAGAACCTTTATTCTCGGTTTAAGTTTGAAAAGTAACTTGGCCAGATTACAATTTCAATATTGAATTAAGTGTCTCCCATTTTTATAACTTAAAATTCGATATTTTTTCCAATAAAATTTATTTGTATGAACACGTTCAAAATGAAACCTCAAGTGCAATCCCTTGGATTCTTATATTTCACATCAAAATATTCATTAGAATTTGAGATACGCGTCGTTTTGTGAGGCTCTAAAAGCGAATTTTTCGATTTTTACTATGTCTGAATTTATGGAACAAAGAAATGCGATAATGTACCATCTCATACTGTATTAATTATTCGTGATCATTTCGCCACATTTTCAACTAATATCGTGCCGCAATCACCGCATTCGCCTGATTTACCTTCACGTAACTTTTGGCTATTCAGCAAATTCACATGATCACTCCGAGGACACCGTTTTGACTTAATAGAGGATATAGAAGTTGAATCGAAGAAGGCTCTGATGGCCATCACGATGTAGGATTTTTCCAAGTGCTATGATGACTAGAAAATCGTTGGCGTGTGTATTGCAGCGTCAGGAGATTACTTAGATGGAAATGAAATGGACCAAATTCACCTTTCAATTGCTGAATTCTTTAAGTCCAAGTACTCTTCAAATTCTCTTAATAATTTTCCGAATCAGTATAAGTTATGTCCGATTTCTGTAACTAATGCTGTAGTTTAAATATGTAAAATAAGGTGAAAAGAGTGAGAATTAGCAGCTAAGTAAATATGTAAGTAACGGGATTTTCAATAGGAACGCTACAAAAGTAAACCGATAAAGACAACGAACGACGCCATATCTCTTGTTCCCCTTTTGACAATTCTCTTCACTAAAGTTTCCCATTTTCTCATGGAAACATATACAATCCAATATCGACTCAAAATTATTAAAAGTTACGGAATTCGGAGCCAGTGGTCTTAACTTTAAGAGCGCTACGTCAAATTTATGGTCGTTATAATCGTCCTGTCAGATCAACAAGTGAGCGTCTAGTGGCAAAATTTTAATCCACAGGCAAAGTAAAAAATGTTAGCGTGCCAGTGAGACAAATGTTTGCCCTTAGTCTCGAGAATATTGCAGCCGCTAGCGTATCAGGAAGACCCTAATTAGTCTATCACACGTCCTTCTCAAGTATTGGGCATCTCTGTGACGTCGTTTTGGCTACATAACAATATCAAATCGACGTAAGAATTGACGCTTGATCACCAAAATCGTCGTATGTTCGTGAATAATGCTGAGCAACATCTTCAAAATGATTTGGATTTTCATCGAAAAATCATCTTCACCGATGAGACTCATTTCTGGCTGAATGGCTTCGTCAATATGCAAAATATGAGTTATTATTTATGGGCCAGCGGCGTAATTGAGCTGTACTTCTTCCTTTGATGATTAAGACCAGCACGTTACTGTGAACGGAAATTGCTATCAGTAGAGGATTACATTACTATATACCAACCCTTAACAAAACTATTTGATACATCTTTTAAACAAGACTTATTTCCATCAGTAAGGAAAAAGTCATTTATAATTCCTTTGCATAAAGTGTCACCGGCATCATTGGGCTGTACTTCTTCCTTTCATGATCAAGACCAGTATGTTACTGTGGACGGAAATCGCTATCAGTGGAGGGTTACATTACTATATACTAACCCTTAACAAAACTATACGTCTCTAAAACAAGGCTTATTTCTATCAATATGGAAAAATTCGTTCATAATCCCTTTGCATATGAGTGGATTTAGGTCATCCATTGAAAACTATAGGGGAATAGCACAGTTGTCAGCAATACCTAAACTTTTCGAATTTCTTGTTCTCAGCACGGTTTTTGTAAAGGTAAAGGTTGCCTACAGTAACTAATTTTTTAGAATTTGTCAGAAATGTATCAACGGGTTTTTTATGCTTTTACAGTGGATCTGTAGACCCTAATACAAAAATTTAGTTTGGCGCAAATATGCAGTTTCGTTGATCTGGGAGTAACTACGAAGCCGAAACTTAATTTAAATCTTCATGTCTTAGTTTTGTTGGCCTAAAGCATTTAGAGATCCGCTTATTATGAAAACTTGGTACATCTTTGATGATGCCTATACTGGAGTATGTTTCTGTGATATTCAAACAAAATTTTACATTAAATCATTTACATTGGGATTCCAGGTCCATCTCTGTTGTGTGATATAAACTATAATGTCTCCGTTCGTTCAACTATGCAGCTTAATCGAACCATTCCGCCGCATATGTCACGAATTCAATTCTCATTTCAGTACATTTGATCTAACAGACTCACTCTTTACCATTGAAAATATAATTTTATGTACTCTTAGCAAGCAATATTTAAATAATAAACTTACTTTAAGCTATTTCTTAATTTGGCTGAAGTTTTTGTTTCTGTAGCAGAACAGCTTAAGAGGGGAGATACCTCTAGAATTTTCAAAAAAGAAAAATAATTTCGCTTAAATCAATTGAAAAACTATTTCAAAATATCGTCCCGAAGCTTCATTGGTTTCCTCCGAATCAAATGCGTGATAGAGCGCCTTTCTGAAAAAATGACATTTTGACAGTTGTTTAACTATTTTAATATCGAAAAACAAAAGGTTGACGGCCGCAAAAAATATCAATCAACGGGATCGTTGATATTTCCGCCATTTTTTGTTTTAATACAAAAAATTTATTTTGTAGTTCAATAATACCTCTTATTATATATGCATTAGAAATGGAATTATTCATATTGTTAAAACACAAATTAGAAACAATAAAAAAATTTAAATATCACATACGCCATACTTTGGAAAAAAAAACAATATAATAAATCCGTCTCTGTCTCTAATGAAGAAACAAAAATTGCAAGAAAAATAAAAGACAAATAATATACAAATTTAGATGAAGCTCTTGAATTTTCTGAAATAAAAATCGCAACTAATGGCAAAATTAAATTTGTGAAATAGTAGACATAGATGCTGTAAAACATAGTGGAGGAATTCAGCAAATCAATTTTAATACAACTATTAATAAAAAAAATTGTAAAAATTATAAGTCGTTGGAAATATGTCGGAATAATTATGTAGTAAATTTATGTAGTTATATCAACATATCTCAAACCTAGAGAAAATGAGACCAGGAATACTTATATTTATAATTTTTTACACCAACGCAACTATACAAATTCACTGTTTGATTTGTATGATCAAACATTAAACTTAAATAAGAATATTTAAGTTCTTGCCACTGGCGGGAAAAAATAAAGCCCTTATTCAAGCTGGGAATTATTCATTCTAACTTTATTTACGTAGACTTACTATACATATATATTAAATATATGGGTATGTACTGCACATTACACGGGGTTGTTTTTAACTGTACAATGCAATACATGTGTGTGCGTATGTTATCGCATTTAGTTGTCGACTTATTGTCAGCTACTATTGAGTCGTGCTCTTCCGTTGTGTCATCAGCTTAATTATCTTTTCCTGCAAGATCTTTTATCTCATCTTTTCCACTAATAATGATGGTTTGAGTTTCTGGAAAATACATTATCGAATTATCGTAACCAGCAATCGATAGACTCAACCAAACTTTTAAACAACATTATTTCACTTTACAGTATACAAATCCAATATCCATAAATTTGCTAGTGTCAAACATTGCACAAATACTTGAGGGCATAGGTATTTATTGTTATGTTCACAAATTTGAAACCGGGTTACAATTTGTGCAAAAAATGCGAAGAATCGGGTCAACACTTCTAATATAAATAAAATAAATATTTTTCAACTTCCGATTCACTTTAAACCGCATATACGGGTCCATATACAAGAGAATTCAATAAAAGTCAGAAAGAATGGATGAATGGAGAATGGATAATGGCGATTTTTTAATTCTTGCATGTTGCGAGGGTATAAAATGTTCGATTACACCTGAACTTAGCTCTTCCATACTTGTTTTTGAATAAAATCACTTTTCACAATTTTTTAGGTGAAGTTTAATTTTTGGAAGTTATAAAAACTTCTTAATCAGTTCTTGAGATATCCGAATGAAATTTATACATATGTAGGTGCACATACATACATACATATTTTATTGATCACTAGAGGACCCCACCCACTCTTTGCTGGACTGAATAAAAACGAAAACGTTATTTCCGGTGAAAGAATAACCCTGTGGATTACTTTCAAATTTTGAAATAATTGATACTAATTTTCTTTGATTTGTTATTAAGCACAAATAAACGTATTGTTTTTATTAATTTTATATTCAACTTGTAAGAAATTATTAATTTTCAAAGTTGTTAGTTGATAATACTTGTGACAATGAAAGAGCGTAGATCATTCTTGATTTTTAACAGTAATATTTATAGTTTTTTAATTAAAAACATTTTCGAATTAAATTAAATTTCAATTTAAATCTGTAAGAGGCAAGATAACCATATATCCACTAAAATTTCCAATCAAAATGTTTTGATTACCAAACGAGGACCGTTGTATAATTGAATTGGGTAAAATTACACTGAATAGTTTAATAATAGTTGAACAATTTTCAACCAATGATTATATGTAGTCATTCCGGGATATATCTGTATAATTTCCCTTTTCATTGGCATCAACAATAGTACCGAATGATTTAAAATACATTAAATTGACTGAGGATAACTATAATGTTGCCCGATTATTGAGCCAGTTATGATCTAAACAATTAATTTTTACTCTCAGGAACATGCTCTCACTTAATTAAGTCTTTTTTCGTGATGTACTGTGTACATCAATATATGGAAATTATATTATATCTGAAACTGGATCAGTTTGCAATTGTGCACACATATTTATGGCCACCGAAAACTTCACCCTTGCTGTATAAATTTTGCTTAGTTTTTTATGTTAGATATTGCGTTTAGTTTGTTCCGAATGCTTGTGCGTCGTTCGCCAATAATCTAGCAAAGAAGCCAAAAATCCTTGCCGATGCAATTGCTAATGAGATTTTCTGTTGTGGTTTTAAAAATGTGTTACCGGTTCCACATGATTCGTCCTAAAAATCCGGCTTGTTCAGTAGCAACAATCAATTTAATCCATGTATCGCAAATTGCTGTACTTTTACTGTGTTGTTGTTATTATTACTTAAAATCTTAAATTTTGAGATAATAGTAAGACCTCAATTACTCTCAACCTCACAATTTAAAAATTTGTCCTCCTTTCATTAAACAAGAATTTGAATTCTTTTAGTTTCTACTGCTAATAAAATAGATAAATATGTCTTTTATTTTAAAGGCTTAAAATAATATACAAAAAAAATCTATAATCTTAATCATTAATTGCTTCGCACAGGACATATTTGCTTTACCGACAAAACCTTGCACGATTTTGTTTCGTTTACCACTGATAAATACATATCCAATTCTTTACAGTGTGATAGAGTACCAAATTAGCGTTTCTACTATAAAATTTTGCATTGAAGCCAGATCAGACAAAATTATAATTTTTGAGAATTTAAATCAAAACACACAACATTTATTACGATTAAACCCTATTATATAGAATATTGACAGTTTTACATGCATACAAGAAGTGTTCCAAAGTAAACAGGACTTAAAAAAAAACAGAACAAATGGTTTTTTCGTCAAAATCAATTTATTTTATTCAAAAAAGTCTCCTTCTGCTTCAATATAGCTTTTTGCACGGTCCAAAAGAATGTCGAACAAGTGTTTTAGCTCGTTGGCCGGTATGGCCGCCAATATGCCGGTGCAAGCCTTTTGAATGGCCTCTACGTCTGCATAACGTTTTCTTTAATGGGCAAATGCATGCAAGGAAGGAGTCGCACGGTCCCATATCAGGTGAATAGGGGAAGTGGTTAATGGTTAAAATGTGATTTTTGGTCAAATAATCGGTCACAAGCGTCGATCGATGAGACGGCGCATTATCGTGCAAGAAACGCCAACTTTCATCTTCGCGATATTCGGGCAGAACATGTCGAATACGGCGCACCAAACGCTTGAAACGCTACAAGATAAAATACCGCATTAACGTTTTGGCCAGGGGGGACAAATTCTTTGTGGACAATACGCTTGGACATAGAGGTGGCGCCAAAAGGGGGAATCAAAAAGTCCTGTTTACTTTGGAATACACTGTGTATAGAGAAACTTGTCACATATGTACATGTCACATATGATACCATTAATTTTTGAAATTTCAACACTCAGTAAAGTGATTGAAACTTGTTGGCTCTCAATTAAAAATTATTTTTTATCATTTTCAAGTGAAAATTAATACTCCTAGGTATCATATCACAAAACATTTCATCTAATAGATTTCTGTTTCGCGTTTCACTTAATTTCCATTAGTTTACACTTGTATTAGTGATCTTGAGAGGCGACATCATCCTCTCTATTCACACATATTTTTGAGGATTTCAATCTATCCGCGTCAGTCGATCCAATAAACGTCAAACATACCTGATCCAATCAACTGTCAAAATCAAGTATGTGATTTTAAGTCTCAATTTAAAGTGAGAGGAGAGTTGGCATCTCTTTTTGTATGTGCTCGATTGATAACGTAACTTCTTCATTCTACTTGTTGAGAGCCAATAGCAAATCATGGGCCCCTGAATAGGCTAAGAATCCCGAAAAAGATAAGACGAAATCTGTTCGAAATATATGAGATGTTGTACTATATTTAAGGAAATGTAATATAAATACAACCTAAGAAAGAGTAGTTAAGTAGCAAATACCAACTATAAAACAACATCTAATATTGATTATGCATATCTTAGCGTTCGAATGGAAGTACCCAAGAAATACAATTCAAATATAATAAATATAGTTTAAAAAGAACTAAAAAACACGCTTTTAAAGTATATCAAACTAAAAAGTGAAAAATAATTCTTATATGAACTAACAATAATAATGAAGGAAAAATTCCTGCATTACTGTGAGAAAAGCGTGGCATGCTCGATAAATGACAAATATGTCGCAAAGCACCCCACGCTTTTCTCACAATAATGCAGGAATTTTTTCTTCATTTTTACTGTTAGTTATACAAAGAATTATTTTTCACTTTTTAGTTTGATATGCTTTAAAAGCGTGTTTTTTAGTTTTTTTAAACTATATTTATTTTTGATTTTTCAGTTTGATGTGAGAAACCGCAAATTTGTTAAAATGTGAACTATGACATGTAGTATAGGTTAAGTAAATCGATAATTAGGCAGCATTTAATATCTACTCGTAACCTTTCATTGATTAATTGTTACATTATTTGCGGCCAAGTTCTATTGACGGCTTTACGAATTATTACTTCTTAATCGAATCATTTCTTCTAAAGCTTCATTGTTACATGGTGTTTTACCAGTCAACTTTGAACCGTCTAGTTCTTCAATTCGAATACCGTCCAAAGATCTACAACGACTAAGTGCTACATAAGCTTGTCCAGCAGCAAACACTCGAGAGCCCAGATAAATTACTGCATGTTCTACTGTATAACCTTGCATTTTATGAACGGTAGACGCCCAACTCAGTATGCTATTTAAATGTCACCAAAACTAGTTTTATATAGATGTTGCATACTTTTAAGCGCATCTTTTTGGTGACTAAACTTACTATCGCCTTCCTACAGTGTCGCTCAAGTATTCTACGTCTCAGTACCACTTAAAAAAGTTACAAACATACATACATATATACAAGTGAAGCTAATAAAAGCGTATTAAAAATAAATGGTAAAGGGGTATTTAAAATATTCAAATATCTCAAAATTTTAATTTTTGTTATAATTTAAAATTTTTTTTGTGATATTATGTATGCTATGTATATGATAGCGTATTTTATGATAATATATTCAAACAACTGGTTTTGTGAGAATTTAATAAACTTAAACTTTACTTATGGTTACAAATGTCCCCCTTGGAATTTATTTTAGTAGGATTCTAATCTGCCTATTCAAATTTATACAGTTGCTAAATGTCAAATATATGTAATCCAATGAACTGTCCAAGTAGGATAGATGATTTTCTCGCATGGTTTCATTATTGTCCTATAACTCATTAATACCGAATTAGTCTGATTTAAACAGTTATCATGATAATGCATCACTGATATGTCTATAGTGACGTACAAAGGCAAGATGACGAGAGAGCTTAATTCCAGGTGACTTTCCACACGATAGAAAAACGTCTTCATTTTTAACCTAATTTCAAAAATAATGAAAAAATGAACGCAGATTTATTGCTGCTTTGGGGTTGGTGACCGTCAAAAAATAAATGCCTCCACAGCTACTGTTTAATGTGGATTTTGGGCTGGAGGCGTATTTGGACCAAATGAGACATTAGCTGTTAATGATGCTCGATAACACGACATAATAACCTATTTCTTTTCCTCGATGTGCATGAGACATTTCTCGTTTTCTCGTTTTGGACCATTAGACACCATTAGATTTATTTTTATAGGGTTATTTAAAATCAAAGGTTTACTGCACCAAGTCCACAACACGCGAGCTTTTAAAGGTAGAGATTCAACGTTGCATCAAGGAAATTCAGCCATATTTTTGGGACACCCTCTACATACATACCTTGACCCTATAGAAAGGCAGTGTGTAGGTGGAATCAAATTTTTGCCACTACTACAAAATTATGATAATCGAAGAATTATAAAGTGATATAACTATAATTGGATCGCAGTCGGGAATGGTCTCTATGATTTGAAAATTAACTCTCCGTCGTGTGATGTGGCCTATGCAGGACAATTCGATCTTCAAAGTTGTATATCTTCCAATACCGGTGAAAAGATTTGGAAAAAAGGGGTTTACAAAAAAATTTCATAAAGTAATATAAAAGGTCTACGCAGGCCACCACTGCAAACTTTGTAATGTCATATACTATCATGTTTTTCAAAACGACTTTTTTTTGTTATGTTCACTATAAGTTTAGTGTCTCTTTTGGCTATCGGAAGAAGCGTTAATGGGCTATTTCATCGTCCAGTTCATAATCACGAGGAAGTGCTAAGCAAATTTATTGCAATGGAGAAAGAGGATGATGATCAGTGAGTCACCGGTAGGTTTGCGATTCTGCTACAAACTACTATCTCAAAGGAAAGGTTTACACGGGAAAACGGCTAAATGAACAATGAGAAATTAACCAACGAACTATGTATTGCAATAATTTTTTTCACATCAAGTCAGGCCATTTCAATCAGCATTCGCTTAACTACTGCATAATTTTGTGCGCCATTTAAAAATTTAATTAAAAATGTCTCCTATAGTCTCACATTGCTCTTCACTTATTAAACATTTTTGTTTCATACTATTGCTTTTTAATTCCTTTTAATATTGCTGAAGAACTGCATATTTTGGTTTCTATTAATTAAAACTTTGTTAAAAAATGTTACAAGATATTTTTAACAAACAGAAAGCAAATACTACGAGGTGTGTTTAAAAAGTATCTCGAATTTTGTGTTTTTTCAAAAATTATTTATTTATTCATGAATATCTATTTTGTCCCCTTCAAAGTAATCCCCATGAGATATTATACACTTGTGCCAACGGTTTTTCCAATCTTCAAAGCACTTCAAAAAAAATTTTTTTTTTTTTTTCTTCAGCTCCTACTTCGATGCCGTCTTTATTTCGTCAAGAGAACCGTAACGTCGTCTTTCCATGAGCCTCTTCAGCATAGGGTTCAAGGAAAAGTCACATGGGGCCAGATCTGGAGAATACGGTGGCTGCGGCATCATTAGTGTGTTGTTTTTGGCCAAAAAGTCGCGCACAAGCAACGATGTGTGTGAGCAGGGGCGTTATCGTGGTGCAAAAGCCAATTTTTGTTCTTCCACAAATCCAGGCCTTTCTGGCAAATTGCTTCGCGCAAATTGCGCATAACTTGCAGGTAATATTCCTTATTTACCGTTCTTCCCTGTGGCAAGAACTCATGATGTATCACGCCCCTGCAATCGAAGAAAACTGTCAGTTACAATTCGCGATACTTTTTGAACACACCTCGTATATGGTACGTAACCTTTTCATGGCCAAAGTTGCATATAAATATTTAAGTAAACACTTAATTGCAAAACCAAGTGAACCATATCAATAAAAAGTAGGAAAATAAATTAAAAATATAATAATGTTGAATGAAGTGAAGAGGTACTTATAATAATTTAGTAAAGGACGTCCTTACCATCACCGTTTGAGCTTGGCAACTAAGCTAGTTCTTAGAGCAGGCCTGGGCGATGCAGGCAGGAATTCTCTTTTCCTGCTAAACTGGGGACAAGGAGGTATAAATATGTCTGTCATTGCTAATGAGATAGTAGGAAGTAAATATGAAATGCTAGGGAGCCAGATCGATTAGGAGATTGCGGGGAAAATAAAGGTGTCCGCTGACTGCGAAACAATGGGGCTAGCCAAACTTTCTGGGCGGTAGCATTGTTCAGTGAAGTAGCCAAGAAACACTTAATTGTGGCTTTCATTGACTGGAGCAACCTCCTGAGGCAAATTACACAAGAGTGGTGAAAATCAGTGCAGATGCGCTCTTTGACTGTGGCAACTTTTGAAGGTGCTGGCTGGCTGAACGGAGTCAAAACCTTCAAATCTACAACGACCCCTCCCTGCTATAGATAAAATATGTGGTGGTAAAACTTAAAGGCCTGTGTGAGGGGGCCGTTCTTGAAATAGTGGGCCAGAGCCGCATCCTGACCATTCCGAAAGTGAATGTTCTTATACCTCGAACGGCTGCAATGCGGCTCCTCCAAAAAATAAATCCTGATGGGTCGACCGAAGATTGGATGGTGTTGTAGGCAATGAGGATTTTAGCCAGAACTACATTCTCTAAACAAGTAGGTAGAGTATATGTTGTACGATAGGTTCGGCAAGATGGCGAGGAGCGGAAATAGCGCATCAAAAAGCGAAACCCGACTGTTTATATTTATGTTTACGTTATGAACGAGCGAAAGGTCGAGAAGGATCTGGGTAAGATCCTACAAGATTCTTGTAGATACCTCTTTGAAGCTATATGAAGCAATATGCAGGAATAGGTGAACTGGAGATGCAATGAAGGTTCTTCAGATAAACTTGCATAAATTGTGTGTCTGCCCAGCTCCTTATCAATTCAGTAAAGATCGGCTACGATGATTCAAGAACCATGGATAGCCTCAGAGAACATGGTAACGGGACTAAAGTCACTGTCACATTACACACACATAGCGAGTGCAACAAACAAGGTGAGGACTGTTATATTGGTAAGGAAAAGTATACATATATTAACATTAATTTCTCCTCATATGGCCTGACAGGGGTGTATGTAAATGATGATAAGAATGAGACACTGCCTTTTGAATCCTATACCTTACGATGATGAAGCGCCAGCAGCGGACCCCTGGTGTTGAACTCTGACACCAAGCGCACGTCAAGGTATGTGGGAGCAGCGATACCAACAGGGAAGAGTCATTATTAAACTTTATGCTTCTAAACAATCTTACTTTTGCTAACAGAGCGGAGGAACCAATTAATACGGGTACTGCCTCAAATAATCTTCTAGATGTAACACTATATACTAGTACAAGAATCAAGATTAAAGATTGAAAAGTGCTTCTAATATACTCGTTTTTGTAAGATTTCAAGTAAAATTAACAGCTTTTAATAAAAGTGAACCTTACCGAAATCCTAAGATCACTAACAGGAATCTGAACAAGAAAGAAAGAAATTAACCACATTCAAAGCATGTGGTTCAACCTCTGAACTGGAAAAGGTGACGTCACACTTACGAATATTCTCAGTACAATATATATCATCGCATGCCCTCCCTCACATGCAAAGCGAGGTTCGAAGTCACCTTGAAGCTCGGATCACGTAGGCGCAGTGTTTATGAACTCTACAAACTGGTCAAGATAACCAAAAGAGATTCATCAAAGCAAAAGGGAGTCGTGGAAGAGCTTCTGCGGCAAATTAGAAAAGACTACCAAATTGGCTATGCTTAGGAAACTATTACCCATCACCTTGCTACCCCTAGACTAATACACAATAAATGTGGAGAATGGACTGGTTTCAGTGAGAAATCACTGGAAGACCCTGTCAACTCAAAACACATCTTCCAGGATGTAGGGACGCTACTAACTTCTTATTTACTTGAAATAATTCAAAATGCTTACATTAGGGACAAGATGTAATCGGCTAACCATCGAAAGCTCAACACGGAAGGTAGGGTAGATCCACTGAGGCAGCAGCCCACTCGTTAACTTTAAATACAGATAAAGTTTTAGAGGATTAGGAATATGACCTGGGCGCCTTTCTTAACATAAGTGGAGCGTTCAATAATGTATCCAATGGTGATATCGTTAATAGTCTGGTAGCAGCCGGGATGGAACCCGCCATCATAACATGGATGGCAGCTCTACTAAACTGCAGGAGGTTTAACGCAGAATGAAACGAAACCAGATTGCTGAGAGTAATTCGAACTGCAACTTCTCAACTGTCGCCTCTCTTGTGGTTCATTGTAGCAAATAAGCTTCCGAAAAAATTTGAAGGAAAAGCACCAAAACTTATAGCTTATGTAGACGACAAAGCTAAACGAGTGTCACGCCGCACAAATACGCCCATGAGCGTATTTGCCTCTCAAAAATTACGACTCTGTGTAGAGAGAGAAAAAAAACCATCGTAGATGGCGTCTTTTTTTAATTACTTTCAGGTTTTTTGTATTTTAGTAATTGTTTTGTAATAAATTTAACTAGTTCTGAGAAGTAAAGTTCTTGTTTTTGTTGCGTGTCCCGATCACTCCTTATTTATAAAAACATATTCCGTTAGACAAATGCAAAGTATTTTTACACATTTCGTAAAAAGCCATTTTGTTCTTAATAAAGTTCGCAAGCAGTTATGCGATTTAATAAGGACAGATTGCTATTTAAAACCAGTAACGAAAGTAGTTTTACTGAAACGTGTTTTTCTTTGCAGAGATAAGGCAAAAATAATACTTTTAGTTTTAATATCAATCAATTTAAACCTGGTTCTTTTTTTATTGTATCGATATGGGAAAAGATAAGTACTACGATCCGAAAACTCGAGAACGTATTAAATATTTAGTGAAACTGAATGCTTCCAAAACACTGTTTGAACAAGCAGTAAATTGGGTTTCCCAGATTGAAACACGCGACAAGAAGTCAAAAATAGCGTTGTTTGTCAAGAAAATATTGTTTGCCATGTTAAGAAAAACCCATTCATTTCGTCAAAACTTATAAAAAGTGATTTGATATTGATGTTGATTCATCAACTAACCGCAAAGTACTTATAAAGGAAAATCTGAAGAGCCGAAGCAAGAGAGAAGGGCCTATGTTGTCAAAAAAGGACGTGCAACAATAGCTTAAGTTTGCCAAAGGACATGTCCTTTGACCTAAAGAAAAATGATGTAACATTCTCGGGTTTGACGAAACAAAAGTCAACTTATTTAATTCTAATCGAGGTATTCATTATGTAAGAAGTCCGAATAATGCTGCCTATAACCCTATGTACACGATAAAGTCCGTTAAATATGTTGGCGGAAACATTATGATTTAGGAATCGTTTTTATACAATGGTCTGGGGTCGTTGCATGGGATACAGCGGACTATGAAAGCAACCGATAATGGGGCAATACTACAAGAATTTATGCTACGGTGCGATCAAGACAATATGCCACTTAGATGGATATTTATGCAGGACAACGACCCTAAAAACACGGCCTAGTTGATTCTATGCCAAAACGGTGTTAATCAATTTTAAAAATCATAAATCACTCCTTTTTCCACATGCTTAAAAGTGATCAGCGATGGAATTCAAACGTAATAGTGTGATTGCTTTATATTTAGCGGAAAACCCCCGCCAGCAATTGTTCGTGAGCTCAAACAACTTAATGTGAATAAAGTTTTTGTTTATCGCACCATCACTCATCACAATGATACTGGTAGCATTGCAAAACGCCATGGAGGTGGTCATCAAAAGACTGCAACGTCACGTGAGACGGTTCGGAAAGTGAAGAAGCGACTTGAGCGAAATCCACAACGAAGTGCCAAGTGTCAAATGGCTAAAGAACTGAAAATATCCGACTGCAACATCCGACGTCAAGCCTTACAAGTTCCAAGAAGCCCATGATCTCACACCGAAACAGCAACAAATAAGACTTGAGAGAGCGAAGCAGTTGGCCACCAGGAGGCAGCACTCGCAACAAATAATAGTTTGGTCCGCTGTCACCGCAGATGAGCGCTCTCCAATTGCTTTCATCGAGCCTGGCGTCAAAGTAAATGCGACGTATTATCAGGAAAGTGTTCTGGAGACTGCTTTGAAGCGGTGGGCAAACAAACGTTTCGGTCCCAAACCATGGACGTTTCAACAAGACTTAGTACCTTCGCACAAAGCGCGAGTGAACCAAGAATGGCTGAAAAACAACGTTCCGAACTTCATTACGACCACACAATGACTTTCGGATTCACCAGATGCGAATCCAATAGATCATTCTCTCTTCGACCTTTTGGAGGGAAAGTTCCGAAGTAAAAAATACACCAGTCTCGAGATGCGGAAGAAAGCCATTGTCTGTGAGTGGGCCAAAATACCGGAAAGTCACATTCGGGCGCTTGCGATTCGTTTTTTGACCATCTCAAGGCCATAGTGAAGGCAATAGGTGATCATATTGAGCAAAAGTGAATTGGTCCTGAATTTATGATAATTTTTACACATTTTTTACTTTAAAATAAATAAAAATAGTTTTCCAAACCGAATGTATGGCTTTTTGAATTGGTTACACGTACATATCGTCTTTGAAAATATATGCAAATAAAATACAAAACATAGTAAAATATGCGTAAAACTGTAAAAAAAACTTATTTTAAATTTGTTCGCAATAAATTTGATTAGTTGTTTGCTGTTAATTTTCCCACATTTCTGTATGCATTAACTGCAGACCTCTGTCCTTATTATTTTTCACATAACTGTATGTACATATATTTGGTTCTACACAACAAAAGTGTTCCAAGAAATGAAATAAGTGATGAGATTGCCAAAATTGCCATCCGCTTGATAACCGAATCAGTCCAGGAACTAAGCAGATCGTTGAAAACTATAAACAACAAAATGTCTAAAAACGATGAAAGACGGATCAAGATGAGGTCTTAGAGTCTTGCAGAATCCCTAACTCATTATATACAGTAAAAAACCTTTGCTTTGTTTACATACATACATATACTCAATTCTGGAAAAAGGGTGTTATGTAACATTTTTTTTGCTACTTTCATGGTAATTAGGGTGTTGTGTTAGTATTTAAGCTACATATAAATTTTAAAGTTTGATAAGCAGCATTTTAATAGATATCATGTAATTTAAGTTTTTGCGTTATTTAAGTGATTATTTTGAATTACTTTGCATGTTTCTTAAATTTTATAGAGATGTTACTTGTTATGTAAGTTCTTTTTTTTTAATAAGTGTTAAACACGCTTCAAGAATTGCTTAAATTTAGCATGCAAAAAGATACAGTTCTGGGCGGTAACCTTTCGTTTGAGATATACAAATTGATTAGCCGTTACAAAAGAAAATTACGTGGAATTCGCATTTAGATATATGAATACAATTTTACAAATAATTTAATTAAATAAGCGAATTTTAAGATAAAAAACAAGATTAGCTTAGGAAACCAGCACCTTTTATGTTTTCTGTCGGTCAAATGTAAACAAATACATTCAGAAGAAAACTCACCACCGAGAAATCTGAAAAGAGGGCTGCATTATATGATTAAGAACTCACTACAAAAAGAATATCTGAATATCAGTAAATGATATTTTTATGGATAAACTTGCATAAATTGTGTGTCTGCCCAGCTCCTTATCAATTCAGTAAAGATCGGCTACGATGATTCAAGAACCATGGATAGCCTCAGAGAACATGGTAACGGGACTAAAGTCACTGTCACATTACACACACATAGCGAGTGCAACAAACAAGGTGAGGACTGTTATATTGGTAAGGAAAAGTATACATATATTAACATTAATTTCTCCTCATATGGCCTGACAGGGGTGTATGTAAATGATGATAAGAATGAGACACTGCCTTTTGAATCCTATACCTTACGATGATGAAGCGCCAGCAGCGGACCCCTGGTGTTGAACTCTGACACCAAGCGCACGTCAAGGTATGTGGGAGCAGCGATACCAACAGGGAAGAGTCATTATTAAACTTTATGCTTCTAAACAATCTTACTTTTGCTAACAGAGCGGAGGAACCAATTAATACGGGTACTACCTCAAATAATCTTCTAGATGTAACACTATATACTAGTACAAGAATCAAGATTAAAGATTGAAAAGTGCTTCTAATATACTCGTTTTCGTAAGATTTCAAGTAAAATTAACAGCTTTTAATAAAAGTGAACCTTACCGAAATCCTAAGATCACTAACAGGAATCTGAACAAGAAAGAAAGAAATTAACCACATTCAAAGCATGTGGTTCAACCTCTGAACTGGAAAAGGTGACGTCACACTTACGAATATTCTCAGTACAATATATATCATCGCATGCCCTCCCTCACATGCAAAGCGAGGTTCGAAGTCACCTTGAAGCTCGGATCACGTAGGCGCAGTGTTTATGAACTCTACAAACTGGTCAAGATAACCAAAAGAGATTCATCAAAGCAAAAGGGAGTCGTGGAAGAGCTTCTGCGGCAAATTAGAAAAGACTACCAAATTGGCTATGCTTAGGAAACTATTACCCATCACCTTGCTACCCCTAGACTAATACACAATAAATGTGGAGAATGGACTGGTTTCAGTGAGAAATCACTGGAAGACCCTGTCAACTCAAAACACATCTTCCAGGATGTAGGGACGCTACTAACTTCTTATTTAATTGAAATAATTCAAAATGCTTACATTAGGGACAAGATGTAATCGGCTAACCATCGAAAGCTCAACACGGAAGGTAGGGTAGATCCACTGAGGCAGCAGCCCACTCGTTAACTTTAAATACAGATAAAGTTTTAGAGGATTAGGAATATGACCTGGGCGCCTTTCTTAACATAAGTGGAGCGTTCAATAATGTATCCAATGGTGATATTGTTAATAGTCTGGTAGCAGCCGGGATGGAACCCGCCATCATAACATGGATGACAGCTCTACTAAACTGCAGGAGGTTTAACGCAGAATGAAACGAAACCAGATTGCTGAGAGTAATTCGAACTGCAACTTCTCAACTGTCGCCTCTCTTGTGGTTCATTGTAGCAAATAAGCTTCCGAAAAAATTTGAAGGAAAAGCACCAAAACTTATAGCTTATGTAGACGACAAAGCTAAACGAGTGTCACGCCGCACAAATACGCCCATGAGCGTATTTGCCTCTCAAAAATTACGACTCTGTGTAGAGAGAGAAAAAAAACCATCGTAGATGGCGTCTTTTTTTAATTACTTTCAGGTTTTTTGTATTTTAGTAATTGTTTTGTAATAAATTTAACTAGTTCTGAGAAGTAAAGTTCTTGTTTTTGTTGCGTGTCCCGATCACTCCTTATTTATAAAAACATATTCCGTTAGACAAATGCAAAGTATTTTTACACATTTCGTAAAAAGCCATTTTGTTCTTAATAAAGTTCGCAAGCAGTTATGCGATTTAATAAGGACAGATTGCTATTTAAAACCAGTAACGAAAGTAGTTTTACTGAAACGTGTTTTTCTTTGCAGAGATAAGGCAAAAATAATACTTTTAGTTTTAATATCAATCAATTTAAACCTGGTTCTTTTTTTATTGTATCGATATGGGAAAAGATAAGTACTACGATCCGAAAACTCGAGAACGTATTAAATATTTAGTGAAACTGAATGCTTCCAAAACACTGTTTGAACAAGCAGTAAATTGGGTTTCCCAGATTGAAACACGCGACAAGAAGTCAAAAATAGCGTTGTTTGTCAAGAAAATATTGTTTGCTATGTTAAGAAAAACCCATTCATTTCGTCAAAACTTATAAAAAGTGATTTGATATTGATGTTGATTCATCAACTAACCGCAAAGTACTTATAAAGGAAAATCTGAAGAGCCGAAGCAAGAGAGAAGGGCCTATGTTGTCAAAAAAGGACGTGCAACAATAGCTTAAGTTTGCCAAAGGACATGTCCTTTGACCTAAAGAAAAATGATGTAACATTCTCGGGTTTGACGAAACAAAAGTCAACTTATTTAATTCTAATCGAGGTATTCATTATGTAAGAAGTCCGAATAATGCTGCCTATAACCCTATGTACACGATAAAGTCCGTTAAATATGTTGGCGGAAACATTATGATTTAGGAATCGTTTTTATACAATGGTCTGGGGTCGTTGCATGGGATACAGCGGACTATGAAAGCAACCGATAATGGGGCAATACTACAAGAATTTATGCTACGGTGCGATCAAGACAATATGCCACTTAGATGGATATTTATGCAGGACAACGACCCTAAAAACACGGCCTAGTTGATTCTATGCCAAAACGGTGTTAATCAATTTTAAAAATCATAAATCACTCCTTTTTCCACATGCTTAAAAGTGATCAGCGATGGAATTCAAACGTAATAGTGTGATTGCTTTATATTTAGCGGAAAACCCCCGCCAGCAATTGTTCGTGAGCTCAAACAACTTAATGTGAATAAAGTTTTTGTTTATCGCACCATCACTCATCACAATGATACTGGTAGCATTGCAAAACGCCATGGAGGTGGTCATCAAAAGACTGCAACGTCACGTGAGACGGTTCGGAAAGTGAAGAAGCGACTTGAGCGAAATCCACAACGAAGTGCCAAGTGTCAAATGGCTAAAGAACTGAAAATATCCGACTGCAACATCCGACGTCAAGCCTTACAAGTTCCAAGAAGCCCATGATCTCACACCGAAACAGCAACAAATAAGACTTGAGAGAGCGAAGCAGTTGGCCACCAGGAGGCAGCACTCGCAACAAATAATAGTTTGGTCCGCTGTCACCGCAGATGAGCGCTCTCCAATTGCTTTCATCGAGCCTGGCGTCAAAGTAAATGCGACGTATTATCAGGAAAGTGTTCTGGAGACTGCTTTGAAGCGGTGGGCAAACAAACGTTTCGGTCCCAAACCATGGACGTTTCAACAAGACTTAGTACCTTCGCACAAAGCGCGAGTGAACCAAGAATGGCTGAAAAACAACGTTCCGAACTTCATTACGACCACACAATGACTTTCGGATTCACCAGATGCGAATCCAATAGATCATTCTCTCTTCGACCTTTTGGAGGGAAAGTTCCGAAGTAAAAAATACACCAGTCTCGAGATGCGGAAGAAAGCCATTGTCTGTGAGTGGGCCAAAATACCGGAAAGTCACATTCGGGCGCTTGCGATTCGTTTTTTGACCATCTCAAGGCCATAGTGAAGGCAATAGGTGATCATATCGAGCAAAAGTGAATTGGTCCTGAATTTATGATAATTTTTACACATTTTTTACTTTAAAATAAATAAAAATAGTTTTCCAAACCGAATGTATGGCTTTTTGAATTGGTTACACGTACATATCGTCTTTGAAAATATATGCAAATAATATACAAAACATAGTAAAATATGCGTAAAACTGTAAAAAAAAACTTATTTTAAATTTGTTCGCAATAAATTTGATTAGTTGTTTGCTGTTAATTTTCCCACATTTCTGTATGCATTAACTGCAGACCTCTGTCCTTATTATTTTTCACATAACTGTATGTACATATATTTGTTTCTACACAACAAAAGTGTTCCAAGAAATGAAATAAGTGATGAGATTGCCAAAATTGCCATCCGCTTGATAACCGAATCAGTCCAGGAACTAAGCAGATCGTTGAAAACTATAAACAACAAAATGTCTAAAAACGATGAAAGACGGATCAAGATGAGGTCTTAGAGTCTTGCAGAATCCCTAACTCATTATATACAGTAAAAAACCTTTGCTTTGTTTACATACATACATATACTCAACTCTGGAAACTCTTTTTGCTACTTTCATGGTAATTAGGGTGTTGTGTTAGTATTTAAGCTACATATAAATTTTAAAGTTTGATAAGCAGCATTTTAATAGATATCATGTAATTTAAGTTTTTGCGTTATTTAAGTGATTATTTTGAATTACTTTGCATGTTTCTTAAATTTTATAGAGATGTTACTTGTTATGTAAGTTCTTTTTTTTTAATAAGTGTTAAACACGCTTCAAGAATTGCTTAAATTTAGCATGCAAAAAGATACAGTTCTGGGCGGTAACCTTTCGTTTGAGATATACAAATTGATTAGCCGTTACAAAAGAAAATTACGTGGAATTCGCATTTAGATATATGAATACAATTTTACAAATAATTTAATTAAATAAGCGAATTTTAAGATAAAAAACAAGATTAGCTTAGGAAACCAGCACCTTTTATGTTTTCTGTCGGTCAAATGTAAACAAATACATTCAGAAGAAAACTCACCACCGAGAAATCTGAAAACAGGGCTGCATTATATGATTAAGAACTCACTACAAAAAGAATATCTGAATATCAGTAAATGATATTTTTATGGGCGATATATTGCACACTATGGCATTTAAATCACCTATTAGTAAATAATATATGTCATAAATAAATAATTTCCTTTTATATTAAGCAATAATATTTATAGTTTTTGTTATTTAATAAAATAAATTTGCTAAGTATTTACTACCTTAATTTATAGCGCACTGCGTTGCTACAACTGAAAATCTACGATGGCCGCTATTCACCCCCCCTAAAGCTACCACGAAAAGGTTATCTACTGTATATACTGTGTCCCTAAATCATGTACAAGGAAGTGGATGGAAAACTCACAAGGTTCTACTCACACGGTCTCGAAAAGACTGAATGACGGTTGTTGGCCTAGTCACAGGTCACAATTTACTGACTGCACATGCCAGCCGTTTAGAAATCATTAACGATAACACATGTAGAAAGTTCAGGGAATTAGGTAAGAGCGAGACGCTACATCTGGCATTAAAAAGTACCAGCAAAACAACAGTAAATAATATTATTAATAAAGGCAACAATATGAATGAAATTAGTATGATTGATGAAAGATTAGCAAAGAAATTGACGGATAAGTAATTGAAAATGAAAAATGAAAAAAAAAAAAAAAATAATAATATGCAAAATCCAAGGTTGAGAAGTGAGAAAATATTGGAATGTTATTAGATTAATAAATGACGAATGCACCGCAACCTTAGATTCATTGTGACGATTTCTGGAACGGAGATTAAATGGAATGTGACAGAAATTGAAAGTTATGTTGGTATATTACTATATCTTGCTGAGATAAATAATCCAGCATACAAAGTGGTATGGGCACAAAAATTCAAACTGATTGTCAAAGCAACTCAAACTCCAGTTTTACCAAGGAAAAGGGGACACCCTTCATCAAACGGTACCAACATCATTTACCCTTTCTATGCATTCTGATTCGGTTTGATATAAAAGAGCATATTATGATAAACTTAAAAAATCTACACAATTTCATAAATTTGGTCACTGTTAGAGTGAGGAGTAAAAAGGATGCATGCTATGCCTCACTGGTTATTGCAGTTAAAGCAAAGTCTATTCGTCATAATTCCCGTGTTGCTGTATGGTGCAGAGGCTTGGATGATGTCAATAACGGATGAGTCGACGTTGCGAGTTTTCGAGAGAAAAGTTCTGCGAAAGATATATGGTCCTTTGCGCGTTGGTCACGGCGAATATCGCATTCGATGGAATGCTGAGATATACGACGACATTGACATAGTTCAGCGAATTAAAAGACAGCGGCTACGCTGGCTAGGTCATGTCGTCCGGATGGATGAAAACACTCCAGCTCTGAAAGTATTCGACGCAGTACCCGCCGGGGGAAGCAGAGGAAGGAAAGACCTCCACTCCGTTGGAAGGACCAAGTGGAGAAAGACCTGGCTTCGCTTGGAATATCCAATTGGCACCACGTAGCGAGATGAAGAAACGACTGGAGCGCGGTTGTTAACTTGGCTATAATCGCGTAAGCGGGGTTAACGCCAATTATGAAGAAGAAGAACATATTCGTCAAGACTAACACAAATCTGTCCTCAATAATTTTTTAGGTGTTCTGATTTTAATTCGGGCATGAGAGGGTTAACTGAAATTCTTTTCAGTGCTACAAGAAATCTGAGTTTTTAGTTGTTAAAAAATTTTAAAGTGTAATGTTTAATTCAGTGTAAAAGTCTTTTATGTGAAATCTCATGGCTTTGGAACTACCAATCAACTGCAGCCACAATATTGTCCTGACATTCTTATGTTAAAACCACGCCTAATTACATACAAATATCAAAATTTTGAATTTCCCCGGACTCTTTCACTTTACAGTATTGTTTGTACATCAGACACCGGAAATAGGCTGAAAGTCATTCCATACTTTATACAAAAATGGTTCAATCAATTTCCAATCCGCAGATACCGAGTATTTGGGCCTCAGTATATTGGTGACTTTAAAACGGAAATTAGTCTGTGATATTATATTGGATATACTAAAGTTTAATGCCGAAAGTGTATGAACTTGGTTCACCAATTGCCCCAGGTAACAAATAACATACATTTTGGTTATGTAGGCGTCCTTATGTTCTTCCTTTATCTGATGATGATTTCCTTTTATTTTATTAACTTCTTCCCTATATTCTCTATATAAAAACAACATTTACAATACTTAGAACAAGTGTATGGGAATATTATTTAATACAAAACACATATGCAGGTCCTTGTGGCATTTACTACAGTGGCCATATAAAGGAGCGCAAGTACTATCATTCACTCCGGGGAATTAACGCCTAGCCACCATCCGCATCAAAGCGAGGTCTTCAACATATCGCTGATTTGCGCCCACGCCCCGAAGGAAGAGAAGGACGTTGTGACCAAAGATTCCTTTTATGAGCGCTTGGAGCACACCTATGAGAGCTGCCCCGCCACGATGTCAAAATCGTGCTTGGCGACTTTAACAACAGGGTGGGCAAAGAAGGTATCTTTGGCATTACGGACGGTAAATTCAGCCTCCACGAGGAAACATCACCAAATGGGTAGAGGCTGATCGACTTAGCCGAGGCCCGCAATATGGTCATCTGTAGTACTAGATTCCAGCACAAGAAAATACATCAAGCTACCTGGCTATCTCCGGATCGAAAAGCCACCAACCAGATCGATCATATTGTGATAGACGGAAGAGCCAGCGTTCCAGCACTCTAGACTTGCGTACGCTCCGAGGTCCTAACATCGACTCGGACCACTATCTCGTTGCAGCCAAAATTCGCACCCGCCTCTGTGCAGCAAAAACGCACGTCAACAAACACAAGGAAGGCTCGACATCGAGAAGCTGCAATCATAACAGACAGCCGAACAAATTTCTACTCGGCTTGCACTCCTGCTCTTTGAGAGCACTTGTCAACAATTCGGTATAAGGGAACTATAGGACGGCCTTTCAAACTCCTTACGTGCAGCTGTAACCGAAACCATTGCTTTTCGGAAAGTGCTAAAGAACAGCTGGTACGACGAGGAGTGCCGTGTCGAATAGCAATTACCCGCCTGAAGAACAAAGCGACGGGGCGCCGATGGATTGCCGGCCGAGCTATTCATACACGGCGGCGAATAACTGATAAGGAGCATGCATCAGCTTCTTTGTAAATCCATAAAAAGGGAGACCCCACAATCTTTCCAACTGCTGTGGGAAAAACCTCTTTAGCATCGCGTATAAGGTTCTATCGAACGTATTGTTTGAAAGATTTTTATCTTCCCACCGTCAACAAACTGATTGCACCTTGCAAGTTCTTGATAAGTGTGGCTTTAGACCTGGCAAATCAACAGGCGACCAGAAACGAGGTATGACAATTATGTAATGAGACTGATTCAATAAAAACCGTATATTTGAAAATTATTCTACAACTCTACCATCCCCTTCAGAGTAGTCCCTTTGGGCTGCTATACAGCGATTCCAGTGCGTTTTCCATGCTTCGTAACATTTCTGGAACGCTTCGACTGGGATGTCTGCGAGTACCCTCGTCATTGCCGCCTGGATGTCCGTAATCGACTCAAAATGGGTTCCTTTGACCACCGATTTTGTTTTAGGAAACAAAAAAGTCACAGGGTGACATGTCGGGCGAATAAGGCGGCTGTTGCAATCCGGCTATCCCTTTAGAGGCCAAATACTGGGACACGCTGAGGGCGGTCATTATGCTGATTTTGCTCCTCAGAAAGGTTCTTTGGAACCATCTTCGCGCACAACTTTTTCATCCCAAAATCGTCGTTCCCAAGCCAACATTCGAACTATTAAACGCAGATCTTCACGGATTTATGCGCGAACACGCTGCGCATTCGCGTCAGTCCACTTCGACTGGCCACTCCGCGCCTCGTCTTCCATGCTTTCACGCCCCTTCTTAAACTCTTTGTGCCATCGAAACACCTGGGAACGAAAAAGATCACTATCACCATACACTCTTACAATTTAAGCGTACGTTTACGAAGCTGTTTCCCCCAATCTGGCGCAAAATTTTGTCGCGACGCGTTGCTCATCGTTTTTCCATTTTCGTGACGAGCACTATAAACACACGTCTACTCAACTTGACGAAGCAGGCGAACTAAACAAGCTAGAGCGATAGTACATATATCAATGGAGAGGAGAGGGATGCCGAAAAAAGAGAAAGGGAATTTCACGGTCACAAATTTACCACCAGCGTACATATATCAATGGAGAGGAGAGGGATGCCGAAAAAAGAGAAAGGAAATTTCACGGTCACAAATTTACCACAAGCGCGGCAATAAAACCAGTATCATTACTTAATTGTCAAACCTCCTAGTCACCATGCGCCAAATCTTGGAAAAGACCCGTGAAAGGAGAATCGACACACAACACCTCTTCGTCGGTTTCAAAGCTGCTTTCGACAGCACGAAAACGAGCTGCCTTTATGCCGCGATGTCTGAATTTGGTATCCCCGCAAAACTACTACGGCTGTGTAAGCTGACGTTGAGCAACACCAAAAGCTCCGTCAGAATCGGGAAGGATCTCTCCCAGCCGTTCGATCCCAAACGAGGTTTCAGACAAGGCGATTCCCTATCGTGCGACTTCTTCAATCTGCTGCTGGAGAAAATAGTTCAAGCTGCAGAGCTTAATCGATCAGGTACAATCTTTTAAAAAAGTATACAGCTACTGGCGTATGCTTTTGATATTGATATCATCGGCCTCAACACCCGCGCCGTTAGTTCTGCTTTCTCCAGGCTGGAAAAGGAAACAAAGCAAATGGGTCTGGCAGTGAACGAGGGCAAGACGAAATATCTCCTCTCATCAAACAAACAGTCATCGCACTTGCGACTTGGCTTTCACGTCACTGCTGACAGTAATAACTTTGAAGTTGTAGATAATTTCGTCTACTTAGGAACCAGCATAAACACCATCCACAATGTCAGCCTGGAAAGCAACGCAGAATTACTCTTACCAACAGGTGCTATTTCGAACTGAGTAGGCAATTGAGAAGTAAAGTCCTCTCTCGACGACCAAAGTCAAACTCTATAAGTCACTTATTATTCCCGTCCTGCTATCCGGTGCAGAGGCTTGGACGATGACAACAACCGATGAGTCGACGTTGCAAGTTTTCGAGATAAAAGTTCTGCGAAAGAATTATGGTCCTTTGTGCGTTGGCCACGGCGAATATCGCATTCGATGGAACGATGAGCTGTACGAGATATACGACGACATTGACATAGTGCAGCAAATTAAAAGACAGCGGCTACGCTGGCTAGGTCATGTTGTCCGATTGGATGAAAACACTCCAGCTCTAAAAGTATTCGACGCCGGGGAAGCAGAGGAAGAGGAAGACCTCCACTCCATTGGAAGGATCAAGTGGGGAAGGACCTGGCATCGCTTGGAATATCCAATTGGCGCCACGTAGCGAAAAGAAGAAACGACTGACGCGCTGTTGTTAAGTCCACTACAATTGCGTAAGCGTTGTCTGCGCCAGTAAAGAAGAAGAAGAAGACTATAATTTCTGTGCAACCAAAGTTAATACATTTTTTGATTTAATGTTGATTACATTTACTATTTTACCTGTACGTGTCTTGTAACAAATATTTTCGGCCTAGTAATACTTCCAAAAAGATTAATTTGTTTTGTTGTTGGTTGGTTACATCGATTATACCTGAACTCACAATGGGTGATAGCTTTGATAGACATGTTTGTTACTCTTATGTCGTGCGTAAATACAGCGTTTATCAATAGAGATGACGTGATTTTGACAGCTTGTGATGGCCATCTTTGTTTATGAACTTGTGTCAAATTTTGTCAGTATGTTCAGAAGGATCTTCTATTTCATCGTGTCATGTTTTACTTGGTACAAGATTATTATGGAAATTGACGTTTCTCACTGACTACTGTAATGGAAAAATCATATTCTCAAACCAGGCCCATTTCGAGAAATGGTCAAGTCAAATGACTAAGATGATGCGATTTGATACCTCCAGACATATAATTCTTTGAAAAATCAAAGGTTTACGCAACGCTCGAAAAACTCGAAGACAACATTCAGCGGACTATAGCAGAAATGCTGCACAGCGTCATCGAAAATTGGCGTAAACGGGTTGAGGAGTTATGAAAACCATGGTAGCCATTCGGAAGACATTTTTTTTTAATCTTAAATGGCATAAAATTATCTTCATAACAAAAAAGAAAAGAAACAGAACACATTTTGACATTTTATTGTTGTTGTTCCCTATACATGGTATCTTTCTTACATTTTCGTAGTTATTTATTTGTGTATTGTATTTATCGTTTTTGAATTCTTGCTTCTTGTTGGCATACAGCATATGGAAATCAAAGGCATACATATATACGGTTTATATTTGCATACAAACGGATACATTCACTCACACTTACGGACATGAGCATATGTGCTACCTAATATGCGTTGTTCTTTTATATGTAGTCAGGTGAAAGCCTTTACGTATGCTGCACGTTTGCGTGTGCAATTAAACATTTTGTGTAATTCTGAGTATGCCTACCCATACTTGCATGTATGCAGTTTTTAAATATACGCGAAAGCATATATATGTGTATGTATATATGTTTGCATTCAAACGAAATTTATTTAGACATTAATAATTTACCGTTGCATTTACATATATACAATTTCACTATTTAAGTGATATAGCTTACACCTGAACGAGTTTCTACTATATAATTCCAAGTATCTTACTTAATTTTTCTGTTATGCAAAGATCAAAGTAGGTTTATGTCTTTATTTTGGAACACTTTCTGCCGCTTATTTTGTGTCAGAAAACTGTTTTTCATACTTTTAAGGTTGCTGCTGCTCCTGCAACACAAGCTCTCCACTTGATATATTCAAACGCGCATGTATTGTCACATTTTTGTGTACTTTTATTTCGAAATGCGTGTGAAAATTACCGAGTACGAAGGAGTAAGTAAACAGGCGAACCAATCGACGAAAGTTGGCATTGCGGCGGTCACTGCTGACTCTAACGATTGCAAACCATGCGCACAACACAGTACGACCGTTGTAACTACAGCAATTACAACGGCAACGACAAAACAGACAATAACAACGTTTTAACTGCTAAGCAGGACATATACCGAGGTAAACACAGTTTCAACCGCACACAATAACAATATACGAACGTGAGAAGCAGAAAAATAGGGACCAATGTTTATGTTGAAACATTTCCAACTAAAAACAGTCATTTGAAATATATGAGATAAAAGTTATCACAACATTGGAAACACTCACTCTGTGGTTATCGTTTTAGTCACAACATGCAAGCTCTTATGCAAATAAGTAGAGGCAACACATCCTTTTGACGTTTCTAGCCTTTAAACCATGTTTACACAATACAATTACGAGTTTATGTATCATACCTTATATGTATATACATACATATGCATATGCATGTATTTTCACTTTTTTAAGTGAATATATTATATACATATATATATTTACTTAGTGATGAAGGCCATTTATATATATTAGTCCATCATTCTCCTTTTATTATTTTTGTTGATATAATTTTTACACTTCTTTCTTTTCAAATAAACTATTCACAGGGTTTCAACATACAAGCGCCAATACGAATTAAAGATTACGTTTTAAATTGCTTTTCTCAACCGTTTTTTTTAGCAATATTTTATAAAATATTTCGTATTTTTCGCCACCGACCGCACATCTAAAACCTTCCGTTCCTGTGGTAATTTTCGAAAGTAAGTCTAAATCCAACTGAGTTTCGATAGCACGCGCAACTTGACATGCGCTCTGATGGGGTCGAAGAGCAAAATTTCAGAAGCTAAATAACGATTAGTAAAACAAAATCAGCATATTTGAAGAAGCTCACCAACCCTTAGCAGTACCCAATACTATGTAACTACTACTCGCCAACTACCCTTCGACATGTGCACAACCCCAGCACGAGCAGCGGACACTTTAGGAAAGCACTGGAGACAGGCAAAACTACAAAAGCAACCAGGTTTATAATATGCATACATACATATATATGTATGTTGTATGTTTATGTACACTCTGCAGTCGAACCAAATAATTATAAGTTGCTTTAGTGATAAAGGGTACCACAGGTCTAACTAGTCAACCAACCGGAATGCTATTTTTCACATGTTGTTGTACTAAAATAAGTCAATTGTGATTTTCAGATATAATATAAATAATGTAGAGAGAAACAACAAACATTTCTTAAATGAAATAGTGCTAAACAAAAAAACAAACTAGTCGGACATCAGTTTGCAACAAGTAAAGCTGGTCGGGCATTTGGCTACACATCCGACTTATACAAATTTCAGAACAATTTTCTAATAGGCTATTTTATTTGACCAGTAATTTTTCCGCTTAATGAAGGTAGAAAAAGTTAGTATATTTTTCAACTGCTATGAATGGTATACTTCTGGCCGTAAGCTAATACATAGCTAGTTTTCTTGTTCTTAAAAAAGCAAAACTTTAGGCATTTTATAACTAGTTGATTTAGCTGCGGGGTATCTACTTATACATTTACTTAAGTGCACACCCGTTTAGGTATGCATGGTTACTCGCAGAAATTTCGACGAGTAACATCAATTTGTTTGTGTTGAAACTGGTCGTGTGCGGAAGTGTAGCATAATGACAGGCGAAAGAAAATTATAAAGTGTGTAATAAAAAAAACCTTTAACGTTAAACCTGGGTGTGCAATAAATCAATGTTAAACCGTTGGCATACGACACGGCGAAATATAGTCGTCAGTTGGTAAACATTTCATATGCACATAAATAAAGACACTTCCTTCTGCAGCACAACGAATTTGTCTACGAGTATGTTAGGCTTTATTGTAAAATTCTTGTTGAATTATGAAATCTTATACGATCTTCCAATACTCTCATTGGCGCATTTAACACGAGTCTACTCATCATATAACAAATAAGATCTTTCTGTTAAAGCTCATGGTTAGGTATAATAAATAATAGTTATGCACGTATGTTTGTATTTACGTACGAATACATGCAGAAAAACGTGATAGATATACAAGGGGTACGAATGCTTGCTTTCATACTTTCTTCCAAATGTGACCCAATAATTTTCAAGTATTAATGGTTAAAGTTAAAGTTGTCTTCATATCGAAACCAGGAACGGAAAGCTGCTCCTGGCCAAAATCTGACAGACCAATCAGCTTAACATCCTTTTCACTAAAAAGTATGGGCAGGATCACCGACGATCTCATCAATCGACAAATTCCATCCAACGGTTTTGAATTTAGACGGTACGCGTCGGTTGACAGCGCTCTACATGAATTTCTTGGGACACTCGAAAGCTCTTTAGTGAATTCACCTTAGCGGCATTCATTAATATGGAAGGAGCATTATACAACTCTAGTACGGCTGAACTGATATCAGCTATCACCATTGCTTATACCGGAACATAGAAAGGGACCTTGATAACCACGCCAGCTGGGCGAAAGGTTACGGCCTAACTATGAATCCTTAGAAAATTCACAGGACGGACAAAAATAACGAAATTAAATCTTTAAGGAGTTCCCCCCTATTTCACCATCGAGCTCTTTTAAATATCTTGGATTTATCATAGATAAAAAACTAAGCTTGAGAGAACACATTAAGAACAGGGCTTCTAATGCCCCTCGAACGTGGAAGCTGCAAAAGAGCTATTGCCCCAAAGGAGGGTTTACGATCCCACGTGCGGTGTTGTGGAGGACGACATTATCGAAGTAGAGTTTGCTGGGTGCTGCCGGCCCAAAAAAAAACTACATGAACAAAGATTATGGAGGGAAGGAGATTATCCTCGATATCAGGCGAATACATATGATTGCGAAATATAGTATGGTGCAATGCTTATGGCCAGCTGCGTCACTACGGGCATTGTATCATACTGTTTGGTAATGAACTCGGACTCAATTGGCGATGCGACCGAAAAAAGGATATCCACGAGGAATTAAATAAAATGTTTTCATTCCCCAGTACATAAGAATGAATTAATGGTTCTGGGGTCGACAGTTCTATTGGCGAAATCTACATGTATACCGACTGATGAAAGGATGAAATAGGAACAGAAGCGGGCTTCTTCTAGAGTAACTCATACTCAGAGGGAAGTTTCAAAATAAGTGACTAGAATTCGTGCTTTGAGGCCATTGGTATAACAGAACCAAGTAGACTTCTGCCTTAACCAACAAGACCATAAACCTTCTAGTGGTTATGCAAGCAGGCCCTACTCGTATATACCCTTAGTAGATAGCTCGGTTAACTTCATCTGGGCATACCATAAAGTTAAAGGGCAAGTGTGGATGGGCGGCAGATCAAAAACCTTATACTTCTACTCAAAAGGGACCTTTGTAATATTGTTAGGGTTATTACGGAGCACCTACCTTAAATATAAAGCCTAAAATGATGCCTAAGTGCGACTGCCTGGGGTCTGTCGCTCTTGCGCCCAACTTTCCAACAAAAAACCAAAAAAGTAAGAGGAACTTTCTTGTACCCGAACTCAAGACTTTTATGTGACAACTAGTTTTATTTTAGTGACTTACAAATATAAAGATGCAGTCAGACATTGGAAAAAAATTCGACCATCTAAATCAAGAACGATGAAAAGTTTTTGTAAGAGCAGTCACTCTTGGAAATTAGTTTATTAATTTTAATTTTAATTTTCAAGCGACTCGCTATATAAATGTGTATAAACCTTTTTACTACTCTTCTACCGATGTTGCGTGCTGGGTTTGGGACCCGCTACGTAGAAACCAAGCCCCATGAAAAGGAAACAACAGCTTCGGATGAACGACCCTACTTTTGATGACGACCACACAAACGTAAGAAAGACATACATTGGAGTGCACAAATGAATACATAATTCATTTCTTTACTTTTCTGAACGATATCTCTTAAATGTCCGGCTACTTAATTGGGAAGGTGTCGATGGCCATCTGGTTGATGTCCTTGTAAAAGTAAAGGCTGACTTCACCGCCGTCCAAGACATGCGATGGACGGGACAAAGACGGAGACGAGTAGGCGCTTGTGACATTTACTACAGCGGCCACATAAAAGAGTGCACATTCGGAGTGGTATTCGTGGCGGTAGAAAGACTCAGTCATCGTGTCCTGGCAATCCCTACGGCGGATGAGCATCTACCCACAATCCGCAACAGATCAAAGATTTTTCAACAATACACTGTTTTGCGCCCACGCCCGAGGAAAGAGAAGGACAATATGACCAATAATACCTTTTATAAGCGGCTGAAGCGCGCTTATGACAACTATGTACTCTCACCACACTGTAAAAATTGTGTGTCACGATTTTAATGCCAGGAGGGCCAAAGAATGCATATTTGGTACAACAATTGGAAAATTCAGCCTCCATTGCGAAAACTTTCAAGATGGGTCAAGACTGATCGATATCGCAGGGACCCGAATTGTGGTTGTTCGTAGTAATCGATTCCACAACATGAAAATTCATCCAGCTACTTGGCTGTCTCCGGATTGAAAAGTTCGTAACCAAAACGATCATGTTGTGATAAATGAATGACACTTATCCAATGTCCGTTACGTGCTTTCGCCCCAATAACCTAACATCAACTCGGACCTGTATCTTGTTGTAGCGAGAAGCAACGCCCGCTTCTGTGCAGCACTGAACTCCCGTTAACAAATGCAGGGAAGGTATGACATCGAAAGCTACTATCACAACCAACAGCGAATCATTTTTGTACTACTTTCTGCCCTCTGAGAGCACTCATCAGCAACTCAGTGGAACTGTATGAGGGCATTGCAAGATTCTTATATACAGCTGTAAGCGAAACCATTGGTTTTCGCAAGAACGCGTATGTAGACTAAAAAAGAAAGAAACCGGAGTGAGAGAGAAAACGGAATGAATAGCTTGAGAAGCTGACCGACAATGCTCAAAAATTCTACGAAAAGAGACGACAATTAATATTTGATTTCAAGAACGGAGCTTACTCTTATAGGGTCCCAAAGTGGTGATCTAGTGGCTGATATTCAGAACATACTGAAATTATGAAAGGAACACTTCTTCATCCTGTTGAGCGGCACTGATGGTGTAACAACTCGAGGTAGCAAACCCGATGAAATAGATGTTCCATTGCCTGACTATGATGGGGTTCGAATAACAATTACCCGCCTGAATAACAACAAAGCGGTAGGGGCCGATAGACTAACAAGGTGCATGCATTAGCTTGGCAATATATGGTCGGATGAAAGCATGCCCGACGAGAGAAGGTACAATCTTCTATAAGAGTATCAAACAAACAGTCATCGTATTCGCGACTTGGCTTGCACGTCACTGTTGATGGTCATAACTTCTAAGTCGTAGGTAATTTCGTATATCTTGTAGCCAGTATCAATACTAACAACAATATCAGCTTTGAAATCCATCGCAGAATCGACCTTGCCAACAGATGTAGGCAATTGAAAAGTAAAGTCCTCTCTCGATGAACATATACCAAACTCTACAAGTCCCTCATCGTTGCCGTCCTTCCATATGGTGCAGAGGCATGGGCAACACATTATCTGATGAGTTGACCTAAGAAGTGATCGATAGAAAGGTGTTGCGGAAGATATATGGTCATTTTCGTATTGGCAACGGCGATTGCGTCAGTCGAAGGCACATTGAGTTTACTAGGTTTATCACGACTTTGACATAGTTCAGCGAATCAAGAAACATCGGCTAGGCTGGCTAACTCATGTTGTCAACATGGAAGAGAACACAGATAATGGTAAACCATATTATGCAAATTTATCGGGATTTTACAGAGTTTTATAATTTAGCCATTTCAAAATTATATTTTTCAAACCTCAACTCCTTCTTACTCTATTGCATTTGCTTTTGGTTACCACATTACACAACTCTTATATATTATGAGTATAGTTGAAGTAATGTTATAAAGTTAAAAGAAATTCTATATCAAAATCGACAGACAAGAAATGACGTATACGCTAGTTCGTATTGCACATAAGCATTAAACATTGATTTGAAGAGCCCTCGCAGTTGTGCGTGTTGTCCAAAGTGAGGAAACGAGCTCAAATCGCGCCGAATATTTAATGGAGGATATGACCCACTTGATCTTTTGGGAGCAATTATCTCGGGCTCCTAAAATCAGCGGTCTACAATACGGGATCATAAACGACTACGAATCGGCTTATAAAAATATTGCACATAAATTCAACATGCACTGTTCAAAGAAACCAAATGGATTAATATAAAACTCACAATTATAAAAAAAATAATAATCTCTGAATTTCAATTACATATCTCAGGGCTTCACCGACATTTTGAGTAAAAAGCATTAATCAACATGTTCAGAATTAAAGTGTCATAGTCCGATGTCGACTATTTTTAGATTTGGCATACCTTAGAGCAAATTTTGTGAGCGTGGTAGTACCCCGCTTGCGCCCGTCTGCAATCCAAAGCACTCCATTTTTCAAGGAACAAAAGTTAAAGTTTCATCACGATAAGAGACAAGGGGTCTCTCTTATGCAAAGTTGTTCAGAATGATTAGTAGAACAGTTCCCGCACACGCGCCATTTCGTTTGTGGCTCGCTGTTAAGCAACTCGGCCTAATAATATACATATAATTGTTTAACTATGTCTATCTCAATTAGTTTTAAGTGTTACAAAAAACCGTATGGTGAACGAAACTACGATGTTCTCGTTAATGTTAAGCTTGGTTTTTTGTTTTCGAATGGAAACAGTACTCGCATAATTATATTCTATATGCGTAATATAGGGAAAATTACATGTAGAATTTGTATTAAAGTTACTTTAAAATAAACTTTTCTAATATTCAAAAAAGCTAATGCTGCTACTACACAATAGCAGGTAGATTAAATAAAAAAAGGTATGAACAGGCTACCACAGTATTACGAGCATTCGGTTTTTGACTGTATCATAAAGGTTCGTATCCAGCTCTCAAGTAATTTCTAAAGCAAAAAAAATACATTATTTCTTCAAGTAGTTTTGACAGCTGGTTACGCATTGTGAATGATCCACGTTAGAAGAGCAAGAGAGAATAAACGAAGAAAATAAACTTTGTGCGTAATATGTATGTATGTATGTGTGTTGTAACATAAATATTTTCCTTGCGGTTTAAGGAATGTTGTTGATGATTGATAAGTTTTATACAACATTTCAAAATGAAATATAATTCATAATACAGACTTTAACTAACTTAGGACGAATTTAACGATTACTTTGAATTTCCTCCAAGAAAAAATTGTTTCTTCGCAAAACCAGGTTTGCCATGTTCGCATTTTATTGAAAAAAAGTATTAAAAATTAGTACTAGATTACTTTAGAGCTGCATACTAGCACAAGTAAATTTATCGCAGGAATGTTTCTTGACCGTTTCTTAAGCGTTTTTTATATGAAGTTTTTACATTTCTTGAGAGCTGGATACTAAGCTTAAAGTAGAGTTTTCAATGAAAAAACAATTTTAGGAGAGAATTTCTGATTGAAAACTTGGATTAGTTTTCGATATTAATCAAAATAAAGTGAAAAAATAAATATTTTAAATAAAATCAAAATATATGACAACTATACGAAAACTTTCTTATTTGCGAAAGTGTGCTAAAGTTAATGTTTTTACCGATATTTTTTGTGCACGGCACTGTTTCGATTTTCCCATATGTAATAAATAAAAATATTTAGAAGCGTAATGACCATTTTTAATTCCGTTTTTTGTTTGGTGGGGATTATATATTGTATTGATCATAATTTGACCTCGACACGTTTGAAACACAATGATTATAACAGCTAAATCCCTGATCCGCTTTTAACTAAAATTCTTTTTTTTTGAATATTTGGAAATTTTATAGAATATCTATGTTGATACAATAATAATCATTAAAACAAAGTTTTGTAGGCAAATCAATGATATGTAGCTCCTAAATTAGTTAGATTGGATTGCTTTAGGCAAATATTTTCATTCAATTTCTTTGTCAACTTTGTTTTTTCAAATTTTGTATACAGGTAACTTATTTAATATTCTGTTAACAATATTTTAAGGTACTAATCGCTTAACATTAGTTCATATTTACTTAGCTTTAAACCATTAAACCTATTCACAGAGTTAAAATTAATGTACATTTTACTAACTATAGTTGAGTAGTTTGCCTAAGACAGACATTAAAGGAAGCACACAAAATACTAACTTTAATAGAAAGGGAGAGAGAAAGAGTTAATAAAGAAAATAATTATATATATATGAATTACATTGACCACTTAACTAAATAATAAATATTTATAAAGAGAACATCAGTTAATTTAACATAGTAGTAGATCACCAGAATTGAAATACCATAATTTTATAATGCAATAATATATATTCATCCATACGGAATTCCTTGCTTTACTTCTGCTAGTTCAGCGTTTTTAATGCGGACCTAATAAGATGTGAACACTCACATAAGGAAGAAAAATAATCTAAGAAGTTAAATAAAATCACAGAAGAAGTTATTATATAAATAATAGCCATTTGATGTGCCCATTACATATATCAGCCTTAGAGTTGAGGACGAGAAAGCACGAAAGTAAAGACACCCATTGAGACCTATGTTACCGTCCAATATGTATATTTTTATTATTTTGTAAAACAAGCAATTCTATGCTTTTTTGTTGAATTTGTATATATTACGATTGAACAAATTATGTTGGACCCTAAATACCTTAACTTTATTGTCTTTAAATAACCTAAAACACAAAATGGTTTTCATTAAAAAAAATGCCTTCATAATCATACAGAACTCGTGCAGAGCACATTTGGTTTAACGGCACGACAATGCGCGATGTTAATTTCATCTCGACAACGACTGAACTATAGGGCGTAATGTTTTGAACAAATGCGCCAATGCATAACTGCACCACAGGGAAATCTTCTTGTATGCAAATGTCGTCTTGAAGCCAGACTCTTGGCCATTTTGAAGAAGCCAGCGACATATCAAAAAGCTGTTGTACACAACTTCATTGTTGCTGTACTAAAACCGTTCACTTGAATGACATTTAAATATTTTGATCATAGTGAAATTTTTTGTACACAAAATATATAAGTAGTAATAATTTGTTAAAAAATGATATATCAGAGCAGTTTCTGTATTCTGCCGGTAAAATAACTTAAGACTAGACTACAGCTGCCCAATGTCATCGGCAAAATTAAAAATGTTTTTAGTTTTGCGAAATGTGGTCATAAGAACTTGAGTATTTTAATATTTGACAGATGCTGCCTGTCACTTGTCGTCATCTATGTGTTCCATGTATCAGGGTATTGGTGTCATCAACTTGCACAATTGTGCCAGCGATAAAGACTCGGCTTTGGCAGGTGCACACTTGGAACGATTGGAACGACCAGATTGAAATTCTACCAAAAATATATATGTGAACGGAGGAATTTGTGAAAATTCAATGTATAGCAATTTAAATGTAAATGTTGTGCAAATTTATGCATCAAATTATTAATTTTCAGTGGAAAATTATTGGAAACATTTATTAGTTGATAGATATTAAGCTCATATCCCTTTATTTTGTATTGAAAGTTCAAATTTTAATGTACCATAAAATCATAAAAATAGTCATAATAAACTGTTTCTCTATAAATTAAACGAATATACAATAATTTTTATCGTAATAAATGTTGGGTGTTTTAGTTTGAACTCACCAAAATTATTATTTTTTCCGAATGGCTACAACGGAAAATTTCTGACTCTGGAATAAGTTGGGCACCTTTTTATCCCTGATTGTGATATTAAATGCCCACCATTTATGTATACGATCAAGAATGATATACATACTATCTTTCTCTTTTTTATTCTTGGTTTAAAATACAAATAAAAGAACTCTAACTCCCTCACTTTCTTCTTTAATCTTTCATTACATCATTCTTTTTTCTATGACTACTAGTAGGTACATTGTTTTGAATTACATTTTGCACAAATCTTCAACTTTTTTAATATGAATATCTTTTTTAATAACATTGACTGCAACTTTTAAAGACTTCTATGCAACTTAGGTGCTTATGAGCACGTATCCTTATGTTATGGTATCTTGAGCTATTTCTTTTACAATATGTTTGTTGCTTTTTTAATATTTCATTATTTCTAGATTATATTGGTCATAACAATATCGCAGTCATTTCTAAACCGACGAAGTGGCATTTCGAGCGCTATCTATAGTTAAACTAGAAGCACGTAAACTCAGGGATGCCAATGATAAATTACTCCGGTATAACGGTTTTGGTGACGAAGTTGTGGTCAATAGCAAAGAGGTGCTGTCAACATTTGGAGCAGCACTGATCAAGCCGTTACTGATGATCGTCTTTTCATTGGAATTACGTATGACTCTACCGTTCGCTGTACAAAGTGGCGCCATAATATCGACCGTATTGATTGCCAGTAAACCGTCAGCAACAGCTATATTTAATGTGTTAGTAGGTCCACTGCCACCACCAGGACCACAACTGCTTTCACTACCACAAAGATGAAGTCGTGAGCTCAGTAATTTATTACATGCTGGACAAGCACGAGAGGGACCCTTTTCTCGCCGTCGCAAAAGATCATGAGCGCAACTATATGTATAAAATGGAAATAAATATATGTATATGGTATGTTACGTAACGGTGGCAGAAAATATAATTACACTTTTCACTTAATTCTTAAGTACACATACATATAACAAACCAGCTATGTATTTTTTCATATAACACAAATCGGAAGAAACTTGTAATAATAATTTTTTGAATAGCATGTCCTGTCTGTTTCAATTCAATAAAAATTTGATTTAAAATATTACATTTCACTAAAAATTTAGTTCTACCTACATAAATATATATTTGGCAAATGTTTTTTAAACTAAGTCTTAATAAATTATTAATTACACAGTACAACAGCTAATCTGGGGGGTGAGAAATTCCAAGTCAGGGTGATGGTACTAGGCCAGTATAGTAAAACCCTCAAAGGGTTTGGCGTTTGTATGTGTCAGTTTTTTTATGACCTTTTAAATTTTTTCCTTATCTTGATGTTTTTTTCGCTTAGTTGTAATATTTTGGCAAAAACGTAGTTTAACATAACTCGCGAACCACTTGTTCGATTTTGATGAAACAAATTTAGAAAAATTAAGAATAACAATTTCTATTTGTTTTTAAAGATTTATTGTTTTAAAAAATTTAAAAGGTCATAAAAAAAACTGACACATACGAAAGCCAAACCCTTTGAGGGTTTTACTATACTGACCTGGTACCATCACCCTGACTTGGAATTTCTCACCCCCCAGACAATAATACCAAAAATGTTCCAAAATTTAAAAGGTCTAAAAAAAAACTGACACAAACGAACGCCAAACCTTTTGAGGATTTTACTACATAGGTAGTAGTAGTTATGTTCTTGAAACTTAAAAAATTTGGCGGTATTTTAGTCTATTCAGAGGAACCTGTCCTGTAATTGATAATCCACGATGTACCTCACTTAAATTTGTTTTTCAGTTTATATACCGTCGTTATCAGAATATTTATTATAAGAATAATTTTTTATAATTTTTATAAAAATTTATATCAGATCAAGGTGTAGCTTATGTTTAAGTAGGGATGGGTTACAATAAATTTATTTAAACCGATCTAATTTTGAAATGTGTAAGTAATAAATGTCCTGCAATTATATTATCTGCTAATCGAACGGCAAAAGTTCCAAGTCGAATAATATTACTAATAGTTTCAATACACACTATAAATGGTATAAGAACTGCAGGAGTTCCTTGAGGTACTAGGTGAGCGAATATGTGTTGTGTGTGATTAATTCATCCTGACTTGGAATTTCTCACCCCCCAGACAATAATCCCAAAAATGTTCCAAAATTTAAAAGGTCATAAAAAAAACTGACACATACGAACGCCAAACCCTTTGAGTGTTTTAATATACTGACCTAGTACCATCATCCTGACTAGGAATTTCTCACCCCCCAGACAATAATCCCAAAAATGTTCCACGGTGTTATATGAGAAGCACTGTGCGCAATCTCGTTAAGGTGCCTGGTTCCCATATAGACGAAATTATCTACCGCTTTTGGCATTGCTCAACTTCAGTTTTCACATCCGTATTAGTGGTGCTAAAATACCAGGCATAGCTACATAAAGGCAGCTCCTTTCGTTTTGTCAAAAATAGATTTAAATTTAACAAACTTGTGGTGTGTGTCGATCCTCTTTTCACGGGTTTTTCCTATAATTCGGTGCGTGTTGAATATCTGGTCAGTTGTTGATTTTCCATAACTAAAGCCAAACTGATAAAGTGCAATGAGTTCTATGAAGGTGGGTAGATCTTCACACAATTCGCTCGATAGAAACTTATGTGTGATGTTGAGGAGGCTTATCCCACCGTGGTTGGCGCAGATTGTGGAGTCTCCTTTTTTCTGGATTTTAGTATGGTCATCAGTCATTATATCACCTCTGGGGGTTCTAAAACCTCCTTGCTAATCTAAACCTGCTTGCTATTGAAACTTTCTGTTAGTTGCCGTATCTTTTCGTGGTATTTTCAAGCATTGCCTCTATCGGCCATCTTCTCCATCCCTTTGGACCCAGGCATTTCGGTCTCTCTTTTTTTTTTATCTGCAAATGCGTCTCTCTTCAACTCTCGGTATCTATCCTATCCCGTACATATTGTGGTCGATTTTAACATTGCGAGGTAGGAAATCTGTTTTCTCTCCACTACGACACGGCAGTCCTCATCGTACCAGCTGTCCTCTTGCCTTTTCCTAAAAGCAATGGTTTCGTTTGCAGCTGTTCGGGTGCAACCGAAGCTCAATACACAATTTAAAAAATATACTAACTTACAGCTACCATAACGAGGCATTGACGATTTCGAGAATATGAGTTAAACATAGGAATGCCCTGTAACAATATTTGCCGCAGCTGCAAACTTAAGAAGGGAAACGGTTCTACACTTTCTCTGTGAGTGCCCAGCTCGATCACAAACCTGACAACCATGAATGCTTATCTACAAAAAGCATCAAAGAGAAATCTACTTGTATGGAGAGTAAAAAATAGATTGAACGCAACGACGAAACAAGAGAGCAAGACCTAAAGGAATGGCGATAGTGCATAAAAAATGGCACATAGACCGCAAATTGAGCCTGGAAGAATTGCATTCCTACCTGCCTACGTAAAGGCAGGTAATGAAAAAGTCCCAAAGTAATGTCACTTCTATGCATTATAATTCCAGACTATTTTTCGGTTCAATTGAAAGGGATTATGTAATGTTTTTTCGGGTGGCAATATAAGTAGCTTGATCACTATTAGCTCACATAATGTGTACGTAATGGATAAATATTAGGTTACAGTGATCGGATTTAGTTCAAATATGCGCCGTTTTGTTTAATAATCTGTTTCTATCTGGACGGCAAGTTCATAATACCCCCCATTGTAGAAGCGCTCCACCTTATTGGCGAAAAAGACGGACAGCCACCTTTCACAAGCCTCTTTTGAGTCCAACTTAACTCCAACGAGGGCGTTCGCCATGGACAGGAACAGGTGGTAATCACTTGGCGCTATGTCCGGGCTATATGGTGAATGCAATAAAACCTCCCATCCGAGTTCCCGTAGCTTCTGACGAGTCATCAGCGAAGTGTGAGGTCTGGCGTTGTCCTGGTGGAACACTACACCCTTCCTGTTGGCCAATTCTGGACGCTTCTGGTCGATCGCCTGCCTCAAACGGTCCAGTTCTTCCCAGTAGATGAAAGAATTAAGTGTCTGGCCATATGGGAGCAGCTGATAGTGGATGATTCCCTTCCAATCCCACCAAAAACACAGCAAAACCTTCTTGCCTGTCAATCCCGGCTTGGCAACTGTTTGAGATAATTCATCGGCCTTCGACCACGACCGTTTTCGCTCGATATTGTCGTATGTCATCCATTTTTCGTCGCCAGTCACCATCTGATTCAAAAATGGGTCGAGTTTTTTCCGTTTCAGCAGCATATTGCAAGCGTTGATTCGGTCCAGAAGGGTTTTTGCGTCAAATCATGCGGCACCCAAACATCAAGCTTTTTTGTTTGTTCAGCCTTCTGCAGATGGTTTAATATGGTTTGGTGACTTACTACTATCTTCTGGGCGATGTCACGAGATGCCACATGCCTCGCCAACTGGCTTATCCATGGTGTCGTTTTCACCCGGTCTGAATCGTCGAAATCATTCCTCCGCAGTTCGAAGTGATAGAGTACCATCCCCCAAGATACCATTAATCTCACGGAAAGTTTCTTTATCGGATTTGCCTTTAACGAAGGAAAACTTTAAAATAGCGCGAATTTCGGCGTTAGTTAACTCCATGTTTACATGTCTATAACTGATGAACGTAATATCCAAACTAATCATGCACATAGTCGTTTTGTAGGTTATGTCAGGAATTTTCGAAAAATTTATAGTATTACCAGATACGAGCTCTGTAGCGCTTTATACATAGCCGCGAAATTCAAAAGACAAAAGGGCGGAAGGAAGATATTTGACAACCTAATATTTTATTTTTATACTCTTGCAACTTGTTGCTACAGATTATTATAGTTTTGTTCACCTAACGGTTGTACGTATCACCTGAAACTATGCGAGATAGGTATAAGATTATATATATGTATATAAAAGATCAGGGTGACGAGAAAAGTTTAAATCCGATTGACTGTCTGTCTGCCCGTCCATCCGTCCATGCACGCTGTAACTTGAGTAAAAATTGAGGATATCTCGATGAAACTTGGCACGTAGGTTCTTCGAGTTCGTGGATGAGCGAAATCGGTCTAAACATTAAATTAAAATATAAAGCTGTAATTGGCACAGAAGATCGCAGTAACAAGGGGCACCTGTGTGTAAAAAATTTTGAAAAAGTGAGTGCGGCCACACCCTCTAAAATGTTTAATGTTTAACATATCTCCTAAACCACTAAAGCTACAACAACTAAATTTGCAATATTCGAATACTAAAAGAATTCCTAATGACAGTGTGATGATGGATGAAATCGGAAGATGACCCCGCTCACTCTTCCATGTAACGGTACTGTTCAAAACTAATAAAAGCTAAATAAATCCTTAACTAATTTTACACCAGAGACATTAAATTTTACCTCCGAGATGGTATGAGAAGACTTTATGAAAGCTGGTGTGAAAATTGGACAATGAGCTTGACACCGCCCACTTTTTGGTGAAGTCCCATATCTCGGAACCCGACTGACCAATTTAGGCTAAGTTTAGTAGGTATAATTTTTTTAACATTCCTATGTTACAGTGTGAAAATAAGCAAAATTGGACTACAACTACGCCTAATCATAAAACACAATTTAAAATTCCTTTGATTCTTTTACTTTCCAATACACAAATTAGGAAATAATTAATAAAAATGAAAATTGGACAATGAGCTTGACACCGCCCACTTTTTGGTGAAATCCCATATCTCGGAACCCGACTGACCGATTTAGGCTAAATTAAGTACGTATAATTTTTCTAACATTCCTATGTTACAGTGTGAAAATAGGCAAAATTGGACTACAACTACGGAAATAATTAATAATAGGTTGCCAAAAAAGTCTTGCGGTATTTTCGCTAGTTGGCGCTGAAGGCGCGTAGTTCTAGTTTTAGTCGTCGCATCGGGTCATGCTACACCTTTTTGGAAAGCTCATTTCACGCGCTAACAAAAGAGAAAATGCGGCATATTTTACAGTACTACTACGATAAAGGCAAAAATGCATCTCAAGCCACCAATAAAATTTGTGCAGTTTATGGACCATTCGAAAGAGACCGGCATAGGAGCAGCCGTAGCATCGGTCAAGAGCTAGCCCTGAGTCATCAAACCGTTATAAACCATTTCAATAAATTCAATAAATCATTCAATAAAAGTACCGCAAGACTTTTTTGACAACCAATTTAATGTAATAAACGTTTGCAGTAATAATTCCCTTCAAGGAGGACACCTTTTGACCAAAAATTGCCCAAATCCAACAAAAACTCTTCAAGACCCTAGGTACCGAATATGTGAATTACAATATCTATATTTGACTTTTGACCGAAAATATCGGTCAATGTATGAGGTATATAATTGAAATTTAGGGACAATTCTTTTCTGACAATGGTATATTTCAATTAACAGTAATGATAGTAGTTAATGGATAATATCGCGTCGATACTAATCCAACTCCCATATAGTACATATAATAACTTTCGTTTTTCTAACAAATTGTATAAGAGAATTTCTTAGATTCCGACCCTTGACAAGTATAAAATGTTCGGTTACACCTGAATTTAGCCCTTCCTTTATTGTTATTGTTTAATTTTTTGCAAAAGTAATGCGAAAATTTATATATTTGCCTCTGAATGTATAACAGCCCACAACTTACGAAACTTTAGTTGGCGAAGAAAATAAAACCTATTGCCAGCTAAAACTAATAATAAAAATAAAAGGTAATATCTCTCCGAAATGAGAAGTAATTTTGAAGCAAGATTATTTTTGGTTCAACTAAATATTTTACAAAATAATATTTTTGAAAGTCAATGCAATGATAATTTCTTAAAGAACATATATGTATATACTTATATATATATATGTATATATATAATTGAATTAATTACTAACCGTGCATGTAAGATATGAGCACATGGTAGTGCTTCTATTGAGTTCGGCTCTAAGCCAAAAGTATCACCGCATGCACCACAAAACAACCCAAGCGCTGCATCAGTTTGACTCGCCAGCCGCAAATGTGTAGTGTACTGTTCTTCATCGCCTAAAGCACGATAGATAAGAGCAAGACGACTCCGTATTCTACGCACCAAAAGCTTTCCAGATGCATAGAATTATAATATAGAAGAAATGGATAATATCAGAAAAATGAAAAATACCTTGGAGCCAATGGAGCTTGCGACCTCAAGCAAACGCGTATTAAATTCAAGTGGCCGGCAATTACAAATTTTTTGCTGTATCCGTAATGATTCTAAACAGCGCGCTGCCCCATCCATTGCTTCCATTTGTGCCATGCGATCGCCAAGTGCAGCTGAAGTTCCCATAGCTTGTTCATATTGCCGAAAAGCGCGCTTGAAGGTCAACTTTTATAGAAAATTTATAAATTGCATATAAACTAAATATAAACTCACATCCGTGTCCACTTTCTTGCGATATATATCACCCATTATTCGTAAGCTGCGCGTATACGTTGCTTGATCCCCAGAAATCAACGCAAGGCGAGTAGCTTCCTGAAGTAGAGTGAAGTAAATTGTAATAACTATCATGAGTTGACAGGATCCTTGCCAAAATATACACACCATACAATAGTCATGCGCGTCACCCAGATCGCCTTGTTTACGGAGAGCAGCCGCCATCCGCAACAATGCAGCACGATGATGTGACGAATTGAGATCCCCCAGCTGTAATGAACGCGATAAATCATAAGCTTTAGAAGCATAGGTTGCGCTCTTATCATTATCCTGAAGACGACCGAACAGCTCAGACAGCGTCACATATACCTGCAACTCAAGCGATGGATCACCTATAGAAGTGGCTATCTTATGAGCCCCTTGCAAGCCTTCAAGTGCACGCGAAAATCCTCCCATCTCCAAGTAAACGCGTGCCACTGTCAAATGCACAAGACCTCCAGTTCGACATTGGGTCCCACATTCGTTATACAGGGAATGGCGTGCATAGCTGAGAGCACGTTCCAGACCGCCGAGGCGCTCGTGGGCTCTCGCCAAATTTAGATAAGTTTCCGCACGCATTGTAGGTGAATCCAACTCTTCAGATATTCCTAATTGCCGATGTCCAAATTCTATAGCTTCCCGATATTTACCCCAATCCATATGAGCCTGATAAAGATAACCAAGTAATTGAAAACAATCTTCACGGCGATCAGTCGCTTTCAAAGCGCTTCGCCAAATGCGTACCGCAGCATTTTGATTATGTTGTTCATAAAGGCGCAAACCTCTTTCAATCTATGAATATTGCAATTTTTTATAATTAAGCATGATTTTTGTTTTTGCAAATATAATGTCTTTGTTTACTTTTCGTCGTGCCATATACTGTTTTAAACTACGTTGACAAACTAAAAAACAATTAATAATTGAATTATGAGAGGCATTCCGCGCCCAAAGCGATGTGCCATCAGGGCTGGACCCACAACCAGCTAGTCGTGAAAAGCTTTCATCTAATTGACTCAGATCTATAAAGAAGTTTTTTTGAGTTATCTCATATTATGCCCTGCCTTTACTTACCATTAGAGTTTTCCAATAAGTAACGTGAACCATCCGGCGATGCAAGCAAATGTGTTGCTGATAAATTATGGCTATGCGGTATACTAATCAAAAGGATTTATTTAATTACATTTGATCGAAATATAAGAAGCCATAATTAAATACGGTTGAAAAAAGACGTGCGTGCGACAGAAATATGTAAAAATTAAATGAATGCATATTGGGATAATTAATGAAAATAAGTATATCCATATGTGAACATCGAAGATTTTCAAAATTCTTTTCATTTGATACCACATAAAAATAAAAAGATATGGTTATAATATCTTATAGAAATATTTTTCGAGTTACTCCATAATTAGCAAATATAATTTTGAACTGGCGATCACTGTTGCTCGAACTCTATATATTTCAAAGACATTTTTAGTGTTCTTAGAACATGGAAAGATTTTTTTTTAACTATTGATTTTTTCCAGAAAATCTAAAATAAAATTCTTGGGGCCGCCATTTTGTTAATTATTGTATACTAATAAAACCATTTTTTTTTGGTTCTATTGACTTCAGATGAATCTTCAAGGATTAATGTTTTTTCCAAGACGAAAAGAACGAATAACGGCTCTACACAAATTCATTTTCGAACAGAAGCAGATGCACAGAAATTGAACTACATAGTAAAAAGTTTGAGAGCTGAAGATTTGTTGTCAATCTGTAACGTATTAGGTTTGACATGTAGTGCAAGTAATTTAAAACTGTACATATGTCAAAATTTGTAAAACGCCACGTTGCTATGCGTAGCGGCGGAGAACGACGATGACAAAAGTGTCGACGAAGAAGCCGAAGACCACAATGATGATGGTGATATTATGCGCAGCTTTTATGACGTTGGCGCAGGTATTATCACATTTGAATTTCAACAACGGCGAGAACAAAAGGGGAAATATTGGAAGCGAATGAGTTGCAAGAAATATGACAGTCAGAAACGACGATAAACCTATGAGCAGAAGAGGGTAATAAACATAAAAATCGTTTTCCGAAGCGCGTTATTCAATGCATTTTCGTGACATAGAAGATTCTAAAAGTGTTCCCAAAGCAAAAAATTTCAAAAGATTGCACACAAGTAGAAAATAAGAATGAAAAAATATACCTATCGTTTGTGAGCCACAAACAGTTTTATGAAAAAAGAATTGTTTATTTGTAAACAAAAGTATTATTGATAATGTTTTCAACTTGCAATAATATAAAACCAATTGGTGAACTCAGCCTTGACATAAGCTTGACAATCAAGTTTAAGATGTAAGTTTTTTAGTATTGCCTTCAAAATTGATAAATATTGGCATGGTGATGCGGGAAGATTTCTGCTTGCAAGCAGATATACATATGTACAAATAAACCGAGATGGACTTTCTATTCGAAAAATTCCTTGTGACAAGTTTTAAGACGTGTATGCTTTGATGAAAGTAGACCCAGTAGTAGATAAATTTGACACCGATGAAAAATAGTGTGGAAGCGAAACAAAAGGTACATAGTATGGTGTGCGAATTTAAGCCGAACAAATGCAAATCAACAAATGTGCAAACGAATTTTGTTTTACATGATGAAACTCCCATACTGTTTAGACCACGTTGACTACTATTAACACAAATAAGTTTTGTTGACGATCAAATTGATCAGTGGTTCCAAGACGTTATAAGTGAAAGTTCAAATTGATTTTAGTAGTCCTGTAATTTGGGATTGTCTTTAGAATATAGACAATTAAACAAAGTTATTATAAAATAGAAGGCCTGCTGGACCAATTGCAAAATGCAAAAATATTTAGCACAATTGACTTAAAAAATGGATTTTTCCATGCCTTTGTGTCTGAATTTATCCGCAAATACACATCATTCGTTACACATGGCAGTACCAGTTTTTAAAAGTTCCTTTTGGTTTGTCGAACTCTCCCGGTGTTTTCCAAAAATGTCCAAATGCAATTTTTCGACATTTTATGCGTATGGGAATTGCATTCCCTAACATAGATGGCATAATTAAACCGGCTATGAATGAAAATGATGCTGTGCGTAATTAAGAAGAAGTGTGGAATCAATGCCAAGACTTTAGACTTGCAATTAATTGGAAACAATTTAAATTAAAAAAAGAAGCAGAAATTCTGAGTCACGTCATTGAAAATCAAGAAATGTCACCATCTCCAAGCAAAATCGAAGCTTTAGTTAAGTACCCATTGGCGACCATTTGCGTTAATTTCCAACCCATTATTTGATCTGACTTAATATGATAAGAAGTACCAAAATTCTGAACAAAAAAGCGGTGTTATATTGCAAATGTTTCCAGGTGACAAACAATTACAACTTAAATATTAGAAAGAGAAAGTTTCGAGTCTATTTACTGGATATACACTTTAGACTAATAACAGTCTACGATATCGAATTATTCACATGCAAAGAAAAGTAATTCGGCGCGGTCACGAAAAGGCAGTTTGTATATCGATAATTGTGTATCATGAATTGTACCAAATAGAAAGTTGGGTAAAAAAATAGGATGAAATGCATCCGCTTCATAAAAGGAGAATCCATTTTACACGTATTATGTAGATTTTCTTCGATCACTACAGTCAACCAATAAGCTTTATAAACTATATTCGCCGCAAATGATTCGTTGAAATTATCAGAACATTAAGCATGTTAAAATAACCACCAGCTTACCCCATCACAATGGTCAAATAGAGCGACTGAACACGGGTTCTTATTAGTGTTTTAACAAAACTTAGCAAGAATGATACGACAAAGTGGTGCAAATTCACAAACAGAGTTCAACAAGTGATAAATTTCACATACAACAGAAGTATTGATATAACCTTTTGAACTACGGGCTTATCGATGAAGAAATAAGATCAGAACTCCTAAAAAGAAACCAAAAGCTAATCAATATTCAGTAAACGATTTACTCTCCGTGAAGAGAACACGTTTGGTGGTGGGTGCATATCAAATTACTAAAGTAGCAGAAGGTCCGAATCAAATGACGGCTAATGCGGAATTTACGAAGCCATGGGCAAATTTTCATAATGAAGACGACAACGTTTTTGAAATCGAAAACAATACAGGATGGCCGAGTGGTGCGGATTGAGAAACACGGAAATCCTTTTTCGCAAGAAGTTTCGAAAAATGGACTCCGAACCAGAAAATGCCAACGAGAGTTGATGACTTGACCACAGAACGCCGTACGCACGTGACGACGATAATTAAAAGCGAGGATTTTACCAAGATAAACTGTTTATTTTGTTTATTTTAGTTGAAAAAAGCTATTTCATTAATAAAATTCTTGTACATTGTAAAATGTTTTAAAATAATAGTAAACCGTAATATCTGTACTTCATTTTCAAAACGAAGTTAATATACATGTGAGTACAAGCCCCACATTATTAATTATTTTTGTTAAATCAATAGAAAACTAATTTTTGTTTACATAAAATGACATCATTTACTGCAAAAAATATATACGAAGCTCTTTCTTCTTATACCTAACTCCTTTATGAACTTATTGTAATATTATTTAAGCCTATGTAAATTTATATACATTTTTCCCATGTTATACTTCCATAACTTTCTGAATATTTTACTGAATTATAATCTTCAGAAAGGTGGAAGGCATCTAAAAAAATTAACCCTGCGCTTTAACTCTTTCCCCAAATTTAGTGGCAATTAATACACGATTCTAATAAGGAGCCTTAGAAATTTTCACTTCAAAAATCATTAACGGTCACAAAAAATTCGAAGAATGCTTACCTGAGAAGATCCTTTGAAGATATGCTCTCCCATGACATGATAATACCGCGATTACTAAAAAAATAACAATACTTTGTTATATTTTTTAACAAGAAAAACAATAAATATGAAATTATAAAAAAAAAAAACTTCTCTCTATAGATGAAACCTAATATCTTGTTGAGCTTCTCGCTTTGCTGAAAAAAGTATTGCCTACGCACCAAAAAAACAGTTTTAGTAAACTCTTGATTTTGTGTACGTTAACATTTTTACAATAAATTTATTCTATTCGAAGTCTTATATTTAAAAAACGAATAGGAAACGTTTGAATTTTTACTTTTCAGGTTAATTTAACAACTGAACTGAACCATTGGCAAAACTGATATACAACCTGCAATATCAAATGTAATAGAATTGAAGAAACCACATTTTTGAGGTATTTGCATACTCCTTTGTCTCGAATTAAAATAAACTGATTGTACTCTTAAAAAAGAGGTTTTAAATAAAAAAATGCAGCAATTGTGGAAGAAATCACTCTGCTAACTACAGGGGTTGCCCTGTATATAAAGATTTGAAATCGAAGTTGTCACAGGGTGTTCAATCACGTCGTAACCAAATGTTGAATATTCTTTCTCATTAAATACTGCACAAATGCAATTGTCCCAAAACCAATCAAATGGAATCGTTGAAACTATGATTTTCAACCTTACCCTGTGTATAACATAATTTATGACTTCAATGCAAAATATGAATCCAGAAATAGTCAAATCACAAACCCATATGTTGCAAACTTTTTTAAGTAAAAAATGAGGGTATTGAACATTTTTTTTATGGAATGATAACGGTGTTAACCAACATAAATTGGAACTTATTAGATTTCTGGATAAAAATAATATTGATGTAATTCTATTGTCAGAAACTCATCTAACGAACAAAAACAATTTCTTTATACCGGAATTTAAACTATATGTTACAAACTACCCAAATGGAGAGGCACAAGGAGGTACAGCAGCGTTGGTTACAAAACGGTTAAATCAGCACGCACATCCAATTCAAAGACGTTTTTGGAACACTAGGCCTTTCTAGCAGATGGAGATTACAATGCAAAGCACAGCACACAGGACGATAGCTGTATCACACTATTATAAATAGGCACAATAACCTTGACATAATATAATATCTCCTGGTAAGCCGACATTTTGGCCTAGTGATCGTAAGAAAATACCAGATTTAATTGATTTTGCTGTAATCAAAAATATAGATAAATCGCACGTAACAGTTGATACATGCACTGACCTATCTTCTGCACTCTCCTGTACTAATAAAGATATGTGAACAACCTATGCATATTCGTTGATCCAAAAGTGGGGTCTAACATCTTACAAAACGAATTGGCTAAAATATAAAAAATACGTGATATAATAAGCCGCTTGGTTTCAGAGAAGTCTCTAATAGAGTAATAGAAAAGCTTATAAATGAAAAAGGGCGTGCAAGACGAGAATGGCTGATAAATTGCTCCCCTTCCACTCAGCTTCAATTAAAATCAGCTATAGGTAAATTAAAACAAGACAAAACGTTAACTTTGATTGCACCGAAGCTAAATACCCTTCACAGGTGCATTTCTGTTAGTAACTATGTGTCCAGTTTGTATGGAAGCTATATGCTATAGTAACCCGTTCTGAACAAGTTTTTTAGAGATTACATTGTTACCTTAAAAAATAATCTATACCAAATTTCGTGAATATATCTGTCAAATGTGAAAGTTGTCCATACAAGAACTTGATTCCGATAGTTCAGTTTGTATGGCAGCTATATGTTTTAGTTAACCGATCTGAACAATTTCTTCAGAGATTACATTGTTGCCTTAGAAAATAATATATACCAAATTTCGTGAATATATCTTGTCAAATGTGAAAGTTGTTCATACAAGAACTTGATTCCGATCGTTCAGTTTAAATGGCAGCTATATGCTATAGTTAACCGATCTGAACAATTTCTTCGGAGATTACATTGTTGCCTTAGAAAATAATATATACCAAAATTTTGTGAATGTATCTTGTCAAATGTGAAAGTTGTCCATACAAGAACTTGATTCCGATCGCTCAGTCTGTATGGTAGCTATATTCTATAGTTAACCGATCTGAATAATTTTCTCGGATATTACATTTTTGCCCTAGAAAATAATCTATACCAAATTTGGTGAAGATACATTGTCAAATGAGAAAGTTTTCCATATGAGAACTTGATTCCGTTCGTTCAGTTTATATGGCAGCTATATGTTATAGTGGTCCGATATCGGCCGTTCCGACAAATTAGCAGCTTCTTGAAGAGAAAATGACGTTTGCAAAATTTCAAAAGGATATCTTAAAAACTGAGGGACTAGTTCGTATATATACAGACAGACGGACAGACAGACGGACATGGCTAAATCGACTCAGCTCAACATACTGATCATTTATATATATATTTTATAGGGTCTCCGACGCTTTCTTCTGGGTGTTAGAAACATCGTGACAAACTTAATATACCCAGTTCGGGGTATAAAGAAGCACTTAAACGTGAGGAAGGATTCAACACTGAAATGTATGTATATGAAGAAACTGTGTCAAAATTCAAGCAAGTAAAATTCCCTTTGGAAAGCCTAAAAGTCCATGAAGCCACCAACTGAAACCAACATGCTTATACGAGACATGGGTGGAAATTGGGCTCAAAGTGATGAGGAAAAGGCCAATTGTTTTGTAATTCACCCAGAAAAGGTATTTCAACCTAATTGCCCAAACAATAACTTTGAGCTGTCCAGCTTACCCAACACATTTAACGAGTCACTCGAGCCTTTTAAGACTTCACCTTTCGAAATTATTAGAATAATAAAAGAACTTAACACAAAAAAGTCCCCAGGACATGATATTATTACCCCAAAACTCCTAACTGAGTTACCAAATAATGCTGTTGAAGTGCTCTCTTTGCTCTTCAATACAATTCTTAATCTCGGATACTATCCTAATTCATGGAAAAAGTCGCAGATTTTCTTGATAGATAAACCTGGGAAAGACTTAACACAGCCGTCTTCATACAGACCAATCAGTCTTCTATCCTGTCTTTCTAAAATGTTTGAAAAAGTGTTACTATCAGTGATGACTCCTTTCGTCCAGGAAAATAATATAATACCAACGCACCAATTCGGGTTTCGTGAAAAACATACCACGACAAAGCAAGTAAATAGAATTACTAACGAAATAAGTAAAGCATTTGAGCACAGAGGGTACTGTTCAGCTATATTTCTAGACGTGGCTCAGGCGTTTGATAAGGTGTGGCAAGAACGCCATTTATATAAGACTAGCTGACCCTGCATGCGTTGTCCTGCGCGAGATTATGTGTTTTGAAATGAAAAGAAAGTTGAATTTACGTTGCGTTAAAACTGATTTATTTTCGATTTTTCTAAATTTTTTTCAACGAAACTCAGTTTGATAAACAACATTTTTTGGATTCTATTCCGGTGCGTAAATGCACAGAGAAGATGGCTTTCCAACCTGGGAATACGCCGCGTATAACTGACGCGCACTCATGCAATCGTGGTTACGATAATTGGCATAAACATTCGCAATGAGTTCATATTTCGATGAAGTGAATTGACAAAACGCAGGTGGAATTGATATCAAACCACTGGAACCGAAATTTGCCTATTTCCAATTTTCGGATTTAAGGGCTGATATGTCATATGATCATCGCGAAAAGTGTGGCATGCGAAGTAGCTATCGAATCGTCCACTTTTTGATTCCATTGATTATCATGTTCCAGCAATTGTAATTGCTGGCAACCTTCTCAAAAAGTTGCACACACTCTACCATTCACTGTACGCAATGACCCAAATGAAATTGAACCACGTACATTTATCAATAGCAACCGAAGGTATAAGCAATCGTCGTTTTTCGAATGGATTATGCAAATTCGTCCTAATGCATTAGTAGAGAACACACTATTTCTTCGACAATGCATTCTATGTATAATGTCAAGGCATTCCCAAATAGAGCAACGTTTTCGCAAACGATGACGCAAGTTTGGAAAAAACTCGTCAATGTCAATGTTGTTGGAAGTGTTTCCGTTGGCTGTACTGTATTCTCTGGGTTGAAACACACTCTTTGGTCATTCTCCAAATGAACTGCGAAACGCACTACAGTCGGAAACGTTCAGGAATTGCAAAAGTAAATAGCCTAAAAAGTGCTTTATTGCAGTTCACGTATCGACCATTTGTACTTGCTGATCTCATCTCATCCAAAGCCAATAACCGACATGTTGATTTCTTTGGTGACGTAATTGCGTCGATTACACCAAACTGCAAAACTCTACACTGACGTGAAATATGAATTTAAATTAAACAATAGTGGCGAATATGGAACGATCCAAATATTGACGACTTCGATATTCACTCCTCTAAGTTGAATAATAAATGTTCTGCCATTGTCGTACGATGAGCTATGACGATATCCGATATTTGCGTTTTCGAAAGCACGTGGATGGTGTTTTGTGCATTTATTGTTAGACATACAAACTGAAGTGGGATTTCGGTGTCGGCAAGGTCTATGAACCATATTGGTTTTCACCTATTCGTATAATACTGGATCTTTCTCTGCATCAGAAATTTCCTCAGAAGTGATTTCATCAATTGGATCAGCATCTGACTGAACCATATATACATACGTTGCTTCAAGATAAAGTCCATCAAACATCGTAGATGTTGTTTGAAAAGTCGTGCGGTAACAGCGTAACGATCACTTGCTGATTGACAGCGATTGCATCCTGGGAGTACTCGTTCATGTGCCTTGATGTGCCATACGTTGATGGCAAACAGAATGCCGACCGATATTAGCGCGACCTCTTCGTGGCTTCGTAACAACACACATAGGGATTTCATTGAATACTTTTAATTTTCTTTTAAATAGCCGGAATAAAAAGCAATCGACCGAAATTGAACGACTCAAATAATTTACAAATAAAAATATTGAAAAACAAAAGAAAGAAATTTTATGGAAAAAAGTCACTTTTTGGAAATTTCTAATTTTTCGACTTGTCTTATAAAAAGTATAAGGTTTTTATATTTCTAAACCTTTCCAGATTCACAGCGAACAACTTCTTAAAATTTCATGAAGATTGGTCCAGCCGTTCTCGAGCCTTAGCGTTACTAATATACATACATTCATTTTTACTTACATATATATAAAAGAAAACGTTTATTTGGGAAAAAGAAAAGGGCTGCTTTTAGGGGTTTTCCGGTAATTATTCGAATTTTTCTCGCCGTAAAAATCATCTCTGAACTTCAGAGAACATTAAAAAAAAAGAATTGGCAAAATTGGTTCAGGCGTTGTTAAGTTATGCGTTTCTTCTTCCTTACTGGCGTAGACACCGCTTACGCGATTATAGCCAAGTCAACAACAGCGCGCCAGTCGTTTCTTCCCTTCGCTACGTGGCGCCAATTGGATATTCCAAGCGAAGCCAGGTTCTTCTCCACTTGGTCCTTCCAACCGAGTGGAGGTCTTCCTCTTTCTCTGCTTTCCCCGGCGGGTACTGCGTCGAATACTTTCAGAGCTGGAGTGTTTCCGTCCATCCGGACAACATGACCTAGCCAGCGTAGCCGCTGTCTTTTAATTTGCTGCACTATGTCAACGTCGTCGTATATCTCGTACAGCTCATCGTTCCATCGAATGCGATATTCCCCGTGGCCAACGCACAAAGGACCATAATTCTTTCGCAGAACTTTTATCTCGAAAACTTGCACGTCGACTCATCGGTTGTTGTCATCGTCCAAGCCTCTGCACCATATAGCAGGACGGGAATTATGAGCGACTTATAGAGTTTGGCTTTTGTTCGTCGAGAAAGGGCTTTACTATTCAATTGCCTACTGAGTCCGAAGTAGCACCTGTTGGCAAGAGTAATCATGCGTTGGATTTCCAGGCTGCCGTTGTTGGTGGTGTTAATGCTGGTTCCTAAATAGACGAAATTATCTACAACTTCAAAGTTATGACTGTCAACAGTGACGTGGGAGCCAAGTCGCGAGTGCGACGACTGTTTGTTTGATGACAGGAGATATTTCGTCTTGCCCTCGTTCAGTGCCAGACCCATTTGCGTTGCTTCCTTGTTTAGTCTGGAGAAAGCAGAACTAACGGCGCGGGTGTTGTGGCCGATGATATCAATATCATCGGCATACGCCAGCAGCTGTACACTCTTGTAAAAGATTGTACCTGCTCGATTAAGTTCTGCAGCTCGAATAATTTTCTCCAACAGCAGATTGAAGAAGTCGCACGATAGGGAGTCACCTTGTCTGAAACCTCGTTTGGTATCGAACGGCACGGAGATGTCCTTTCCGATCCTGACTTAGCTTTTGGTGCAGCTCAACGTCAGTTTACACAGCCGTATTAGTTTTGCGGGGATACCAAATTCAGACATCACGGCATAAAGGCAGCTCCTTTTCGTGCTGTCGAAAACAGCTTTGAAATCGACGAAGAGGTGGTGTGTGTCGATTCTTCTTTCACGGGTCTTTTCCAAGATTTGGCGCATGGTGAATATCTGGTCGGTTTTTGATTTACCAGGTCTAAAGCCACACTGATAAGATCCAATCAGTTTGTTGACAGTGGGCTTTAATCTTTCACACAATACGCTCGACAGAACCTTATATGCGATGTTGAGGAGGCTAATCCCACGGTAGTTGGCGCAGATTGTGGGGTCTCCTTTTTTATGGCTTGGGCATAGCACACTTAAGTTCCAATCTTTGGGCATACTTTCGTCCGATCATATTTTGCAAAGAAGCTGATGCATGCACCTTATCAGCTCTTCGCCGCCGTGTTTGAATAGCTCGGCCGACAATCCATCGGCCCCTGCCGCTTTGTTGTTTTTCAGGCGGGCGATTGCTATTCGAACTTCTTCATGGTCGGGCAATGGAACGTCTGTTCCATCGTCATCGATTGGAGTATCGGGTTCGTTTTCTCCTGGTGTTCTCCTGCCATTCAGCAGGCTGGAGAAGTGTTACCTCCATAATTTAAGTATGCTCTGGGCATCGGTGGCTAGATCACCTTGGGCATGCTCCGGTCTTGAAACCTTCTGTAAGCCGCCGCATCTCCTCGTAGAATTTTCGAGCATAACCTCTGTCGGCCAGCTTATCAAGCTCTTCGTACTCACGCATTTCGGCCTCATTCTTTCTGTCTACAAATGCGTCTTGCTTCCCTCTTCAACTCTCGGTATCTCTCCCGTTATGCGTTAAGCAACACATTTTACGATTCGTTTTTATATTATAGAGGCAACTTTCGTATTTTTTTTTCTTGTATAAAAACCTTCTCCTAATAATAACAAATACAACTAAAAAAGAACTAGGGAAATCCGTCCAGCCATTCACGAGTGATGCCGTGACCAAGGGAAAAAAGGATTAATTTATGTATATACAGATTAGAAATATTCTACCTTTAGAATTGTATAAAACATTAGAGTCTTATTTAAAAAAAAAGAAAATTTATGGTAAAAGTGGCAGATTTCATATGTGATGAACGACATCAGAATTAAATATATAGTATATCTAAACTCCGAGATCACCCAAACACTTTGGCTAATGGTTTGGTATATTCCTGCGATCAAATACGCCTTAAAAGAAGTGATATGCTTGACAGCTCAAACACATGCTTGAGCTTGTCGAGTTTTTAAATAGATTTAAGATTTTATAACTTATTTTTAGGCTTTTAAAGCAAAAAGCAGATTCAATAAATAAAAAAAGATATTGCAAAAAAAAAAATTGTTTATTATTCATGTAAAATGTATAGCAAGAGTGCAGCACAAAAAGATAAATTTCAAAATTGTTAGTCTTCCTATAAGAAGGATCATTATTAGCCATTATGTATGGGATATTGTGCAAACATTTTAATTCAAAATGAGTAGACAAGTCTTTGGAATGAAACCAGCCGATCACTCGCTCAATTATAAATCATAGATCGTAATGTTTCACCGACGAATTATAGAAAGCTGCCCCCATAAAAAATAATTATTTTCAAACAAATCATTTTAGACAGGCAATGTACAAGACATTTTTATCTTTACCATTTTGGTGGGAAGGATTAATGTAAAGCTGAGTGACAGCATGGAATACAAGAATATGTGCTAGTAACAATTGCTCACTAAATTTTCTCAATCTTAATACTTTAGTCATTCATTGGATCATTTAGTGGAAATTATAATATTTGCGCGTATATTTCAGGAAACATATTTTACCCTGTATAGGAATATTAAGTTTGCTGCGAAGTTTCTAACACCCAAAAGAAAACGTCAAAGACCCTATAAAGTACATATGCAAGTATAAGTATAAACGATCCGTATGTTTGTATATATGAGAACTGGACCTTCAGTTTTGGAGATATCGATCTGGAATTAATAATTTCGAAATTATTAAAACCGCAAAATCGAAAATATTTGTTGAAATCTATCCCTAAATGAGTGAGTTGTGGAAATTTAAATAATGGGCCATTTGTAAGTATTTAGGTGAAAGAATTGGTAAGAACGCCCCAAAATATGTTTAAACGTGTATTTTAGAGACAAAAACACACTACCAAAAATCAATTTGAAGTAGATTTTAAGAAATTTTCGTAAATATGGAAAAAGTACGAAAAATTATCGTGTCTTTATATTATCGGTTTGTTTAAAAGTTTGGACAGATTTTAAGTTAGCAATTAAGAATAATATCGGTAAAAATTCAAATCAAATGTCTGGAAGAGGGAGTGGGTCCTTCTACACAGTAACTTTAAGTCAAACACACAAAAAAATCATATTATTTAACACATGAGCAATGAATACTAATACTGATGTGTCCTGTACAACATACAAAAAGACAAAGCGAACAAAATAACTGTTCAAAAAGAGATGGAAAGGAAAATACTTCTAAGGTGCCGAATGTGTTTTTGAAAATTTTTAATCGAAAACTCTTTCCGTATCGATGTTAATAAAATAGTTTACTTATGGTAAAACAGGTTAACACAAATTCGTCTACTATTTGATATAATCTATTGATGCTGTGTGCAAATATCGTAATGTGAGATTGAGGCAACTAAAAGCATTAGAAGGATTGGCATACATGCCATATTGAATGATGTAGATTTACGCGAATGACACCGGAAGTAAACAGCAGCCACATCCGACAAAAGTTGTTTGCGCACTTCCAAGTAAATGGTTTTCTTTTTTTTTTTAAAAAGTGAACATGTCACACCCTTCCAGCAGAAAAATCAAGAACAGTAAATTCTGAGTTGTACACAACCCTTTCTTTACCAGTTAAAACATTAGGAAAACCAACCGCTAAGGCTGGGCCACTCTTCACAACTACAATGTGAGCTCTTGCACATCGATTGAAACATCTACATTTTAGAGCACTCAACACATAGATTTCATGTGTCATTCATCGTATAGTCTTGACTTCGACCGAATGACTTCTCCTAGTTCCAGGTGCATAGGCCTTAAGGGGGAGCCTGGTTTAGAGGCCTTAAAAAATCGATGTTTTTGAGGATTTTTTCGGGAAGGAAAGAAATGATTAAATAAACCGAAATTTCAAGGGTTTATAGTTTATATTTAAGCATCATTTACAAATTTTTTTGGATACGAAATCTTTGATACTCCGCCTTTGGGAAGCAAATGCCCGATGCATTTCGCATGTGCATTTGTGGACGGCGGGCAGGATGTAGGTCGCAATTCTTAGTTTTTTTAGTTTAACTAGAGGATAATTTAATGTCAAAGATAATAAACTCTGCCCCAATTCCATACGAAGTTTAGGTTTTTTTCTATCTTGCCCGCCACTTAAGAAAAATCGTAAAAATGAAAAACCGAGAAATCGCTCGTCAAAGTTTTCGCTTTCTGCCCAATCGCTTAGACGCTCGGTCGCTATTTTCCTTATAGCTTCGAAAATATTTCAAATTTTCATTTAAAACTTTAAGGACATTAGGGTGATTCAAAAAAAATTTTTTTTCGATTAATACTCGGAAAAATAGGTTCCTAGACACCTCTAAGAAAGCCTCTCCAAATATGAGTTTTTAATTTTAACGGGAAGGTCCTCCGACATACAGTTTTCCATCTTTTCTTATTATCAGATAGAGAAATTTATATCTCGCATCCAGCTACTTGAAAAAATATCTTGTCCCTTAGATTTTGTAGGAAACTGAATGCTCTACAAGAAAGGTCTCTTATAGTTTTTTCGTAAAACCAACCGTTTAAGATGTTAACAGTTAAAGTTGGATTATTTTTGGAAAAATTGTTTATTTCTTATTAATTTTATAACTCAATGAAAAAAAATTATTATGAATGATGGAGTTCTCTTAAAAACGTGATAAATGCATAAGTAAATATGCCAGAAACATTTAATTTTACACCCGAGATGGTACTAGAGACTGGGGTGCAAATTAAAATGATGAGCATGGCACAGACAAGTCTTCAAAATTATGGCTGCCAACAGTGACATGTAAGACAAGTCGAGAATGCGATGACGATATTTCGTCTTGTCCTCGTTCCTCATACAGTCTGGAGAAAGCAAAACTAAAGCGTCGGTTGTTGAGGTCAATGATATCAACATTGGCGTATACCAGCAGCTGCACACTTTCATAGAAGATTTTACCTTCCAAATTTAGCTCTACAGCTCGTATTATTTTCAGCAGCAATAAAGTCTAATCAGTGGGTCAGACGGGGAGCTTCAGTCTTTCATACACATCGCTCAATAAGACTTTATATGGGATTTCGAGATTTAAGGTGTTATTCAGACTCAGAACTTAAAATATTGATATCGGCCTAAAAATGTAATTAAGCCGCAAACATTTTCAGGCGATCAAGGACCATCGTCGTAAACCACTCCAAGGCAAATTTCTTGATAAACATTCAAATTCAATTGCTGCTCTGGTAATTACTGATTCTGTGCGCACAGTGATAATGCAAGATCGCCATGTGATTAATCGTGAGACTTAGTCAACTATACAATTGAGAGACTTTTGATTATTAATATTTGTGTGTTGTTTAAGAATTCGGAAACATATACTCTGTGTAGTGTTAATAGTGTTTGGAAATGTAAAAAATATAGAATCGGTTGACCTTAGACCCCATATACATAATACACAATATTAAAACTTCCCGTTTGCTTTATCGTATGTATAAAAGTAAGTTGGTAAAAGTAAGTTTGTCTGTTCGCTATAGCTGACTAAACCGTTGCATGAACTACGTTGAAGGGAATCCAATGAAGATGGTTTGTAAAAAACAAAATTAGAAAAAGTTAATTTTTATCCGGCTTACGAGCGTAAATTTCCAAAAAGTGACTATTCCATACGCTTTTTCATTGGTAGTGTTTTTTACGAGGCGGGTCTCAAACCCAGCCTCTCACTTTAGCTCGCCTTCAAATGGATGTTCTTAGGCTACGCAGATTCGTTGATGTAACGAATATGTTTAGTCAGTGAAAGTAGACGTGTTTTTAGTGGTCTAAAATATCAGCAAGAATTTGTAGTTTTTAAAGTGGTAGAAGGCTTGTTTTTATTTGAGACTCACCGGGAGACTGGAACTGGATCTTTGATTCATTGGATGCTAATACCAAAAATTAGATAAGTACTACTTTGATTTGGTTTCAATAGAGTTTATTTGGCACTTAACTGCCCTTTTTTTTGGTAAGTAAATATATATAAAGTAGAAATTAAATAGGAATTTCCCCACGTAACAGCGAATCAAAACGTGCACTTAATTCTTTTTTGCCGTTTTGATTTAGTCTATCAGCTGTTTTTTGTTTTGTTTCTCCTTTTTCTCCTTCTTCGTTTTGCTTTGGTTACGGCATTGCCAACCATCAAAATATAAGAAAGGTTTGTTAGGGCAAAGACTGAACGTACCCACTGACAGGTGTTCCCAACTATTCTCTGCCGGAGTTATGGCCTCTGAGAACAGTTTGGGATGTACACCAGAGAATCCTTTTCGGAAGAACTCAAAAATCCTGAGAACGCCTCCAAAAGGCAAACCTGAGGAAGCCACCGCTGCTGGATCAGCAAAAATATGTGAAAATGCCGACCAAGGTGGAAAATCTGAGCAGTTTCAAAATAATGAAAATCCCAATATTTTCTGCAGACTGGGTAAAAAAATTAAAGAGCTCGAAAGCATGATGTCTGGTCAGAGATATATTAACCAAGCTATGCGTGATCTGTTAAGCTCTGAAACAAGCTTGTATGACAAGGCTGAAAAGCAAGAAAACCCGTCAAAAAAAGTTATGGTAGGAAAGGCGTCGCAGGTATCCCCTATCAAAAATGATAAAAATGCCCCAAAGAGACCTCGCGAGATATTGTGATATTTGCCACCAACAAAGAAGCCGAAAACATGATTCATAAAGTGCAAGCAATATATAGTGAGGTCACTGAATGCATGCACAAAGACAGTTCGGGAGACAAGCTCGTAGGCGAATAATGGGTAGACGTTGTCAGAAAGAAGAAACCGATTGAGAAGAGAATCAGATCGAAACCAGACGCTATTATCTTAATAAAAAAAGAGGGAGCATCGTATGCGGATATACTGAGAAAAATAAAATGCGACAGCGGCCTTGAAGAACTGGGTTCAAACGTGAGGTATATTCGAAAAACCCTCAAAGAAGATCTACTAATCAAATTAAAAAGTCAAACAGAAAAGAGAGCCGATACGTTCGAAAGTGCCCTAGAGGGAGTTATTGGTGATATGGCCGTAATACAGCCAAAAACTCATAATATTACCATTATGTGCAAAGACTTGGATGAGATAACCACCCCTGAAGAAATCTGCGATGCATTACAAAAGGAGTGTGGGATCCAAAACCTGGGGAAGCAAAATAGAAAAAATTTGCGGAAAACTCGAAGTGGCACTCAAATTGCTCATATATGCTTACGGGCTGAGGATGCCAAAACTTTGCTTAAGTGCGGTAAAGTAAAGATCGGGTGGTCTATTTGTCGTCTCCGGAAATTTTCACCTATTATTCGTTGTTTCAGGTGCTTCCAACTAGGACATATTGCACCCAAATATAGGAGCCCCATTGATAGGTCATCCCTTTGTACTCGTTGCGGAACCGCAGGTCACATGGCTAAGACATGCACAAATTCCCCGAGTTATATGCTCTGCAAAGGGGAACACTCTGTTCTGAGTACGGAAAAATGAAGATACTGCAACTCAATCTCAATCATTGCGCTGCAGCACATGACCTTCTAAAACAGACGGTGCTAGAAGAAAACATAGATGTCGCCATATTAAGCGAACAATATTCTCAACGTTCGGCAAGCACTTGGTGTACAGATATAAGTGGCAAAGCAGCAATATGGGCCTGCAAAGGACAAGCCTTCACATCTCGCTCCAAAGAAACCCATAATGGCTTTACAAGGGCGAATATACAAGGAATATTTTTTTAAGCTGCTATGCTCGACCTAGCGCAACAATTAACGAATTTGAAGATTTTCTCCTGGAGTTGTCTCTAGAAATCAGAAGCAAATCGCCAATAATAATAGCGGGAGATTTCAACGCATGGTCTACTGCTTGGGGTAGTAGAATTACAAACCATCGTGGTCGCCTCATTTTAAAATTCTTGAGTCAAACAAACCTTATGATTATAAACAGTGGGACACAAAATACCTTTCAAAAGGGAAATCAAGGATCAATAATAGACCTAATGTTTGCCAACGACGCGCTTAGCAGACATATAAAGTGGAAGGTGTCAGACATGTATACAAATAGCGACCACATGTCTATAATTTCCGAAGTTTCGCTCTTCCAGGAAACGGAGCTCTGTCGTAGAAATACTTGTCGAAAACGAAGCTGGCGGCAAAAAGACTTTGATACTGGCGTTTTTGAGAGTGTTTGGAGTGTGGCAAAGGCATCAGGCGAAGATTCCGCCCACTTAGTATCCGCTGTGCAGAAGGAGCTAGTTGTAGCATGCGATGCAACTATGCGCAGGACGAGACGAGCTGAGGAAGCTCTGTCACTCAGCTAGATGCCGCCGCCAGCGTAACCAGGGAGGTGATAACGAAATCAGCCTCAGAGAATTATTTAAATATCAGAAAAAGCTCCTGAAGTCAGCCATTATCCGTAGTAAGAGATCCTGTTTCGAAAAGCTCTGTGAAGAAGCGAACATAGACCTCTGGGGAACGGCATACAAAATTTGTATGTCAAAGTTTAAACATAAGTCTCAGCAACCTAAGAACGCATCCTTTATGAAAAATGTTGTCGAAGCGTTATTCCCGACACATGCCTCCATTTCCTATACTAAACGAAACGAAGCTACGGAGCCACCCCTATTAGTCACAGAAGACGAACTTTTGGCTGTTGCGAAAAAAGTCAAAAACTCTAAAGCGCCCGGAATAGATGGTATACCAAATAGAGCCCTTAAAGAAGCCATAACTCCAAGACCCAATTTATTTGTTAACATGTACAATGCGTGTACATTAGAAGAGGTGTTCCCTGATCCGTGGAAGATACAGCGTCTGGTTCTACTCCCAAAGCCAAAAAAGCCAAAAAAAAATTGTAAGAAACCGCTTGGAGTTAGCAATTCAAAAAGCCGGCAGATTATCAGAGAGACAATACAGCTTCATTAAAAAGAGGTCCACTATTGACGCACTAAGAGAAATAGTTGATACTGCAAAATGTGCAATAAGCGGAAAAAGATGGAAAGGTAGTAGGAAAAAATACTGTGCGCTAATAACCCTGGATGTGAAGAATGCGTTCAACTCCGCAAAGTGGGCAAATGTAATAAAAGCTCTACACGATATACACGCTCCTCAGTATCTGATAGATATTATAATGAGTTATTTTCAAAATAGGAGATTGCTATACGAGACGGACGAGGGAACTCAGAGCTACACTATCTCCAGTGGAGTACCGCAAGGCTCGGTTTTAGGCCCGCTGCTATGGAACCTGATGTACGACGGGGTGTTAAGAATACCGCAATCAAAAAATGTGAAAAGAATCGCTTATGCGGATGACCTCCGGATCAAGTGCAATGACAGCATAAATGGTCTGCGCCGATGGTTTACTACCATGAGTCTAGAGCTGGCTGAGCAGAAAACAGAAGTCTTGCTCATAAGCTCAAGGAAAATTGAGGAGAAAATATCGCTGACCATCGGTGAATGTGAGATTACTTCACATCCGCAGTTGAAGTATCTTGGGGTAATAGTGGACTCAAGACTCAAGTTCAAAGGACACTTGAAAAATGCGACAAGTAAAGCAAATAGAATATATAATGCGTCGTCTAGAATGATGGCAAATAAAGGCTGTGTGCGTTCCAGCCAACGATGTTTAATAGCTAAGGCAATAAGTTCAGTGATCCTGTATGCGGCTCCAATATGGATACAGGCGCTAGAAACAAAATCATATGCTAGACCAATTGATACTGTGCATAGGCTTTCAGCAATACGAGTGATAAGTGCTTTCCGAACCATTTCAAATGACGCTGCTGAGGTATTAGCCAGTATGGCACCGATTGACATCCAGGGTGACGAATTCGCGCGAATATATAACTTAGCCGAGATGTCTACCACAGCAAAAAGAGAAATGAGAATAAAAAGAATTGCAATGAGGCAGCAGTGGTGGCAAACTGCATGCAAAGGACGGTGGACCTACCGACTGATTTTGGACATACACTCGTGGATAGGTAGGAAACATGGAGACCTGGATTTCCACCTTACGCAAATACTCAGTGGGCATGGATGCTTCAGAAGCTATCTATTCAAATATCGTCATGACTTTAGTCAATACTGTCCGACGTGTACAGAGTGTATAGAAGACTCTGAACACGTGTTCTTTTATTGCCCACGGTTTTCAAGTATAAGGGAAATGTTGAAAACCACCCTGGGAGGTAGTATCACGGTGGAAAATTTGACTGCACATATGTGTGAGTCCTCTGTAAAGTGGAAAGCTGTCAGCAGAGCGGCAAATCTAATTATGACAAAGTTGAGACATTTAGAACAGATTAGGCGTCAGTCAGTCAGTGCATTAGAGGAGACTTAAACGTCTTCTTTCTCTCCCATGAAGTAATACTTTGTCCAGTGGTCCCGTGGGAGAGACATGAGGTGGGAGTAGGTTAGGTTTAGCGGATTAAAGTCCCGCACTCCGGCTTTCGATGCTTCCTCCTACTATAAAAAAAAAAAAAACAAAAAAAAAAGGCTACGCAGAGGATATTTGGTCAAAGACTGGAAGTCGTGAGCTGCTTGAGCCATCTGTAAAAGAATCGTTCCTGGCCACTCTGAATAGTGATCAAAGAACTTTCATCACTTGCGTGAACTTCTACACGTGACGCCATCCTCCGAAAAATTTATGGTCCTTTGCGCGTTGGCCACGACGAATATCGCATTTGATGAAACGATGAGTTGTATGAGATACACGATGACATTGACATAGTTCAGCGAATTAAAGGACAGCGGCTACGTTGGCTAGGTAGCTCCAGCTCTGAAAGTATTAGATGCAGTACCCGCCGCGGGAAGCTGAGGAAGAGGAAGACCCCCACTCCGTTGGAAGGACCACGACTTGGCTTAGCTTGCAATATCCGATTGGCGCCACGTAGGGTAAAGAAGAAACGACTAGCGCGCTGTTGTTAACTCGGCTATAATCGTAAGCGGTGTCTACGCCAGTAAAAAAATAGAAGACTTTTCCATAAAATTTTTTCTTTCAATTGATTTATTTGTAAATTATTTGAATCGTTCAATTTCGATCGTTTGCTTTCTTTTTTCCGGCTATTCAAAAGGAACATTTTTGAAAATTATTCAGTGTAAACCTTATGTGTGCTTCACACAAAGTGGTCAATTACAGATTGAAATTTGTTACGATGTCTCGAAGAGGTCACTTATATCGGTTTGCAATGCAAAACGGCCATAGATTACGGTATTATTTAATTGCGATCAATCAGCAAGATCGTCACGATGTCACAGCATGGCTTTTCAAACAACAACTACGATGTTTGATGGACTTTATCGTGAAGCAACGTATGTATATATGGTGTTGTTATATGCTGGATGTACTCTTTTGAGTGGCAAAAAAGAGGTTAACCGCACGCAAACATTCTTTGGATGGTGTATGATGGTTACACCAGATCAAATTGATGCAATCATTTCTGCGGAAATTCCTGATCCAGAGATAAATCCAGAATTATACGAAGTGGTATAAACCAATAAGGTTTATGGACCTTGCGGACACCAAAATCCCACATCGGTTTGTATGTCTAACAATTAATGCGCGAAACACTATCCACGTGCTTTTCTTTCGCAAACGCAAAATGGAAATGATGGATATCCACTGTGTAGGCGTCGCCCAACAATCGTAGAACATTTAGCATTCAATTTAGAGCAGCGAATATCGAAGTTTACAACACATGGATCGTGCCGTATTCGACATTATTATCTAGTTCACATTCAAAACTCATATCAATGTTGAATATTGCACTTTAGTGAAATCGCTCAAATACGTTTGCACGTACATCAGTATAGAAATCAACTAGGCTGTTATTAGTTTTGAACAAGTTGAGATCAGCGAGTGTCAAATGTGTCGATACGTGAACTGCAATGAAGCCTTTTGTAAAATACTTACTTTCGCAATTCATGAACGTTTTCCGACTGTTGTGTATCTCGCAGTTCATTTGGAGAAGGCCGAAGAGTGTATTTCAACCCAGAGAATAGAGTACAGCCAACGAAAGCACCACCAACAACAAAATCCACATTGACGAGTTTTTTCTTAACTTGCGTCAGTGATTTGATTGCGAGAACATTGCTTAATTCGGAAATGCCTTGATATAATATATATGAAGAGCATCGTCGACGAAATGATTACGCAGAAAGCAAGGCAAATTAGTAGATGGGCATTTAGGTTTGCTCTCAACTAATGCACTAAGACAAATTTACACAATCCACCCGATACGCGACGATTGCTTCTAATTTCGGTTGCTAAATTTTTGAGAAGCATGCCAGCAATTACACTTGGTGGAACATGATAATAACTGCAGTCAACTTTCTTTTAATTTAAAAACACATAATTTCATGCAAGACAACGTCTGCGGGGTCAGATAGTACTATATATACGAATTATCCCAACGTCCATATCCTTCTTAAATGATTTTCGTTTTTTAACAAGATTTACAACGAATCTTTTAGTATGTGAGTTATATATAGTATTTGTAAAATTGCTTGAAAGATATTGTTCTCAAGTATGCATCAGTGATGACAAAATTAATGCAATCATCCTCTGTCCTATCTGATATAACAGTTTGGTCAAAATGTAGGATATTTTAAAGAAAAATATGTGGCTTACCACTAAATATTATTAAAATTGGTCTACATCAAAGTGAAATATATTAATAACAAGTAACGAAGAGCTAAGTAGAGGTTTAACCTAACATTTCGTACCCTTGAATGAATTATTATTGAAATTTTTTCTAAGCTCAAAATTTTATTGCACCGTAATAGTTAAATAGGTAAAACAAATAAGGAAGGTTTAAGTTCCGGCGCAACCGAACATTTTATACCCTTGCAATTTCCTGGAATTTAAGCCAGGGAAATATCTTAAAATGTAAAACGTTAACCAGAGGATCAGAATTTAAGCAATTTGATATATATGTTCAAATATCATTGAACATGCTTGCTTATCAGCAAAGCCGAGGGAAAGAAATGATTATTAAAAACTAGTGGACTGTATTTTTTATGTTATTTATATGTATGTATGGTACTTAAACTTAACTTTCTTAAATTTAGTCCTTTTGCGCTTGTAATATCGATCGAGTGTGAGCGCTCACATTTTGGGACAGTGAAGTCCAGACGAAATCATTTGAAGATAAGGACGAAACTGAAATAATTGACCACATTTTTGAAGATGATGCTGAAGCGTATAAGAAAGAAGAGGAAGTTCAGTTAACATACAAACCAACACAATTGCCGAAAAAGGGCAAAGATGTTTTAGTTGAACCAAATCTGAATCGTACCAAAAAAGGAAAAGATTTCGTAAATTATAGGAAGCAGCCAACAATTACAGTTCGCAAAACTGCTAAAATGCAGAACCATGCTGAAGATGATTGGAATGATTCTGCAACCACAACCAAACGGAAAGGACTTCAACGTTGGATTGGTGACAGACGAAATAGATGCACACCAACGACTGCAGCAATATTGGGCGCAAAAGGGAATAAATGGTTGCATCGATAACAATATATATACAATATATAACTCATACTCTGACCGACATATTGTGCCAACGACACAAATGTTGTGGGATAATCACTCGGATTTGATAAGTGATGATATATTGAAATGAGATCGTACAAGGTTCAACAATCTAACGATATTATTCAGTGACATAATGTACAATGAAGCAATGATTGCTATAGAGGAGCATTGCATTGTCATTGCGAATTTCCCAATCAGTAATCTCAGCATGTGTTCCCCAAATCTATGTTCATCTGATATAAGATGCCATTTAAATCACTACCAAACATTTGAAATGGAACATACATTTGTACATATGTATATAATCTGATTGATAAATTTTGCATAGATTCAACTATTGAACGCAGGTATGCTGTGTGATATTTCATCGCTTGGTATTGCAATCTTCTGTGCCAAATTATAACTTTATATCTTAATTTAGTGCTTATTAATGGCATATTACATGTTTTCGGTTAATGGCGATTTATTTCATATTTATTTTATCTAATACTCTAAAAGAATTACGTCACATAGTCTATTTAGCTTCGTAATTTGAACACACCACGCTTTGCAATGACACAAGATTAGTCATTAAAATACTTTTATATTAGTGGTATTCTCTTGCTCTTGCAAAACCCTTGCACGGTGCACGGATTGCAGAAATTTCCTTTTGGTGCAACGGCACAACAACTAACACACGCAGAAAATTATTTGCAATGGCTGCAAAATATGTCAGACCAAAACCCATGTTTAATAATGACACGTAAAAATATTATATATATTGCCACTTTATTTAAGCTATCGTTTTACTTAAAGACATATTACGCCTTTAAATGTTTCAGGAAGGTAAGTTTTAAATAAACTTTATAATTTCTATTTAAATTCTGAAGAAATTTTACAGTAGTCCATAAGAATGAATACTGAAGTTGCGCCCCCAGCGAAGAGGAAAAGGCAGCAGCCAAACAAGAAATGGAAGGAGGGTGAGGTGCACTCGATTATAGAGTTTTTAATGGAAGAGGCGGAATTTGAGGTAAGTTTATAGTTTTTTTTTTTAATCTTTGATCCAATTCGTTTTTCCATCTTTTCAGGTTCCAATTGGGCAATTGTTTTATAAACGATTTTTATAAAAATCGCGGTTTGATGTCTCATGGGATCTGGTGTGGTGGAAGGTCCGACATTTGAATGCACAGTACCGTAAAGCCAATTCTGGCTCGCATCAACGAGTGCAGTACTACAAGATGAAGGTAACGGCAGAACCATCGAAGGATAGAATTACATATATTGATGTTTTAAATTTATTGCAAATAAAAAAATAATTGTTAAAATGTGTCCCATTTGGACCAGCAGAGGGTCATGCAACCGCTACTCGTTAAGAGTGACCTTTCTTCGCCTCAGTTGTGTTCAGTTAGTCCTGCGCCAGAATTCGAAGTAGAATTCTTGGAAGAGGAATGTGTACCTGCTCCGCCATCAAATTCTGCACCTTCGATCGCACCAATTTCCACATAGGTATCAACCATTCCAACGGTCAATTCGGCCGAAATCATCCGTTGAACAGTTGGTGGATATCCAAGCTGAAAAAAATTGCTATGGAAGCAAAGAAGCTGAAATTTGACAAATATAAATTCGATGAAGAAAATAAAATTGGATATAGAGTCAAAAAAATTAGATATAGAATTAAAAAAAAAGAAACTGATGAAAAATACAAGGTCTTAGAGTTAGAAATGAATAAATGAGTGGCTATGTACGAAATTGAAAAAATAAAAACAATTAAATTTACTAAATTACATTTTATATATTTTTGATTATTTATGGCAGTTAGATTATTTCTTTAGGTTTCGTAAGTATGAACTTATATAAATAGTTATATCAAAACTAGAATAGCAACTCTCTTAATACCACTATGTATAACATACATACATATATTGCTAATTTACGTTTTATTGATCACCAAACATTATTGTGTACAAACATTTGCTCTTGGCTTCTGCCTCAGTTATTCGCCAGCCAGTTTCATGTGGAGAAAATTCATCTGATTCTTCGTCGCTATCGACAACTACATACATATATTGTCTACGTATTCTATATCGTTACAAGTAGCTCGTAAGATGTTATGCATTATACAGCAAACAATAAACCAGTTGGAACATAAAATATGACGTCCTGAATACGTATTCTTAATGCTTTAAGGCTGCCAAAGCGTTCTTTTAGAATCCCAAAGCAATGTCCAATCCTCACGCACCATCTGCTCTTTACGCTTCGAATAGTCCATTTGTTGTGAATTTGATCGAAAGAATGGTCAGCAATGGATAAGCAGAATCTACTGCTAGCCATTGAGAAGAGGAAAAAAGTGAACCTTCCTGAGTGGATAGAGCACTAGTACGATATATGAAAGCATCGTGTAGACTACCAAAGTGTCCCGCTACTAAATGGCGAACCCTAAACTGTTAGTTGCATATAACTTGTGCCTTTATCATCACAGATCAGAGGGATCAGAGTCCCATATTTTTGAACACTGATTCTTATGTAAAATTAGACGAGGAACCGAATGGAAAAGTCAATTTTGAAAAAAAGTTGATGGAAAAGTACAAAAAACCAAATTAAAAAAAAAAAAGTTTTTTTTTGGATTTTGAGCGTCAACTTTGAATTTTTTTTGCTGTTCATGGGAGCAGAGTCCCATATTTTTGAACACTGATTCTTATGAAAAATTGGACGAGGAATCGAATGGAAAAGTCAATTTTGAAAAAAAAAAAAACAAAAATTGGGGGAAAAGCACAAAAAACGGTATTTTTGGAAAATAGATTATTTTTTTTGGATTTTGAAAATATTTTTATCAGAAAGCTGAGATTTTTTTACATCAAATTGCATAACTTAAAAACTTTTTTCACTCAATTTTGAGGTTGTTAAAAAATAAAAGAAATAGTCAATTCTCAATTTGAATTGCGCGCCAAAAAACAATGAAGCAACTTTGACCACTAAAAAGATATTCTTATTGTGGTCTATATTATGATATTCTAAGGTTTAGTCAAAATCGGAGAACCACGGGTACAAAACCATGTCGCCAATTGATGGAATGGTCAATATGTTGAGCTGAGTCGATTTAGCCACGTCCATCTGTCTGTATATAACTAGTCCCTCAGTTTTAAAGATATCGTGTTGAAATTTTGCAAACATCATTTTCTCTTTAAGAAGTTATTGTAACTGCCGATATCGGACCACTATAACTTATAGCTGCAATACAAACTAAACGATCGGAATCAAGTTCTTGTATGAAAAACTTTCATATTTGACAAATGTATCTTCACTAAAGTTGGCACAGGTTATTTTCTAAGATAATAATGTAATATACGAAGAAATTGTTCAGATGCCACACAAAATGAACGATCTGAATCTAGTGCTGGTATGAAAAACTTTTGCATTTGGTAAGATATATTCACGAAATTTGGTATAGATTATTTTCTAGGGTAACAATGTAATCTCCGAATTGTTCAGATCGGTTAACTATAGCATCTAGCTGCCATACAAACTGAATGATCGTAATCAAGGGCTTGTATGGAAAACTTTCGCATTTGTGGAATCTTCACGAAATTTGAAGGGTATATTAGCTTCGGTGTAGCCGAAGTTAACTTTTTTTCTTGTTAAAAAAAAAATTCGTTAATTTTTCGCAATTTGTTTTGTTTTTTTTTTTTATTATTTATTTATTCATAATAGTCATTCACAATAAATTTACCGAATCAGCTGGTCTTATATCACTAGATTTTGCAATGGGTGTTGTCGTACTCTTGCACATTTCGGTATAGGATTTTTTCATTTTGTGTCATTGTGCAATCTTGCAAGGGCAAGAGAATCCCCCCTATTGATTAATAATTAGATTGGTATTTCCTATGGCGATGAATAACTCTGTTTCTGTATGTTTGTGAGTTAGATTTGGTTACATTATGCTTCTTCCACAGAAACTTTACGTGGCATATTCTCGCGTGAGCGTACATACCATCCGTTTTGTTGGTATGCGCTAAAACGCGCTGACCAAAAAAATTATAAATTCACTCCATCGCGTTAAGTGATTAATCTTTGTTTATTTTTAAATTGAAATAGTAAATAGTAGAAATATGAACATTTTTCGGTATATACATACATACGTAGCTATCAATACTGTAATTTAACATATATGTATGTCATCTTCATGCCTCTTTCAATTGTAATTATATCTTTCACACTTTAGTGTTTAGTGTTGTTCCTAAAATTTACTATGGCAAAACAAACCTTGCCAGGTCGGCTAGTATATACAACTATGATCAAATTGAAAGTAGAATTTTTAATTTTTACTTCGCGAGTTTTTCGAATCGTCATATAACCTGAAATGTAATGCATGTTTCTTGAAAAGATAGTGAGTTGACCAGTTGAACTGGTAGTAAGGCAGCTTAAACCTAGTTTATTTCACTGAAGACATATAACTTTTGTACAAGCAACCAAAGATTTGAAAAAATGTCTTTGGCAAGTCAATAAATTTGTAATGTACATACATTTGTATAATAAATAAAAAATACTTATAAATGAGGCTCTGACAAAAGCTTAAAGTGAAAACTTAAAATTAAGCAGAGTTGTTCAGGTCAAGGGCGCTTTAGAGCACATTTGAAGCTAGAAAAAATACCACTGCTTGTTAAGCTAACCTTTAGAAAAAAAAACTGCTCATAAATAAATGTCTTTGAACTTAAATTTTTAGGACAGAACTGCATATTTAGTCAGAGATTTTAACTAGAAAACTGCAAGAACACTTGGGACCTCTGCCCTAAATGTTCATGGTTAACTTTTTTTTGTAACAACTAAAGTTGCTTTTAATGAAATATGTGGCATATTATAATAAACAACATGAATGATTGTATCCTTTTTTAGCGCATGACCGTTGTTCATTAGCCACTTTTTTCATTCACTATATATGTATATGCATTGAAATAGTCCTTGAAGTCTTCAAAGCAACTAGGTATGGTTTATAGCATATGATATATATGGGAGTGTGTTTACAAAAACTATCAATCATTTGAACGTTCTCACTATTTAAATACTTATGGCGATGTTAATGCACATATACTGTACTTATATTGTGAATACTTTTCAACCTATTTAAAGCACACAAAAAAACTTATTTTATGCGAGAACAATAGGACAGCAATCATGTGCTATGATGTGTTATAATTCACATTGGTTAACTGTTTTTTAGAAATAAAATCTCCAAAAACTAGTCGCATTATCCTTTTAAGAAACCGCTTTAGCAGCAGCACCACGTAAACATATCAAAAGGGTGTGTATGTAATCAATTAATAAAGGTGTAGATTCCGGTACACACGTTAACAGACATACAAATATCGCTTAATAGATTAAATCATTTATTCACAAACCTTGCTGTCTTTTCGCTCTGCCCTGCTCGACGTGACTCTTCTCTATTCAGATAAAATGATTCGTTACAAGTTGCTGATGCTTAAATGCCTTTGGTTTTCTGTACATCCCAGTTGTCATCCACAAACACAATCACTGACATTTCTTCGAGTTCGTCTTTCACCCCATTTCATATTAGGTTGTCAAAAAAGTATTGCGGTATTTTTGCTAGTTGGCGATGAAAGCGAGTAGTTCTAGTTTTATTCGTCGCATCGGGTCATGCTATACTTTTTTGGAAAGCTCATTTCACGCGCTAACACGCGTTTGATTGATTGTCGTTTCTTTTAAGTCGTTCGTGAGTTATAGTGTCGCAAACATGGAGCAAAATAAAGAGAAAATACGGCATATTTTACAGTACTACTACGATAAAGGCAAAAATGCTTCTCAACCCGCCAATAAAATTTGTGCAGTTTATGGACCCCATACAGTTTCCATTTCCACCGCACAACGACGGTTTCAACGTTTTCGTTCTGGTGTAGAGGTGGTCGAAGATGCGCCACGCTCCGGAAGACCTGTCGTCGAAAATTGCGATAAAATCGTTGAACTGGTCCAAAGAGACCGGCAAAGTAGTCATCGAACACTTATAAACCATTTGAAGAAGCTTGGAGTCACTAAGAAGCTCGATGTATGAGTGCCACACGAATTGATTCAATAAAAATACCGCAAGACTTTTTTGACAACCCATTATTCATATTAACCTTTAGCAGACAGTGAATAATTTCACTCGTTATTCATTCAATTTATCATTTATGATTAGAAAGGCGACTTTTACAAGATAGAAATCACGTTATTTTCAGCCACCCGTGCCGGTATCCTGTTCACATATGCAAAATTTAATATTATTTAATCTACTTAATAGTAGCATTTTAAAATATTAATATATTGGAGTCTAGCTAAGATATGTGTTTATTTTTATACATCTATGGTATTCAGAGTTTACTTTTAAAGTTAATAGGTGGCAACTTTAACAAGATAACACATTCAAACTGTGAGCAACCCTTCAAACAGCTGATTCGAACTGTCAAAAATTGTGTAGCTACAAAAATATTTACGTGTAAGCAATGCCTCGCAGAAGTGGAAAAGAAAAATTACTAAACGGACTGTGCTTAAAAAACATGTTGGAATTGCTGCTCCAAGATTCAAGTAGGTGCACATTTCTATATTCATATAACTTTTATAATTTTGCGCATTGATTTAGGCTGGACTTTAATGTTAGTGCGGCAATGATTTTGTCCTCAAGGAGATGCAGCCACGTAAATGTGCCAAAATCTACAAATTGGATTGACACAATCCTTCCCAACTTCGATAACAATCGTATGCGGCAAATGTTACGACTGGAAACTCCGGAATTTCAACATATTTTATGCTTAATCAAAGAAGATACTGCTTTTTCAAATAAAAATTCGGTTCCTCAAATGCCAGTGGAATTGCAATTAAAGATCGCACTTTTCCGTTTTGGTTCTAGTGGGGATAGTGCATCCATTAGTAAGGTTGCAACCTTGTTTGGAGTTAGAGATGGAGGAACTGTAATTACAGTTACAGACCGCATTATTTCTGCCATCGTAAATTTGAAATCTAAGTTTTTGTGTTGGCCAACTAGGGAAGAAAGACGCAAACTTGTAGCCAATACAATGCACGAGCTGCCAGGGTGCATTGGATATGTCGATTGCACTGAAATACGTTTGTCGGAATCTCCAATTAAGGATCATGAATTGTATTTTTCCAGGAAAAAACAGTACTCCATAAAAATGCAAATAGTGTGCGACTATTCTTTGAGAATTCGACAAGCAACAATTGGATATAGGGGCAGTGTACATGATGCTAAAATTTTTGCAGTTGGAGACGGAAATTATTTTTGTGAAAGGCAATGGATAGCCGGTGATTCTGCGTATCCCTCAAATAGAAATATAATTACACCTTTTCGGCAAAATAGCAACGAACTGTCGCAATATAAAAGGGATAGGTTCAACAAATACTTTTCTAAATATCGAGTACGAGTGGAAAATTGTTTCGGCAAATTAAAAGAAAGATTTGGCAGCTTAAAAGAGCTTCGGTTTCGATTGTCCAACGAAAATAATTACAAGAGCTGTTGCAGATGGATTTTAGCCTGCAGCATTTTGCATAATATATTGCAAGACTTTAACAATGACGACGATAATAGCTGTGATGGGGAAAAAATTGATTATCCTCCAAAAATTTATGAACAACACGAATTACGAATTGCATTGGCTGAATTTGTTAATAATAGGAGCTCCCAATAAAAGGTTCTAAGTGATTTTTTTTTTTTAATTTTAGAACTAAATGTGTTTTTTTTTAACCAAATACCATTTAGTTGTAAAGACAATTATCTTAATATTTAAAGGAAGAGTTCCAATATAATTAATAAATAGACTAGTAATTTTTGTTTATATCATACTCGTAGTGCTTTCTTGGTGTATCCTCGGAATGGGTTAAAAATTATAAAGTACAGAAAATAAAAACCGCCAAAGAATATGTAGCAGTGTTTCCGACGACGTGTTTTTCTTTACGCTTGATTTGCAAAACAGGTTTTTATCAACTCAGGCTTTAGTTATTTAAATTGAGTTAGTTTCGTATAGAAATCTAAACTTTACAAATTTTCATCGAAATATTCAACTTTTTAGTCGACATTTTTAGCCTTTTTGTTATGCAGTTCAATAGCCTATTAAATTTTATTGAAATAAAAGATGTTTAATATTTTTCTAATCAAGGTGTTATATATGTTTTCTTCATATAACGCGATTTATTTTCTATATGGAAGAAAATACTTAGCACCGCGAGATTTTTATTTCATTATTTTCATTTTTTCCATTTCAATTCTTTCTTTCATTTCCAGTTCTTTCATAGCTATTCTCTTCCTCATTTGAATTTCCATAACTTGAATTTCCCTGTCAGCTTTTTTTTCTACCAACTCTTTTTCAAATTTTTCTTTATCAAACAAAAATTGTTGCTCTTTTAGCATTAATTCATTTTCTCTGATCTTAAATTCCTTCTCGATTCTGTCTTTTTTTGCATCCAATAAGCTGGAGTGTACATCGAGAACGTCTGATAGGGCTGTACGCGAATATATACCCTTTCGGACAGCCTTTGAAGTAGAAGGGGTGACCTGAGGCTCGGGTAATGCCACGATTTCCTCGACGGTTATATCAGAGGACGTGGCAACTTCTGATGAACCAGTACATGCCATGTCCTCGGTATCCAATACAAGGCAGTTTGAAGTGAGCTCCCTATAGCCAAAAATGTCTTCTAAGTCATCGTACCGGGGACATATCCTTACGATCGCCTCTAAAAATGAAGTGTATTTGTAGGATATATACATTTAAAAATTTATGATGTGTAGAACCTACTTTTGGTCGTGTCACAATTATCCATGGTGCCACTTCCCCTTGCATTTTGCCAGGACTTGGCCTTGGTGTACTGCAATCTTAAGTTTTTTACCTTGCAACGCACCAGAGGATGCAAGTCGCTGCCAGTTTGGTTCAAAAATCTTTTATAATAATGTAGGGCCGTTGGTTTCTCTAGTGGCCTGTTGTCCCTCAAAAAGTTGATTAAACTTTCATTTTCGTTGTCGGTCCACTTTCTGTAGGGAGCCTTTCGAACACGCTTATGTACTGTACAACCTGCAATAGAACAATTATAGGCAGAATATTTTCATATTTATACTTAAAAATATTGCGAATTGCGTTTACCTTTTTTATTTCTGTGTTGCTTTCCATTTTTTCTAAACGCGAATAGTCAGCTGATCAAAGTTGCCAGTTTAGCAGGAAACAAAAACACGAAGTAAAGTAGAGTAATTTTGCCTAAGACTGTTATTTCGAACTTGTATAGGAAACAACAACAAACAAAGTTACCACGTGGTAAAATGTTTTGAAGTTAACAGATGGCAAAATTAACACATCAGATAATAAAGAACTGTGAACGCCCCAATCATATTTTTAGAAATCGATATAGAAATGAACTTTATTTTCAAAGCCTTCAGTAAATCGTCGTATGTTTTGGTATTTTAATTCAACTATGTTCTATGTTTACTAACTAGCCACTGTGCCGTTTTAAGCTTGATCCTTTGAGTATTTATCATATGTACATATCAGTTGACAAGCATAAATTCAGCACTTCACAACATTTCTTTCCATCACTTCGTCATCCTAAATTGTTTTAAAATTTTTACCAATCATTCCCAAATTTTGACCTCCAGTTCAAATCTCAGTACCCAGATTTTTACACCAGCAATAACGTTTCCGTATTTATTCGATAATAATATATTGTACAGTCAACATCAAAAATTACAGCTGAAGCTTACGCCTTAAACCATTAATTTATTGTAAGATTTAAATTCTTATAAATGGTTTTCTTTTTAACTATTGATAACGTTGCAATTCTGTTACTACACATTACGCCGTTAAAACAAAGGCAAAGTGCACAAAATACTTATGTTCAAAGAAAAATGCATACAAACATATAGTCAAAAGTTAGTTAAAGTAAGTAATTATATTAAAAGCGCTATAAGTATCGCTAATCTCAGATCAAAGAAATTTAGTGCTTACAACTGAAGCTTACGCCTCAAACCATTAATTTATTGTAAGACTAGAGGACCCGTCCACGCTTCACTGTGGCTGATACATAGATAATACTACTACCATCTATATATATGATTTCTATTAGTTGGATTATAACTATTAGTTAATGAGATATATTAGGTTGTCAAAAAAGTATCGCGGTATTTTCGCTAGTTGGCGCTGAAAGCGCGTAGTTCTAGTTTTATTCGACGCATCCGGTCATGCTATACCTTTTTGGAAAGCCCATTTCACGCTCTAACACGTGTTTGATTGATTGTCGTTTCTTTTAAGTCGTTCGTGAGTTATAGCGTCGCAAACATGGGGCAAAATAAAGAGAAAATACGGCATATTTTACAGTACTACTACGATAAAGGCAAAAATGCATCTCAAGCCGCCAATAAAATTTGTGCAGTTTATAGACTCGATACAGTTTCCATTTCCACCGCACAACGATGGTTTCAACGTTTTCTTTCTGGTGTAGAGGTGGTCGAAGATGCGACACGCTCCGAAAGGCCTTTCGTGGAAAATTGCGATAAAGTCGCTGAATTGGTCGAAAGAGACCGGCATAGCAGTCATCAAACCGTTATAAGCCATTTGAAGAAGCTTGGAGTCACTAAGAAGCTCGATGTATGGGTGCCACACGAATTGATTCAATAAAAATACCGCAAGACTTTTTTGACAACCCAATAATATTTTGTGAAGCAACTTGTGTTAGCTTACAAAAAAAATGGATCATAAAGCATTTCGTGTGTTAATAAAGCATCTGGCTTTTTGGGGAAAATACTGTTGAATTTGGGCTCAGGGAAATCCACCGTTGAGAAGATATTTGCTAACCTGGAAACAGGCGAAATGAGCAAAGTAGGTGCCTCGCAAGTTCATAATCCAACAAAAACAACGAATAACTGATTCTGAGAAGTGTTTAAGTGCTCTGTAATCGGAATAAAGCCGAAATTTTTCGTCAGTGATAGAAACATAGCTCCATCATTTCCTACTGGAGTCCAATCGACAGTCATTGTAGTGGACTCCACATAATGAACCGGTTCTTAGGCGTGGAAAAACAAAAAGGCGGCGGGAAAGGTTATGACATCAGTCTTTTGGGATGCACGTGGTATAATACATACTCAACGACTGATTACTGAGCTAGTTATAATCTATTTCACTGCGTATTTGGTTGCAGTTCTTTTCTTCTATTCCAAATATTTAGCAATTGTATTATTTATGAGAAGACTCTGTTTAAAATTGTACGCATATATTCAAATAATTCCGACAAACATGAATATTGAACAAATGCTTCTGATTTAAAATATAATTTTTGTATTTATGAGTTGTATTAAATTTTCACATAAAGAGATAAAAGATATCCTATGTCCTTACCCTGGTTCTAAGCTACCTCTTCACCAATTTTCAGCCAAATCGGTTCAGCCGTTCTTGAGTTATAAATGGTGTAACTAACATCAACTTTCTTTTATATATATAGATTTAAATTCTTATAAATGGTTTTGTTTTTTTAACTATTGATAACGTTGCAATTCTGTTACTACACATTACGCCGTTAAAACAAAGGCAAAATGCACAAAATACTTATGTTCAAAGAAAAATGAATACAAAAAGTTAGTTAAAGTTAGTAAATATATTAAAAGCGCTATAAGTATCGCTAATCTCAGATCAAAGAAATTTGGTGCTACAGCATCATACGAACCGGAAGTCGTTAAGTGAAAAGTCCAAAATTGTCATTAAAAGTTGTACAACTGTTAAAAAGAGAAACAATTATGACTTGCGGGGTGATATAAAAACTGTTCGCAGATGCTCTAAGGTACTTGTCGGTTGTGATGTCCAGAGCCCGTCGCATATCGACAAAACGTCTAGAGCCTCCCACAAATTTATTGAGGCCTTTAGTATTTCCAATTTGCACAGACAAGTTGGAAGTTGCTTGGTAGTACTGTTGATGGGCTCATAAACTACTTGAGTAGCTCAAAGTATGTAAAGTATATCCGCTATGGGAGTGAATGGATACATCTTTAAATGAGCCACACTTCTAATTACTTCGACCTAAAAACTACTACAGTAGTCTGGCAATGTTAACCAAGAGTTGGGTGGGAGCTCCCAACAAAAGACTTTACATTTATGCCCAACAACGCAACATTTACGCCTCACCCACATATCTCTCGGAGATATGTGCGCGGAGGAAATGCCGCTAACAGAAGGTTCCGCTGAGCGGTGGTACAACTTATCAGCAAATCAATCGTAGTGAAAAAAGATTTCGGAAATTTCCCCTCTCGGACCCTAATGTGACCAGTTTCCTGGAGTCTAATAGCAACTTTCGCCGCAAAGCTGGCTGTGTCGACGGATTACATATAAAGGAAAGGCGGCACTTAACGCCGTTGTTGGTAATATAAGTACGTTTGTTTGTTCAACTGTTTGGCCAATGTGACTTTACCGCGCGCCACCACCAGACAAATACACCAAAACACAGTATTGGCTTAACTACGATTTCCTAAAAAAGGCCCAACTTTTGGTGACAGGCTCCTGCCTTTACAACAATATAAGGCAACCAAAGGCTTCCTCGGCCTCTCCTAAAGATTAGGAAAACCATCGAATCTTTTTCAATCTGAACCAAGAGTATTATTCATCGGATAGACCTTAATTAGCTTAAATTCGAAAATGTTTATAACTAAAAACAACAAAAACAAGCAAATACCTTAAGATGTAAAACGTCAACGAGAGGATCGGAATTTAAGCAATTTTATGTATACTACTGGGATTAAATTGAAAGGTGAATTTTTAACATAAATATAACCTATAAAATTGTATTCAGTATATGGGACTTGGGATAGTAGCGGTATGATTTGATCTATAAACTATTATTACTAAAAAACTGATGCCTGGGTTTCATTAAGGTACCTTACTTACAACCACCAAACATATGAAGTAAAGACAGTCGGCGGCTCAAAATCCTGGTATTAATTATATGGGATCTAGGTCAAGTTTTCGGAGGATGGAGTCATGTGTAGAGGTTCACGCAAGTGAGGAAAGTTCTCTGATCGCCATTCACTTGGGAGTGGCCAGAAACGATTCTTTTACATATGACTCAAGCAGCTCACGACTTCCGGTCTTTGACCAAGTATCCTCTGGGTAGCCTAAGAACATCCGTTTGAAGGCGGGTTAAAGTGAGAAGGCGAAATATCCCCTGCATAGGGTGGTGCGCTAGGTTTGGGACCCGCCACGTAAAAAAACACCCCCAATGAAAAGGAACAACAAGCCTCGGATGAGAGACCCCCCTTTTGATGACGACCATGGCAAACGAAATAAGGACTACGATTTGAGGGCATGCACCTAGAATATCCGGTCCCTTAATTGGGAAGGTGCCGCTGCCCAGCTGGTTGATGTCCTCGTAAAATTAAAGGCTGACATCACCGCCGTCCAAGAAATGTGATGGACGGAACAAGGACAGAGACGAGTAGGTCCTTGTGACATTTACTACAGTGGCCATATAAAGGAGCGCAAGTTTGGTGTTGGATTCTTGGTGGAAGAGAGACTCCGTCGCCGAGTACTATCATTCACTCCGGAGAATGAACGTCTAGCCACAATCCGCATCAAAGGGAGGTTCTTCAACATATCACTGATTTGCGCCCACGCCCCGACGGAAGAGAAGGACGATGTGACCAAAGATGCCTTTTATAAGTGCTTGGAGCGCGCTTATGAGAGATGTCCCCCCCACGATATCAAAATCGTGCCTGGCGACTTCAACGCCAGGGTGGGCAAAGAAGGTATATTTGGCACTATGGTCGGTAAATTCAGCCTCCACGAGGAAACATCCCCAAATGGGTTGAGGCTGATCGACTTCGCCGGGGCCCGAAATATGGTTATCTGTAGTACCAGATTCCAGCATAAGAAGATAAATCAAGCTACCTGGCTGTCTCCGGATCGAAAAACCACCAACCAGATCGATCATGTTGTGATAGACGGAAGACACGTCTCCAGTGTTTTAGATGTGCGTGCGCTCCGAGGTCCTAACATCGACTCGGACCACTATATTGTTGCAGCCAAAATTCGCACCCGCCTCTGTGCAGCAAAAAACGCACGCCAACAAACACAAGGAAGGTTCGACGTCGAGAAGCTGCAATCACAACAGACAGCCGAACGATTTTCTACTCGGCTTGCACTCCTGCTCTTTGAGAGCACTCGTCAACAACTCGGTATAAGGGAACTGTGGGACGGCATTTCAAACTCCTTACGTACAGCTGCAACCGAAACCATTGGTTTTCGGAAAGTACAAAAGAACAGCTGGTACGACGAGGAGTGCCGTGTCGCAGCGGAGAGAAAACAGGCTGCCTACCGCGCAACGTTACGAACGACCACAACACGTGCGGGATGGGATAGATACCGAGAGTTGAAGAGGGAAGCGAGACGCATTTGTAGACAGAAAAAGAAAGAGGCCGAAATGCGTGAGTACGAAGAGCTTGATAAGCTGGCCGACAGGGGTAATGTTCGAAAATTCTACGAAAAGATGCGGCGGCTTACAGAAGGTTTCAAGACCGGAGCATACTCTTGTAGAACCCCCAAAAGTGATCTAGTTACCGATGCCCAGAGCATACTTAAATTATGGAGGGAACACTTCTCCAGCCTACTGAATGGCAGTGAACTCACAACACTAGGAGAAAATGAACCCGATACCACAATCGATGACGATGGAGCAGACGTTCCATTGCCCGACCATGAAGAAGTTCCCACAATCTGCGCCAACTACCGTGGGATTATTCTTCTCAACATCGCATATAAGGTTCTGGAGCGTATTGTGTGAAAGATTAAAGCCCACCGTCAACAAACTGATTGGACTTTATCAGTGTGGCTTTAGACCTGGTAAATCAAAAAACCGACCAGATATTCACCATGCGCCAAATCTTGGAAAAGACCTGTGAAAGAAGAATCGACATACACCACCTCTTCGTCGATTCCAAAGCTGCTTTCGACAGCACGAAAAGGAGCTGCCTTTATGCCGCGATGTCTGAATTTGGTATCCCCGCAAAACTAATACGGCTGTGTAAACTGACGTTGAGCAACACTCAAAGCCCCGTCAAGATCGGGAAGGACCTCTCCGAGCCATTCGATACCAAACGAGGTTTCAGACAAGGCGACTCCCTATCGTTCGACTTTTTCAATCTGCTGCTGAAGAAAATTATTCTAGCTGATATTGATATCATCGGCCTCAACACCCGCGCCGTTAGTTCTGCTTTCTCCAGACTTAACAAGGAAGCAACGCAAATGGGTCTGGCAGTAAACGAGGGCAAGACGAAATATCTCCTGTCATCAAACAATCAGTCGTCGCACTCGCGGCTTGGCTCCCACGTCACTGTTGACAGTCATAACTTTGAAGTTGTAGATAATTTCATCTATCTTGGAACCAGCGTAAACACCACCAACAACGTCAGCCTGGAAATCCAACGCAGGATTACTCTTGCCAACAGGTGCTACTTCGGACTGAGTAGGCAATTGAAATGTAAAGTCCTCTCTCGACGAACAAAAGCCAAACTCTACAAGTCGCTCATAATTCCCGTCCTGCTATATGGTGCAGAGGCTTGGACGATGACCACAAACGATGAGGCGACGTTACGAGTTTTCGAGAGAACAGTTCTGCGAAAGATTTATGGTCCTTTGCGCGTTGGCCACGGCGAATATCGCATTCGATGGAACGATGAGCTGTACGAGATATACGACGACATTGACATAGTGCAGCGAATTAAAAGACAGCGGCTACGCTGGCTAGGTCATGTCGTCCGGATGGACGAAAACACTCCAGCTCTGAAAGTATTCGACGCAGTACCCGCCGGGGGAAGCAGAGAAAGAGGAAGACCTCCACTCCGTTGGAAGGACCAAATGGAGAAGGACCTGGCTTCGCTTGGAATATCCAATTGGCGCCACGTAGCGAAGAGAAGAAACGACTGGCGCGCTGTTGTTTACTCGGCTATAATCGCGTAAGCGGTGTCTACGCCAGTAAAGAAGAAGAAGAGGGTCAAGTTTTCGTCCAATTTTATTTCCCTTAGACGCAAAGATACTCTGTTATGGGTAAATCACCTTCTGTAATTTTCATTGAGATAATTTAAATACTCGTGTTGGCCGACATAAGCAGAATAAGGAAACCTGGAGTTCAAAAATTTTAATTATATGGAGGATCAGAGAAATATTGACCCGATTCAACCAATTTTTGAATTAATAGTGGCTGTAAAGTATTCTTTCTGAATTTCAATTGTATATCTCTCATATCGAAGGATATTTTCGCTCAGAAGTCAATTATAGATACTGGGGTTCATGTAATCGGTACCTAGGGCCTTGAACAGTTTTGATTGGATTTGGACTATTTTTATGCATGTGCTATCTTTAAAAAAATTATTAGTGCCAAATTGTATCCCATTATGTTAATTACTTCTTGATTTATGTTCTGGAAAGTAAATTAATGAATTAAAATGGTGTTATATAGAAAATAGGAGTAGTTGTAGTCCGATTTGGGCCATTACACTGTGGCATATGAATATGGAAAGAATGCTAAGTACTAAAATCGGTCGATCGTGTCTCGAGATATGTGATTTCACTAAAAATTGGGCGCTCCCACGCCCATCGTACAGTTTTCACACTCACTCCCGTAAAGACCTCTCATTTGATCTCAGAGGTACAATTTAATGTGCCTGGCATAAATAATTAGATATTTATTGCGCTTTTAGTAATTGTTAACAGTACCGTTATGTGGAGAGAGAGGGGATTATCTTCCGATTTCATCCATTCTCACAGCATCGGTAGAAGTTTTTCCAAATTTGCTCTCAGCAAATGCGTTTGCTTTCGCTTCAGTAGTTTAGGAGATATGTACATTACACTTATTGCAGGGCGGGGCCACGACCACTGTTTCAAAATTTTACTCCTTGCTACTGTGTGAAATTACACTTTTATATCTTAATTTACTCCTTAGTGGTGAGACCTTATAGATTTTCGGTTAATAACGTTTTGTGTGCGTGGCAGTGATGTGATTACGCCCATCCACGAACTCGCAAATTTTTTTTAACCCACATACCAAGTTTCATCAAGATATATCAATTTTTACTCAACGGGCGTGGCTCTACCCAACTTTGAAATAAGTTCTATAAATCAGGAACTACTTGAATAATTTCAACCAAATTTGGTATGTGAAATTATTTAAACCTTCTTATGGGTGAAATTAAATAAATTAGTTGTTTTTAAATTTCATCATATTATTTCACTATAGAGTTTACATATAAAACATCAATAAAGTTTTCGGAATAAAACTTTGCGCAAATAGTGCCCTCAAGTTTTTTTGCCTTACGCCCAAAGAGTGTAACAATCGGACTGTAACTTTTCAAGGACCCAGTCACCAAATATGTGTATCAGTCAATCTGCGAGACCTATTATTGAAAATCGAGAAGAATATTTTTGTGAAGCCCTTGTAACTAATGAAAATATTTTCGAACTTCCGTTTAACATTATACCGTATCCATCTTAACAATCGGACTGTAACTTTTCAAGGACCCAGTCACCAAATATGTGTAGCAGTCAATCTGCGAGACCTTTTATTAAAAATCGAGAAGAATATTTTTGCGAAGCCTTTGTAGCTAATGAAAATATTTTCGAACTTCCGTTTAACATTATACCGTATCCATCTTACCGACGTATCGAATGAATCGGGGCAATATTTTTACTTTATTTTTAATCCCTGACCTGAAAAGCGAAATAAGAACGTATTCCTGTTCACGTTATCGACATTTATCGAAAATAAATTGGAATTGCCCATTTTCTAAGGAGTATAGTAACGACGTGGAAACCGTCGTTCTTTATCGTTGTAATCAGGGATAAAAGGTTGTCTAACTTATTCCAATGTGAGAGCACCTCCTTGTGTTTTTTATATCATTGTCCATTATAGCCAGATCGGACAAAATACTAATTTTTAGGCACATCCAACATTAAAAATTATCATATAGTGGTCATTTAATAACAGGTGGCGCAAAAATAACCTTCCTATGTTTTTTCGAAAATGAAAAACTTTTGTTTTTCAATTAAAAACTTTGATTCTGCTTGTGGATTATTTTTATTTGGTCTTTAAAATTTGAGAGTATGATATCATGTAAATGGCCGCCGCCACAGTTGATTGTCATTTGAGCCCTATGGGATTTTCCATCACTTTGGCCGGAAGTTCTGGCAATAAGTCCTCATATTTTTAACGGATATTGTCTTTAAGAGCTGCAAGAGTCTATGGCTTGTTGACATAAACCCGCGACTTCAAAAAGCTCCACAAAAAGAAGTCTGGAGCGGTCAAATCATCTCATCAGGTCATCTTGCTGGCCAGTGCAATTCGCCAAAATGGGAGATTAGACGCCCGGGAAATGTATCCTTCAGCATATCGGTTGTGGCACGCAGTGTAGCGTACCGTTGTTTATTTACGTTTATTGAAAACTATTTAAATCATTTTATGGTATATTGAAAAACTGACTTCTGAATTTTCAATACTTAATAAAGGCGTAATAGCTTGTTAGCCCTCAATTAAATATTTTAATAATTTTCCATTGAAAATTAATACTATGAGGCATCACATTACAAACCGTTTCATCGAACACATTTAAATTTCCCTTTTTTCCTTAGTTTTCAATGTTTTACACTTTTTATTATTGGTATTCAACTCGACAACAAATCCCTCCATTTACATATTTTTTCGTAGGACTTAACCTACCCTTATTTTTCAAGACCTCCTGAAGTTTGACATTTGACAGTTGGAAATTTTAGTGTCAGAATTAGAAAAAAATCTGTGTATGCCAAATGTTGAAGAAAAGGAATTAAACAATTGAATTTCAATATTTTTTGAAGGGATATTTATTGGAACTGTCGCGACAGAGACAGTTGGTATAAAATAAGTAAAATTTTTAAAATTGCATTTTTATATCTATGAAGGTGTTTAACATTTATGTATGTACATATAAATTTAAAGCATGTGTTGAAATATCATTGAACACGCTCATATTTTTATTGTAGATTATTACAAGACTGTCCTCATTGAAGTTGGTCGCCTTGTCGTGGCGAAGGGACTTAAGTAAGAGTAAAGTGCGCATCCCAAAGGAAATGCACTCTAATCTTACGAACTAAGAGGGACACTTCATAATTCCCACAATAGTAAAATGGATAAATAAACCTTAGGTTTTGCGCCCATCTCCTATTGTGGAGGTATGAGGATACCTGCACCAACACCACTAAGCCAAGGTGTCGAGGTACCCGTGCCGAGGGCTGAATGGTCAGCGGGGGGTAATAAATAATAATGAATTACAGGATTCCAATAACGGAATCCAAGGAAGACGAATTACTCGCCTCCAGCCAGGAGGCGAGTAAGAGTACTGCCGGACATACCAACCTAAGTATACCGGCAGATACAGCAGTGATAAAAGCGAACGTAAGGGAGGAAGCGTCCACCTCCAAAGCTGCCATGAGCACCAACCAAAGTACGTTGGCGGCTAAGGGAGAAATCAAAAAGAAGCGCAAAAATACCCAGAATCAGCTGAGGAAAAACCGGTACCAGAGGGCAGTTTTCATTCTAGGGAAGATAGCCAAAGACCAGGCAGCCGGTACCCCAGCTGATGAGGCAGAAACAAAGCGCATCAAAGTAATAGTGGAGGAATATGAAAGCTACCTTAAAAGAAAGCAATCAGAACCTGTAGTAGAGAACAAACAGCAGAGAGCTTCACAAAAAAGGAATCGCTCTGCCAGAAACTCTGCCTAAAAAGCCAAGGCAGAGTGAAGGCGAACATAGCAGCGCAACAGCGGCAATTTCTGCGATGTAGCCAGGAATACCCTGCAAGTGGCCATCATAGATGGGAATTCCTCCTCACCGAGCACGGCACAGGAAAGATGGATGAAGATCGATGTCAGATTTTCGAGTATGGCGCTAAGCTATGTACTCGACAATCCAGCGGGTCCTTACACGAAGTTTGACTCCTCTGAGACCCCCAGGGGCTACAGGATCAAAAAGTGCGCGGACCAGGCCTCGCTAGATTTCCTGACGGGTAGTGTTGCTAAAATCACCAACGCCTTTGTAGGCCTCCGATTGAGGCTTATACCCGCCAGGGACATTCCGAAGAGACCTCGTGCTCGCATTTGGTTACCCCCACCAGAAGAGCCAGGCGAAAAACTCCCGAGGTGTATTAAGCTGCAGAACAAATTTATACCTGGTAAAGATCAGTGGCAGCTGATAAATGAGGAAAAACCAAATAAAGCAAGCAGACCAATACTAGTGGCCATTTGCGATGAGTCCATTGAGGCTCTTAAGAAGATTGACTACAAAATCAGCTCCGGAATTCGCAAGGCCAGGTTAAAAACATTCCAAGGCGACAAACAGGCTGACGAAGACGACACGGAAGAGGTCGACGACGCCAGGCAGTTGCTAAGGAATGTGGGCATCGAAGAAACCGGAGATGCCCAATAACAACCTTAGATGCGTACAAATTAACCTGCAGCACTCGAAGAGTGTACAGCGAATATGACAACCCTTATGAACGAGGAGGGCATCGACATCAGCCTAGTACAGGAGCCCTTGGTCAAAGAAGACACCATTAAAGGGCTAAACAGCAGCAACCATAACCTGTTTTACACACGGAACAAAGGTAAACCTAGGGCTTGCATTCTTATCAATAAAAGTATAAATGCATTTATTTGTCCTAATTACAACACAGCAGATATCATAGTGGTAAAGGTGGATTAGAAAGAAAAGCCCTTCTTCTTTGTCTCGGTCTACTTAGCCCATGACTAAAACATACCACCGACCCCGCTCACCAGACTAATAGAGGAGAACAGAAAAGAAGATGGCCTAAGAGGGTGTGATGCAAACGCAAGGCACACCGTGTGGGGTAGCCCCAGCATAAACACCAGAGGTGAGTCACTCTTGCAGTATATTCTAAATAATAATCTAAGTATATGCAACAAGGGCGATAAGCCAACTTTTATTTTTCCAAGCTCTGAGAGGTTTCCGGGGTGGGAGGAAGTGCTTGACCTCACGCTATCAACAGACACACACAGTCCCGTTGTGGATAACTGGAGGGTATCCGATGAGCCTTCCATGTCGGATCACTCCTGGATACTCTTCAGCATCCGCGAGAAATACAGTACTCCTCTCACATACCGGAACCCTAGAAGAACAGCATGGGACAAATATACCAGAATAGCAACAAAATGCCTCGAAAAGGGAGACAATAAGAGTATCAGAAATCCTCAAGAACTAGATTCAGAAGTAGAGGAGTTACAAAGAATCTTAACCACAACTTTCAATAAACCTACTCCGCTAACAGTTTTGAAAAAGAGAAAGTCTCTCCCTTGGTGGAATAGTGAACTCAAGAATTTGAGAACACAACTAAGGAAAGCTTTCAATGAGACTTTTAGAACCATAATATGGCAACCATGTAAAGATATTATGAAAAGATACAAAAAAGCAGTCAGGAAAGCTAAAAACGACTCTTGTCGATCTTTCTGCACATCGATAAAAAGTTGCAGAGAAACCGCTAGGCTGAGCAAAATGCTATCCAAAGATCATATTAACACTGCCTACATTAGGAGAGAAGGATGTGATTGGACCTCCTCGGCAAAATAAGTCTCAGAAGGTACTAATTACAACACACTTCCCCGGGAGTTAGCAAACGCCTTCAACGAGGTTTCAACCAGAACCACCGTTGAACGCAGCTGTTTATCAAAGCCAAATAGTAGACAAAAGCAGAATCAAGTATGCTATAAATAGTTTTGCACCATTTAAAGCCGCAGGCCCTGACGGGATTATGCCCATAATGTTGCAAAAACTGATAGAACCAATGACTCAAAGACTTGAAAATATATACAACTATACATCCCATGAAGTTGGAAAAGAAGTAAAGTGGCGTTCCTTCCAAAACCTGGCAGAAGAACACACGGAAATGCCAAGGACTTTAGACCTATAAGCCTTACCTCCTTTATGCTGAAGGTACTATAAAGGCTAATAGGTCTACACCTAAGAACAATAATGGCGGAGAAGTTATCGAAGTCCCAACATGCGTACATAAATGGCCGATCAACGAAACTGCCCTTCACGAGGTGATAAGTGTAATTGAAAAATCACTACACCACAAACAATACATCATGGCTGCTTTTTTAGACATAGAGGGCGCCTTCAATAACATAGAAGTAAATGCGATAATTAATTTTCTAGCACATGGTGGCATAGATGACACTGTGTGCAGATGGATACTATCGATGCTTGAGAATAGATTTTTTTGCTTCAAACTACGCTGCAACACAAACAAGTTATGTGAGTAGAGGGAGGCGTCAAGTAGGAGTTCTCTCTCCGCTTCAATGGGTTGTAGCGCTGAACGAAATACTACTCTAACTAAACGGTGGAGGAGTGAAAGTAGTAGCGTATGCAGACGATATAGTATTGTTGGTATCAGGCATGTTTCCTTCAACAGTCAGCGAGATTATGGAAAGAGCACTTCGAAGGTATACTTACATATGGAGCTCTGGTATGGTGGCCAGCGCTAAACAAACAATCCAACATTAAAAAATTAAATGGTATACAAAGAGCAGCATGTGCGGGTGTTACTGGTGCAATCAGGTCATATCCCACTGCGCTCAACATGATCCTGCACAACTACCAATGGACATTTTTATTCAAAAAACAACATCTATTGCGGCGATAAGAATAAAAGAACTGGGAGGTTGGAATCAGCAGAACTACGGACATAGTGTAATCCTAAACAAGCTCACCATTAATAAATCAAACTACATTCTCCCAAAGCTGGACTTCAATAGACACTTCCAGGTGAGAACATCATCTAGACGAGAATGGAGAAGGGGTTCAATAGAAGAGGAGGATACCATCTCAGTCTATATCGACGGGTCCAAAATGGACTGCGGAGTAGGCATGGGGTAATCTCCGCTGATCTTGGCATATTTCTCTCTATACGTCTACCGAACTCGGCTAGCATCTTCCAAGCAGAAATACTAGGCATAGAAAAAGCAAAGCTCTATTGGAAAACCGCGGGAATATAAATAAAGCAACTATATAGCACCAAACCTTGAATGGATTTACACTAAAAGCGTATCGGACATAAGTAGTTTCATCGAAACCTCAAAATGGTTTGAGAGATAGGGTGAAACGTAATGGCAGATACAGGAATTTTTACGAACAGTGTATCAAAATGGCACATCAAGTGCGAATTGAGTCCGATAGGGCTGCACTCCTACCTACCTCCCATTACAAGACTGTACAAAACGTAAACATGTGTGCATAATCACTCACATATAATTACTTATATGCATTTGGTCGAGACCAACGGTCTGATACACTTAGTCTAGACCAATGGTGCTATGTGTTTACATACATTTGTATGGAAATACGTGTTGTATTTACGCTCATATATGTACAATATAGATATATTTTTGAAATTTCTTACCTCTCGATTTGGTTTGGCCATACTCTGAACTACCTGAAAAAGAAAAATGAAACTCGTACGGGGCTTTTAAAATGAAATACAACGCATTCCTTTTCGTTCATTTTTTGACTTATTTAGGAGCATATGAATCATTTTTGAGCGATTTTTCAATTGATTTTTTGATGATGGGCCCTAAGGAATACAAAAAAAACATATGTAATCAATTTTCGAATGCTGTTGACAAACTGGATTTGAACATTTTGAACAGAAAAATCGAGTTTTACGACGCAATTTATTGCTTTCTTGCAAACAAAGTCTGCAATGTCTCCTTCCTTTGAGTGTGTCAGCACCTTTTGATGTTGAAGCTACTAATCGTGATGGGATGTTGAGTGAACGACCGAAAAAGGATTCAAAAGCCAAACGACAAGATAGATGTTTGATGACATTGGGATTGTTCACACGATTTTCGATATTGGGCGTTGCCAATGTCCTCGATAATTTGTAAAGAAAAGTGCGTCGTGCATCCTTTTTATCTAGATGGTCGATTTCTTTGCGAACCACGAAAGCAGCCAATCCCATCACATCCAACAAGCTACAAAAAAAGGCAAATGTCCATCGTTTCGTTGGTCGTTTTGTAATGTAATGGGTAACCATCTGATACATACAGTCAACGGCGGCCTTTGTTGAATTATAAAATGAAATTTCAACTATCTCTCATCAACTGACTTGCATAATACAAAAGAATACAGAAAACGAATTCATTAGAGAGAGAGAAGAAGAATACTGTAGCAAAAATAAACACACAAAATCGCTTGCTATAGACCCGAATGAACATATTTATGAATGTGAGTATGTTTATATGAGTGCCAGATAAACATACAAACCAATTTGAACATGTAACGAACATGAAAACAGATAAATCAACCGTGCGAAGTGATAGAAACATACCAAAGTTCATATATTTTCATACAAAATATATGTGTCTAGCCAAGCATATAATATCCTTTTCTCTTCCTTTTCGACACGATATCCTTGAATTTTTTTTTCTGAATTTTATAGACTGGTCTCGATGAGGGTTAACCCTCAACATTATTAACGCTTCCATGTGTGGGTGCCAAGCACTATTGGTCTCGACTAAGGTGTAATATTATAACATCCTTTTTTCGGTCTTTTCGATACGATATCCCTGAATTTTTTTTCTGAATTATATAGAAAATAAAATTCTAGGAAGCTACCTGGAAGCGCAAGTCGTTTGCTACACTCTAAATATATTTAAATGACATTTGAAAACAAAATATGGCTGGCCAGAACCGATGGTCTGGATGAGGGTTAAATGCGATATGCAAGCTTTAAGACTTAACTATACAAACATATTTACTTACGATCAGAACATGCATATACAAAAAGTACCCGGAAGTTGTAAATAACATCGACTTCAAAGTAATTCCCATCAGGTGTAATATACTTAAGCCATCGATTTTCCAGTCTTCAAAACACTTTTCATAAGCACTTTTTGGAATGGTCTTTAGGTCTTTCAGCGAATCTTGTTTTATCTCTTCGATGAACTGAAAACGGGTTCCATTCCGGTTATTGTTGACTTGTTTGCACGTAAAACTCATAAACCCATGTCTCTGCGCCCGTTATAATGCTCACCATGAATAAGGGATCGGAATTCGCATGGTCAAGTATGTCCAAAGTACCAGTTTACGATACTCTTTTTGAAAAAAATTGTCGGGACGAGTCGAGCCAAAACGCGTTTCTTACCCAAAATATCTAACAAAGTCATTCGAAAGGGCTCGCAAAAGATGTCGAGCTCTCTTGCCATCTCTCTAACTTTTCACCTGTTTAATATTTTCATCAGCTGAAGAAGTCGATGGTCGTCCAGAACAAGGCATGTTTTTAACGAGCTTTCGACCGTTTTTGAAAGCTTGTGTTTCTGATAAAACTGAATTACCATTCCAACATTCCACACCCAAAATTCGATTAAAAGTACAAAATTTTGGATAAAGTCTGTGATAGATATTTTATATAATGTAAAACTCGCAACACAACAGTGAGGCACACCGACTTAAGCAGCTGCTGTAATCAAACTAGTTGACTCAAAAATGCGCAAAATGTATAAGGTACTATTCATACATACAAGTATGTACATAAATAAAAGTATACATCTATAGTACTTGTATATTGCTTCTAAAAACACATTTACGCAGTTTAGTGTGCGCATTCGAAAATAAATGTTATTCGGTAAAGAGGAAAAATTTTGTTTATTTTCTATCACCATATGAATATTATATTTTTATTTATTCGTAAGATAATTGCATTAAATGCGATTTTTTATACATTAGTGGTTTATGCTAGAGTTGTACTATCCATTCGGGATGGTAGTTGCGACCCGACTGCTTTTTGTAAGTTATAATGAAACCTCGGTATAATAAATGTTTATTTGTTTCTTACCATATTTATTATATTAATATTTGTTCAAGATCTTGTTGCAAAAAAAGCATAAGCGCATTGCGCAACGATCAATATGCCATACGTTTTAAGAGCGGTATGGGGACAAAAAATTCAATATTATTATTTTGCAGATTATTAAAAGTAAATATTTTCCGCGTTGTGTCACATACTTTTTAGTTTTTTTTTAGCGTGAAGAACACAAGAAAAATTTTAATTGTCTAACAAAAAAATATGTAAAATATTATAATTTAAACAAACGGATCGTGAAAAAATATCTATAATATAACACGAACTTTTTTTTGACTTCACAAAATTTAATCGATTTATCTCTAATAGTTTATGAGAAAATAAGTTTGCAGTTTTATAGTGCTCTAAATTTCAACCTTCACTAACCTTAACAAAAAATTGAATTTTGACGCAATATTTACTACTTATACAAATATATTAGGGGGTATGCGCCCTAGCTCCTTCTAAACTGCTAATATTCAAAATCGTCGATTTTTAAAAATTTGCATGGACCACTTGAGTTGACTTTGCACTTTTCAAGGGATTCTTCTTCTGCTCGTCTCATTTGGGTGATGTATTCCTGTTTCGGCGAGCTCTGAATTCCGTCGTTTGTGGCAGCTGGGGTGCTCTTCCCTTCTCCTTGGTTTGCCGGTGCTGCTTGTGTGGCCGGAGTCTCCCTTGAATCTGTCTCTTCACCAGTCTTGTCGGTCTGCTTTTTAGTGGCGGTGAATATGGGGGATCTGAGTATCCTGCTGCTCCTGCGGAAGACCGTTCCGTATTCCTCGTCTTGTCCGTCTTTGTTTTGTTGTTCCTTCTGCTGGTTTTTATGTTGTTGTTGTTGTTGTTATGGTGTATACATTTTTTTTTTCTCCTCTTCAAGCCGCTATCTCCGCACGTTGTAGCAGTTGCCCTTTATGAACCCCGTGGTTATCTATGTAAGCAGGGAGGCCACGCAAGGGTTGACATAAGTCCTTATGGGAGCTTATGTTCAGAGCCAGGTTCGGGCACGAATCAGGAGTTCGTCTCAACTGAACCTGTACGGCCAAAGGAATTATGGCGACGTGCATTGAACGTACTTGAAGACCTGCCATGGTTTTAACGAGACGGAGGTGAGAGCAGTATAAGCCTGCCAGCCATTTCGGTAAGATGTCACTCTTATCTACTGAGGTGACAGAATACTGCCCTCCCCAGCCCTTTGTCGATCTGATCCGTTTCGGTTTTCCAGTATGCCATAATCAGAATCTTACTGGCCTCAATTCTGATGGGCTCTTGCCCAGGGTTTTTCTTCATTTCCTGTGCTTGTTTGGTGCTGGTCGCTGTATTCCTCGTCGCTTTGTTGCCTCCCTCTCGTGGGTAGGTTCTCCCTCGGTGCAGCCCCGGTGGGGGTTGTGGACGCTTATTCAAAGGCGGCATCTTCTCGCCTCTTCGCGGGAGGTTCATTGGGCGAGTGAGGCGTTTTGAGCCAAGCCCTCCTCTCCTGCAGCTCTTGGTCGGGGGCTGCGTATTACTATTCGCAGCTGACCTACTTAGCGTAGGCCGTCCACTATCCGCCACCTGTGACCCCGGTAGTAGCCTGAGCTCAGCCTTACCAACCTAAGCGAGATAGATACATATACATATGTAGGGTTACAAACATATATATAAATGATTAGAATGACGAAAAAAGTTGAAAACCGGGGGGCTGTAAGTTGGTAGTACTGTTAGTAATATCTACTTATGGTAAATTTCACGTCAAAATATTCATTAATATTTGAGACTCTAAAAGTGAATTCTTCGATTTCTACTATGTCTGAATTTATTGAATAAAGAAGTACGATAATGCACCACCTCATACTGCATTGGTTATTCGTGATCATTTCGCCATATTTTCAACTAATGCAGCAACCACCGCAAGCACCTGATTTACCTTCGTGTAACTTCTGGCTATTCACCAAATTTACATGACCACTCCAAGGACACCGTTTTGACTCAATTGAGAATATAAAATATGAATCCAAGAAGGTGTTATGGCCATCGCGACGGAGGGTTTTTCCAAGTGCTATTGTGACTGGAAAATTCGTTGGCATAAGTGTATTGCAGCTGGAGGGGATTATTTTGAAGGAAATGAAATGAACAAAATTCCTCTTTGATCATAGCAGTACATCTGTTCCTTGGCACAGTGCAGTGGATCGCAGTAGCAAGAAACCCTGTGGGGAAAAATTTTGATAAATGAGCGTAACCCGCCCTCTAGTAAGTCCATATCTTCTAAACTACTAAAGCTATAACAACCAAAGCGTGAATACTATTAGTACGTACCATTTCTGACATATGCTACTAACGGGTGATTTTTTTGAGGTTAGGATTTTCATGCAGTAGTATTTGACAGATCACGTGGGATGTCAGACATGGTGTCAAAGAGAAAGATGCTCAGTATGCTTTGACATTTCATCATGAATAGACTTACTAACGAGCAACGCTTGCAAATCATTGAATTTTATTACCAAAATCAGTGTTCGGTTCGAAATGTGTTTCGCGTCCGTGTCCGATGAGCGATGAGGCTCATTTCTGGTTGAATGGCTACGTAAATAAGCAAAATTGCCGCATTTGGGGTGAAGAGCAACCAGAAGCCGTTCAAGAACTGCCCATGCATCCCGAAAAATGCACTGTTTGGTGTGGTTTGTACGCTGGTGGAATCATTGGACCGTATTTTTTCAAAGATGCTGTTGGACGCAACGTTACGGTGAATGGCGATCGCTATCGTTCGATGCTAACAAACTTTTTGTTGCCAAAAATGGAAGAACTGAACTTGGTTGACATGTGGTTTCAACAAGATGGCGCTACATGCCACACAGCTCGCGATTCTATGGCCATTTTGAGGGAAAACTTCGGACAACAATTCATCTCAAGAAATGGACCCGTAAGTTGGCCACCAAGATCATGCGATTTAACGCCTTTAGACTATTTTTTGTGGGGCTACGTCAAGTCTAAAGTCTACAGAAATAAGCCAGCAACTATTCCAGCTTTGGAAGACAACATTTCCGAAGAAATTCGGGCTATTCCGGCCGAAATGCTCGAAAAAGTTGCCCAAAATTGGACTTTCCGAATGGACCACCTAAGACGCAGCCGCGGTCAACATTTAAATGAAATTATCTTCAAAAAGTAAATGTCATGAACCAATCTAACGTTTCAAATAAAGAACCGATGAGATTTTGCAAATTTTATGCGTTTTTTTTTTTAAAAAAGTTATCAAGCTCTTAAAAAATCACCCGTTACAACCATGCTTATTTCCCATATAATACTATTTCAAATTCCAATTGATTCTTTCACTTCCCAGTACAGTCAGGAAGCAATTGATAAAACGGGTTAAAATTAATAGTTTCTTTAAAGTATGCCACCTTAAGGGCAAAAATTGTCCAAGTTTAAAGAAAACTGTTCAAACCCCTAGGTACCGAATGTGTGAACGCCGGTATATATAGTTTACTTTTGGCCGAAAATATCGGTCAATGTGTGAGATATACAATTAAACTCCAGACAGAATTCTTTCCTGATATCAATATTTCTGAGCTCTCAAATACTTAATATAAACATTTTCCAACATCCGGGTGACTTTATCCTGCATATATCAGCCCATGTTTGAGTTTTCTCAATAAAAATTACCAGACATTGTTTAGTCATAACAGCTTTGTTCCCAAAAAAGGGCGAAAATTTTACCTAGCTCCCATATAACTATTACCAGAATTTTCGGAAATCTGGCTAACTTTACTCCATATGATTGTATGTAAGTTACCTTAATGAAAGCCACAGAAATTTTTTTTTGTATTTGGCATGATAATAGATAAAAATCAGGTCGATATTAGCCAAACTCCCATACAATACATATGTATAATGATTTTCGTTTTTCTTACTAACGTTATGCCGAATATGACGGCCAGTATATAATTTATACATATACTCTTATGGACTACGTATATAAAAAGTTGCTTGGATTCCGATACTCTGGTTAACGTTTTCTATCTATACCAATGCAACGCATGAAAAATTAGACGATTTTCGTGCATTTAAAAAAAAAGTACTCGATCGAATGTTTTGAACTTCTTTATTATTATTTCAGTTATATATAAAAACTTTTTTTTACAAAAATATTGAAAAATAACGGAGTTATGTGCTGTCTTCGGAGGTGCCAAAAAAAAGTGCCCCAACTGGCATGATTCCGGCCGAATGAGTAGCTGAAACAAGAAAGTTCAGGTTTATTAAACTTAAAGATACTTCCTATACAATGACCTACGATCTTTGAAAAATATCAAAAATTAACAAAATGGCGTAATTGAAAAAAAAGAATCGCTTTTTTAGGTAACAAATGTTTTTTTTTTATGTTAAATTGACAATTTTCAACCAATCAAAACGATCATTGTATAGTAAATTTATTAAACAATACTCAGTTTTAATGTGAAGTCGATCAGTCAATTTCACGTTAAATTATGATGTCAGCAATTTTGAAAAATGCTTCGAGAAAAACGCGTTTAAAGTTTCATTTATATATGTTTATACTTTCGAGCGGTCGCTCTTTAGAAGGCTGTCATCCAAAACCTACGGAGTAGGCTGTCATCCGATTCCACAGAGTATTTTAAAAAATATAAACTATCGAAAAAGCAAAAAAAAATTGTTTTTTGAAACTGTCACACTGGTAAAAATAATATTTTTATAATATCAAATATATCTCTATATCTCTAGTTAGAATTCCTTGTTTTAAAATTCAGTATGTCACGTAAATTTTCGGTCATTTACATTTTCCTTGGATAAACCAATTAAGTAAGTTTCGTACTTCTTATTTTCTTAGTCGTTCTGTACTTTCTGTAAGTTTCTTAGATATCTCATTTTCAGTTTTAGTAATGTCAGTTAAATGAATTTGAAATGTGAATTTTTGTCATTAACTTTTAATCTTTCCTCGATTTCTTGTCCGTCGTCATCATCCATAGTTCCATAGATGTATTTCAATCTCATTCCTAAAAGGCTTGTAAATATTCCAGCTTGTCTAGTTAGATGTGGAAATAAAGATTGGATTTATGTTTTTATGCCCTGAACAGGGTATATTAAGTTTTTCAGGAAGTTTGTAACACCCGGAAGGAAGGGTCGGAGACCCTATAAAGTGTATATATTATAAAAGTGATCTGTCCGTCCGTCTGTCTGTATATATACGAACTAGTCCCTCAGTTTTCAAGATATTGTTTTGAAATTTTGCAAACATCATTTTCTCTTTTAGAAGCTGCTGATTTTTCGGAACTGCCGATATCGGATCACTATAACATATAGCCGCCCTACAAACTGAACGATCGGAATCAAGTTTTTGTAAGGAAAACTTTCACATTTCAAAATGTATTTTCACAAAAGTTGGTACAGATTATTTTCTAAACCAACAATGTATTTTTCGAAGAAATTGTTCAGATCGGTTAACTATAGCACATAGCTGCCATACAAACTGGACAATCGGAATCAAATACTTGTATGGAAAACTTTCAGATTTGACAAGATATATTCACGAAATTTGGTATAGATTATTTTCTAAGGCAACCATGTAATATCAGAACAAATTGTTCAGATCGGCTCACTATAGCATATAGTTGCCATTCGTAACTGAACAATCAGAATCAATTACTTGTATGGGAAACTTTTACTATTGACAAAACATATTCACGAAATTTGGTATAGATTATTTTCTAAGGCAACAATGTAATATCCGAAGAAATTGCTCCATACAGCCTGAACGATCGGAATCAAGTTCTTGTGTGGACAACTTTCACATTTGACAAGATATGTTCACGAAATTTGGTATAGATTATTTTCTAAAGCAACAATGTAATATCAGAACAAATTGTTCAGACCGGCTAACTATAGCATGTAGCTGCTATACAAACCGAACGATCGGATTCAAGGGCTTGTATGGAAAACTTTCGCATTTGGGTAGGGTATTTAGCTTCGGCGCAACGTTTTTTTCTTGTTAAATTGATTATTTTGTTTTCTAAGTAATCTGTTTCCTTTTCATTGGGGGTGTTTTTTTACGTGGCGGGTCCCAAACCCAGCGCACAACCCTATGCAGAGGATGTTTCGCCTTCTCACTTTAGCTCGCCTTCAAACGGATGTTCTTAGGCTACCCAGAGGATACTTGGTCAAAGACCGGAAGTCGTGAGCTGCTTGAGTCATATGTAAAAGAATCGTTTCTGGCCACTCCCAAGTGAATGGCGATCAGAGAACTTTCCTCACTTGCGTGAACTTCTACACATGACTCTATCCTCCTACAACAAAGCGGCAGGGGTCGACGGATTGCCGGCCGAGCTATTCAAACACGGCGGCGAAGAGCTGATAAGGTGCATGCATCAGCTTCTTTGTAAAATATGGTCGGACGAAAGTATGCCCAACGATTGGAATTTAAGTGTGCTATGCCCAATCCATAAAAAACGAGACCCCACAATCTGCGCCAACTACCGTGGGATTAGCCTCCTCAACATCGCATATAAGGTTCTGTCGAGCGTATTGTGTGAAAGATTAAAGCCCACCGTCAACAAACTGATTGGACCTTATCAGTGTGGCTTTAGACCTGGTAAATCAACAACCGACCAGATATTCACCATGCGCCAAATCTTGGAAAAGACCCGTGAAAGAAGAATCGACACACACCACCTCTTCGTCGATTTCAAAGCTGCTTTCGACAGCACGAAAAGGAGCTGCCTTTATGCCGCGATGTCTGAATTTGGTATCCCCGCAAAACTAATACGGCTGTGTAAACTGACGTTGAGCAACACGAAAAGCTCCGTCAGGATCGGGAAGGACCTCTCCGAGCCGTTCGATACCAAACGAGGTTTCAGACAAGGCGACTCCCTATCGTGTGACTTTTTCAATCTGCTGCTCGAGAAAATTATTCGAGCTGCAGAACTTAATCGAGCAGGTACAATCTTTTACAACACCCGCGCCGTTAGTTCTGCTTTCTCCAGACTGAACAAGGAAGCAACTCAAATGGGTCTGGCAGTGAACGAGGGCAAGACGAAATATCTCCTGTCATCAAACAAACAGTCGTCGCACTCGCGACTTGGCTCCCACGTCACTGTTGACAGTCATAACTTTGAAGTTGTAGATAATTTCATCTATTTAGGAACCAGCATTAACACCACCAACAATGTCAGCCTGGAAATCCAACGCAGGATTACTCTTGCCAACAGGTGCTACTTCGGACTGAGTAGGCAATTGAAAAGTAAAGTCCTCTCTCGACGAACAAAAACCAAACTCTATAAGTCGCTCATTATTCCCGTCCTGCTATATGGTGCAGAGGCTTGGACGATGACAACAACCGATGAGTCGACGTTACGAGTTTTCGAGAGAACAGTTCTGCGAAAGATATATGGTCCTTTGCGCGTTGGCCACGGCGAATATCGCATTCGATGGAATGATGAGCTGTACGAGATATACGACGACATTGACATAGTTCAGCGAATTAAAAGACAGCGGCTACGCTGGCTAGGTCATGTTGTCCGGATGGATGAAAACGCTCCAGCTCTGAAAGTATTCGACGCAGTACCCGTCGCGGGAAGCAGAGGAACAGGAAGACCTCCACTCCGTTGGAAGGACCAAGTGGAGAGGGACCTGGCTTCGCTTGGAATATCCAATTGGCGCCACGTAGCGAAGAGAAGAAACGACTGGCGCGCTGTTGTTGACTCGGCTATAATCGCATAAGCGGTGTCTACGCCAGTAAAGAAGAAGAAGAAGTAATCTGTTTCTGTAGGTATCAACTTAATTTGACTTTCAAGTATTTCTAAAGATTCAACACATTTGGTTAAGTTAATCTTGTGAATGATATGAATATAATTACCAATTGGATTTTACAGAGTTGTAGTTATTATGGTATAGCTAACCATGGTTTGAATCGTGCAGGGTTAGCTGTTGGGCTGTTGCTATAATAAGAGCGATGATTAGGGTTATTAAGATATAACGCTAGTTGTTTCGTATGCAGTTTGTTCCGTAGTTGATTTGATGCATCTTGCTATTTCGGCTAAGATACCATTCAATTTTTCTACCAGTCCATTTGTAAGACCATGACTGAGTATGTTCAATATTCTATCTTTTCATAAAATTACTAAATTGCATATGGCAACGTTATGGGCAACATTTGTTTTACAAATGTCATTCATAAAAATATGTTTGAAATATTTAAATTATAATAGACAATACATAAATTTGCGAGGAAAATTATATAAAAAATTGATGAAAACAACAAAAGAACCCCAAATTTCATCACTAGCGAGTCGGATCACCTATGGGAACTGAAGGAAAAGTATAAGCTGTTTTTGAGTGCAAGCGAACGGACACTTGCCCTACGCTACGAAAGATGTCGCTGAAAATTCAAAGCAAATTCAAAACAAAAATCAACTGTTATTTAAGCATTACTTAAGCCTCCCATTTTCAGTGCTTAAGCATAACCTAAGTATGAACTGTAAAACACTATTTTCCTGTTTTATCTTAAGCACAACATAAGTATGGGCTGTGAAACCGGTCATTACAGATTCTCCTTTTCCTGTAGGTATTCGTGTTTTTGCAATAGGTAAATAATTTGATTTAATTTAATTTGCAAATGTTTAGCGTTTTGCCAAAAATGTGAACGCAAAAAAAAAGTGATCAGCGACGGAATTCAAACGTAATAGTGTGATTGCTTCATATTTAGCTGGAAAATCACAGCCAGAAATTGTTCGTAAGCTCAAACACCTTAACGTAAATAAAGTTTTTGTTTATCGCACCATCAGTCGTTATCCTCTGCGAATGGTAGGCACCTTGTCGCGGGGCAGGGGCTTAAACTGCAACATAGTACGGCATCTTCCAACCGTCATGGGTGATGCCGCATAGCATCTCTCCTGGGGGTTGGAAGAAGCTGCATGTGTGTGGCGACCAAGAGCTACCACCTCCTAATCCAGGGTGTTATGCGACTCCCGTGCCCATTGGATGATTTGCAGCCAACACCGGGCCGCCTTGGGAAGTAATGGTGGCCTTACCGCGTCAAGTGGCTCTGGCGCGGCGGACCTTTGAGATTCCCCTTCTAAATAATGGACCGGGAGGCCCACAATGTGGGCTAAAAGGTCGTACGAACCAGATGAGCAACAACAGTAAACAAAAGTTCAGCTTCCTGAATGCTCGGTCGCTGGAAGAACGTGCGCTCTTTGAGGAGTCCGCGGGCGACGACGATAAGTAACCTCTTGCAGCGGTACTCAGCGCAATGTGTCCACCGCAACCACTGTAAGTCGCGCGAACCCCGCCCCCACAACCCCCTCGAGCAGGATCGACTGCGGAGAGGAGGGTGGTTTCAATCGAAGGGCGAACGAAAAAGAGGTAGGCAACGAGGGAACATCCCACGTACCCCGGAAGCAGGACGCCCTGGAGGTCACGATGACCCACGCAGGGCGGGCATGAGTGGGGCCACTAAGGTGGGTCGATTCCGGACTTTTTTCGATTCGGGATTTCTAATAGCGCGGAAAAGTTGCCTTAGCACTTCCTAATTCCAATGCAAACTTTTGTTTTGAGATCGGATTGAATCTTCAACCCCAACTCCGGCCTTGAAATTTCGGATATTCGCCTAAAATCGTGAAATTGTCTACCTAGCGCCTGAAATACGCATCTCATTGCAAAATATATAAAACAAAAGTTATTTGTCACGTCATTTGCTACCGAAATGGTATAAGTGATCAGGGCCGTAGGATGAACCGTTCCCGAGATACGAGCGAAAATGCGGCGCGCCGCAGCGCAAGGTGAAAATTGGCTTGCGGTCACACTTCTTGACGTTGATTTCGCCGAGTGCTATCACTCATATTCATTCACCTACGCCAAAGGACACGTTCGGATAGGTCTCCACATAAATATTTTTTCATCGAGTTTCTTCACTCTTGTCGTTGATTTCGCCGAGTGCTATCACTTACATTCTTTCAACAGAACGCAGAACTCAAAATGTCTGTATCTAAATAAAAATTTAGACAGAAATGTTCTGTGTTGGGCATATATCCGTACAATCTCTCTGAGTCCCAGTTACCTACTTACCAGGATGTTCTTTTGTGTTATCAGTTTAAAAGATTTCGTATAGGGTGACTCCGAGGCGACAACTGTGAACCTAGGAGTAAAGAGGTTACAGAAATATTTACAAAAAAGGTTGAAAATACTTTCAAAAAGTCATCTATTCCGATAGTTTCAGACACCAGAGTTGTACAAATGCTCACCACATACCATAAGAAATTTTTGACTCTTAAACAAATGTTTTTAAGGAACCCAATATTTGAGCTCTAAAAAAGACGACTTTGTCTCTTCTGCCAGAAAATTATTTGACATCGCTGCTTGTAAATGCATTTATTTTTCATCTTGTCCTTGTCCAAATCAAAGGAAACTTCCTATCAATGAACAACCATTCTCTTGGACCAGAGAACCAGAAGAATTTCTCGCATTGGAAGTGTTGATCTACCTGAAACAAAAAAGATTACAAAGAAAAATGAACGTAAAGAGAACGTCATTCAACATCAACTCTTACCAGAAAAGTGTCAGCTAGAACACGTGACCATTCAGATCAGCCAGACTCTCATACAGACGACAACAATGTATGTACGTTGCACGTGGATTCTTCTAAAAACGATGCTGATGATGAATTTTCTCTTCCATTCTCTAAAACCAAACAAAACTCACTAGTAGTATTAGAACACACTGCTTTAGCTGCCCAAAGATTTGGAGTAAGTGATAGAGCAGCCGCCTTAATTGTTTCATCTGCTTTTCTGGATGCCAAAAAAGCAGGTTTGATAACAGAGGATCAGGCTAGCTTTGTCGCTGACAAATGCAAGATAAGTCGGGCAAAAAAGGTGTTGGAGTTAAGCTCCAACACACCGAAAGTATTGACTCTGTATATGGACTGTATTTTGACGGCCGCAAAGACAATACACTTACACAAATCAGCGAAGGTGAAAAGTACTACCGCGACAATGTCAAAGAGGAACATATTTCTCTTATAGCGGAACCTGGTTGTCATTACTTTGGCCACGTCACCTCTCCTTCCGGGTCAGCTCAGGATGAGACGCAAGCTATATGGCAACATTTACAAGACAATTCAGTTGATGTGGAACATCTAGAAGTTGTCGGTGCTGATGGCACCAACACGAACATAGGTTGGAATGGTGAAATCATTCGGAAACTAGAAGAAAGAATAGGTAGGCCATTACAGTGGGTTGTTTGTCTTCTACATTTCAACGAACTTCCATTTCGTGCTCTTTTCGAACACATAGATGGTGTCTCAAAGAGTTCAAATACATTCTCTGGCGACATAAGTAAACTGCTCCCTGACTGTGAGAAGTTGCCTGTTGTCAAATTTGAAAGTTTTCCATCCTGCCAATTACCTTCTGAGGTTATTAATCCGACAAAACTTAGCACAGACCAAGCTTATCTCTATAAAATATCAGAAGCTGTTATTTCCGGTCAATGTTCCTCAGATTTTGCGTCGATGCATCCAGGTAACATGTGCAAATCTCGCTGGCTCACCTGTGCAAATAGAATTCTGAGATTATACATTTCTACTGACAAACCAACAAAGGAAATAAAGATTTTGGTCAAGTACTTACTTACAGTTTACTTACCTTTGTGGTTCTCAATAAGATTCAACAGTTCAATCAAAGATGGCTCGGGCCATCTCTATGCTGCAATTCAAAGGTCGAGATACTTACCTGCTAAACTGCGCAAGGTTGTCGATTCATCCATTCAACAGAATGCTTTCTTTGCTCTTCCAGAAAATATTCTCCTTATTATGATGACTGACGAACGGATAGAAGTCAGAAAGTTGGCCCTTGACCGTCTTCTGGCAGCCAGAGAAGCAGAGTCTGACACTGTAAATGGAAGGGTTAGATGAAATAAAGTGCCAAAGCTGAATTTCAAAGCTAATAATTATTACGATATGATTAACTGTTAGACTATTACCTTGACTATTCCACCAGTTCTTTGTTCAGTTTCTAACGAAGAACTCATAAAAGGTCTGTCGGGAGACACTGCAGAGGCATGGAAATTTAGTGAACTCCTCTCTCACACCGTGGCAGTTGAGAGAACCGTCAAATTGGTGACAGAAGCATCTTCTAGAGTTATTGGCCCCCAATCTCATGATCGTTTTATACGCTCTACACTGAAATCTAGGCAACAAGTGCCTAAGTTTAGTACAAAATCTGATTTAATACGTAGCAATAAATTTGACACAGATTCAGACTAACACAAGCCTGACATATGGTTGGTTGGTTGGGTTGGGCTTTGCAGGAACTCGAAGAGCAGCTACCTCCACGCGGTGGGTTCTGGTTGACCAATACAGGTTAGCTGAGAGCTGCAACAATTTTTACCTACGGCCTACGGCCATGATGACATATACCATTTCGGTAGCAAATGACGTGACAAATAACTTTCGTTCTATACATTTTGCCATGTGATGCGTATTTCCGCCGCTAGGTAGACAATTTCACGATTTTAGGCGAATTTTCGAAATATCAACACCGGAGCTGGGGTTGAAGATGCAATCCGATCTCAAAACCAAAAGTTGCATTGGAATCAGGAAGTACTAAGGCAACTTTTCCGCACTATTAGGAATCCCGAATCGAAAAATGTCCGGAATCGACCCACCCTACTCCTTAGACCTAGATTTAGGACTATGATATTAGAGGGATCTTGCGAGGGAGTGACCGTGAATCGAAAACGGCTTCGATTCGTGGAGTAGATAATTCTTTATACTTAATTTGAAGCTTTATATGGCTGATTTCCATAACTCACCCATATAAGAAGCGCTTGGATAGATGCGATAAGAGCGACCTTCACCGTTTATAAGTGTAGGCGCGTCACTTTATCGCATTGGGAGTATGGTGATTCCTTAACTTACTTTTGAGATTTTATTTATTTTTGAAAATTTATGATAAGTGTCGATTTTTCGACTTTTTGGTACAACTGTGTTATATTTGATGTTTTAGTACGTATGCACTAATTTGGCGTTTAGCAGCCCGCCTCTGCTCTAGGATTTGTTCAGAATTGTGTTTTTTTTTTCATTATGGCGTAAGCCATCCTGCGTGGTCGAAAAGTACCATATATTGGAGTTTTTAATATTGTTAGGTTGAATTCTGTCTTTGGTTTTTCTACCTTTATGTGGGGTATTAGAAAGTTGTGGTTCTATTGGTTGTCTTACGACGTACCGGGCATTATTTGATCGAGAAGTTGTGGCTTTAGAGAAGTCTTTACAATACTGATCTTCTAGAGTTTTGTTCGTTATAGGGGGAAGTGTCCTTAACATTTGAAATTTCCTTAATTGTGAATTAAGGTAGAAGTCCGACAAACATCTCGTCGTTCGCGCTATTGGCAGCGTACTTCCGACATCAGAAGAGCTATCGACACTGTTGGCCGAAGTGGAGGTCATCCTCAATTCTCGGTCCCTAACACCTCTGAAGCAGGATCCCAAGGACGGCCAAGCGTTAACACCAGCGCATGTTTTAATAGGGTGCTAACAGCGAGCATATGTTGCAATGGACCCAATGGTTGCTGTCTCAAGCAAGAGTTTCGGCAACAGTGGTCCAAAACATACCTGACGGGTCTTCAGGAGCGCAACAAATGGCTGCACCTCAAACGCAATTTGCAGCCCATAGGCCTCGTTCTCGTCTACGAGGACAACGTACCACCGCAGCAGTGGGTAATAGAACGAGTCGTCGCAACCGTCGAAAGGCAAGATGGCAAGGTGCGAGAGGCAGACGTAGCAACGTTGTAAGTAAGTGCAAAGTATTTGTTAAAATATTAAAATTTGAATTTATATACATTGCAATATGAAGCACTTTCCTCTGCGAATGGTAGGCACCTTGTCGTGGTGCAGGGGCTTAAACCGCAGTGCAGTACGACATCTCCCAACCACCAGGGGTAATGCTGTATAGTATCTCTCCTGGGGGCTGGCGGAAGCCGAATGTGCGCAGTGAGCAAGAGCTACCACCTCCTTATCCAGGGTGTTATGCGACCCGTGCCCATTGGATGATTTGCAGCCAGGAGGTGAATTCGGCTGTATTCGTACGGAGCCTTCCCAAACACCTGGCCGCCTTGGGAAGTAACGGTGGCCTTACTGCGTCAAGGGGCTCTGGCGCAGCGGACTTTTTGGATTCCCCTTCACGAAGACTAGACCGGGAGGCCCACAACACGGGCCAAACGGTCGTAAGAACAAGATGGACAAACAACACCAACAAACACAACGGTAACAACCAAGGCTACGACAATGGACAACAGCAGCAGCAGCAGTAGTACCGCCAGCAAAAGTGGCCCATGGGCTAAACGTAAGTTTAGCTTCATGGATGTGTTGACGCCGCAAGAACGAGAGCTCTTTGAAGAGTACGCTCGCGACGGCGCCGATGTGCCCTCCTGCAGCGGAACTCAGCGCAGTGTGTCATCCGAGACCGAGACCACGGTAAGTCGCGCAATTACTGCCCCCGCAACTCCCTTGAGCAGGATCGGCTGCGGAGAGGAGGGTGGTTTCACGAAAGTGGAATCTAGGGGTGAACGTAAAAGAAAACGGCAACGAGGGAGCATCCCCTGTACCCCGAAGCCAGGACAGCCAGGAGGCCACGACGACCCACGCAGAGTAGGAATGAGCGGAGCCACTCTTAAGTGGTCCCTGAGATTCCTGGAGGATGGCTTGTCACCGGAGTCAGCTGAAAAGCGGGCTCTGAGTAGGAGCAGTGGGAACAACCCCTCTCTCAACAGTGCACAGCGCACAGGCACCAACGGTGGGTCGGCAGCAACAAGGCGCAGAAATCGAAAGCATCGGCGAGCTCAAGCAGCCGCGTCGGAGGAACGGAGCGAGGCAAGGCCAGCACCCCAAGGTGTACCCATGGAGAAAAGGAAGAGTGGCCAAATAACACCACAGGAGCCACCAAGGTCCAAGAGACCATGGGAGGACAAACCACAAGAGGCCAGTGGAAAGCGTTCCAACCCCAACCAGCAGCCGGTGAAAACCGCAGGCCGCAAATATTCGGAGGCTGTGTGCAGCTTCTGGAGGGGCTGGAGATGCAGGTTGATGAAGAGACCGCGGACGAGGACCTGTCTCTCATCGAGCCCTTACTATAAGCTCCAGAACCGGTATAGAAGTGGCCCAGGTGAACCTACATCACGCATCGGCGGTCATCGTGAAGAGGTTCATCTCGGATAACCTGGGCATCCTCCTAATCCAGGATCGTTGGGTGTTCAGATGAGAGGTAAGAGGCCTCAACTCGAGAAGGAGCAAGGTAATCTGGGATCTCTCTGGCGAGAGACCCCGTTTTTGTGTAGTCGTTAGAGCCGATATAGACTTTTTCTGTATTTCAGAGTTTCTAACGCAAGACCTAGTGGCGGTGCAGGTGAAGGACAAGGAAGGATCGGACTTCGTCCTCGCATCCGCGTACTTTCCGGGAGAGACAGCCACAGTGTGGACGCCTATCACTGTGCCTGTCCACAGAAAATGACCACCAGCAAACAAAGCTGCCCCTAGTCGTCCAGTAAACTCTCAGCCCTTAGACTAAGGGTGCGTAGGCTGTTCAACAAAGCCAAGCGCACAGGTAGCTGGGAGGACTACAAACGGCACCTAACAGCCTACAACAAGGAGATTAGGCTTGCCAAGTCAAACAGCTTCAAGAAATTCTGTGATAGCGTCTCCTCGACCCCGGAGGCAGCAAGACTGCACAAGGCGTTGTCGAAGGGTAAGACGGACACAGTTTTCTCCCTTAAAAGACACGACGGGACCTATACGACAAGCGCGGAGGAGAGGGCAGAAACACTCCTACAAACGCACTTCTTGGAGACGATTCAGGCTGACCTAACCCCAACCTCGGTCACACGTAGGCCGGATCGCTCAGACTGGCTGACTGCAAGGAACCTGTTCACTGCAGACTCAGTCAGATGGGCACTGGCCTCCTTTTCAAGCTACAAGTCACCGGGAGTGGACGGCGTCTTCCCGGCCCTTCTGCAGCAAGGTATGGACATCCTCCTACCACACCTGCTGGGGCTGATGAGAAACAACCTGGCGCTGGCGTATATCCCTAAGCCATCGAGAATCGCCAAAGTAATTTTCATCCCCAAGATAGGGGGTAGGGACTATTCGCTGGCCAAATCGTTCCGGCCTATAAGTCTGACTTCCTTTATGCTGAAGGGGATGGAAAAAGTAATAGACAACCATATCAGATCGGAAGCGCTGAAGATCGCACCCCTACATGCCGGACAACACGCGTACAGAGCAGGTAGATCCACAAACTCTGCTCTGTACCAACTCACGTCCGAGCTGCAGGATTCGCTGGATAACGACGAGGTTGCGATCTGCGCCTTCCTTGATATTGAGGATGCCTTTGATAATGCGTCTCACAATAGCGCTATCAAGGCACTCGAGAGAAGGAACGTCAACCCTCAAATACGCAGAAGGATAGAAGCCCTTCTGCGCACTAGGGTTGCAGGAACAACAGTGGGAGACAGTAAGATTCGTCTTGGCACCACGAGGGGCTTCCCACAGGGTGGAGTACTGTCCCCTCTGCTTTGGAGCCTGATAGTAGAGGAACTACTCGAGTTACTCACAAGCAAAATTTGAGAACACCCTCTGTGACATTGTTCAAAGGGCCTCAAACTTGGCAAAAGGATGGTGCAGCACGGTAGGGCTAAACATCAATCCAGCAAAAACCACCGTGATCCCATTCACTAAGCGGAGATCTCTTCCGGGCCTGAGGTCCGTAACAATTGGAGGCACAGAGGTAGAAATGTCTAAGGAGGTCAAATACCTTGGCCTCACCTTAGACTCGATGCTGAAATGGAGCAGGCATTTGGACCTAACGCTGTCCAAAGCAACTAGAGCACTTATGATTTGCAGACGTCTGGCCGGCAGATCATGGGGATGCAAGCCAAGTATCATCAGATGGCTGTATACCATAGTCAAATACGGAGCGGTTGCCTGGGCCACCAAAGCTGCGCAGCCCTCTGTAATTCAGAAACTGTCAAAGCTGCAAAGACTTGCATGTGTCTGTGCTTCAAGGGCAATGCGCACATGCCCCACGGTGGCACTGGAAGTCATACTAGAGCTTACACCGCTACATCAGGTGATAAAGCTAGCATCAAAGCACACAATGTTACTAATGTCAGCAGAAGGCTGTGGAAGAGGGAAAATATTGTCCTCTAGACAGATGGACGCTCTAGCGGAAAGCACACCGCTAGCCCTCCTCCCAAGGGACGGCACAATGAAGAAAATAAATCTCAAGAAATATTTCAAAGTAACTCTAGGCAGCAAGAAGGAGTGGAATGATTCCACGCTGGAAAGGTTGTTAGCAGACAGAACCATTCAGTGGTACACTGCTGGCTCGAAAACACCGGAAGTACTAAAGCGTACTAAGCTGTCCATACCTATGGGCTGCTTTCCAAGTATCTTCCAGACTGAAGTTCTTGCCATCAGTCAATGCGCTGAAATCAACCTCAGCCGCAACTATCGCAACCAGCGCATAGCTATTCTCAGCGATAGTCAAGCGGCACTAAAAGCACTCTTATCATACGAGACCAGATCGCTTTTAGTCGAAGAGTGCATAGGAAGGCTTAACCGCCTGTCCTTGTGCAACCGGGTGTACCTAATTTGGGTGCCAGGGTACAGGGGAGTAGAAGGGAATGAGAAGGCCGACGAACTGGCCCGCACGGCGGCAGCGTCCAGGATGTTGGGACCAGAGCCGTACATGGCAGTTGGACCTCACACTCTTAAGGAGCTGCTCCGGACGGAGGAGAGAGAGGGGTACTGGCGGCAGGCAGCAGGCATGCGCCACGCCAAGCTGCTGTTTAAAGAACTAATTAACCTCCCCGGTGAGAAATTCCGTCTCCTCGTCGCAGTCTACATAGGGCACTGTAAGCTCAGGAAGCATCTGTCCAACTTGGGCATGGGCTCCTGTGCTAACTGCCGGTTCTGCGACCTGGAACAGGAGACACCAGCCAAAAGGCTTAAGGCCCTGGATTCCATCTATATCAGCAGGGATCACATCACCTCACTAGCACCCGGTAAACTACTGGAACTGTTCAGGTTGCTGGGGCTCCTTGAGGTCATGTGATATAGGAGAGCGCACAATAGACCCTAGGTCGCGGTGCAGAGCCTCAATAATTAATCTTTCTATCTATCTATCTATGAAGCACTTTAATCTACTTAATTACTTCAGTTTAACGAAAATGTGCCAAAATTGTACTTTCCCCCTTTATTTAATACATATTTATAATACAACTATTTTTAATCCGTCAGTTTAAGTTTAGACTAATTAATCCGATTGAACGGAATCAAGAATCATGTGTATTAAACTATGCATTGTGAAACCTACAATAAGAAAATTATTTAGTGCGGCCTGAAGGGGTTTGCCTTATTTATCGATTTAAAGGACTGCGTCCATTCAGTCAGTATTCTGACTTTTATTTTGTAAAACAAAAAAATATATATGGTGCAGTCAGGCCAGGTGACCTGGGGGGCCAGAGGAAGGTTGACTTTTTTAATATTAACTTGTTTTCAAACGCTATTATAGCGCCTTAGGGATGCGCCTTCGGAGCAGTTCTGAGTAAAAAAACTCATTCAAGATCCTTAATGTGGCCTGATAATACACATTGATGAAACTGTGAACCACGAGGCGACACGTTCTAAAGGAAATTCCGCCTCGTGATTTAGTTCTCGATTATCTCTATATACGGCAATTTTGCTTCTTTACATTTCCGTTTAAATTAAAATTGGCCTCATAAGCAATAAAGAGGCATGGACTGAAAAAAACATGGCACCGTTGCGCTATTCAAACCTTCTTTTCGGTACGCAAAGCTTTCATTTTTAAAAAGCTAAAATAATAACCTGCCAAATAAACAAAGGTGAGTGATTACTCATATAAAGGAGCGCAAGTTTGGTGTTGGATTCGTGGTGGGAGAGAGACTCCGTCGCCGAGTACTATCATTCACTCCGGAGAATGAACGCCTAGCCACAATCCGCATCAAAGGGAGGTTCTTCAACATATCGCTGATTTGCGCCCACGCCCCGACGGAAGAGAAGGACGATGTGACCAAAGATGCCTTTTATGAGTGCTTGGAGCGCACTTATGAGAGATGCCCCCGCCACGATGTCAAAATCGTGCTTGGCGACTTCAATGCCAGGGTGGGCAAAGAAGGTATCTTTGGCACTACGGTCGGTAAATTCAGCCTCCACGCGGAAACATCCCCAAGTGGGCTGAGGCTGATCGACTTCGCCGGGGCCCGAAATATGGTTATCTGTAGTACCAGATTCCAGCATAAGAAGATACATCAAGCTACCTGGCTGTCTCCAGATCGAAAAACCACCAACCAGATCGATCATGTTGTGATAGACGGAAGACACGTCTCCAGTGTTTTAGATGTGCGTGCGCTCCGAGGTCCTAACATCGACTCGGACCACTATATTGTTGCAGCCAAAATACGCACCCGCCTCTGTGCAGCAAAAAACGCACGCCAACAAACACAAGGATGGTTCGACGTCGAGAAGCTGCAATCACAACAGACAGCCGAACGTTTTTCTACTCGGCTTGCACTCCTGCTCTCTGAGAGCACTCGTCAACAACTCGGTATAAGGGAACTGTGGGACGGCATTTCAAACTCCTTACGTACAGCTGCAACCGAAACCATTGGTTTTCGGAAAGTGCAGAAGAACAGCTGGTACGACGAGGAGTGCCGTGTCGCAGCGGAGAGAAAACAGGCTGCCTACCTCGCAACGTTACGATCGACCACAACACGTGCGGGATGGGATAGATACCGAGAGTTGAAGAGGGAAGCGAGACGCATTTGTAGACAGAAAAAGAAAGAGGCCGAAATGCGTGAGTACGAAGAGCTTGATAAGCTGGCCGACAGGGGTAATGCTCGAAAATTCTACGAAAAGATGTGGCGGCTTACAGAAGGTTTCAAGACCGGAGCATACTCTTGTAGAACCCCCAAAGGTGATCTAGTTACCGATGCCCAGAGCATACTTAAATTATGGAGGGAACACTTCTCCAGCCTGCTGAATGGCAGTGAACGCACAACACCAGGAGAAAGCGAACCCGATACCCCAATCGATGACGATGGAGCAGACGTTCCATTGCCCGACCATGAAGAAGTTCGAATAGCAATTGCCCGCCTGAAAAACAACAAAGCGGCAGGGGCCGATGGATTGCCGGCCGAGCTATTCAAACACGGCGGCGAAGAGCTGATAAGGTGCATGCATCAGCTTCTTTGCAAAATATGGTCGGACGAAAGTATGCCCAACGATTGGAATTTAAGTGTGCTATGCCCAATCCACAAAAAAGGAGACCCCACAATCTGCGCCAACTACCGTGGGATTAGCCTCCTCAACATCGCATATAAGGTTCTGTCGAGCGTATTGTGTGAAAGATTAAAGCCCACCGTCAACAAACTGATTGGACCTTATCAGTGTGGCTTTAGACCTGGTAAATCAACAACCGACCAGATATTCACGATGCGCCAAATCTTGGAAAAGACCCGTGAAAGGAGAATCGACACACACCACCTTTTCGTCGATTTCAAAGCTGCTTTCGACAGCACGAAAAGGAGCTGCCTTTATGCCGCGATGTCTGAATTTGGTATCCCCGCAAAACTAATACGGCTGTGTAAACTGACGTTGAGCAACACAAAAAGCTCCGTCAGAATCGGGAAGGACCTCTCCGAGCCGTTCGATACCAAACGAGGTTTCAGACAAGGCGATTCCCTATCGTGCGACTTGTTCAACCTGCTTCTGGAGAAAATAGTTCGAGCTGCAGAACTTAACAGAGAAGGTACCATCTTTTATAAGAGTGTACAACTGCTGGCGTATGCCGATGATATTGATATCATCGGCCTCAACACCCGCGCCGTTAGTTCTGCTTTCTCCAGACTGGACAAGGAAGCAAAGGAAATGGGTCTGGCAGTGAACGAGGGCAAGACGAAATATCTCCTGTCATCAAACAAACAGTCGTCGCATTCACGACTTGGCACTCACGTCACTGTTGACAGTCATAACTTTGAAGTTGTAGATAATTTCGTCTATCTTGGAACCAGCGTAAACACCACCAACAATGTCAGCCTAGAAATCCAACGCAGGATAACTCTTGCCAACAGGTGCTACTTCGGACTAAGTAGGCAATTGAGAAGCAAAGTCCTCTCTCGACAAACAAAAACCAAACTCTATAAGTCTCTCATAATTCCCGTCCTCCTATATGGTGCAAAGGCTTGGACGATGACAACAACCGATGAGTTGACGTTGCGAGTTTTCGAGAGAAAGGTTCTGCGAAAGATTTATGGTCCTTTGCGCGTTGGCCACGGCGAATATCGCATTCGATGGAACGATGAGCTGTACGAGATATACGACGACATTGACATAGTTCAGCGAATTAAAAGACAGCGGCTACGCTGGCTAGGTCATGTTGTCCGGATGGATGAAAACACTCCAGCTCTGAAAGTATTCGACGCAGTACCCGCCGCGGGAAGCAGAGGAAGAGGAAGACCTCCACTCCGTTGGAAGGACCAAGTAGAGAAGGACCTGGCCTCGCTTGGAATATCCAATTGGCGCCACGTAGCGAAGAGAAGAAACGACTGGCGCGCTGTTGTTGACTCGGCTATAATCGCGTAAGCGGTGTCTACGCCAGTAAAGAAGAAGAAGAAGAGTGATTACTTACACAGAAAAAAAGTTATTACGATGTTTTTTGTAGCACAATTCGTATGTTACATTCTAGTTCAGGTAGAACCAGAGACCGTATGTTAAAAACTGTGGCGGCTCAGCCTAGCCGCCGCATAACGATGAGGACTGCCGAAAAGAGCTCTGTTGGAGGCCCAACCTAGTTGTTACTAACTTGGATGTCAATTCAAGGCACAACGTCTGGGGAAACTAACGTTAGATTTTATTTTGTATGCGGTGAAAACCTTTACAACCTACAATGTAACAGTGGAAACTTCCCTACTTACAGACGGCAGTCTCTATTTGTAATAACTGCGCACTTAATCAGATCGAAATTTGAAGATGACGGCAGCTATGCGAGTTTGAAACTCTCATAAACAGCTATTTGTCATTTTTATAATATTTTCATTGAATATAGATAGAAGATAAACATTGCAGTTGTTAGGTGATCAATTTTTACAAAACCATTTTTTATTAAAAAAGCACGTCATTCTCAAAACTGCGGCATAAAATAACATCATAACATAAAACTTGTTGTATTATGGAAAATTTGTCGGTGTTGTTTATTTATCATTCACAATAGATTAAAATTGGGCATTTTTAACAATTCTGCCAACGAAAATGCAACTAAATCTCTAAAATTTTGAGGATTAAATTGCAGGAAGCTTCAATCAGCTATTTTAACACGTGCTCTTTTTACCCGTGCTCAGTGTGTAAAACGACTTTTGAAAGCTCCTATCCTCTGAAAACTCAGAAAGGTATAGGGAACGTACCCGGGTTCCAGTCCCTATCACTGCAGCAGTATGGCAGGGCACCATGTTCGACGTTAAAATGTTTACCGTTGTATAATCTCCATAACAACATCCCTTACCATCACCAAAACAAACGTAAAAATGTTCCAGTTTTTGCAAGACTGAGTAAGAAACATGACGAAAAAGTCATAGCCGAAACTGATATTATCCGCATTAAAAAATTTGTGACAGTTTCAATGCACTTTGTCGATACGTACGGGTCTAATGATCCAATTTTTAAAAGTTTATAGGTATCACAAGGGAGTTCTAAGCTGTTCAAGTGAGATCCTTCTTGAACGATCTTTTAACCTAACCAATGTGCGGTGGCATACAAATAATTATTTTTTTTTTATGTTTTTGCTGTTTATTGAATAAATAGGTGAGGCTGTGGACAGACTGGTCGGTCACTGCAGGCGGCATAAGATGCCCCTGATCCTGGGATGCGATGAGTTTCTTTTAGAGTGCATAATTAGTAGTAACTTAACAATAAGACATGTTGGTTTTGAACACACTTTCGTCACAATAAGTAGGAGGGAGGTGCTCGACATCACTTTGAGCAACGAGTCTATCAATGGAGGGTGTCAGCGAAGCCGTCCTTGTCCGATCATAGAATCATAAAGAACGTGCAGGTCCAGGACTGGAAAGCAGGCTGTCTGCGCTAAACCATTCGATCATAGACGCAAACCACTGCAGCTGCTCCCTAAACGCGACCACCAACAGGCGCAACTGTCCCTGGTGGCCAAGCAGAATCTCAGATCTTACTAAATCGAAACGAACGGGGGTCTGGAAGGAATATAAATGCAACCTAACCTCATATAAGAAGATCAGGTCTGGAAAGCAGGAAAGCTTTAGGAGATTCTGTGAAAGCGTTACCTCTACACCAGAAACAGCTAGGCTGCACGAGTCTTTGGCCAGAGGCAAGACTTGCACTGGATTGCTGATCAAAATATGTGGCAGGACGTATACGACCATCGCGAAAGAAAGATCTTCGGCATTTTTACGGGCGCACTTTCTGGGAACAATTCGGGTACCCGTAGTCGAATACAAGCCATCTCGCTTAGATTGGGTTGTCGCAAGACAATTGTTTACTGCGGACTCAATCAAAGGGGCTATGGCATTGTTCGAGGATTGCAGGTCTCCGGAGGTGGACGATACCATTCCAGCACTCTTACAACAAGGAGTTACAACAAGGAGAGCAGGTTTTACTGCCACACTTTGTTCGGCTGATGGGGTATAGGCGCGAGTTAAGGAACGTATTCCTTATAATAGTAACAAATATCAACACAACCTTTTGTTTCAGTAAACAGAATGCAGAAACAACCTTGAGTTGGAACAATTGAAATGCACTATCACTACAACAAACAATCCTCAATAAACAAGTATCAAAACAACATTGAGTTTGAATACCACAACAACCTTATCTTAAAACAAAGCAATTGTATCTAAGCACGCAATATATGTGATCTGGTCTACGAAAAGGGGGCTCAGGTGTCAAAAAAAAAAAAACAAAAAAAAAAATAAAAAAAAAAATTGAAAAATAAAATTAAAAAAAACTGATTTTTTGACACCTAAGCCCCCTTTTCCCCGAGTGCCACGCGTCTTTTTTTCGATTGGTACTCGGAAAAATAGGCTCCTGGACACCTCTAAGAAAGCCTCTCCAAATATGAGTTTTAATTGTAACGGGAAGATCCTCCTACATACAGCTTTCTATTTTTTTTATTATCAGATAGAAAAATTTATATCTCGCTTCCAACTACTTAAAAAAATATCTAAATCCCAACCGTTTAAAAGATATTAACCGTTAAAGTTTCATTCACCCTAAGCTATATGCTACAGTTAACCGATCTGAACAATTTCTTCGGAGATTACATTGTTGTCTTAGAAAATAATCTATACAAATTTTCGTGACTAGATCTTGTCAAATGTGAAAGTTTCCCATTTAAGCATTTGGTTCCGATCATTCAGTTTGTATGGCAGCTATATGTTTTAGAGGTCCGATATCGGCAGTTCCGACCAATGAGCAGCTTCTTGAAGAGAAAATGATGTTTTCAAAAATTTCCAAAGGATATCTTAAAAACTGAGGGACTAGTTAGTATATATGCAGGCAGACGGACGGAATGAAAATAATATGAGCATACAATTTTTATCCTTATCCCATCCCGGAGACAAATGTAATACTGTCTAAATTGGGCAAAGAAAATATTTTTCAACCATTGATCAAGAACCAGGATTTTATCAAATTTTAAGGACAGGAAATGATATCAAACATTGATTCCGTTAATAACGGGAAATATGAATTTTTGAGGATACCTTTTGAGTTAAAAATGCTCCTAGAGTTTTTCAAAGGGATATGGTTGATATTTTGCGAGAACATATTGGAAAACCCTGTCACGTTTATATGGATGATATAATTTATTTTTCAAAAAATATAACTAAACACTCAAAGGAACTGGAAACAATTACAAAAACAAATGCTAATATGAAAATTTCATTAGAAAAATCAAAATTTTTAGTAGCTGAAAATGTCATCAAAAAATACCAAAAAAAAATAAATAAAATTAATCTTAAACTATCCAATTCCAAAAAGTTTGCAAGCATTAAAAGGATTATTGGGACTTGCATTCTTCACATTATCGTAAGTTCGGTAAATACTATGCTGCGATATCCAAACCTTTGATCAAGTACCTGTCAGGAGAAAACGGTAGGATTTCTTAAATTAAATGAAAAAATTTGAAATAACCCTAGATGGGAAAAGAATATCAAGGAAGGCATAGGAATAGATGAGGAAGGAACATCAAACATTTAGAAATGGAATTGACACGGCCTGACTACTCAAAAACATTTGTATTACCGATCGATGCATCGAACGTTGCAATGGGTGCGGTGCTATCGCAGTGGGGTAAACCAATTACCTTCTTTTCAAAAACTCAAAATATAGTTAAGAGAAACTTTCCAATTAATGAAAACGAGCTGTATGCCATTATTTGGGCACTAGAAAATCTTCAAAATTATCTGTAACCAATTTAGAAATACATACTGATCATCAACCAATACCATTTGTTTTATCACCCCATAATCCTAATCCACAAATGTATAAGACAGCACGAAGTTATACTAATAAAACTAATATTGTAGCAGAGGCATTGTCGCGTCTTGAGTTATATAACATTTCCGATGATTCTTAGAGCAAGGAGTCCCAACATTCGGCTCAAAGTCGTGAAAGCATTCAAATACAAGAAACACAAAAAACTTGTAAATCAATTTAAACAACAAATAATATTATGTAAGAACAGATTTACGATCCATGAGTTAATTGAAATCTTTGGAAATAAAAATCTTCTTCTTCTTAATTGGCGTAGTCACCGCTTAGGCGATTATAGCCGAGTTAACAACTGCGCGCCAGTCGTTTTTTCTTTTCGCTACGTGGCGCCAATTGGATATTCCAAGCGAAGCCAGGTCCTTCTCCACGTGGTCCTTCCAACGGAGTGGAGATCTTCCTCTTCCTCTGCTTCCCCCTTCGGGTACTTCTTCGAACACTTTCTGAGCTGGAGTGTTATCGTCCATCCGTACGACATGACATAGCCAGCATAGCCGCTGTCTTTTAACTCGCTGAACTATGTCAATGTCGTCGTATATATCGTACGGCTCATCGTTCCATCGAATGCGATATTCGCCGTGGCCAATGCGCAAAGGACCATAAATCTTTCGCTGAACTTTTCTCTCGAAAACTTGCAACGTCGACTCATCCGTTGTTGACAGCGTCCAAGCCTCTGCACCATATAGCAGGACGGGAATTATGAGCGACTTATAGAGTTTGGTTTTCGTTGTCGAGAGAGGACTTTGCTTCTCAATTACCTACTCAGTTTGAAGTAGCACCTGTTGGCTCTTGTTCAGTCTGGAGAAAGCAGAACTAACGGCGCGGGTGTTGAGGCCGATGATATCAATATCAGCGGCATATGCCAACAGTTGTACACTCTTATAAAAGATGGCACCTGCTCTATTTAGTTCGTTGCTTGAACTATTTTCTCTAGAAGCAGGTTAAAAACGTCGCGCGATAGGGAATCGTCTTGTCTGAAACCTCGTTTGGTATCAAACGGCTCGGAGAGGTCCTTCCCGATCCTGACGAACATTGGGTGTTGCTCAACATCAGTTTACACATCCATATTAGTTTTGCGGAGAAACCATATTCAGACATCGCGGCAGAGAGGCAGCTCCGTTTCGTGCTGTCGAAAGCAGCATTGAAATCGACAAAGAGGTGGTGTGTGTCGATTCTCCTTTCACGAGTATTTTCCAAGATTTGGCGTGTGGTGAATATCTGGTCGGTTGTTGATTTGCCAGGTCTAAAGCCACACTGATAAGGTCCAATCAGTTTGTTTTCTATGGGCTTTAATCTTCACACAATACGCGACTTATATGCGATGTTGAGGAGGCTTATTCCCGGTCTTGAAACCTTCTGTAAGCCACCGCATCTCCTCGTAGAGTTTTCGAGCATTACCCCTGTCGGCCAGCTTATCAAGCTTTTCGTACTCACACATTTCGGCCTCTTTCTTTTTCTGTCTACAAATGCGTGCCGCTTCCCTCTTCAACTCTCGGTATCTATTCCATCCCGCACGTGTTGTGGTCGATCGTAACGTTGCGAGGTAGACAGCCTGTTTTCTCTCCGCTGCGACAAGACACTCCTGGTCATACTAGCTGTTCTTTTGCTCTTTCCGAAAACCAATGGTTTCGGTTGCAGCAAGGAGTCGGCAAGGAAATGCCGACCCACAGGTCCCTTATAGCGAGTTGTTGACGAGTGCTCTCAGAGAGCAGGAGTGGAAGCCGAGTAGAAAATCGTTCGGCTGCCTGTTGTGATTTCAGCTTCTCGACGTCGAACCTTCCTTGTGTTTGTTGACGTGCTTTTTTTGCTGCTGTTTTTTGTTTTTGCGTTTTGAGGCGGGTGCGAATCTTGGCTGCAACAAGATAGTGGTCCGAGTCGAGACTTTTTGAGCAGAAGAAGAAATGACGAAATTATTTCCCACATAGAAATTTTCCAAGGGGATGAAGGAAGCAGCATGTCAGTAAAAGCAGAAAGAGTCCATTCACAAGAAGAAAATTCAGGATTTGAAATTCCAGTATTAGATACAATTGTTCACAGGTTTAAAATACAAGTAATAATAATAAAGGAGAAACAAACCGCCGTCGAATCTATATTTAATTTTAAACTAATTTTTATTGATCAACGAGATATTGAAGAAAATGGAATAAGAGACATTACTAGAAGATAAATATGTAGAGGAAAAGTAGGTATATATTCGCTTTTTAGCGATCATGAATATTTTAAAGTACATAAAATTATTGAAGAAGAATTTGCATCTAATCTTAATGTGAAATTTGTCGAATGTTCTTAATTAGCAAAAGACGTTGACAACGAAGAAGAATTAAGATAACAAATTGCATTATTTCATAAAAATGAAAGTGGTCACTGTGGAATTATAGCCATTTACGAAAAATTAAAGAATAAATTATATAATCCTCATATTAAAGAGCAAATACATCGGGTAATAAATAATTGCGATACCAGGCGGCAAATATGATCGAAATCCTATAAAAAGCAAATTTTTTGTTACTGAAACACCCAAAACTACTAATGAAATAATTCATGTTGATACCTACGTAAATAGCAAACATTCATTTATCGTCTTCATAGATAAATTTTCAAAACATGCTACATGTCTACCACTTACGGACAGGAATAGCAGAACCATTGTAAGTCAATTACAACAATTTTTATCCATAAAAGGAAAGGTAAAGAAAATGGTGTTCGACAATGAATTTAGAGCCCAAAATATTGAAGGATATTTAAAAAGAGAGGGAATACAATACCACATGACTAAACCGAATAGTCACACTGGAAGTAGTGATGTGGAAAGATTAAATAATACAACCACAGAAAAAATTCGGACTCTAAATCTTGAGCATTATTTACCAATTACCCAACAAACTTTTAAAACTATCACATACTACAATGATACTTATCACAGCACAATTAAATGCAACCCAATAGAAGCACAAAATAAAATAATAGATCACGCAATAACTTATGATAGGCTCTGTAAAATAAAACAATCAAAACTAAATAAAGCAAATATGAATAGGGAAGAATATACGGAAACTAGACAAGAAGGATTTATAAAACACTATAAAAATGTAAGACATAAAGAGGAACCAAAGTTTAAGAAAAGACCCTTACAAGTAATCCACACCACTAACATAAAAAGACCTACCAAATTTGGCAACTAATCATTGAACATCTATATTAAAATAAATCATTAATTTAAATATACAAGTAATAACTATAATACCTATCCTGTTGGGTCACCGATTGCAAACCACTGCTTACTTTAACCATATGTTCTTATATATTTTTTGCTATTTCTACTTCTTCTTATTTGCCTAATATTCAAGGTTAAGCATTAGAAGTCATTCACCTCAATGCAGTTAATAATTGTATTTGCATTGTGTTTGCTTGCGTTTGCTCTGTACACTTTTGCTAACGCTATGTTTCGCTCACGCAATAACACGTATGTTTGTTTGTGCAAATTAGTTAGTCCTACTTAGCATGTACTAAGCTTAATATGCATTGCAATGCTGCATTCCCATTTTTACATTTCTCTTTTAATATCTAAATTAAATATGAAGAAGCAATAGCGTTATGTAGGTACTTAGTTTTATGGACTGTTAGAAGTACATAACATATATATGCATATATGAATTAATTTAAAGTGGAATATGTACATATTTAGCGGTATCGAAATATTGTATAGAATATTATATAAGGAGAAGAATTGTGCAAATAAAATTAGTCTAATACCTGACCACCTTACAGTGTCGTTACTCGGCCCTTTGCTACAATTTCGCATGTACCTTTCGCTGTTTCGTAAATTTGCGCGGTTATAAAAAAAGTTTTATAGCCCTACATTTTTTGGCGTCCAACGTGGAGCACGAGTAAATTGTTTCGTTGTTCGCATATCTTTCGAAGTTTGGTGGTCAGTATTAGACTGCATCGTGGGACATCATCGTATTGGATCTTTACCATTAGACATCTTTACGATTGGACACATCCGCAGCGATCGCACACAGAACAGCACATCTACTTGTCGCCGCTACGTTTCGCTAGTACCACTTCCTCCAGGTGATATTCGCATATTTGTTTCGCATATATACAATATTAATTTCGTTGATATCATTTTGCAATAAATTAACAAATCATTTATTACCCAATTTCTCACTAGAAGGAAAATTATAATTATTTGAAACAATTTTGAAGTCAATATAAAGCACATAGATAGAATCCCGTTCTACAATGTCTTTGGACGAACTAAAACAACAACGCACCAGCACCAAGAAAAATATCACACGAATTAAAAATATCATCGATGCTAGCTTACGACCAGGTGGAAAAGTTCTTTCAGTAGCGGAATACAAATGTCGTCTAGGCATCCTGGAGTCATACTTCAAGCAGATTCTCTCAATTCAAACGGACATCGACAGATTGGATGCTGAAGACGGAGGACGTGCTGACCTGGAAGAACTTTGCATAACAACTAAATTGGTTATTCCATCGCAACTGGCAGAAGATAACAACGTTTCATTTTCGGATACAACTTGCGTGGTACAATCAAGTTCAAAACTTCCACCACTTAAGCTTCCTACGTTTGATGGCAAGTATTCGCATTATCAAAACTGTGTTACCTCGGGCGGGGTGCAATAGCGCCTTGTGAAATAAGGCCTTTAAGGCCTTGTTTCACTATTGAAAGTGAAATAAGGCCTTTATTTCAAAAAAGGCTTTATTACACTTCGAAAGTGAAATAAAGCCTTTACAAAAATTTACCCAATTGTGCAATAAAGCCTTATTTTTTTTTATTAAACGTAAATGACAACCAACTACCGATATGATTGGGGTTATCACGATGATTTCCAGCTGTGCGTCCGCCCCCGCTCCCATCCGCGTCCTCCGGTTCGTGCGTCCGCGCACATCTGCGCCGCCGGCCGCGTCCGCGCACATCCGCGCCGCCGGCCGCGTCCGCGCACATCTGCTCCGCCGCCCGAGTTACATTCCGTACCCAAATAAACACATTTTACACAAGCTGTTCGAAGGAATGCTTCAAAGCTTCCTAAGTTCATGGCGAAATTAAATAAAGATAATGATGCAAAACAATTGTTTCGCAAATTTCTAATATTACCGCTATTAAAACCGGACGATATATTAATTGGATATCTAAATCTGAAAAATCAGGCTTTGAGTTATACTTTAAATAGCATTTTTGAACAATTCATAGCGTATTTCGAGAGACAGTGGTTTAAAAAGGTATATTCCATAAAATATTTAACACTCCCGTTTTAATAAATAAAATATGTATGTACATATATGACTTCTTTCTTTTTAGGAAGGCGCATCGAAATTCTCCGTTTATAACGAATCCATTAAAACTACCAGCTTAATAGAATCGTTCCAATTGGGTAAAAACCTTTCGAAAAACGGAAGTTTTTATAAATTCATAGACCATTTACTAGATGTAGATGTGACAAAATCAATTGATTTTAAAAAATCATTGGACGGCGTTATTTCAATATGTGTAGCAAAATTAAAAAGACAAAAAACGCGAGAAAATTTGATTAAAACTATCTTAAGAAATTTGGAAAATGGTATAATCAGTGTGAACGACTGTCTCTGCCAGTTAAGTTATAACTTATGTAATAAGGTGTCTTTGAACGAGATTCTGGAACAAGATAGTATAAGTATAGATAGTGTTGAGAATGATGAGGTTGATCCAATAATTGATACCTTACCATCTGTCCTGCCTTGCACCATTGAAAATACTTTGACATGTATTATTTGTTATGAAAAACAAAGAAATATATTGTTATTGCCATGTAGTCATTTTAAGATTTGCAGTGATTGTTATGAAAAATTGGACGCGGAAAAAAAAGGAATTCTGTGTCAACTTTATGTCCAGTGTGTCGGACCATTGTTCAAGAAGCCAAAAACATTTTTGTCTAATTTTCTTTCGTTAATTTTGATTTGGGGTTCTCTTTTTGAATTATTAATATTCCATTAATTTTTCTTAATATGAAAATTTTTTGTTGAATTATTAATGTTCTATTAATTTTTGTTAATATGAAACTCTTTTTCTGAATTATTAATGTTCTATTAACTTTGGTTAACGTGGAGAAATTTGTGTGTAACTATTCAATAAAATACAAAAAGAATTAGAATATTATTGTTTCATTAAAAACAAATGAAAGTGCAATAAGGCCTTTAAGGCTTTATTTCTCTTTCGAAGTGTAATAAAGCCTTTTTTGAAATAAAGGCCTTATTTCACAAGGCGCTATTGCACCCCGCCGTTACCTCGTTCAAACAAATAATTGATCACGAGTTCAATTTAACAAATATTGAAAAATTCAACCATTTGCGAAATTGTCTCCAAGGGCAAGCCTTAGAAACTGTAAATGCGTTTCAGGTTACAAATGAAAACTACCCAAAGGCGTTAGAGCGCTTGAAGGTACGTTATGACAACAAACCACTAATTTTCTTGGAAGGAATAAATTCGCTATTTGATTTACCAGCAGTTATGAAACCAAATGGCATTCAGCTAAGAAGTTTGATTGACAAAGATTCTGCTATTTATGGTTCTTTGACATCACTGGGTAATGACAGGCAAATTTCTCAAGCAATGCTAATTTACCTAATATTGCAGAAGTCTGATGAACAGACCAACAAAAGGTGGAAGGAGTCGCTAGATTTCAGAACGCTGCCGTCATGGGAGGATTTCACTTCACCGCGGGTCACCTTCAGGCCAACCTACAACTACTCAACTATTTCCTACACAGGAGGCAGCCGTACATACTCATATGAATAATTCATCGTTGGATAATGTAATCCTTGCAACAGTAAAAATTTTCGTTCGTGATTCACCTGGAAGCTATAGATTGGGTACAGCGTTGCTAGATTCCTGTTCGCAAGTTAATTTCATCACAGATGATTTTTCGCAAAGGTTGCTGCTGCCAAGAAACAAACAAAACATAGAAATTCAAAGCATCGGTTCGTCATCAACAAATATTAAATTCAAAACTTCAACTAACATTAAGTCTCAAGTCACCGGTTTCGAGCTTCCATTAACCTTTTGTATTACCAACCAGATCCGGAAATCAAAAAATGCCCTTAGGCTGGGTCGTTTCGGGACGCTATAATACCGGCAGTAACAATATATCGAAACCATCTTGTTTATTTTTAGCCAATGAATCTTTAGATCCCAGAGCCTTGGACTCGTGAACAACAGATTTGTGATCATTTATACAATACAACCGTGTCAAGAAGACCTTGCGGCAGAATAGTGGTCAACCTCCCTTTCAAGGATGATCCGACGTGCTTGGGTGAGTCATACACTACGGCATTGCGACGTTTCAATCCACAAGAACGTCGATTAGCCAAATCACCACAATTGACAGCACAGTACGTTGAATTTATGAACGACTACGAGAGCCTGGGTCATATGAGCATCGTAAGGAATCCGAATCTGAGCGAACCGCATTATTTTATACCACATCATTGCGTTCTTAAACCAACAAGTACAACAACAAGGCTTAGAGTCGTATTTGATGCCTCCTGTCGACCTACATCCCAAAAATCACTGAACGATATTCAGATTGTTGGTCCTACAATCCAATACGAACTTTATATTCTTCTTCTTCGTTTCCGATTCAATAGGTTTGCACTCACTGCGGGCATAGTCAAGATGTATCGGCAAGTATTTCTGCACGAAGACGATCGAAAGTTCCAGTACATTCTGTGGAGGGGTTCACCATCTGAAGACATTCGGACATACCAACTAAATACTGTAACGTATGGAATGGCTGCTGCACCATATCTTGCTATACGGAGTTTGTTGTACCTAGCTGAAGAGCATTCAAAACAATTCCCAATTGGCGCAAAGATCGTGAAGACATCATTTTACGTAGACGACTTACTGTGTGGTGCTGATGGTCTAACCGAACTTTCACAGATAAAGCAAGAGGTAACACAACTGTTAGAATTAGGAAAGTTTAAATTAACAAAGTGGCATTCTAATCATCATCGATTCAGAGATGACGACTCGTTAAAGGATCTAAACGTAGATTCATCTATCACTAACGCACTTGGACTAAAATGGAACCAAAATCTTGATTGTTTTATTTTTTCATTTGAAGCAAAACTAGGACTCACTGGTCGTCTTACAAAACGTTCCATCCTATCTGTCGCATCGTCATTTTACGACCCACTTGGTATTTTGGTTCCTGTTGTTATAACTTCAAAAATTTTGTTGCAAGAAATATGGCTACTAAAGTTCGATTGGGATGAATCAGTGCCACAGAATACTGAATGGGCTTGGAAAAGCTTTCTGGAATCCTTATCGGATCTTTCATTAATCAAGGTGCTAAGACCTTGTTTTTCAGCAGGTATGGAGTCTTTTCAGATACATGGATTTTGTGACGCATCGATTCGTGCATATGGTTGAGCAATTTACACTCGTTTTATCAAAAAAACTGGCACTGCTACTATTCGCTTATTCCCTGCTAAGTCCAGAGTTGCACCCATCAAAAAACAATCGTTACCAAAATTAGAACTTTGTGGCGCTCTTCTCCTCGCTCGTTTATTAGCAAAAATCAAACCAACAATTTCTCATAAATCTTTTAATATTTTTCTTTGGACAGACTCACAAATAGTCTTACATTGGCTGAAGATGCATCCTGCAACACTTTCGACCTTTGTTGCCAATCGAATTTCGGAAATCCAGGACTTAACCAAAGGTGCCCATTGGAGACATGTACCAACTCATTGCAACCCGGCGGATGTTGCGTCTAGAGGATGTACTGTAAAGGAACTTGTTAATTCAATATGGTACACCAGACCGGGGTTCCTATACGGAAACTTAAATAAATGGCCAAAAGACAGCTGCAATGATATCGACATGGAAGTTGTCGAAAAGGAGAAGCGAAAATCTGCATTTAAATCAATCGTTAGCACCAATTCTTCTTCTTTACTGGCGTAGACACCGCTTACGCGATTATAGCCGAGTCAACAACAGCGCGCCAGTCGTTTCTTCTCTTCGCTACGTGGCGCCAATTGGATATTCCAAGCGAGGCCAGGTCCTTCTCTACTTGGTCCTTCCAACGGAGTGGAGGTCTTCCTCTTCCTCTGCTTCCCGCGGCGGGTACTGCGTCGAATGCTTTCAGAGCTGGAGTGTTTTCATCCATCCGGACAACATGAACTAGCCAGCGTAGCCGCTGTCTTTTAATTCGCTGAACTATGTCAATGTCGTCGTATATCTCGTACAGCTCATCGTTCCATCGAATGCGATATTCGCCGTGGCCAACGCGCAAAGGACCATAAATCTTTCGCAGAACCTTTCTCTCGAAAACTCGCAACGTCGACTCATCGGTTGTTGTCATCGTCCAAGCCTCTGCACCATATAGGAGGACGAGAATTATGAGAGACTTATAGAGTTTGGTTTTTGTTTGTCGAGAGAGGACTTTGCTTCTCAATTGCCTACTTAGTCCGAAGTAGCACCTGTTGGCAAGAGTTATCCGGCGTTGGATTTCTAGGCTGACATTGTTGGTGGTGTTTACGCTGGTTCCAAGATAGACGAAATTATTTACAACTTCAAAGTTATGACTGTCAACAGTGACGTGAAACCCAAATCGCGGGAAGAACTGACCCTGTCAGTTGAATGTGGAGTTGCATTGCAACCGGGTGCCGGACCCAAAGCACGGCAGAGGTTTTAGATGGGCCTCGAACCCTACCAAGGTGGTTAGTGTGTCCATTCCACACTGCCAATTGGTACTGAAAATGCTTAGCATTCTCAGGGCGCTGATCAACGCATTGATTTGATCCGCTGTGCTTTTGAGCGCCGTGGAGTAAGGCTGTCGTCAGCAGGTACCCACGTAAAACACACCGGACGTTGTCAACAGTGACGTGAGTGCCAAGTCGCGAGTGCGACGACTGTTTGTTTGATGGCAGGAGATATTTTGTCTTGCCCTCATTCACTGCCAGACCCATTTCTTTTGCTTCCTTGTCCAGTCTGGAGAAAGCAGAACTAACGGCGCGGGTGTTGAGGCCGATGATATCAATATCATCGGTATACGCCAGCAGTTGTACACTCTTATAGAAGATGGTACCTTTTCTGTTAAGTTCTGCAGCTCGAACTATTTTCTCCAGAAGCAGGTTGAAAAAGTCGCACGATAGGGAATCGCCTTGTCTGAAACCTCGTTTGGTATCGAACGGCTCGGAGAGGTCCTTCCCGATTCTGGCGGAGCTTTTTGTGTTGCTCAACGTCAGTTTACACAGCCGTATTAGTTTTGCGGGGATACCAAATTCAGACATCGCGGCATAAAGGCAGCTCCTTTTCGTGCTGTCGAAAGCAGCTTTGAAATCGACGAAGAGGTGGTGTGTGTCGATTCTCCTTTCACGGGTCAATTCAAAGATTTGGCGCATCGTGAATATCTGTTCGGTTGTTGATTTACCAGGTCTAAAGCCACACTGATAAGGTCCAATCAGTTTGTTGACGGTGGGCTTTAATCTTTCACACAATACGCTCGACAGAACCTTATATGCGATGTTGAGGAGGCTAATCCCCCGGTAGTTGGCTCAGATTGTGGGGTCTCCTTTTTTGTGGATTGGGCATAGCACACTTAAATTCCAATCGTTGGGCATACTTTCGTCCGACCATATTTTGCAAAGAAGCTGATGCATGCACCTTATCAGCTCTTCGCCGCCGTGTTTGAATAGCTCGGCCGGCAATCCATCAGCCCCTGTCGCTTTGTTGTTTTTCAGGCGGGCAATTGCTATTCGAACTTCTTCATGGTCTGGCAATGGAACGTCTGCTCCATCGTCATCGATTGGGGTATCGGGTTCGCTTTCTCCTGGTGTTGTGCGTTCACTGCCATTCAGCAGGCTGGAGAAGTGTTCCCTCCATAATTTAAGTATGCTCTGGGCATCGGTAACTAGATCATCTTTGGGGGTTCTACAAGAGTATGCTCCGGTCTTGAAACCTTCTGTAAGCCGCCACGTCTTTTCGTAGAATTTTCGAGCATTACCCCTGTCAGCCAGCTTATCAAGCTCTTCGTACTCACGCATTTCGGCCTCTTTCTTTTTCTGTCTACAAATGCGTCTCGCTTCCCTCTTCAACTCTCGGTATCTATCGCACGTGTTGTGGTCGATCGTAACGTTGCGAGGTAGGCAGCCTGTTTTCTCTCCGCTGCGACACGGCACTCCTCGTCGTACCAGCTGTTCTTCTGCACTTTCCGAAAACCAATGGTTTCGGTTGCAGCTGTACGTAAGGAGTTTGAAATGCCGTCCCACAGTTCCCTTATACCGAGTTGTTGACGAGTGCTCTCAGAGAGCAGGAGTGCAAGCCGAGTAGAAAATCGTTCGGCTGTCTGTTGTGATTGCAGCTTCTCGACGTCGAACCATCCTTGTGTTTGTTGGCGTGCGTTTTTTGCTGCACAGAGGCGGGCGCGAATTTTGGCTGCAACAATATAGTGGTCCGAGTCGATGTTAGGACCTCGGAGCGCACGCACATCTAAAACACTGGAGACGTGTCTTCCGTCTATCACAACATGATCGATCTGGTTGGTGGTTTTTCGATCTGGAGACAGCCAGGTAGCTTGATGTATCTTCTTATGCTGGAATCTAGTACTACAGATAACCATATTTCGGGCCCCGGCGAAGTCGATCAGCCTCAGCCCATTTGGGGATGTTTCCGCGTGGAGGCTGAATTTACCGACCGTAGTGCCAAAGATACCTTCTTTGCCCACCCTGGCATTGAAGTCGCCAAGCACGATTTTGACATCGTGGCGGGGGCATCTCTCATAAGTGCGCTCCAAGCACTCATAAAAGGCATCTTTGGTCACATCGTCCTTCTCTTCCGTCGGGGAGTGGGCGCAAATCAGCGATATGTTGAAGAACCTCGCTTTGATGCGGATTGTGGCTAGACGTTCATTCTCCGGAGTGAATGATAGTACTCGGCGACGAAGTCTCTCTCCCACCACGAATCCAACACCAAACTTGCGCTCCTTTATATGGCCACTGTAGTAAATGTCACAAGGACCTACTCGTCTCTGTCCTTGTCCCGTCAGCCTTTATCTTTACGAGGACATCTACCAGCTGGGCAGCGGCACCTTCCCAATTAAGGGACCGGACATTCCAGGTGCATGCCCTCAAATCTTAGTCCTTATTTCGTTTGCCATGGTCGTCATCAAAAGGGGGGGCTCTCATCCGAGGCTGTTTTTTTCCTTTCATTGGGGGTGTTTTTTTTACGTGGCGTGCAGGGGTGTTTCGCCTTCTCACTTTAGCTCGCCTTCAAACGGATGTTCTTAGGCTACCCAGAGGATACTTGGTCAAAGACCGGAAGTCGTGAGCTGCTTGAGTCATATGTAAAAGAATCGTTTCTGGCCACTTCCAAGTGAATGGCGATCAGAGAACTTTCCTCACTTGCGTGTACTTCTACACATGACCCCATCCTCCAATTACATTTTGGAAATCGTGAATAAGCGAAGTAACTACTCGAGCAGCCTTCGATTAATAGCTTGGATGTTCCGCTTCATCAATATTTGTAGACATGATACAAAATTTAACGAATCATCTACTCTCTCACCACAAGAATTGCATCACGCCTTACTTTGCATAATTTGGAACATTCAACATATACATTTTGCTAATGACATTCATCTTTTACAGAAAGGTCTCACGACAAATGGCCCATTTTGTTATTTGAATCCGTTTTTAGAGTATACCGAAGGATTTCAAATACTCAAAGTTGGAGGTCGATTGGAATCAGCAAATATTCCAGAAGAAAGGAAACACCCAATGCTGTTGCCAGGCAAATGCGAATTCGTTGTGCATTACGCTCGCCACCTACATCGGAATCACTACCAGGCAGAAACAAAGGCACTCGTAGCACTAATAAGACTGCAGTTTTGGATAGTCAATGCACGCGATTTAGCAAGACGTATCGTCAGATCGTGTACACATTGTATACGTTACAAGCCAAAGTTGATGAATCAGGTAATGGGACAGTTGCCTGTCGAGCGATTGACTCCATCTCGCCCCTTTGCGCGTTGCGGTATTGACTTCTGCGGACCAGTCAACGTATATTTGCGTATTCGAGGTAAAACACCTTATAAATCGTACATAGCGATCTTTGTTTGTCTAGCGACAAAGGCGGTTCACATCGAACTTGTATCGGACCTTACAACGGACGCATTCTTAGCATCATTAAAGCGGATTATTGGAAGGAAGGGCTACCCTCTGACATCTTTTGTGACAACGCAACAAATTTTGTGGGCGCTTGCAGCAAACTAGATGAATTAAAATCATTTTTATTTAGTACCGAAAACAAAGATAGAATTGTAAAATAATGTGCTAATGAATTTTTAAATTTTAATTTCATTCCTCCCAGAGCACCTCATTTCGGCGGTATTTGGGAGGCCGCAGTCAAATCGGCTAAGGGTCATCTCAACCGTACCATCAAAAATGGAGGAACTAACAACAGTGTTGGTGGAGATAAAAGCTGTGTTAAATTCTCGGCCTCTAACACCATTATCATCGGACCCAAACGATTATGAAGCATTAACTCCGGGGCATTTTATTATTGGTAGCGCACTAAGGGCACTCCCAGAGCGAAGATTGTCAACTGAAATAAGCAGCTTACAAAGATGGAATCAAATCACTAGCATTAAACTGACGTTTTGGAACAGGTGGTCAAATGATTATATAGGGTGATTTTTTAAGAGCTTGATAACTTTTTTAAAAAAAAAAACGCATAAAATTTGCAAAATCTCATCGGTTCTTTATTTGAAACGTTAGATTGGTTCATGACATTTACTTTTTGAAGATAATTTCATTTAAATGTTGACCGCGGCTGCGTCTTAGGTGGTCCATTCGGAAAGTCCAATTTTGGGCAACTTTTTCGAGCATTTCGGCCGGAATAGCCCGAATTTCTTCGGAAATGTTGTCTTCCAAAGCTGGAATAGTTGCTGGCTTATTTCTGTAGACTTTAGACTTGACGTAGCCCCACAAAAAATAGTCTAAAGGCGTTAAATCGCATGATCTTGGTGGCCAACTTACGGGTCCATTTCTTGAGATGAATTGTTGTCCGAAGTTTTCCCTCAAAATGGCAATAGAATCGCGAGCTGTGTGGCATGTAGCGCCATCTTGTTGAAACCACATGTCAACCAAGTTCAGTTCTTCCATTTTTGGCAACAAAAAGTTTGTTAGCATCGAACGATAGCGATCGCCATTCACCGTAACGTTGCGTCCAACAGCATCTTTGAAAAAATACGGTCCAATGATTCCACCAGCGTACAAACCACACCAAACAGTGCATTTTTCGGGATGCATGGGCAGTTCTTGAACGGCTTCTGGTTGCTCTTCACCCCAAATGCGGCAATTTTGCTTATTTACGTAGCCATTCAACCAGAAATGAGCCTCATCGCTGAACAAAATTTGTCGATAAAAAAGCGGATTTTCTGCCAACTTTTCTAGGGCCCATTCACTGAAAATTCGACGTTGTGGCAGATCGTTCGGCTTCAGTTCTTGCACGAGCTGTATTTTATACGGTTTTACACCAAGATCTTTGCGTAAAATCTTCCATGTGGTCGAATAACACAAACCCAATTGCTGCGAACGGCGACGAATCGACATTTCACGGTCTTCAGCCACACTCTCAGAAACAGACGCAATATTCTCTTCTGTACGCACTGTACGCATTCGTGTGGTTGGTTTAATGTCCAATAAAGTAAACTGAGTGCGAAACTTGGTCACAATCGCATTAATTGTTTGCTCACTTGGTCGATTATGTAGACCATAAATCGGACGTAAAGCGCGAAACACATTTCGAACCGAACACTGATTTTGGTAATAAAATTCAATGATTTGCAAGCGTTGCTCGTTAGTAAGTCTATTCATGATGAAATGTCAAAGCATACTGAGCATCTTTCTCTTTGACACCATGTCTGAAATCCCACGTAATCTGTCAAATACTAATGCATGAAAATCCTAACCTCAAAAAAATCACCCGTTATCAACGAACTTCAAATACGATCAAAGTGGTTTTCGGAACAGCCAAACATCAACATCAACTTAATGGTTATCATCCATGAAGACAACTTACCACCACAAAAATGGCATATTGGAAGAGTTATAAACTGCATTCCAGGAAAGGACTCTAAAATACGTGTGGTAGACATTCGAACAACGAAGGTAATCATTCGGCTACCAATTCACAAGTTAGCATTACTACCTGTTTGAAATGCCTTTCAACGGGGCCGGGATGTTGGCCATACCAAATATTCTTATATATTTTTTGCTATTTCTACTTCTTCTTATTTGCCTAATATTCAAGGTTAAGCATTAGAAGTCATTCACCTCAATGCAGTTAATAATTGTATTTGCATTGTGTTTGCTTGCGTTTGCTCTGTACACTTTTGCTAACGCTATGTTTCGCTCACGCAATAACACGTATGTTTGCTTGTGCAAATTAGTTAGTCCTACTTAGCATGTACTAAGCTTAATATGTAAGCAGCATATTGCAATGCTGCATTCCCATTTTTACATTTCTCTTTTAATATCTAAATTAAATATGAAGAAGCAATAGCGTTATGTAGGTACTTAGTTTTATGGACTGTTAGAAGTACATAACATATATATGTATATATGAATTAATTTAAAGTGGAATATGTACATATTTAGCGGTATCGAAATATTGTATAGAATATTATTTAAGGAGAAAAATTGTGCAAATAAAATTAGTCTAATACCTGACCACCTTACAGTGTCGTTACTCGGCCCTTTGCTACAATTTCGCATGTACCTTTCGCTGTTTCGTAAATTTGCGCGGTTATAAAAAAAGCTTTATAGCCCTACATATCCCTCACTTAAATAAAGAAAAAATAAAATGCTGAAATTTCAAATGTATTCAAATATAATGATAAGATTTATGAGTACAAGAAGAATAAATACATAAATGAAAGTGCCATATCAAAACACTGTACAATAGATAAGACATGTGAATTAATTACAAATGTTAACTCAGAAATAATTAATATTAATGACGAAATCATAATTGTAAAAAATGCAAAAAATTATTTAATTCAAAATAATTGTGGCTCAGAAGCATTACAATTAAATGGAAATTGTGTAATAAAATACAAAAATTTTTCAATAGAATTAGCAAACCAAAAATTTTCAAATAATTACAAAATGTTCATTGACAAAATTATATTATCACTTTTCTTCATGGAAGATGAGATGCTTTTTCACGTGATAGAATCCAAAATGTCGAGAAAGAAGAGTAAAAATACGAAAAAATATAATTTTTTTGTAATGAACAAAATACATTGAATTATAAGCTACAAAGACATGATTATACACTAGAAACACGTAGTATGGGCCAAAAATAATAATGCTGAGTAGTTTATGTATTTTTCTTTGTTGTCGTTTTCCTTGAGATCTTTTTACGTGTTGATCCAGAGGAAGATGGACCTGGTTCCTCGTCAGGTTTGAGAACATCTTCACTAGTTGTTGCCTTCCGTTTCTTCGATGGCAAATCTTTCGGCAATGGAGCCACAATATCTACTTTAGATATATCCGAAACTAAGCTGCGAAGATTGTGATAGATGTACCACTGACGGTCCAAAGATAAACCGGCTGGTTGTATAACTTTCGGCATTTCTGGATCGATAGGTTTTAACAGAAGCTTAAGGGACTGCACTTCTTCACTGTCTGCGAATTTCTTTGTTTTTACACAATCTGTAGAGATTATGAAATGATGGAATTGCGTTATTCCAACAAGTGGCTTGTACAGTGGTTTAAAATAGCTGTCCCATTCATACCAGACGACTTTTTCAGGCGATACAGCTTTATTATAACCACCAGGTGATGATGCCTCGACACACTGCAGTAAATCTGCATACGTGTCGATGTTACTGACAGCATACTTACTTTTGAAAATACCGAAGTAACGATCAGGCGCGAACTTAGTGTGCCCTGTAAGTAGAAAATTTAATAAAATAGTTTTGTTAAGACCCCGAGCAAAACGTCATTGCAGATATGTTGGCACAGTGTTATTCTTATTCTGCCCAATACAATTGTCACAGAAAAGAACGAGTGTTTCAATGTCTTTATTGCAGTTTTCCAGGTGATAATGCAGGATGCTCACAACACAGTTCGGTCCTTTACCAACGTCATCTTTTTCGTCTAGCATGTAGTTGTACTGCAAAAAAATTATAAGTAAGATCCTGTAAAGGCGAGCAATTTGAGTTCCTATGATTCAGTTTGAAATTCTAACCAGAACTTTTTGTTTTTCGTCTGTAATTCCGAAGACTCCTCACCTCTTGGTTGCTTTGAAGTATGCTGTACCAGGTTGTTGTGGACTGACAGGGTAGTGAACGGTTTGGGCAAAATCAAATGACAGAACGACTGCTGTAGGGTCAGTATTTCTACACCAACTTTTATAATATTCTCGTTGATTTCGGGCTCGGTGGAGGTAGTCAAGAAATTGATTAAGCTTCGGTTCGCGTTCAATGTCAGTAACACCTTTGGCTTGCGCAATCGATATTGCCTTTCCTATTAAAAGAAAAAATACTGAATTTAATCTCAACGTTTGATACAACTATAAAATGAGCAAATAATGAGCTACTTACCACGGCAGACATCGCAGAGATCATCCGCTGGTTTCATAGCTGTAAGGTAGGGTATGTATTTGGACCATATCCGTCGAAAACTGCGATTACTCACCTTCAATTCGTTAATTCAAATATACAAGTAATAACTATAATACCTATCCCTTACTTAAATGAAGAAATAAATGCTGAAATTTCAAATGTATACAAATATAATGATAAGATATATGAGTACAAGAAAAATAAATACATAAATGAATGTACCATATCAAAACCCTGTACAATAGATAAGACATGTGAATTAACTACAAATGTTAACTCAGAAATAATTAATATTAATGACGAAATCATAATTGTAAAAAATGCAAAAAATTATTTAATGCAAAATAATTGTTTCTCAGAAGCATTACAATTAAATTAAAATTATGTAATAAAATACAATAACTGTTCAATAGAATTAGCAAACCAAACATTTTTAAATAATAATAAAATGTTTATTGACAAAATTATATTATCACAATCTAACAATATTACTTTTATTGCCACTCTAACTTTAGAAGAATTAAAATTAACGTCGATACATAATCTAAAAGAAATAGAAGAAATAAAATACAAAAATAAAGTTGTAATATACAGTGTACCAACAGTGGTAAAATAATAGTAATGTTCTTTGTAATAATATTAATGTGCAATCATTGTAAAAGGAATGTTCATACCAAATGAACACATCCCTGCATTGTCCTCCTAACTCGTCTAAATACGAATTAGAGGACAATGCAAAAAACACCCAACAGCGCCAACATAACAGCGAAGTACCCAACGAAACGATAAAACACAATAAAACGAATCACCACAGTGGACGGACATACGGCGTCAAAACAACAGCAGCAGTATTTACTAACAACAGCAGCAGAATCAGCAGCAACAACATAAGTAGCATATCAACGCGGGAAACTACCCATCAGGTTTTATCTAAAATATTTATTATATTTATACTTGTAAATAACCCTTGAGTTAAGTTATAATTGGTCCTTCTATCCGGATCGAGCGCCTCATAAAATAAACTCACCCAATTCAACATCATTTGGATCACATCAGGATTTCGGATCAACAGGATTATATTCACCAACCCAACCAGCCACACTCATCAATAATATACACTTATATTCACCCACCCAACCAACTACTTAATCAGCAAACAAATTCGTGGAAAAAATTGTAAGTACTCAAACCTAAATTTATTTAAAATATAAATTTATTAGTGCAAATCGGAATAAAACGGCAGAAAAAAAAAAGAAAACAAAAAAAAAAGTATAACTCTATTCAAAGTAAATCTTTTGCTTAACCGGTATTAAGCACAAAGTATTTGCAAAATTTGTTATTGCCATATTCCGCCTTGCCCTTTACCCGATCACTTACATACATACGCACTTATTTTTTGAGAGCCAAATAGCGTCGCTTTGGCACCCACCCGTACTTACGCGTACATAAGTTTTATTGTATTACCCGCTCAACTAACAACAAACTAACGTTGACTGTTAGTGCAGTGTGAGCAAGCAAATACAGACCCGGTAGGAAAAATTTCAAAAGACCCATTAGGAAATTTTTCGTTTGTCGGAATTTCACTTATTATATTTTGCGGTTGAAAATATACACAGCAAACAAAAAAATAAAGTCGTTGGCATTACTTACGACACCCAACCCGAAGATGAGTCAATTTATACCCTGGAAATAAAAAGGGTTGAACTCAACGCAATATATGACAAGGCAGACAAGTCGTACGATGCCTTTCGTAGAACCCAACAAAAACCCGGTGAAACTATTGATATTGCAAAAATCAAAGAAAAATTTAAAAAGGGTCATAAATTATATTTGAAATGTTTAGGATACATTAATCAAGCTATTGATGATCTCAAGACCCCAGCCCCAATAATAAAGGAACGAGTTTCAGAGGAATATACATCGCGGGATATAGGACCCTCAATTCACATACCCCCTTGTGATACAGACATATTTTATGGAGATTCCGCAACCTGGCCTTCATTCCGAGATATGTTTACGGCTATATACGTAAACAATCACAAAATAAGCAACGTGGAAAAACTGTTCCATTTGATTCAAAAAACCCGAGGAGAAGCAAGAGCAATTGTTAAAAACGCACACTTAGCAAATGATGGTTTCCTGATGGCATGGAAAGACCTGGTATCCCAATACGAGAACAAACGAGTTCAGGTCAACGCGCAATTGAAAATTTTATTCAACCTACCCCAAGCAACCCAAGAAATTGGAAGCGCGATTAAACACCTTCAGAGGACCGTCAACAGTTGTCTCACAAATCTGCACAACGTGTACATAGACACTAGTAGCTGGGACCCCATCTTAATCTTCTTATGCGGATTGAAACTACCCAAAACCCTACTTCATCAATTCGAGGACACCCTAGAAGATAACTCGGAAATACCCTCCTGGAAAACTTTCGACGCGTTTCTCATTCACAGGTATAAATCCTTGGAAGCAGTAGGAAATCTAACTGACCCCGTTCCAGTGACCCAATCCGACAGTGGATCCTATAGAAAAGGAAAAGACAGGAAGTTCAGCACATTTTACGCTAATGTTTCTGGAACTTCGACCCTGGATTTTTCACATGCTAGTGCACACCCAGTTAGAGGCAACAACTTTTCAAAAAAACATCAAGACATTGAAAGTTGTAAGCTTTGTAGAACACAACATTCAATTCGATAATGCCCAAAGTTTTTACAAATGAATGTTGAGACCCGAATAACCACAATAAAAAATAATGGTTATTGCTTCAATTGCCTTGCGCTATCTCACAGTTTCAGAGATTGCAAGAGCAAATATTCTTGTAGAATATGCAGAAAGAAACATAACACACTTATGCATCCAAATCCCCCCCGCAAGGATCAAGAGCCTCAAACCCACCTCTTGACCCAAACACCAGTAGTACCTCCCAGACCCTTAACACCAATACCAATCCGCAAGCCTACACAACCCTCTTACAGTCCACTAAAAATAAAACCCAAGACCCTCAAAACTTCAGTGGGAAGCAGATTTTGTTAGGTACTGCTTTAGTCCAAGTTTTATACGAAGGGCAAACATTCACAGCTCGCGCGTTAGTCGACTCCGGGTCGGAAGCCACTATTATTTCAGAGAAATTACAGAAAAAAATGGACATACCCACGTTCAGGAGAAATGCACAAGTGACTGGATTGAACAACACCGTTTCGGCAACACCCTCCAATATTTGTGAACTCACCCTTGGTTCACCGACAAGATAGGAGTTTAAGATAACAACACACGCGTTTATCATAAAATCTTTAACCGATAATTTACCCACTCACTCACTTAGTACGATCACCACTAATACAGATTTCGGTTTTAGTTTAGCCAACCCTCACTTTTATAAACCCAGACCAGTCGACATATTGATCGGAAGTGGCCTGTACCCACAAATAATTCTCAGTGGTGTACGGAAAAATGTACTCGGGACCCTTCTAGCCCAAGAAGAGGAATTCGGATGGATTTTATCCGGACCCACACCAGAAAAACCCTTATCACCCTCAATAATGTCATTTTTCAATAAGATAACCCCGGACAAGTTGAAGAAGTTCCAAGGAAGCCTCTCCCATCAACTACAGATATAGTTTGTGAGAAAATTTATAAAAATACGACCCACAGAAACTCAGATGGGCGCTATGTGGTAACATTACCCTTTAAAACCCCAGAAAACATAGAATTGGGCAACTCAAGACACATAGCTCTAGCTCAATTTCTTAGAAATGAAAAATCATTGTCGAGAAAACCCGAAATAAAAACGGAATACGACAAGGCCATCAACGAGTATTTGGAACTCGGTCATATGACCAACGTTGAATACGACCCTCCGGATAATACGAAAACGTATTATCTGCCACATCACGCAGTCATCAAACCGACTCAACTGCGAGTGGTATTCAACGCTTCATGTCCCACCTCGAACAGGAACAGCCTCAATGATGTACTACATTCTGGACCCATTCTACAAGCAGACCTCGTAATCCTAGTAGTAAAAGGGCGAATGTTTCGAATCGTATTCAACGCAGACATCCAAAAATGTATCATCAAATATTCGTTGAAAGCAAACACACTCCGTTTCAAAGAATTTTATTTAGGAAATCCCCAAGATTTTGAATTACAAACTGCTACGTTTGGTATTAACTGTACTCCATTTTTAGCTATCCGTACCCTCCTCAAATTAGCGGATGATGTACAAGGAACCCACCCACTGGAAGCAGAGATACTTCGAAACGGAATGTATGTTGATGATGTACTTGCAGGAGCACATGACGTACCAACAGCGATATTGGCACGAGATGAACTCACTTCATCTTTAAAGTCCGCAGGATTCGCTCTACGCAAATGGACCTCAAATGACCCGAAAGTTTTATCTGGAATCCCACAAGAACATCTATTGGATACCAACTCACTCAGTTTTCCAGAATCCAATAACACAAAAACACTAGGAATCAGATGGAATGCAAAAAAAAAGTACGTTCTTTTTTCTCATCAACCCTATTCAGGATAAAACGTCGTATACTAAAAGAGAAGTACTATCGATTATAGCAAAATTGTTCAACCCAGCTGGTTGGCTCAGCCCCATTGTAGTCACAGCTAAAATAATACTGCAACAGATATGGCTGGATAAATCTGATTGGTATGAATGTCTGAAACCCTTAACTCTCCATCGATGGAAAATATTCATAAAGGACTACAATTTCTTAAATCTCATTGAAATTCCTCGCTGGAGCCACTTTTCGACATCGGCGATCATAAATTTTCATGGATTCTCTGACGCATCTGAAAAAGCCTACGCAGCAGCCCTATATATTAGTGTTTCTACAAACGCAAATACGTGGACAATTCTTTTGGTATCCAAAACTCGTGTGGCCCCAATAAAAACTATATCGTTACCAAGGCTAGAACTTTGTGGAGCAGTTCTTCTGGCGAATCTCGTGGATGCAACACTACCCCAATTAAGTATAACCCAATACCGTACTCACCTTTGGACGGATTCCACAATTGTTCTGTCATGGCTTAACAAATCCCAATGCACATGGACAACCTTTGTATCTCACCGAATTGCCACAATCGCAGAAAAGGTTGGAACCAAAAATTGGACTCACGTCGAAAGTCAAGACAACCCGGCAGATCTAGCTACTCGCGGACCTCTGGAATTGGTTAATAATAACCTCTGGTGGAACGGACCCCAATGGCTAACACTCGACCCAATACACTGTCCAGTTACCAAAAAATCAAGCGATACAACACTGGAACTCCGGCCAATCAGAACCTTCGTGAACACAACACAAGAGGATATCCTGGATAGATTCTCGTCCTTACCCAAAGCCATTCGAGTTGTAGCCTATTTGTTCCGATTCTGTTCGAATGCGTCATCCAATAAATCACAGTAGTCATACACAACGTTGGAAATAACACCAGAAGAGTTCAACACCACCCGCACGAAGTTATTTATTTTATCCCAAAAGAAGTATTTCCAGGAAGAGTATGAAGCCTTAACCCAAAAAACCAGCATACCCAAAAAAAGTACAATTAACTAGTAATTAGTACAAGACCCTTTAATCGATCCCAAAGGAATAATGCGAGTTAATGGTCGGTTGAGCAATTCAGCGGCATTGTCATACAACGAGCGTTATCCGATTATACTACCCTATAGCAGTCGATTAGCCAAACTACTCACCGAATTTACCCATCTAATAACCCTTCATGGTGGCAACCAGCTAGTCTTACGACTTATGCGTTCGGAATTTTGGATACCGAAGCTGAAAACCCCCTTATCAAGTCTACCATTATCAGTGCAAAACTTGCATCCATTCGCAGCAAAAGGAATCGATTTCGCTGGTCCCTATGACATAAAGAATTACACCGGCAGAGCATCTCTGATCACAAAAGGTTATGTATGTGTATTTGTTTGTTTTGCAACCAAAGCAATACATCTGAAGCCAGTAAGTGATCTCACCACCAACGCATTCATGGCCGCATTCGCACGTTTTTTTCAGGCGCGGATGTCCCGCCGATCTCTTTTCGGACAATGGTACTAATTTTGTTGGAGCGTCTAAACTTTTAGTTAAAGATCGGCGAGAATTCATGAAGTCATTGAAAGCTCAATTAACAACTAGTGAAGCGCACCAAAACATCAACTGGCACTTTAATCCTCCAGGAGCTCTACACATGGATGGACTCTGGGAAGCAGGAGTGAAAAGTTTAAAGAGCCACTTGAAAAAGGTGTCTCAGAACCAGAAATTCACTTTCGAAGAACTAGCTACCCTTTTAACCCGAATCGAAAGTTGCTTGAATTCTCGCCCTTTAAGCCCATTAAGTGAAGACCCAACAAATTTAGAACCTTTAACTCCAGGTCATTTCTTAATAGGTACCCCTTTATTAATCCCCGCAGAACCCAACTTAGAAGATGCACATCTAAGTATCGCACAAAGATGGCAGAAACTGAAGATACTCCATCAACACTTCTGCAAACGATGGAAAGAATAATATTTGAAAGAACTCCACAAAAGATATAAGTGGAAATACCCTCAACGCAACATAGACGTTAACGATATGGTAGTTATACGTTAAGAAACTCTACCCCCAAATGAGTGGAAACTTGGTCGCATCGAAAAAACATATCTCGGTGCAGACAATAAAGCAAGAGTAGTTGACATACGTACCTCTCAGGGAACAATTACCCGCCCAATAACAAAAATAGTCACTTTACCAAAGAATTAATCTTATTTCCTTATAGTGACATGGCCCCTCAAAGCAGTACGAAGTCAATTTGCAGCCGCCAAAGCAGCCCCACATTCACTGTGCGATCACTTAGCGTGACCCGTAGCATCAGCCCACTCTCCGACGAAGGAACCCTGGCAAGACGCCTACATCGCTTTAAAGCGACCCTTTCCCCATTCGAGAGGAGGGTGGAAATACGCATCGCACGACCCGACGTACCATCAGCCTTTCCCCTATTCAGGAAGAACGAGGAAGTACCCATCGCACGGCTCGGCGTGCTATCAGCCGTCCATCAAAACGAACACACAAACACGTCGCCTGTGGATTTTGTAAAAAAGATCATAGACTAGTAACATGTTCAAAATTCACCAATATGAACATCAACGAAAAGTTTGACGCAGTCAATAAATACAAGTACTGCGTCAATTGCTTGGCCAGATCACATTCCACCCAAAAGTGCACAAGTAAAAAACGATGTGCCACGTGTAATGGGGAACACCATTCAACCCTACATGGACACCCAAGGCTGTTCTGCAAAGAGCAAAAGAAAACAGCAAAAGGCGAAGAACGATTACGTAGACAAGAGGATCTACCGACGTTACTGGCCAAGACGACCTTCATACCAACAGTCATGGTCAAAGTAAAACACGATGGCAAATGGAACAAAATACGAGCCATTCAACCCGACCCGAAAGGTGACTATAATTGCGTCAGAACTGGTTCAGAGATTGAGGTTACCGAAAACGTACCTCGACTCCCATCGCATATGCAAAGTCGTCATAGGATCATTAAGTGCTTGCGACTGGCATGTCGAAGTTAACTGCCTATTGACGCATGATTTACCGATCCGACATTATAATCGTGACTGAAGTGGCGAAATCATTAAGAAGTTCGACCACTTAGTCCTAGCCGACCCTACATTCTGGAAAGATGACAAAATCATGTTGGAACTGGGAGCAGACATCTACCCAAGATTGATGAAACCCGGCCTATTCAACCCCGATAACAGCACCGTGATCGCACAAAACACCGCACTCGGTTGGACTTTAACCGGTGCTTGTGCGATTTAAACCCCAAACACTGCAAGGTGGCCGGGATGTTCATACCAAATGTACACATCCCTGCATTGTCCTCCTAACTCGTCTAAATACGAATTAGAGGACAATGCAAAAAACACCCAACAGCGCCAACATAACAGCGAAGTACCCAACGAAACGAAAAAACACAATAAAACGAATCGCCACAGTGGACGAACATACGGCGCCAAAACAACAACAGCAGTATTTACTAACAACAGCAGCAGAATCAGCAGCAACAACATAAGTAGCATATCAACGCGGGAAACTACACATCAGGTTTTATCTAAAATATTTATTATATTTATACTTGTAAATAACCCTTGAGTTAAGTTATAATTGTATAAACGCACACACATAACCAAACAATTGTACATACTAACTCACCCTATACACATGCAAGTATTATACCCTTAAATATACAAATCTGAATTGTCAACCAAAATTCTAATAATTTTTATTTTATTTGGCACACCGGCAAACACACGTCGATCACCCCGACAAGAAATAAAGAAAGAATTCAGGAGAATCCTTTGTCTAGGGGTGGAGGAGTTACATTTATAGTTCCACAAACAACAATATGTAATTAAAACTCCTACTTAGACGAAATCATAAGAAAATATTTAAATCAACCCAACAACATTACTATGTAAAACATTTGGTTATTTGTTGGTTTGATTTAAATTGACACTCACTTAAACATGTATAACGAAAATGCAAGTGTCGTTGCTTCATAAAAATTAAACAACAATACTTGGAATGTAAACAAATTTAAACATTGTGGTTCAAATTTCATGTCACCGAACACAAATTTATGAGTACTACAAGAAACGTTATTACTTTTATTTTTATAGGCAAAAGTCAAAGTAATACGAGTATCCAATTACGTAGGAATATTTGTACGTTTACTTAAAACGGTACCCAAGCCACATAAATGTCAATGCACTGAATTATTTGTATGTTCACTTAAAAAACTGCTTAAGCCACATAAATGTCAATTCACCAAATTTAGTAATTGGAAAAGTATTAAAAGACTACATATGAATGTATTTGATTTTGTTTACATTTGTTTATTTTGATCAATATAGTTGGTTTCATTTTGAGAACAAAATAAATGTAAAATTAGTCTTAAGATTCACTTAAATAATGGAAGAAGTAACATCTTAAGCTTTTTTTTTAATTCAACCGTATTTCACATAATATGCGCGCATTAACCCTGCCAACCATGAGCGGGTAAAAACCAGATAATCAATGGGTAACATGGTGGTAAACGTGGGGGTAAACATATATAGTGTGTCTTAGGCCGAGCGAATATTTTAGCGTATATTCCCCTCACACGTACGTATACATCTCTGTTGCGCTCATTCAGCAGTATCATATAAAAAAGTATATCTGTCCTGCTCTAATATCCCCAATCGACGGCTGATACAGGATTGCATTTTAAACAGCTGATGCAGGGTTGTATTTTAAACAGTTGACGCAGGGTTGCATTTTTTTATTCCTACTTTAAAAAATTTATTAAAATTTCATAGAAAAATTTTTAATTTTTAAATTATTAATTTTAATAAATATTTACATAAAATTATAATTAATATATTGCTAACATTTCATAAATAAAAATATATTTATGTATTTTAAAAAAAGAATTTCATCTGAAAAAAGATTAATTAAGGAAAGGATTATTAATAGCTGAAAATAAAAAAGTGAAAAAAATTTTAAAAGACAAGTACCTGAAAATAAATTAAAGGTTAAAAAGAGTCGAAAATGATTGTAAAAGACCTGAAAATAAAGTAAAGGTAATAAAACCTGAAAATAGATAATAATTATATTGAATTTGTTATATCTAAAAGAAAAAGAAAGATTAATTGTATAAAATGATAATAATATCTAAAGAAAAGATTAATATTATCTGAAAAAATAAAATATATTAAATACAAATAGAATTTACTCTGCAAGAAAAGACTAATTAAATATAGTGATAAAATCTGAGAAGAAAGAATAATTAAATAAAAACAATAATAACATCTGAAAGAAAAGATAAATATTATTTGATCATTTAAAATATAAAACAAACATTAGTTTTCACATATTATATTGGATTGCGCAGGCCGCCTTAAACAAATAAAATACATATATACATATGTATATATTTATTTTTGCGTATTATCTTGGACTGCGCAGTCTAATTTCCAAGTACACATACTTACTTAACAATTGATATTTAACGCTTCTGATGATATAGCTGCTGTTGCTACTGCCAATTCAGTTCTGATTTCCAATGCTATAAATATAAATGAAGTAATTATTTTCAAAATATTGTTAAAAAAATCACATAAAATTCATTTACTTACCTTCGTGTTGTATGAGTCTCCTTTACGATTGTACGATAACGAAAGACATGCGCCTTTCAATCGTTTTCTTATTACCCTCTTTGGGATTTTCTATTGTCACTGTTGACAATTATGTTTTCTCCTTCGCACTCATTCAAATAAATCAAGAAATGAAACAAACTTTTTTTCATCGCATTTAGGTAAACAAAAAATAACCCAAAAAGTGGGCGTTGGTGTTAGTGTATAGAGAAAAAATGTATAGTTGTATTGGAATATTTGTCTAAAGCGGGTAGCCGTGGTTGGCAGATTAATCTGCTTGTTCATACATTCATATATACTTATATGTTTTTTTTTTTTTTATGGATACGCCAAAGGTGGGTGTAAATCTTCAAAAGATATTGTTGGCTCGTACCAACAATTATGCCCGATTCGCATACAGCGCATACGTGCTAAAGCACCCCCTTGCCCACAGACCTGTGTTTCCCTGCGGAACTACCTATAGGCTTTCCTTCGCAGGGCAGGTATTGTTTAAATATATAACATCTCTTTTATATATAACTTCTTATTTTGTCATACGTTTGCAGCTTCTCGGGACTACACTCTCGGTCATACTGCGATTTCCTCTTCACGCAGCCTTTGCATAATATATGCTATTATCCCACATACCATATCCCATGCTAGGTGCGATGTTAGCATAAATTTTACCACATCCCTTGAGCGTATGGGTAAGGGTTTTCCTACTTTATCTGAAAGTGTTTTCCTTTCCTTTTGGAAGCGGACACATTCCACCAGTATGTGATCTGCCGTTTCATTATCATTTCCACAGTGCATGCAGAGTGGAGATTCCACATGCTTATATTTGTACAGATAGCTTCGGAAACAGCCGTGGCCAGATAGAAATTGTGTGAGGTAGTAGTTCACCTCCCCATGAACCCGCGTAACCCATTCTTTAATATTAGGTATCAGAGAGTGGGTCCACCTTCCTTTCGTTGAGGTATTCCATCTCTCCTGCCATTTTTGGACGCACTTCTCGTTGATTTTTTCCATTTCTTGCTTATATTGGCTGGGTTACATGCTAGCCCTCATGGCTCGAACTGATGAGCAACGCTCTGCTGCTATGTCTATGGGGAGTCTTCCAGATATAACGTGGATTGCATCATCCAACACTGTTCTAAATGCACAGCAAGTTCTCAGTGACGCCAGTCTGTGGACCGAAGCAACTCCTCTCATATATGAGCTATGTTTAATAGCAGATATCCAAATTGGCGCCGCGTAAAGAATGATGGAGCTACTGATACTTGTCAGCAGCTTTCTGACTTGCTGTCTGGGGCCTCGCATATTGGGCATTATTCTCGCTATTGCCGATACGGATCTCGCCGCTTTGGTGTGTGTGGCTATTAAGTGCTGCTTAAACGAAAGTCTTTGATCTAGGATTACTCCAAGATATTTTAAATGTGGACTTGACTTTATTGTATGCCCATCAATACATATCTCGATTGTTTCCACCTTTTTTCGAGTACTCATCAGAACAACCTCCGTTTTGTGAGCTGCTAGTTGTAAGCCAGCGTTTTCGAGCCATCTTTTAATATTGCTGATACTTTCGTTGCACTTGTTCCTCGCTTCGTCCAGGGTTTTCGCTACTACTACGAGCGCAATGTCGTCCGCATAACCTACTACGTTCACCGCATCTGGCATCGCGACTCTCAGAACCCCATTGTACATAACGTTCCAGAGTACAGGGCCGAGAACTGACCCTTGCGGAACACCGCCTGTAACTTTGTATGTTTCAGGTCCACATTCTGTTTCGTATACTAATACTCTGTTGTCAAAGTAGCTGGCTACAATTCGTATAAGGTAGTCTGGAACCTTTAGCTCTGTCAGGGCTCTAATGATTAGAGTCCAGTTCGCTGAGTTGAAGGCAGTTTTGATATCCAGGTCACCCTAGCGCCATCTGCTCCCTTCCAATGATTTTCCCGCAATATTGGTAACCGCATTTATCGCATCCACTGTGCTTCGTCCTTTTCTGAAACCGAATTGCATTGGATGCAAGCCAGCGTCTCCTTCCGTATATTTCTCGAGTCGCTTGCAGATAATTGTCTCGAAAACTTTTCCAGCCGTATCAAGCATACATAAGGGCCGATATGACGAGGGTTCTTCTGGTGGCTTATCACCTTTGGGGAGAAGAACGAGGCGTTGACGCTTCCAATATTTAGGGAAGATCCCTACCTTCAAGCAGCTTGTGTATGCGTTTTGGAACAATGTTGGCTTCTTTTGGATGATACGCTTAGTTACGAAATTGGGTATTCCGTCCAGACCGGGTGCTTTGCCTATCTTAATTCTTTCCACCGCATGTAGTATTTCTTCGTGGGACACTTCAGCGATTTCGTCCGGGTAAATTTGAAGAATTGGCACTTGCATGTGTTCGCATCTTGGGAATAAACTACGAACTATCTTACGTAGGATTGTGGGATATATAGGCGGGCTTCTTGATTTACCTATTTTCTTCATCACGATTCGGTAGGCTTTTCCCCAAGGGTCGTTATCTACCTCTGAGATAAGCTGGTTAAAGGCGTTTTTTTTGCTTTTGGCTATGACCTTATGGAGTTCTTTCCTTTTTTTCCGGAAGTTTATTAGGAGTTCCGCGAAATCCTCTCTTCCTCTAGCACGTTGTTTTCTACGTCGGAACTTGAGACATTCAGCTCTCAGTAGAGCTATTTCTTCGGACCACCAGTATAGTGGGGTTTTGTTTCCTCCGTCTTTTTTTCTTGGCATCGTGGCATCAGCTACCGTTACCAGTGGTTTTATTATGTGTTTTATCTGGTTCGAGCATTTCTGTATCGCAGACTTTAGTTCTCCAGCGTCTTATTACGCTTTTAGGTGCGAAAGAACCAGAGTTTTGCTTATTTTTTATATTGATGTCAAAAATTAAAGCTTGGTGATCACTGTGTGTATATACGTCCGAAACTCTTCATGAGGTTTGGGTTGCAATCGACGAGCTTACGAATGTGAGGTTAATATACGATGACGCTCTTCCTTTGATAAAAGTTGGTTTGTGTCCGTTGTTAAGGAGTACAAGATCAAGATTTGCGAGTGATGATAGTAGGGCTGTGCCCCTCGCGTTTGTGATCATACCCCCCCATTCAACCGCCCATGCATTAAAGTCACCAGCAATGACCAGCGGTGTCTTTCCTCTTTCGCGCGATGTGAGCCTAAAGAGCATATCCTGGAATTCAAAAAGGGATAGGCTCGGAGCGGCGTAGCAACTGTAAAAATTTATGCCCTTTATCTTCGCGTACACGAAGCCTTTTTCTTTAGTGGTCTGAGTATTTTCAAAAGGAATATTGTTCAATGTCCATATCGCAGATTTCGAATCTTTATCTTCGACCCAGTTATCGTCATTTTTTGGGGTCTTATATAGTTCACTAAGTAAGAATACGTCTGTGTTAAGGTCCAAGGCGGTTTTTGCCAGCAGTGCTTGGGCTGCCGAACAGTGGTTCAAATTTAACTGAAGGCACCTCATCTTTGCGGTCTTGCGGCAGCCTTTTTATAAGCTGGGCAGCTAAAGCTACCAGTCGGATGCTTATTTGTCCCATGTGGGCATAAGAGACATAGTGGCTCCCTGCTGCATCCTTTTGCGGCATACCCCTTTTCTCCACATCTATAGCAAGAGCCGGTGAGATCTCTGCTGCTTTTACAGCTACGCGATATATGGCCAAACTCAAAGCATTGGAAGCATTGGGTAGGTCTTGTAATTTCCCGGACCCTACAATTCTTTCTTATGAGTACATATGAGTTTTCTTGATGTTGCCAAAGGGACGCTAATAATGGCAATTTGCGTTTCATCTTTTAGCCGTCGCATAGATTTGATGGCAATACGTTCTACATTCTCTTCGTCAGGATATTTTGTCGTTTATGGACGTACATACTTCCTCGGCTGTCGTTGCCTCGTCTAAGTCTCTAATTTCTAGCGTAACTACTTGTGCTAGAACTTTAACTTCTGCCATGTCTTTTAGGACCTCTATTGCGCGTTCCTTGAGTATTTTAGAGGGCTACTTCGTTTTTGCTTTAAGTTTTAGGAGAAGTTCACCTTTCGCTGTTCTCCTTGTTTTGCTCAAGCTGTCACCGAGGTCTTGAAGTCTGGGGTCTGATTTCATTTTCTTTAGCATTTCTGCGTAAGACATCTCACTGGTCTTCGAAATCACCAGGGCTTCTGTGCGCTTCAGTTTCCGTTTTGGGACCTTTGGTTCGGTTTTTTTCAACTCCGGTTTATTACGCTTGTTTTTCACCAGTTGCCATTTAGGTGCCTGATCATCCGGGGGAGCCCTGTCAGATATTTTCGTTTGTTGCGTTTTACCAGAGTCTTTTCGTCTCTTATTCTTTGACGTTTCTTTCTCGTTTTCAAGTTTTCTCTTCGCTTGCATCGCAATCACAAACCACGGCGAAGTTTGGGACGTGTTTTCCCTCCTTTCACAGGGATTTGGATTGGTAGCACACTCAGAGGCCGCTAGCTCATATAGTGAGGTTATCCGTCCTATTGTGTCCCTCATGGCCTGATGGATAGACCGTCTCTTTCCATCCTCAAGCATAGTAACATAGTAACCAGATTGCCAATCTGTTCGCTAAGTTGATAGAAGGCTGGCATATTTCCGCTAGTAATGGGTTTCCTTGCTATAGGGGTTACATTTTGCTGCTTGTCTTGTTCATCACCCACTGCTGTGCTGCCTTCGTGGTTGGTATGTAGTGGCGGTGTTCGCATTACATTTGAGCTTCGCCTAAAGGCCATGTGCTCGTTTACATTTTCAAGTTCAGCTTCCGTGAAATTTTTAATATTGTTTGTGGTGTTCATTTTGTTGGGTCCCCCCTCGAGGCCGCTATCTCTGCTCGCTATGTGCAATCGCCGTGATGATCCCGTGGTTATCTTTGCAATGCAGGGAGGTCACGCAAGGGTTGACGTAGGTCCTTATGGGTACATACGTTCAGTGCCAGATCAGCGTTAATCGGGAGCAGGGCTCAACCGAAATTGCAGCGCCAACTCAATGACGGCAAGCATCGAAGGTACCTCGAGGCCTTGTTGGGGTTTTAGCGGGACGGAAGGCAGACGTAGCATTAGCCGGTGAGCCATTTCGGCAAGATTTCACTCCGCTTACTAAAGTCACCGAATGCTAGGTCTATCAGCTCCAATGTGCAAATTTTGAAAACCGTTTCCAGTAGATTTCCACCAGAGTCTTACTGGGCTTAGAATCTGGTATCCGTTTGGAAAGAATTATTTCAATATCCGTATGTTGTTGGTTGGTTCAGCCGCTCCTGACCTGGAGGCAGACGCTGCCCAGTGAGCCGCTCAATCTGAGTCCGACGCTCCCGGGATTTTTCTTTGTTTGACACGTAGTTTTGGACGGTTTCGGTTCGCCCCATCACAGAGACTTCGTCGGGTAGATATAACCTTTTAAGCTATACCCTCCATCCCTGTTGCTTTGGTCGGGGACTGCTTATTGGTTATTCGCAGCTAACCATCATATCTGGAGGCCGTTCAACTATCCGCCACCTGCTGACCCCCACAGTAGCACAAGCTATCCCTGTGCTAGCTATGTGTACATACATATATTTGTATACACTTCCGAACAAATAATGCACAAGCATGCATGCATACATACATATGCGTACACATGTGAATATGTCACCCACAAAAATTTGAAGCATTGCTCTACAAAAACAACAATTGCTCAAATAGCTGAAGCATCAAAAGTCATATGCTGAACACAATGACAGCGACAGACTGCAAACAACATCTGTCAAATATCAAAATACACACGTTCTTATGGACATAGTTATTTTGACAGCTGCACGACTACACGACTGCAGGCCGACGGTTGTCGCTCTCGCTAACTTCAATATATTCCTATATTTGCCAACGACAGTAGAACGACAGAAGAGTTGACCATAGAATTGAAGGTAGAGAGATGAGGGAGAGTGGTGATGCCACTAATATGTAAAATGTAAAATTATTCACAGCTCTAACAAACTTAACGTTATTTTACAAATAAAAGCATAAAATAGATCTATTATAGACCTATTATATCATTTGTAATAACAATTGATAATTTAAAACAAAAATATATACCAATTTACTTATTTTTTGCATAAAAAATTTCACTTTAAACAAAGTATTCAAATTTCATTGAAGTGCGAGGTATTAGTATGGCCAAAACGAAATTGTGTACATGCAAAATGGAGAGCTGTGTTGTCTCGTGTACATACGTTCATGTAGTAGGATGCACAACGCCATTTTCAGTTCACTGTCGTACTGCTGCAGTCTGTCGCTGTCATTGTGTTCAGCATTTCAATCTGGCAGCCGAATTGGCGAAGCCCAAATGTAGTAAATTTTACAACAAAAACGATTTCATTCATTAACGCAGGCGAAAATGCTACAATCGACCTCGCTTCATTCATAAAAACAGACGCCGTAACATCTGCCCGAGCATGCCTTTGCCTACAAGCGTCTTTTCGCGACGATGGCAAAAGCTAAAAATCATAAACTGAACAACTTTCTGATGCTTCTTCACAGAAAGAAGTCAGAAAAGTGGCAACAACGGAGTAGTCGATTTATAATATTTGTCCATTCTAAAATATTTTTCCGTGACTTGAAAGAATCTGCGTCGATATGTATGAAAGCTCATACATATGCATACATATTTACGCTAGTTTATAAGCGAAGCTGTTACAGCGGCTTGGGAAGCGGTCAATAGGAGGCCATTCGTTTATTTTTTTTTTTGCTACAGTTTGGATTTTCTATCATCACACAAGTGCTGAACCAATGAGCGCGAAAGATATTAGAATAAACACGTTCTTAGGGACACAGGTATTGAGACAGCTGCACAACTATATAACTGTGTCCCTAAGAACGTGTGTATTTTAATATTTGGCAGATGTCGCTTGCAGTCTGTCGTGCTCAATGTGTTCAGCACTTGACTCTTTGACAAAACATAAGTTTCGGCCATTGGTTGACCGTGACAACGGATATGCGAAAGAAGCGTGCGACACTTTTCATTATGAATGTACATACATATGTACATATGTGTTTGGCTCGCATTTGCTTTCGTAAACATACAGACAAATGTGCCAAAGAAATAGTATATGTACATATGCAAGTGTCATAGAGCGTGAGGTTTTTTCGTTACGGAATTTCTGGATTCGGTCCCCGCGCTCAGAAGCCCGCGATAGAAGCTATGCAATAGCTTAAAATTTTTTTTGAATCACCCTAATATAGCTGCCATACAAACTGAATGATCCGAAGCAAATGCATGCATAGGAAACTTCCTCATTTGACGTGGTATCTTCACGAAATATGACATGGATTACTGCTTAAGGTAATAATATAATCTCCGAAATAATTATTCAGATCGGATTACCATAGAATATAGCTGCCATACAAACTGAACAATCGGAATCTATGTAGTGCTTGTATGGAAAACTTTTTCATTTGACAAGATATATTCATAAAATTTGGTATACATTATTGTCTAAGACAACCATGTAATCTCCGAAGAAATTGTTTAGATCGGCTCACTATAGCATGTAGCTGTCATACAAATTGAATGATCGGAAGCAAATACTTGCATGGAAAACTTCCTCATTTGACGATATATCTTCACGAAATTTGGTATGAGTTACTGTTAATAAAAATATTGTAATATCGGAAGAAATTGTTCAGATAAGCTCCCTATAGCATATAGTTGCCATACAAACCGAACGATCGGAATCGAGGGCTTATATGGAAAACCATCCAATTTGACGTGGTATCTTCACAAAATTTGGCATGGATTACTGCTTAAGGTAATAACATAATCTCCAAAAAAATTCTTTAGATCGGATTACTATAGCATATAGCTTTCATACACACACAGTTACTAACAGAAATGTACCTACGAAGGGTATATTAGCTCCGGTGCAGCGGAGTTAACGTTTTTTCTTGTTTTCTTTTTTGATATTGCTGGTACTTTCTTCGGCTAGTTTTTTGAAACTGTTTGTTCTTTAATTGTGTTAATTTCATTTATATTTTCATCATGTTTAATGGAACCTCTTTGTTCCTTTTAATAAGTTTTCCCAAGTTTTATTTTCAAAATAAATGTTCATATTTTTAATTTAATTTTCCATGTTGTTCTTTACCCCATTGGACACATTAAAAAGTGCTTCACTATTTTTAAGGAAATTGTAAACTAAAAGGAGATCAGATCCCATCTAGTCCTTCCATTTCATAGAAAATTACTTCGACTCCAAATATGGTTATTATGTGGGAATGTTTGAAAATTGAATAGTCATGCACGGTTTTTATACATTTGCAAATGGTTAATTCTTTCTTATTACATTCCTCAGGCCTAATGTAGCAGAAGGTTGCTTCCCGTATCGTAAAAAAAAATAAGATAAATATTTTGGAAGTTGTTCTTTAGCTAAAGTTTCAGCTCATTCCAAATTAATTAATTAAATTTTGTTTTTAAATTTTGGACACTGTTTTTATGTTATCAACATTTCTGCACATTTAACTTATAATAACTTCTGTTTTGGAACTACTGTTTCTTCAAACACATATTCACAAATGTGCGCTCAGCACACACCTATTAGTATTTGTATTCTATTTGTGTGCTTAGCCATTCTCAGTTAAGAATGCCATGCCGCGCAAATACAAAAGGTCTGTCGCAAACGAAACAGAACTTTTTGAATATAACTGTTTCCAGTTGCGCCACCTATTGGTGGGTATATGAAGTAAAAAGTTTGGTCTCTTGTTGACATTTCGTAATTTTAAGACAATTGGATAACTACAATCGATGTTATCGATCAAAAAGTGACAGCAGCTTTTGGTCATCGGTCGTAAAATGCATTTTGAACAAATAGCAAATATTAAATTTTGTTTTAAACTTGGGAAAACGTTTACTAAAACATTTCAAATGATGAAAAAAGTTTATGGAGATCAGTGCCTATGCCGTAGTAATGTGCATGAGTGGGTTAAGCGATTCCAAGAAGGTCGTGAGGAGCTCTGTGACGATCAGAAGTCACCGAAAAAAAGTCGTCTTCAGAAGTCAAAAATAAAGACAATGCTGATTTGTTTTTACGATTCCGAGGGTAGTGTACACCGAGAGTTCGTCCCACCTGGCCAAACGATTAATGCTGGGTTTTACATTGGTGTTATGAAGCGTCTTTTGTCTCACATTCCTCGTGCCCGACCACAATACCGTGAGGCGGGGTCCTGGCGCCTGTTGTACGATAATGCGCCGTGTCATCGGTCGACACTTGTCACTGATTTTTTGACAAAAAACTCCATATTAACTATTAATTACTCACCTCATCTGGCACCCTGTGATTTTTACTTATTTGAAAAACTTCATTTGCCCATCAAAGGACACTGGTTTCAGGACATTTCAGCAATCCAAAAGGCAACGACCGATATTCTCAAGAGCATTCCGAAAAATGACCTTAAACACTCATTCGATATGATAATTGACCGGACTAAACGCTGTATCGAAGCACAAGGAAACTACTTCGAATAAAAAAATATAACTTTTGAAAAACATTAATTTTTTGCTGTTTTTTCTTAGGAGTCCTGTTTCTGTTGTGACAGACCTTGTATGTTGATGGCAGGAAGAACGCCGATCGATATTAGGGGGACCTCTTCGTGGCATCGTGACAAATTTCAATCTGTAATTGACCACTTTATATGACACACATAAAGCTTTCACCGAATGATTTTCAATAATTTACCTTTCGAATAGCCAAAATAAAGAAAGCGAACGAAAGAAATAAAACGATTCAAATAATTTACAAATAAATCAATTGAAAATCAAAGCAACCAAACAAATTTTGTATTGAAAAGTCAATTTTTGTAAATTTACGCTAGTAAGTCGGTTAAAAATTAACATTTTCGAATTTTTTTAAAAGCCATATACAGTGTGTTCCTTTCAAAGTAATTGTGGCCATTTTTCATTTCATGCAACGGTTTAGTCAGCTTTAGCGAACAGACAAAACCCAACCAAATTTTATATATAAGATATAGACACATAAGGTTTGTTAGAAAAAATTTATGTAGTATATGGAAATTACGGTAAAATAGACCAAATTTTATCTATTTTTCCCAATACCACATACAATTAACATGTCAATTACTAAAAAACTAATCATATGGTGTAAAGTCAGCCGGATGTTCGAAAACTCGGATATAAGTTATATGGGGCGTAAGTCAAGTTTTCGCTAAAATTTATCTATTTTAGCTAGCTTGTTTTCATTAAGGTAATTCACATATTGGCCGATATATACATATGCTTTAAACTCACCCGGAAGTTCGATTATATTTACAAGTCTTCTTCTTCTTTACTGGCGTAGACACCGCTTACGCGATTATAGCCGAGTCAACAACAGCGCGCCAGTCGTTTCTTCTCTTCGCTACGTGGCGCCAATTGGATATTCCAAGCGAGGCCAGGTCCTTCTCCACTTGGTCCTTCCAACGGAGTGGAGGTCTTCCTCTTCCTCTGCTTCCCGCGGCGGGTACTGCGTCGAATACTTTCAGAGCTGGAGTGTTTTCATCCATCCGGAAAACATGACCTAGCCTGCGTAGCCGCTGTCTTTTAATTTGCTGAACTATGTCAATGTCGTCGAATATCTCGTACAGCTCATCGTTCCATCGAATGCCGTGGCCAACGCGCAAAGGACCATAAATCTTTCGCAGAACCTTTCTCTCGAAAACTCGCAACGTCAACTCATCCGTTGTTGTCATCGTCCAAGCCTCTGCACCGTATAGCAGGACGGGAATTGAGTGCCTTATAGAGTTTGGTTTTTGTTTGTCGAGAGAGGACTTTGCTTCTCAATTGCCTACTTAGTCCGAAGTAGCACCTGTTGGCATGAGTTATCCGGCGTTGGTTTTCCAGGCTGACATTGTTGGTGTTGTTTACGCCGGTTCCAAGATAGACGAAATTATCTACAACTTCAAAGTTATGACTGTCAACAGTGACGTTCCGTTGTATGGGATTTGACCATAGGGTGGCTGAGTGTAGGGCTAGAGCAGATGTCTGTCGGAGGTGCGGTCAGGAAGGCCACAAAGCTGCCGGTTGCGTCAATGCACCCCATTGTCGCAACTGTGAGTTTAAGGGTAGGCCAGCTGGGCATCTTATGATGTCAGCTGTCTGCCCTATTTACTGTGGCATTGTTGAGCGCGCCCTCGCCAGACATTGATGGGTGGGATCATCCAGCTTAACTGTCAAGGCTCCTATGCCGTGATGTGTGAGTTGGGGGGTTGTATGGTAGAGGGTGGGTGCGGTATTGCTCTACTCCAGGAGCCCTACGCCACCAATGGTGTGGTTCGGGGTCTTCCTGGGGGTTTTAGGGTCTTCACTGACCTTAGAGCTAACGCCGCAAAAGTTGTGAGTAATCCACGCTACGATTGCGTAGTGGTGGATTCTTCACAACTGGGTATATGTGTAGCCGTAGAAGGGGAGTTCGGTAGGATGATTGTCGCTAGTTTGTATTGCAAATATAGCGAGCCCCTAGAGCCCTACCTGGGCTACATGGATAAGCTACTACTACTTGCGAGTAGTAGCCCATTTATCCTAGGGTTGGATGCGAATGCCTCGTCCTCGATGTGGTTTAGTAAGGTATCCCGGCATTCGTCTGGATACCAAAGCCACAGTCGAGGCGAGGCATTAAGCGAATGGGTGGTGGCAAATAGCCTCCACGTTCTGAATGAGCCGAGCGAATGGTATACGTTCGATGGGCCTGGGGGCGTGAGCGACATTGACGTGACGCTTATGAACGAGGCAGCAAGTAGGGCTTTCAGTGTTAGTTGGGAGGTTAGGGGAGGGTGGGGATTGAGTGACCATAATTTGCTTCAAATTGTGGTTACTCCTCGATCCCCTCCCTCACCTTATGAGAGTCCATTGCGGCGATGGCGGACCTCTGGTACTGACTGGAACCAATATGGACTCTTGGTTAGGGAAGCGGTATCCGATATACCGCTTAGTGAGTTTGAGGAGTTGGGGGTTGACGAGCAAATTGCTCGTCTATACGGGGTAGTTTGGGGGTTAAATGATAGGGTATTTAGGAGGTGTGAAAGTCGTAAGATTAGCAAAATTAAATGGTGGACGCGTGAGTTAACCTTGAAGAGGAGGACTGTCAGGCGTTTGAGGCGAAAGTTCCAACGTGCTCGTCGGTCCAATTCTGATAGGCTGTCCCAGCTTAGGCGGGAATTTAGTTGTGCGGATAGGGAGTATAAAGAGATGTTAGTTAAAATTAAAGAAGAAGAGTGGAGGAGTTTTGTTAGAGAGGATAGGAACGACCCCTGGGGTCAGGTCTATAGGATCTGCAGGGGTCGTAGGAGGGAGGATATCACCTCTCTTCGCGTCGGTGACACTCTGTTATCGTCGTGGAGAGAGTGTGCGGGAGTTCTGTTAGGTGCGTTCTTTCCTAGGTCGGAGGTGCAGGTACCTCAAGCACAAGAGGTGCCTGTCCCTCCATTAGATGATGGGGAGTTGGGGTACGCCTTTGGCCTGGTTAGGTCTAAACGGTCCCCAGGTTTTGATGGTTTGAACGGAGAGATGTGTAAAAGCTTATGGAAGTTCATTCCGGAATACCTGGAGGCCATTTACAATAAGTGCGTCTGGGAGGGATACTTTCCACGCGAGTGGAAAAGTGCTAGGGTTGTTCCTCTCCTGAAGTCCCCTGATAAGGTCAGGAGCGATCCTCGATCTTATCGGGGCATCAGTCTCCTTCCAGTACTTGGAAAAGTGCTGGAAAGGGTCATGGTGGAACGGCTTCAGGAGCTAACGCGGGGTATGTGGTCGGATAGGCAGTTTGGGTTCAGGAAAGGACGCAGTATAGAGGATGCGTGGTTTTTTGTACAGAATGTCGTTAGGGAGAATGTCAACAAGTATGTCCTTGGCATATTTGTTGACTTCAAGGGGGCTTTTGACTACCTAAGCTGGGATCGAGTGTTGCAACGGCTGGAGGAGCTTGGCTGTCCGGAAATTACTCTTTGGCGGAGTTATTTTTCGGACAGAAAGGCCTCTCTGGTCGGCATGAATGGGAGTGTGGAGATTGGAGTTGTTCGAGGCTGCCCGCAGGGTTCCATCTGTGGTCCATATATTTGGAACCTTATGATGGACACTCTGCTTGGGCAGCTCGAGCCACTCTGTAAATGTTGCGCGTATGCGGACGACCTTCTTCTTATGGTTGAAGGTCGCTCGAGGTTGGATTTAGAACGGGCGGGAGGAGATCTCTTAGAGATCGTTAATTCTTGGGGTTTAGGTGTGGGGGTTGACATATCGATGGACAAAACGGTGGCAATGCGGCTGAAAGGTAGATTGTCGCCGTCTCGTCCACCGATTGTCCGTGTGAACGGGGTCAGCATCAGATATGTGACGGAAGTCAAGTATCTGGGGTTGACCATAAGTGAAAGGTTGTGTTTTACTCCACACTTTGCGAATGTGAAAGAGCGACTGCAGGCAACTGTAGGCAAAATACGACGTATTTTGAGGAGCGATTGGGGTCTCGGACGTCGTGCTGTCCGCACTATATATCGTGGCTTGTTTGTGGCCTGTGCCATATATGGAGCCCCTGTATGGTGGGAGGCAGCAACGACTGTCTTGGGGTCTCAAAAACTCCTCTCAATACAGCGTTGTATGATGCTTGCTTGCTTGCCTGTATGTCGCACCGTCTCAACGGATGCGATGCAGGTGTTATTAGGTGCACCCCCTCTTGACCTGATTGTCATACAGCGAGCTGTTGCATTCAGGTTAAGAAGGGGTTTGAGTGTGTCATTGCTGCGGAACGATTGGATTTCCGACGATGATGTGGAGAGGGAGGGATATCTAGGGAGCAAAAGGCTTCTAGATGATAGGGTTAGATGTAGGTGGCAACAACGTTGGGACAATAGTCCTAACGGCCGAGTGACGTACGAGTACATTCGGGACGTTGGATTCGTTGAGGATAACCCAGACTTCAGATTCTGTCTGAGTCTGGGTTTTCTGCTTACGGGGCATGGGCCTCTGAATGCATTTTTGCATCAGAGGCACCTATCAGATACGTCAGGGTGTTTTTGTGGGGCGGGGTTAGAAAATTGGTCGCATTTAATTGCGGAGTGCCCGATGTACTCGGACATTAGGGATCTGGGTGGTATGGGGATTAGCTGGACTGATGGACGACTAGATGTTAGTGGTGTGATCTCCACTAGTCGGAATACCGAACAGTTAGGGTTGTTTGCGCGTGAGTTATTTAAGCGGCGAAGGCGGTTAGCTGGAAGTTAGGGTTTTTTAGTTTTTTGTATGATTGGTGTGTGTAAGTGATGTGTGTATGGGGTCCAACCCCTGGCCACCAGTCCAGAGCAGTATGGAAGCTCAACTGGTAGTAGTTTCGGCTACGAGGTCTGACCGGAGACTTAATTCTGGTACCACGGGGAGCAGGAGCCCTTGGAGGTAACTCCAACCTGCTCATGCGGACTGGCCCCTCGGGGAGTATCGTGGTGGTTGTGGTTGAAACCCAAATCGCGGGAAGAACTGACCCTGTCAGTTGAATGTGGAGTTGCATTGCAACCGGGTGCCGGACCCAAAGCACGGCAGAGGTTTTAGATGGGCCTCGAACCCTACCAAGGTGGTTAGTGTGTCCATTCCACACTGCCAATTGGTACTGAAAATGCTTAGCATTTTCAGGGCGCTGATCAACGCATTGATTTGATCCGCTGTGCTTTTGAGCGCCGTGGAGTAAGGCTGTCGTCAGCAGGTACCCACGTAAAACACACCGGACGTTGTCAACAGTGACGTAAGTGCCAAGTCGCGAGTGCGACGACTGTTTGTTTGATGGCAGGAGATATTTCGTCTTGCCCTCGTTCACTGCCAGACCCATTTCTTTTGCTTCCTTGTCCAGCCTGGAGAAAGCAGAACTAACGGCGCGGGTGTTGAGGCAATCGCCAGCAGTTGTACACTCTTATAGAAGATGGTACCTTCTCTGTTGAGTTCTGCAGCTCGAACTATTTTCTCCAGAAGCAGGTTGAAAAAGTCGCACGATAGGGAATCGCCTTGTCTGAAACCTCGTTTGGTATCGAACGGCTCGGAGAGGTCCTTCCCGAATCTGACGGAGCTTTTCGTGTTGCTCAACGTCAGCTTACACAGCCGTATAAGTTTTGCGGGGATACCAAATTCAGACATCGCGGCATAAAGGCAGCTCCTTTTCGTGCTGTCGAAAGCAGCTTTGAAATCGACGAAGAGGTGGTGTGTGTCGATTCTCCAAGATTTGGCGCATCGTGAATATCTGGTCGGTTGTTGATTTACCAGGTCTAAAGCCACACTGATAAGGTCCAATCAGTTTGTTGACGGTGGGCTTTAATCATTCACACAATACGCTCGACAGAACCTTATATGCGATGTTGAGGAGGCTAATCCCACGGTAATTGGCGCAGATTGCGGCGTCTCCTTTTTTATGGATTAGGCATAGCTCACTTAAATTCCAATCGTTGGGCATACTTTCGTCCGACCATATTTTGCGAAGAAGCTGATGCATGCACCTTATCAGCTCTTCGCCGCCGTGTTTGAATAGCTCGACCGGCAATCCATCGGCCCCTGCCGCTTTGTTGTTTTTCAGGCGGGCAATTGCTATTCGAACTTCTTCATGGTCCGGCAATGGAACGTCTGCTCCATCGTCATCGATTGCGGTATCGGGTTCGCTTTCTCCTGGTGTTGTGAGTTCACTGCCATTCAGCAGGCTGGAGAAGTGTTCCCTACATAATTTAAGTATGCTCTGGGCATCGGTAACTAGATCACCTTTGGGGGTTCTACAAGAGTATACTCCGGTCGGTCGGAGCTTATCAAGCTCTTCGTACTCACGCATTTCGGCCTCTTTCTTTTTCTGTCTACAAATGCGTCTCGCTTCCCTCGTCAACTCTCGGTATCTATCCCATCCCGCACGTGTTGTGGTCGATCGTAACGTTGCGAGGTAGGCAGCCTGTTTTCTCTCCGCTGCGACACGGCACTCCTCGTCGTACCAGCTATTCTTTTGCACTTTCCGAAAACCAATGGTTTCGGTTGCAGCTGTACGTAAGGAGTTTGCAATGCCGTCCCACAGTTCCCTTATACCGAGTTGTTGACGAGTGCTCTCAGAGAGCAGGAGTGCAAGCCGAGTAGAAAAACGTTCGGCTGTCTGTTGTGATTGCAGCTTCTCGACGTCGAACCATCCTTGCTTTTGTTGGCGTGCGTTTTTTGCTGCACAGAGGCGGGTGCGAATTTTGGCTGCAACAATATAGTGGTCCGAGTCGATGTTAGGACCTCGGAGCGCACGCACATCTAAAACACTGGAGACGTGTCTTCCGTCTATCACAACATAATCGATCTGGTTGGTGGTTTTTCGATCCGAAGACAGCCAGGTAGCTTGATGTATCTTCTTATGCTGGAATCTAGTACTACAGATAACCATATTTCGGGCCCCGGCGAAGTCGATCAGCCTCAACCCATTTGGGGATGTTTCCTCGTGGATGCTGAATTTACCGACCGTAGTGCCAAAAATACCTTATTTGCCCACCCTAGCATTGAAGTCGGCAGGCACGATTTTGATTTTTGGCGGGGGCATCTCTCATAAATGCGTTCCAAGCACTCATAAAAGGCATCTTTGGTCACATCGTCCTTCTCTTCCGTCGGGGCGTGGGCGCAAATCAGCGATATGTTGAAGAACCTCGCTTTAATGCGGATTGTGGCTAGACGTTCATTCTCCGGAGTGAATGATAGTACTCGGCGACGGAGTCTCTCTCCCACCACAAATCCAACACCAAACTTGTGCTCCTTTATATGGCCACTGTAGTAAATGTCACAAGGACCTACTCGTCTCTGTCCTTGTTCCGTCCATCGCATTTCTTGGACGGCGGTGATCTGACATCACTTTAATTTTACGAGGACATAAACCAGCTGGGCAGCGGCACCTTCCCAATTAAGGGACCGGACATTCCAGGTGCATGCCCTCAAATCATAGTCCTTAATTCGTTTGCCATGGTCGTCATCAAAAAGGGGGCTCTCATCCGAGGCTGATTATAACTACTCACTGGGGGTGTTTTTTTACGTGGCGGGTCCCAAACCCAGCGCACAACCCTAAGTAGGGAATATTTCGCCTTCTCACTTTAGCTCGCCTTCAAACGGATGTTGTTAGGCTACCCAGAGGATACTTGGTCAAAGACCGGAAGTCGTGAGCTGCTTGAGTCATATGTAAAAGAAGCGTTTCTGGCCACTCCAAAGTGAATGGCGATCAGAGAACTTTCCTCACTTGCGTGAACTTCTACACATGACTCCATCCTCCATTTACAAGTATATTAGGTAAATAGGTGGGCTAGTGAAAGTATTGGTCCGATTTACCCCATTTTTGGCGTACTGACATATCATTGTATATAGTGAGAAGGATTATCCCTTAATTTCAGTTATATATATCACGCATTGAGCGACATTTTCGAACAAAAGGCAACTATAGGTACCGGTGTCTAAATAATCGGTACTTATGGACTTGAACAATTTTCGTTGACTTGAATACTTTTTGATTATAAGGTGGTACATACTAAAGACATTATTCGTTCAAAGTTAATTCCATTAATTTCTTCTTGATTTGTATAATGGAAACTGAACGGATCAAATTGAATTTAAAATTGTGCTATATAGAAAGCAGGCGTTATTTTCTCAGTGTGATATATAAATGTAACAGAAATGCCACAAACTAAATTCTGTTGAAATCGGTTAGTCGAGTCTCGAAATATGGGATTTCACCAAAAAGTGGGCGGTGGTATTTAGTTGCGTACAACCGTTAGGTGAAGGTACCATACTCTATAGCAACTGACTGCAAGAGTATAAAAATTCCTTTTGCTTTAAGGGATTGCAATTGGTTTCATCTTCTAAGTCCATCTCCACCACGTGGCAGCTAAATGGAGGTCTTTTCTTCCTCTGCATCCCCCGGCGGGTACTGCATCGAATATTCTTAGAGTTGGGGTGATTTCATCATATCGGACGCTATGACTTAGTCAGCGTGGCCGCTGTTAATTGACTCCTTGAAGAATGTCACTGTCATCGTATATCTCGAACAGCCCATCCATTTGAAAGCGAGCTAAAGTCAAAAGGCGAATCATCCCTTCCTAGGGTTGTGCGCTGAGTTTGGGACCCACCAAGTAAACAAAATGACACAACAGACCCGGATAAGAGACCCTCTTTTGATAAAGACCACAACAAACGTCTTAAGGATTACGATTTAAAGGCTAGATTGTCCGGTCACTTAATTGTCAAGTTGGCCCAGCTGGTTGATGTCATCGTAACAGTAAAATCTGGCATCACCGCCGTCCAAGAAGTGCGATGGATGGCACAAGGATTGAGACAAGTTGGTCTTTCCGGCATTACGTATAATGGAGCATAAATTCAGTGTGGGATTCGTGCTGGGATTTAGACTCCGTCGCCGAGTCCTGGGATTGACCCCGGTGGATCAACATGTAGCCAAACCTGCATCAAAGCGAAGTTCTTCAACATATCACTAATTTGCGACCACACCCCCACGGAAGAAAAGGACGATATGACCAAAGATTACTTTTATGTGCGCTTGGATAGCACCAATGCGAACTGTCCTCGCCACGACGTCAATATCGTGCTTGACAAATTTAACGCCAGGGTTGGTAAATTCAGCCTTGACACATCCCCAGCTGAGTTGAGGGCGATCGACTTTACTATGGCCCGATATATGGTTATCTGTTGTACTAGATCCCAGAATGCGAAAATTGATTCAACTCCTGGATGTTTCCGGATGGAAAGACCTCCAACCAGATGAATCATGCTCTAATAGACGGAAGACACGAGTGTACGATGAGTAGTGCCACGTCGCCATGGTGAAAACAGACTACCTACCTCGCAACATTACAATCGACTATCACACGTGGGGGATGGGACAGGTGCCGAGAGTTGAAGAGTGAAGCGAGACGAATTTGCAAGCAAACGAAGAGAAAGACCGAACTGCCGACAGGGGTAATACACGAAGATTCTAAGATAGGATGCGGCGATTAACATAAGGTTTCAAGACTGAATATGACTAATGCACAAAGCATATCAAAATTATTTTATGGCAGTGAAAGCAATACGCCAGGAGAAGCGCACCTAATTGCCCAATCGATGACGATGGAGCCGACGTTCCATTGCCCGACCATGAAGTAGTGTGAATAGCAATTACCCATTTGAAGCCATTCAAATATCTTGGCGAAAAACTAATAAGAAGCATGCATCATCTTCTTTGTAGGAAATGCCCAACGATTGGAATTTAAGTGTGCCCTGTCCTTTTATGCATTGTTCAATATTGCATATAAGGTTCTATCGATAGTATTGTGTGAAAGATTAAAGCCCACCGTCAACAAACTGATTGCACCCTATCAGCGTGGCTTTCTGGCTGAAAAAAACAGCAACTGACCAAATATGCACTATGCGCCAGTTGTTGGAAAAAAACCGTGAAAAGAGGATGGATCGATTAATTGATGTGAAAAACCTTAACCAAATTATCGAAATTCATTATATTGGGGTTGATCGCCAAACCATTGACATAATACAATAACTATATGGTGTGCACGTTCCTTGATACAAAACAAATTCGAGTTTGTAGATGGGCATAATCGGACCATTGCTATGCCCACAAATCGTCAATCACCGAAAACATGTTGATATAAATTTGACACAGAATATTGTAGTAGCAAGGCGCACCAGTGGGTAAACATTTTTGAAAAAGTGGGCTCGGCTTCGCCCTCTAACAAGTTCAATGTACATATATCCAAAACTACTTACACTACAACAACAAAACTTGCTGAGTACGAATCTTATAAGAACTTACCGACGGTTTGAAAATTAATGAAATCGAGTGATAACTTCGCTCACTCCATGGACGAAATCGGACAACAACCATGTCTACTTCTCATATAGCTTAATTTTAAATTCCTGTTGCGCCAAGCGACATTCTTGTAAATCTAAAAAAAAATAATTATAAAAATTATAAAATACTGAATTATATTATTATTGTATACTAACCTTAATAATACATTTGTAATACTAAAATATTACTCACCTTACTTACCTCAACGTAATCTTTTACAATATTTAACGAAAGTTGAAAAATACTATACTTACCCCTTTTTTTATATATATGAACATTACCACCAGTTTAAGCCGTTAGTTTAAAGATTTAGGCTAAGCAACTAAATGAAATTAAATAAATGCGCTATTGTAATTGAACCGAAGAAACGACCGGACGCGTCTTTATTTTATTATTATTTTATTATTTGTTATTTTCGTGACAGGCAATTAGGCTTACTGATTTGATTCGCGCATTCCCAAAAACGCTTGAGAATTTTCATGGCGCCCGAGCAGGGACAAAGTACGTGAACTTAGTTATACTATATTTTAATAAAGTGCCAACTAATAGTGTTAATGCTAACTTTAGTTTTCGTTCCTAATTGCCTGTGAATCTTTTCGGTCTTCGCGAAGTAAAGTGGAAAACCAGATTAAAGATCATAAACTTTAAACAAAAACTAAAGAAATATAAATGTAAAAAAGAAAATCATTTACTAAAAATACATACTTATATATATACCTATATATGCACATTTTTTATATGTAGTGGAAGTGACCAAGTTGTGCAGTGCAGTGAGAGTGAGTGATACCTAACTACAGGAAAAATAAAGGTAAAACATAAAACAAAAAAAGGAATTAAAGATCCAAACATATGTACTTACATATACATATGTATATGTGAACAATATATATATATATATATACTTATATGTACATATATGTTAAGTTACAGTTTAAAAACCAGTTTTCTAAACTGTTTTAAGTGCCGCAAAATTAAAAAACCGGCAAGCCCAATCAGTTGCTGCCAATCCGTTGCTGCGGTAATTACTTTGTTGCCATCACTTCGCTGTTATCGCACCGCTGCTGCCATCAACGCCGCTGCCGTCGTGGAAATGAGCTACCGCTGCATTCTCTGCAAAACGGACGTTAGCGCCGGCAAACGGCCGACGCACCAGGTAACGAGTGCGATTTACTGAAAGCCGTGCAAACAAAAAACAAAAACAAACATCAAAACAAGTGCACTTTCAGTTTTTGGCTCTCCCTTTTCACTTTATATTATAATAAATTGTTATATTGTATTGTCTCTAGTGTATATACATACATATATACATATATTAATACATACTTCTACATATACGTACGAATTCAAAGTGAACAAGGGATTTTGAGGTAGCCCTTTATTTTGAAATAAATGTGAAAAAATTCGTCGTTTTTTCGCAATTTTTGTCGATTTTCGTTCGGATATTTTCCGATTAAATTACTTGTTTGTACTATGGCTCATTTTGCGCATTTATTGGTTTGGCTTTCGTATACTTGCGAATCGATATTATTTTTTTTTTTGTTTTCGTAACCGATTCCAAATATACGAAAGCCAAACCAATAGCAATAAAAGTAGGCAACAAATGGACAGGACCAAATCGGCGCTAGTTGTAGTAAATACGAGGCAGCAGTCAAATCCAAGGACTACCATTTGACTGCCTGCCCCACCTTCAAGGCGCTTCCGGTGCAGCAGAGGTTCGAGTTCGTGAAATCGGTGCCTTCAAGCATAAATTGTTTACGTAAGGGTCACACGGTCTCTAAGTGCAGAGCAGATCGATGTCGTGTGTGCAATTGATCGCATCACACGCTGTTGCACCAATATCCAGCCTCTTTCCCTGCTGCACCTCATCCGCAACCATCAACCACACATGCCATGCCTACAGCCAGTATGCCGAATCGGGTCATGTTGGCAACAACAGTAATGCTAGTGAAGACCAGCTGCGGAGATTACCTGCCTGCGAGAACCTTACTGGACTCAGGCTCCCAGGTCAACTTTACGACGGAGGACTTGGCACAAAAGTTGCGGATTCGACGTCAGCACAAAACATTAAGCGTAATTGGAATTGGTGATTCCAATACAAAAGTGGGGTCAAAACTAAGCGCTTTTGTCAAGTCGAGGTTAAATAATTTTGAATTTTCTACGTAACTCTGGGTAATGCGATGCATTTCGGCAAATCATCCAGACCATAACATCAATGTTAGTGACTGGAAAATTCCGCAAAACATTGAATTAGCGGACCCAGAATTCCACAAATCTAAAAAAGTGGATATCCTATTGGCTGCTGAAACATTTTTCGATCTCTTAGCTGTTGGTCAAATTAAAAATAGTCCTAACCAACCAACTCTTCAGAAACGGCTTCAAGGCTGCTTCAGGACGGCTTCAAGTCAGAATGACCGTAAGTTACTCGGTCACTCCTATGAATCAGCAGTTCAGGCTCTGGAGAGAAGTACATTAAAAGGTCCAGAACTTCGCAAAATGTATCTGGACTTTATGAATAAATATAGAGCATTGGGTTACATGAGCCCAACGAACAATAAGATCCCGAGTGAGCCACACTACTTCATTCCGCATCAACGCGTTTTAAGGCCCGAGAGCACAACAAGCAAATTACGTGTTGTCTTTGATGCTTCGAGTCGATCTTCAACTCAAAAAGCGTTGAATTAACTTTTGATGGTAGGTCCAACCATCCAAGAAGAATAATATTCAACTCTTCTTTGTTTTCACTTACATATGTATGCACTAAGAGCGGACATTACAAAAATGTACCGTCAAATAATTATACATGAAGAAGACAGAAATTGTCAACTTATTGTGTGGAGAGAGCATCCTTCAAAACAAATACAAATTTTTCGTCTTAACACCGTAACTTACGGCACTGCGCCTACTCCATTTCTCGCAATACGGTGTTTGCAAATGCTCAGTGATGCCAATACAATGAAATACCCACTCGGTTCATTGGCCCTTAAAAGAGACTTTTATGTCGATGACTTATTGACAGGATCTGAAAATTTTGAGTCTCTAGATCTTATAAGAAGTGAAGTAATTAAAAAATTAAACTCGGCAGGATTCACCTTAACGAAGTGGTTTTCGAACCATCTTAAGTTTTTCGAAAGTGATTGCACTTAAAAGCCATTAAGCTTCAATGACAAAACATTAGGAATCTATTGGTTGCCGAAAGATGATTTGTTTCTATTTGTTTTAGATGACAATTTTAATGATCTGCGAGCCACTAAACGAAACGTATTGTCAGTTTTTTCTCGCCTTTTTGATCCTCTTGGATTACTAGCCCCACTAGTTACCAAAGCAAAAATCTTATTACAAAAGCTTTGGATTCAAAAACTAGATTGGGATGAGAAGGTTCCATTGCGCCTTGACACTAGCTGGCAGAACTTTAAAGCCAACCTAATGCAGCTCTCACCGATAAGCATTCCTCGTTACGCAAACGTTGAGTCGAGTGCATATAGCTTTCATACACACACAGTTACTAAAAGAAATGTACCTACGAAGGGTATATTAGCTCCGGTGCAGCGGAGTTAACGTTTTTTCTTGTTTTCTTTTTTGATATTGCTGGTACTTTCTTCGGCTAGTTTTTTGAAACTGTTTGTTCTTTAATTGTGTTAATTTCATTTATATTTTCATCATGTTTAATGGAACCTCTTTGTTCCTTTTAATAAGTTTTCCCAAGTTTTATTTTCAAAATAAATGTTCATATTTTTAATTTAATTTTAAATGTTGTTCTTTACCCCATTGGACACATTAAAAAGTGCTTCACTATTTTTAAGGAAATTGTAAACTAAAAGGAGATCAGATCCCATCTAGTCCTTCCATTTCATAGAAAATTACTTCGACTCCAAATATGGTTATTATGTGGTAATGTTTGAAAATTGAATAGTCATGCACGGTTTTTATACATTTGCAAATGGTTAATTCTTTCTTATTACATTCCTCAGGCCTAATGTAGCAGAAGGTTGCTTCCCGTATCGTAAAAAAAAATAAGATAAATATTTTGGAAGTTGTTCTTTAGCTAAAGTTTCAGCTCATTCCAAATTAATTAATTAAATTTTGTTTTTAAATTTTGGACACTGTTTTTATGTTATCAACATTTCTGCACATTTAACTTATAATAACTTCTGTTTTGGAACTACTGTTTCTTCAAACACATATTCACAAATGTGCGCTCAGCACACACCTATTAGTATTTGTATTCTATTTGTGTGCTTAGCCATTCTCAGTTAAGAATGCCATGCCGCGCAAATACAAAAGGTCTGTCGCAAACGAAACAGAACTTTTTGAATATAACTGTTTCCAGTTGCGCCACCTATTGGTGGGTATATGAAGTAAAAAGTTTGGTCTCTTGTTGACATTTCGTAATTTTAAGACAATTGGATAACTACAATCGATGTTATCGATCAAAAAGTGACAGCAGCTTTTGGTCATCGGTCGTAAAATGCATTTTGAACAAATAGCAAATATTAAATTTTGTTTTAAACTTGGGAAAACGTTTACTAAAACATTTCAAATGATGAAAAAAGTTTATGGAGATCAGTGCCTATGCCGTAGTAATGTGCATGAGTGGGTTAAGCGATTCCAAGAAGGTCGTGAGGAGCTCTGTGACGATCAGAAGTCACCGAAAAAAAGTCGTCTTCAGAAGTCAAAAATAAAGACAATGCTGATTTGTTTTTACGATTCCGAGGGTAGTGTACACCGAGAGTTCGTCCCACCTGGCCAAACGATTAATGCTGGGTTTTACATTGGTGTTATGAAGCGTCTTTTGTCTCACATTCCTCGTGCTCGACCACAATACCGTGAGGCGGGGTCCTGGCGCCTGTTGTACGATAATGCGCCGTGTCATCGGTCGACACTTGTCACTGATTTTTTGACAAAAAACTCCATATTAACTATTAATTACTCACCTCATCTGGCACCCTGTGATTTTTACTTATTTGAAAAACTTCATTTGCCCATCAAAGGACACTGGTTTCAGGACATTTCAGCAATCCAAAAGGCAACGACCGATATTCTCAAGAGCATTCCGAAAAATGACCTTAAACACTCATTCGATATGATAATTGACCGGACTAAACGCTGTATCGAAGCACAAGGAAACTACTTCGAATAAAAAAATATAACTTTTGAAAAACATTAATTTTTTGCTGTTTTTTCTTAGGAGTCCTGTTTCTGTTGTGACAGACCTTGTATGTTGATGGCAGGAAGAACGCCGATCGATATTAGGGGGACCTCTTCGTGGCATCGTGACAAATTTCAATCTGTAATTGACCACTTTATATGACACACATAAAGCTTTCACCGAATGATTTTCAATAATTTACCTTTCGAATAGCCAAAATAAAGAAAGCGAACGAAAGAAATAAAACGATTCAAATAATTTACAAATAAATCAATTGAAAATCAAAGCAACCAAACAAATTTTGTATTGAAAAGTCAATTTTTGTAAATTTACGCTAGTAAGTCGGTTAAAAATTAACATTTTCGAATTTTTTTTAAAAGCCATATACAGTGTGTTCCTTTCAAAGTGATTGTGGCCATTTTTCATTTCATGCAACGGTTTAGTCAGCTTTAGCGAACAGACAAAACCCAACCAAATTTTATATATAAGATATAGACACATAAGGTTTGTTAGAAAAAATTTATGTAGTATATGGAAATTACGGTAAAATAGGCCAAATTTTATCTATTTTTCCCAATACCACATACAATTAACATGTCAATTACTAAAAAACTAATCATATGGTGTAAAGTCAGCCGGATGTTCGAAAACTCGGATATAAGTTTTATGGGGCGTAAGTCAAGTTTTCGCTCAAATTTATCTATTTTAGCTAGCTTGTTTTCATTAAGGTAATTCACATATTGGCCGATATATACATATGCTTTAAACTCACCCGGAAGTTCGATTATATTTACAAGTCTTCTTCTTCTTTACTGGCGTAGACACCGCTTACGCGATTATAGCCGAGTCAACAACAGCGCGCCAGTCGTTTCTTCTCTTCGCTACGTGGCGCCAATTGGATATTCCAAGCGAGGCCAGGTCCTTCTCCACTTGGTCCTTCCAACGGAGTGGAGGTCTTCCTCTTCCTCTGCTTCCCGCGGCGGGTACTGCGTCGAATACTTTCAGAGCTGGAGTGTTTTCATCCATCCGGAAAACATGACCTAGCCTGCGTAGCCGCTGTCTTTTAATTTGCTGAACTATGTCAATGTCGTCGAATATCTCGTACAGCTCATCGTTCCATCGAATGCCGTGGCCAACGCGCAAAGGACCATAAATCTTTCGCAGAACCTTTCTCTCGAAAACTCGCAACGTCAACTCATCCGTTGTTGTCATCGTCCAAGCCTCTGCACCGTATAGCAGGACGGGAATTGAGTGCCTTATAGAGTTTGGTTTTTGTTTGTCGAGAGAGGACTTTGCTTCTCAATTGCCTACTTAGTCCGAAGTAGCACCTGTTGGCATGAGTTATCCGGCGTTGGTTTTCCAGGCTGACATTGTTGGTGTTGTTTACGCCGGTTCCAAGATAGACGAAATTATCTACAACTTCAAAGTTATGACTGTCAACAGTGACGTAAGTGCCAAGTCGCGAGTGCGACGACTGTTTGTTTGATGGCAGGAGATATTTCGTCTTGCCCTCGTTCACTGCCAGACCCATTTCTTTTGCTTCCTTGTCCAGCCTGGAGAAAGCAGAACTAACGGCGCGGGTGTTGAGGCAATCGCCAGCAGTTGTACACTCTTATAGAAGATGGTACCTTCTCTGTTGAGTTCTGCAGCTCGAACTATTTTCTCCAGAAGCAGGTTGAAAAAGTCGCACGATAGGGAATCGCCTTGTCTGAAACCTCGTTTGGTATCGAACGGCTCGGAGAGGTCCTTCCCGAATCTGACGGAGCTTTTCGTGTTGCTCAACGTCAGCTTACACAGCCGTATTAGTTTTGCGGGGATACCAAATTCAGACATCGCGGCATAAAGGCAGCTCCTTTTCGTGCTGTCGAAAGCAGCTTTGAAATCGACGAAGAGGTGGTGTGTGTCGATTCTCCAAGATTTGGCGCATCGTGAATATCTGGTCGGTTGTTGATTTACCAGGTCTAAAGCCACACTGATAAGGTCCAATCAGTTTGTTGACGGTGGGCTTTAATCATTCACACAATACGCTCGACAGAACCTTATATGCGATGTTGAGGAGGCTAATCCCACGGTAATTGGCGCAGATTGTGGGGTCTCCTTTTTTATGGATTAGGCATAGCTCACTTAAATTCCAATCGTTGGGCATACTTTCGTCCGACCATATTTTGCGAAGAAGCTGATGCATGCACCTTATCAGCTCTTCGCCGCCGTGTTTGAATAGCTCGGCCGGCAATCCATCGGCCCCTGCCGCTTTGTTGTTTTTCAGGCGGGCAATTGCTATTCGAACTTCTTCATGGTCCGGCAATGGAACGTCTGCTCCATCGTCATCGATTGCGGTATCGGGTTCGCTTTCTCCTGGTGTTGTGAGTTCACTGCCATTCAGCAGGCTGGAGAAGTGTTCCCTACATAATTTAAGTATGCTCTGGGCATCGGTAACTAGATCACCTTTGGGGGTTCTACAAGAGTATACTCCGGTCGGTCGGAGCTTATCAAGCTCTTCGTACTCACGCATTTCGGCCTCTTTCTTTTTCTGTCTACAAATGCGTCTCGCTTCCCTCGTCAACTCTCGGTATCTATCCCATTCCGCACGTGTTGTGGTCGATCGTAACGTTGCGAGGTAGGCAGCCTGTTTTCTCTCCGCTGCGACACGGCACTCCTCGTCGTACCAGCTATTCTTTTGCACTTTCCGAAAACCAATGGTTTCGGTTGCAGCTGTACGTAAGGAGTTTGCAATGCCGTCCCACAGTTCCCTTATACCGAGTTGTTGACGAGTGCTCTCAGAGAGCAGGAGTGCAAGCCGAGTAGAAAAACGTTCGGCTGTCTGTTGTGATTGCAGCTTCTCGACGTCGAACCATCCTTGCTTTTGTTGGCGTGCGTTTTTTGCTGCACAGAGGCGGGTGCGAATTTTGGCTGCAACAATATAGTGGTCCGAGTCGATGTTAGGACCTCGGAGCGCACGCACATCTAAAACACTGGAGACGTGTCTTCCGTCTATCACAACATAATCGATCTGGTTGGTGGTTTTTCGATCCGAAGACAGCCAGGTAGCTTGATGTATCTTCTTATGCTGGAATCTAGTACTACAGATAACCATATTTCGGGCCCCGGCGAAGTCGATCAGCCTCAACCCATTTGGGGATGTTTCCTCGTGGATGCTGAATTTACCGACCGTAGTGCCAAAAATACCTTATTTGCCCACCCTAGCATTGAAGTCGGCAGGCACGATTTTGACATCGTGGCGGGGGCATCTCTCATAAATGCGTTCCAAGCACTCATAAAAGGCATCTTTGGTCACATCGTCCTTCTCTTCCGTCGGGGCGTGGGCGCAAATCAGCGATATGTTGAAGAACCTCGCTTTAATGCGGATTGTGGCTAGACGTTCATTCTCCGGAGTGAATGATAGTACTCGGCGACGGAGTCTCTCTCCCACCACAAATCCAACACCAAACTTGCGCTCCTTTATATGGCCACTGTAGTAAATGTCACAAGGACCTACTCGTCTCTGTCCTTGTTCCGTCCATCGCATTTCTTGGACGGCGGTGATTTACATCCTTTAATTTTACGAGGACATAAACCAGCTGGGCAGCGGCACCTTCCCAATTAAGGGACCGGACATTCCAGGTGCATGCCCTCAAATCATAGTCCTTAATTCGTTTGCCATGGTCGTCATCAAAAAGGGGGCTCTCATCCGAGGCTGATTATAACTACTCACTGGGGGTGTTTTTTTACGTGGCGGGTCCCAAACCCAGCGCACAACCCTAAGTAGGGAATATTTCGCCTTCTCACTTTAGCTCGCCTTCAAACGGATGTTGTTAGGCTACCCAGAGGATACTTGGTCAAAGACCGGAAGTCGTGAGCTGCTTGAGTCATATGTAAAAGAAGCGTTTCTGGCCACTCCAAAGTGAATGGCGATCAGAGAACTTTCCTCACTTGCGTGAACTTCTACACATGACTCCATCCTCCATTTACAAGTATATTAGGTAAATAGGTGGGCTAGTGAAAGTATTGGTCCGATTTACCCCATTTTTGGCGTACTGACATATCATTGTATATAGTGAGAAGGATTATCCCTTAATTTCAGTTATATATATCACGCATTGAGCGACATTTTCGAACAAAAGGCAACTATAGGTACCGGTGTCTAAATAATCGGTACTTATGGACTTGAACAATTTTCGTTGACTTGAATACTTTTTGATTATAAGGTGGTACATACTAAAGACATTATTCGTTCAAAGTTAATTCCATTAATTTCTTCTTGATTTGTATAATGGAAACTGAACGGATCAAATTAAATTTTAAATTTATAAAAAATTATATTATATATAAATGTAACAGAAATGCCACAAACTAAATTCTGTTGAAATCGGTTAGTCGAGTCTCGAAATATGGGATTTCACCAAAAAGTGGGCGGTGGTATTTAGTTGCGTACAACCGTTAGGTGAAGGTACCATACTCTATAGCAACTGACTGCAAGAGTATAAAAAAAGGGATTGAAATTGGTTTCATCTTCTAAGTCCATCTCCACCACGTGGCAGCTAAATGGAGGTCTTTTCTTCCTCTGCATCCCCCGGCGGGTACTGCATCGAATATTCTTAGAGTTGGGGTGATTTCATCATATCGGACGCTATGACTTAGTCAGCGTGGCCGCTGTTAATTGACTCCTTGAAGAATGTCACTGTCATCGTATATCTCGAACAGCCCATCCATTTGAAAGCGAGCTAAAGTCAAAAGGCGAATCATCCCTTCCTAGGGTTGTGCGCTGAGTTTGGGACCCACCAAGTAAACAAAATGACACAACAGACCCGGATAAGAGACCCTCTTTTGATAAAGACCACAACAAACGTCTTAAGGATTACGATTTAAAGGCTAGATTGTCCGGTCACTTAATTGTCAAGTTGGCCCAGCTGGTTGATGTCATCGTAACAGTAAAATCTGGCATCACCGCCGTCCAAGAAGTGCGATGGATGGCACAAGGATTGAGACAAGTTGGTCTTTCCGGCATTACGTATAATGGAGCATAAATTCAGTGTGGGATTCGTGCTGGGATTTAGACTCCGTCGCCGAGTCCTGGGATTGACCCCGGTGGATCAATATGTACCCAAAAACCTGCATCAAAGCGAAGTTCTTCAACATATCACTAATTTGCGACCACACCCCCACGGAAGAAAAGGACGATATGACCAAAGATTACTTTTATGTGCGCTTGGATAGCACCAATGAGAACTGTCCTCGTCACGACGTCAATATCGTGCTTGACAAATTTAACGCCAGGGTTGGTAAATTCAGCCTTGACACATCCCCAGCTGAGTTGAGGGCGATCGACTTTACTATGGCCCGATATATGGTTATCTGTTGTACTAGATCCCAGAATGCGAAAATTGATTCAACTCCTGGATGTTTCCGGATGGAAAGACCTCCAACCAGATGAATCATGCTCTAATAGACGGAAGACACGAGTGTACGATGAGTAGTGCCACGTCGCCATGGTGAAAACAGACTACCTACCTCGCAACATTACAATCGACTATCACACGTGGGGGATGGGACAGGTGCCGAGAGTTGAAGAGTGAAGCGAGACGAATTTGCAAGCAAACGAAGAGAAAGACCGAACTGCCGACAGGGGTAATACACGAAGATTCTAAGATAGGATGCGGCGATTAACATAAGGTTTCAAGACTGAATGTGACTAATGCACAAAGCATATCAAAATTATTTTATGGCAGTGAAAGCAATACGCCAGGAGAAGCGCACCTAATTGCCCAATCGATGACGATGGAGCCGACGTTCCATTGCCCGACCATGAAGTAGTCTGAATAGCAATTACCCATTTGAAGCCATTCAAATATCTTGGCGAAAAACTAATAAGAAGCATGCATCATCTTCTTTGTAGGAAATGCCCAACGATTGGAATTTAAGTGTGCCCTGTCCTTTTATGCATTGTTTAATATTGCATATAAGGTTCTATCGATAGTATTGTGTGAAAGATTAAAGCCCACCGTCAACAAACTGATTGCACCCTATCAGCGTGGCTTTCTGGCTGAAAAAAACAGCAACTGACCAAATATGCACTATGCGCCAGTTGTTGGAAAAAAACCGTGAAAAGAGGATGGATCGATTAATTGATGTGAAAAACCTTAACCAAATTATCGAAATTCATTATACTGGGGTTGATCGCCAAACCATTGACATAATACAATAACTATATGGTGTGCACGTTCCTTGATACAAAACAAATTCGTGTTTGTAGATGGGCATAATCGGACCATTGCTGTGCCCACAAATCGTCAATCACCGAAAACATGTTGATATAAATTTGACACAGAATATTGTAGTAGCAAGGCGCACCAGTGGGTAAACATTTTTGAAAAAGTGGGCTCGGCTTCGCCCTCTAACAAGTTCAATGTACATATATCCAAAACTACTTACACTACAACAACAAAACTTGCTGAGTACGAATCTTATAAGAACTTACCGACGGTTTGAAAATTAATGAAATCGAGGGATAACTCCGCTCACTCCATGGACGAAATCGGACAACAACCATGTCTACTTCTCATATAGCTTAATTTTAAATTCCTGTTGCGCCAAGCGACATTCTTGTAAATCTAAAAAAAAATAATTATAAAAATTATAAAATACTGAATTATATTATTATTGTATACTAACCTTAATAATACATTTGTAATACTAAAATATTACTCACCTTACTTACCTCAACGTAATCTTTTACAATATTTAACGAAAGTTGAAAAATACTATACTTACCCCTTTTTTTATATATATGAACATTACCACCAGTTTAAGCCGTTAGTTTAAAGATTTAGGCTAAGCAACTAAATGAAATTAAATAAATGCGCTATTGTAATTGAACCGAAGAAACGACCGGACGCGTCTTTATTTTATTATTATTTTATTATTTGTTATTTTCGTGACAGGCAATTAGGCTTACTGATTTGATTCGCGCATTCCCAAAAACGCTTGAGAATTTTCATGGCGCCCGAGCAGGGACAAAGTACGTGAACTTAGTTATACTATATTTTAATAAAGTGCCAACTAATAGTGTTAATGCTAACTTTAGTTTTCGTTCCTAATTGCCTGTGAATCTTTTCGGTCTTCGCGAAGTAAAGTGGAAAACCAGATTAAAGATCATAAACTTTAAACAAAAACTAAAGAAATATAAATGTAAAAAAGAAAATCATTTACTAAAAATACATACTTATATATATACCTATATATGCACATTTTTTATATGTAGTGGAAGTGACCAAGTTGTGCAGTGCAGTGAGAGTGAGTGATACCTAACTACAGGAAAAATAAAGGTAAAACATAAAACAAAAAAAGGAATTAAAGATCCAAACATATGTACTTACATATACATATGTATATGTGAACAATATATATATATATATATACTTATATGTACATATATGTTTAGTTACAGTTTAAAAACCAGTTTTCTAAACTGTTTTAAGTGCCGCAAAATTAAAAAACCGGCAAGCCCAATCAGTTGCTGCCAATCCGTTGCTGCGGTAATTACTTTGTTGCCATCACTTCGCTGTTATCGCACCGCTGCCGTCGTGGAAATGAGCTACCGCTGCATTCTCTGCAAAACGGACGTAAGCGCCGGCAAACGGCCGACGCACCAGGTAACGAGTGCGATTTACTGAAAGCCGTGCAAACAAAAAACAAAAACAAACATCAAAACAAGTGCACTTTCAGTTTTTGGCTCTCCCTTTTCACTTTATATTATAATAAATTGTTATATTGTATTGTCTCTAGTGTATATACATACATATATACATATATTAATACATACTTCTACATATACGTACGAATTCAAAGTGAACAAGGGATTTTGAGGTAGCCCTTTATTTTGAAATAAATGTGAAAAAATTCGTCGTTTTTTCGCAATTTTTGTCGATTTTCGTTCGGATATTTTCCGATTAAATTACTTGCTTGTACTATGGCTCATTTTGCGCATTTATTGGTTTGGCTTTCGTATACTTGCGAATCGATATTATTTTTTTTTTGTTTTCGTAACCGATTCCAAATATACGAAAGCCAAACCAATAGCAATAAAAGTAGGCAACAAATGGACAGGACCAAATCGGCGCTAGTTGTAGTAAATACGAGGCAGCAGTCAAATCCAAGGACTACCATTTGACTGCCTGCCCCACCTTCAAGGCGCTTCCGGTGCAGCAGAGGTTCGAGTTCGTGAAATCGGTGCCTTCAAGCATAAATTGTTTACGTAAGGGTCACACGGTCTCTAAGTGCAGAGCAGATCGATGTCGTGTGTGCAATTGATCGCATCACACGCTGTTGCACCAATATCCAGCTTCTTTCCCTGCTGCACCTCATCCGCAACCATCAACCACACATTCCATGCCTACAGTAATGCTAGTGAAGACCAGCTGCGGAGATTACCTGCCTGCGAGAGCCTTACTGGACTCAGGCTCCCAGGTCAACTTTACGACGGAGGACTTGGCACAAAAGTTGCGGATTCGACGTCAGCACAAAACATTAAGCGTAATTGGAATTGGTGATTCCAATACAAAAGTGGGGTCAAAACTAAGCGCTTTTGTCAAGTCGAGGTTAAATAATTTTGAATTTTCGACGTAACTCTAGGTAATGCGATGCATTTCGGCAAATCATCCAGACCATAACATCAATGTTAGTGACTGGAAAATTCCGCAAAACATTGAATTAGCGGACCCAGAATTCCACAAATCTAAAAAAGTGGATATCCTTTTGGCTGCTGAAACATTTTTCGATCTCTTAGCTGTTGGTCAAATTAAAAATGGTCCTAACCAACCAACTCTTCAGAAACGGCTTCAAGGCTGCTTCAGGACGGCTTCAAGTCAGAATGACCGTAAGTTACTCGGTCACTCCTATGAATCAGCAGTTCAGGCTCTGGAGAGAAGTACATTAAAAGGTCCAGAACTTCGCAAAATGTATCTGGACTTTATGAATAAATATAGAGCATTGGGTTACATGAGCCCAACGAACAATAAGATCCCGAGTGAGCCACACTACTTCATTCCGCATCAACGCGTTTTAAGGCCCGAGAGCACAACAAGCAAATTACGTGTTGCCTTTGATGCTTCGAGTCGATCTTCAACTCAAAAAGCGTTGAATTAACTTTTGATGGTAGGTCCAACCATCCAAGAAGAATAATATTCAACTCTTCTTTGTTTTCACTTACATAAGTATGCACTAAGAGCGGACATTACAAAAATGTACCGTCAAATAATTATACATGAAGAAGACAGAAATTGTCAACTTATTGTGTGGAGAGAGCATCCTTCAAAACAAATACAAATTTTTCGTCTTAATACCGTAACATACGGCACTGCGCCTACTCCATTTCTCGCAATACGGTGTTTGCAAATGCTCAGTGATGCCAATACAATGAAATACCCACTCGGTTCATTGGCCATTAAAAGAGACTTTTATGTCGATGACTTATTGACAGGATCTGAAAATTTTGAGTCTCTAGATCTTATAAGAAGTGGAGTAATTAAAATATTAAACTCGGCAGGATTCACCTTAACGAAGTGGTTTTCGAACCATCCTAAGTTTTTCGAAAGTGATTGCACTTAAAAGCCATTAAGCTTCAATGACAAAACGTTAGGAATCTATTGGTTGCCGAAAAATGATTTGTTTCTATTTGTTTTAGATGACAATTTTAATGATCTGCGAGCCACTAAACGAAACGTATTGTCAGTTTTTTCTCGCCTTTTTGATCCTCTTGGATTACTAGCCCCACTAGTTACCAAAGCAAAAATCTTATTACAAAAGCTTTGGATTCAAAAACTAGATTGGGATGAGAAGGTTCCATTGCGCCTTGACACTAGCTGGCAGAACTTTAAAGCCAACCTAATGCAGCTCTCACCGATAAGCATTCCTCGTTACGCAAACGTTGAGTCGAGTGTCATCTGCCAAATATATGGCTTCTCCGACGCCTCAATAAGTTCGTACGGGTGATGCATATACATACGAAGCCAATCTGCTAGTGGTATTAAATGTATGCTAGTCTAGAGTGGCTCCGCTGAAGACAAAATCTCTTCCGCGTCTTAAGCTCTCGGCAGCACATCTTCTTTCGAAATTATGGACAAGAGTAGCGCCTATGTTGAGTCGACATTTCGAAAATGTAACATTTTGGACAGACTCTGAAATCGTCTTACATTGGATTAAGACACATCCATCCTCACTACAAACCTTCGTCGCAAACAGAGTGTCCAAAATCTAAGAGTTGACTGGCAAAGTACATTGGCAGCATGGGCCAACGAAACAAAATCCTGCGGATCAAGTGTCTCGGGGTTGTAACGTGGACGAATTGAATAATTCAATATGGTTTGGCGGTACAGAGTTCCTCCTAGAAGACCCTGCATTATGTCCAATTAATAACCACTTCCAGCTCTCACCAGAAGACGAAGCATTAGAGAAGAAGAAAACTACATTTACATTAATTTCGACTGTTGAAAAAAATTCTATATTGGACCTCATTGAAAAATTCTCTTTCATCAAAAATGGCTTCGTGTGGTCACATATATATTACAATGGATCAGGCGACCACCAAAAACCCCCTCAAGTAGTCCAACATTCAGAATTTTCGGATGTTATTAAAAAATTGCATAATACTTTACATTAATACTATTGCAACATGTTTTTAAAGAGTAGTTTTGTTCACCTAACGGTCGTACGTACCACCTAAAATTTGATCAGGATAAAGTGACGAGTTGAAATGAAAATGAAAACTGTAATTTGAGTAAAAATTAGGATATCGTGATTAAACTTGGTTTGCGCTTTCCGTAGTAAAAAAAATTGCGATTTCAAGTTGGGCGTAATCGGACCACTGCCACTCCCACAAAATACGTGCTTTAGTTAATATCATAAACTAGGTATTGGACCAAGCGAAGAGAATATGTAGGTCAAATTTTATTTTACTTGTAATTGTATAAAAAAAAGCCAGTTTTTTGTTATTTATATGGTTTCCGAATGAGCTTGCATGTTAGAAGATTGTTCCCTGTCTTTTATCAAGTAGTAGGGCGTTTTGAATCAACTTTCCAGTTCTTCTATCATACTGTATCATTTTAAGCTATTGAATTGGCCTCGAAGAAAGTTTTTTCAGCGAGCTCGCTCCACACTATTCACGACGTCTTCAACGACTTCGATGATCAACCTTCCTGTCCAGAAACCATATCGTCGCTCTGATAGGTCTCCAGCATTATTTATGGTGCGGGGTTTTAATAATTTCTATACCAGGAGCTGTTTTGGTCTTTAACGTACTATCGGCCGTATTCACTTCTTCCAAAATAAAAGGTGGATGAGAATTGTCTTGCGTTTAGTCCATCATTTCCAGTTTTCGTTTCCGAAAGAATAGCAAGTGGATAGTGTTTCGTAAATTCATTGTCAGACATACAAACCGAAGTGGGATTGTGGTGAACGCAGGTCCATAAATTAGGAATTTCCGTAGAAATGAATAAAGTATGTCATCACATCCTGCGAGTACTCGTGCATGTGCTATGGGCTGCCAATATACAAGGTTTGTCGCAAAAGAAACAGAACTTTTTGAATATAACTGTTTCTAGTGGCGTCACCTATTGGTGGGGTATGAAATAAAAAGTTTGATCTCTTGTTGACATTTCGTAAAAATTTTAAGACAACTGGATAACTACAATCGATGTTATCGATCAAAAAGTGACAGCAGCTTTTGGTCATCGGTCGTAAAATGCATTTTGAACAAATAGCAAATATTAAATTTTGTTTTAAACTTGCGAAAACATTTACTGAAACATTTCAAATGATGAAAAAAGTTTATGGTGATCAGTGCCTATTCCGTAGTAATGTGCATGAGTGGTTTAAGCGATTCCAAGAAGGTCGTGAGGAGCTCTGTGACGATCAGAAGTCACCGAAAAAAAGTCGTCTTCAGAAGTCAGAAATAAAGACAATGCTGATTTGTTTTAAAGATTCCGAGGGTATTATACACAGAGAGTTCATCCCATCTGGCCAAACGATTAATGCTGGGTTTTACATTCGTATTATGAAGCGTCTTTTGTCACACATTCCTCGTGCTCGACCACAATACCGTGAGGCGGGGTCCTGGCGCCTGTTGCACGATACGGCGCTGTGTGATCGGTCGACATTTGTCACTGATTTTTTGACGAAAAACTCCATATTAACTATTAATTACTCACCCTACTCACCTGATTTGCACCCTGTGATTTTTTCTTATTTGGAAAACTTCATTTGCCCATGAAAAGATATTGGTTTCAGGACATTTCAGCTATCCAAAAGGCGACGACCGATATTCTCAAGAGCATTTCGAAAAATGACCTTAAACACTCATTTGAAATGCGAATTGACCGGACTAAACGCTGTATCGAAGCACAAGGAAACCACTTGGATAAAAAAATATAACTTTTGAAAAATATGAATTTTTGTTTTTTTTGTTTTTAACAGTCCTGTTTCTTTTGCGACAGACCTTGTATTTTTACTTGATGATTTTTTGTTTGTTGAAAAACTTCAGATAGTTTCGGAGGAATGTCATTGTTTTTTCGCAACTTTTTATGGCCTTCCTGTCCGTAAACTGATATTCCTCTCCAGCCCTCGTTCGCACTTGATTTGATTTTTAATTTGCCAGGTCTAAAGCCGCACTGGTAAGGTCCAATCAGTTTGTTGACGGTGGGCTTTAATCTTTCACACAATACGCTCGATGGAACCTTATATGCGATGTTGAGGAGGTTAATCCCACGGTAGTTGGCGCAGATTGTGGGGTCTCGTTTTTTGCTGCACAGAGGCGGGTGCGAATTTTGGCTGCAACAATATAGTGGTCCGAGTCGATGTTAGGACCTCGGAGCGCACGCACAACTAAAACACTGCATACGTGTCTTCCGTCTGTCACAACATGATCGATCTGGTTGGTAAATTTTCGATCTGGAGACAGGCATGTAGCTCGATGAATCTTCTTATGCTGGAATCTAGTACTATAGATAACTATATTGCTAAGTCGATCAGCCCCAACCCATTTGGGGATGTTTCCTCGTGGATGCTGAATTTACCGACCGTAGTGCCAAAGACACATTCATTGCCCACCCTGGCGTTAGTCGCCAAGAACGATTTTGACATCATGGCCCGGGCAGCTCTCATAAGTGCGCTCCAAGCTCTCATAAAAGGCATCTTTGGCCACATCGTCGTTCTCTTCCGTCGGGGCGTGGGCGCAAATCTGCGATATGTTGAAGAACCTCGCTTTGATGCGGATTGTGGCTGGACGTTCATTTACCGAAGTGAATGATAGTACTCGGCGACGGAGTCTCTCTCCCACCACGAATCCCACACCAAACTTTCGCTCCTTTATATGGCCGCTGTAGTAAATGCCACAAGGACCTACTCGTCTCTGTCCTTGTCCCGTCCATCGCATTTCTTGGACAGCGGTGATGTCAGCCTTTATTTTTACGAGGACATAAAACAGCTGGGCAGCGGCACCTTCCCAATAAAGGGACCGGACATTCCAGGTGCATGCCCTCAATTCGTAGTCCTTATTTCGTTTGCCGTGGTCGTCATCAAAAGGGGGGTCTCTCATCCGAGGCTGTGGTTGATTTTTCATTGGGTGTGTTTTTTTTAAGTTTCGGGACCCAAACCCAAACCCCCTACCCTATGTAGGGGATGTTTTGCCTTCCCACTTTAGCTCGCCTTCAAACGGATGTTCTTAGGCTACCCAGAGGATACTTGGTCAAAGACCGGAAGTCGTGAGCTGCTTGAGTCATATGTAAAAAATCGTTATATAGTGAGAGTGAGTAATAAAGTAAATCCAGTGAACCAATAGAGTTCTATTAATTTACGACACGTTTATTTGTTATAAAATTAACAATTTTTTTTTCATTCCAAAAGATGTACATTTAACATTAAATACACTGTTGACAGTCATAACTTTGAACTTCGCCTATATTGGAACCAGTATAAACACCACCAACAAAGTCGGATTGGAAACCCAACGCAAGATAACTCTTGCCGCCAGCTACTACTTCGGACTGAGTAGGCAATTGAGAAGTAAAGTCCTCTCTCGACGAACAAAAACTAAACTCTATAAGTCGCTTATAGTTCCCGTCCTGCTATATGGTGCAAAGGCTTGGACGATGACAACAACTGATAAGTTGACGTTGCGAGTTTTCAAGAGAAAGGTTCTGCGAAAGATTTATGTTACTTTGCGGGTTGGCCACGGCGAATATTGCATTCGATGAAACGATAAGCTGTATGAGATATACGATGACATTGATATATTACAGCGAATTAAAAGACAGGGGCTACGCTGGCTAGGTCATGTTGTTCGAATGGACGAAAACACTTCAGCTCTGAATGTATTCGATGCAGTACCCATCGGGAGAAGCAGAGGAAGACCTCCACTCCGTTCGGAGGACCAGGTGGAGAAAGACCTGGTTTCGATTGAAATATCCAATTGGCACCACGCACTTTGGTTCCTAGGACCACATTTTCTGGCCAAAATCGATTAATTTTTTTATTAAAAGTTCCGATTTTTCGTCTGTTTTTTTTACCATCACTAAGCTGATACTTCGCCTGAGTTATTTGCATATTTTGTTTTCCATTTTATCGGTTTACCGTTATGTGGTCAGCAGTTAAATTGTAACTTTGCCTATTGGCATATACAAGTGGTGAAATTTGGCTGAAACTCAAAACTGAATATTTTATAAACAAATTAAAATTAACTAAAAGAAAAAATGGAAACTAACAATAAAGGTAATTATATGTTGTTTCTCGAATATTAATACATTCAATTGTTGTTAAGTTTGAAAAAAATTTATTTAAATATTAACTTTGGCTTAAGTAATATTTTTCAACTTTACGTAGAGCTTAAAAAAATTGGTAGCACTTGGTAGTCTTGGTTCTTTGTGATTGTATAAATAATTAAATTTGGAGTTTGTGTGCAAAAAATTATTTTGCTCTTTTGGCGATTTTTGAATAATTCACATTTTTCTTAGACCACTACTCCGTGCGATTTGCTGATTTATTTGAAGTATGGAAGGAGGAGGCAAACACGTGCCTTAGACAGACAGCAGTTTTTAATTTTTTGCTAGAAAACGTTATTGCAATTGACGTTTCCGATGAATGCACTGTCTATTTAAAAAAAAAAAATAGAATTATATGTATTAATGACACATGGGGAAAAAGTCATCGGCGTGTAGATGTATTTTTGAAACAAAATGTTTATAACAAAAACCGAAATAATGAAACCGGAGTTGTCATATTCTATACCAAGCACATAAAAAGTGGGCCGTAAATCCCTTACATTTAATGAAAGGGATGAAAAAAACGCAAAGAAGAGAAGCTGCGGAATTATCGAAACAGCAAGGCGACAACATTGACTTAATGGTGTCTGCTGCGTCTACGGCTGCCCGTAAAAACGGTCAAATAGATTTGGCTGTAACTTTAAAAAGGACTTTAAACAACTCAAATGAAATGTCTAAAATTAGAAAACTATTAGAAAATAAAACCGACGAGAAATGCCCAATTCGCATGTCTGCTGATGAGGGGTTGGCTTTCTTGTTGGAAAATAGCTTTACCAAACAACAATATCTAAATATTCGAGAAGTCTTAGCCTAAATTGTGATATCTTTCTTTCTTACAAAGAAGTATTAAGTAAGAAATGTGCATACAGACCGAAGGAAATAGTAGTTAACGAAAATTTGGCAAAAGTTCCTTTGAAAAGATTGCTTGAACACACAGCAGAGAGGCTTAGTATACTACAGAGAGATGTTATGGTCGCGGTGATGGAGGATAGGAAAGAAACCTTTTTGAAAGGGAAGTTAATTGTAAACTATGGATTTGACAGCAGTACAGGTCATTCTTATTTCAAGCAGAAATATTCAACTGAATCACATCAAATTGATTCATCGCTTCTTGCCACTACAATTACTCCATTACGTATGAGTGACGAAAACGGCACAATTTTGTGGTACAATCGGACATCACAGTCTATACGATTTTGTCGTCCTTTAAAACTTGAGTATATTAAAGAAACTAATGAAACAATAACTAAAAAAAAAAACAACGATATTTAAGCGCAACTGGACAAATTAGTGGTCTTTAAAATAAAAATTGACGATGAGAAAACATTTGAAATAAATTATAGGTTGTATTTGACGGTAATTGATGGAAAAGTGTTAAATGTGTTAACCAGAACAAAAGCAACTCAATGTTGTCCTATATGCGGTGTTACTCCTAAGGATTTTCTAAATGAAACAAATCTTAAATCAGAGAAATTTAAACCGAAATCAAGTAATTTAAAGTACGGAATTTCTTCTCTACATTGTTGGATACGGTTTTTTGAGTTTGTACTTCATTTAAGTTATAAAAAAATTTTAAAAAGTGGCAAATACGTAACGAATCAGATAAACACATCGTCGCAGAAGAAAAAAAGAATATTCAATGTTTGTTTTGGACACGTCTCGGTTTACATGTAGATAAACCAAAAATTGGGGGATTTGGTAATACAAACGACGGAAATACTTCGCGCCGCGCATTTCAAAATCCCTTATTAAAGGGTGATTTTTTAAGAGCTTGATAACTTTTTTAAAAAAAAAAACGCATAAAATTTGCAAAATCTCATCGGTTCTTTATTTGAAACGTTAGATTGGTTCATGACATTTACTTTTTGAAGATAATTTCATTTAAATGTTGACCGCGGCTGCGTCTTAGGTGGTCCATTCGGAAAGTCCAATTTTGGGCAACTTTTTCGAGCATTTCGGCCGGAATAGCCCGAATTTCTTCGGAAATGTTGTCTTCCAAAGCTGGAATAGTTGCTGGCTTATTTCTGTAGACTTTAGACTTGACGTAGCCCCACAAAAAATAGTCTAAAGGCGTTAAATCGCATGATCTTGGTGGCCAACTTACGGGTCCATTTCTTGAGATGAATTGTTGTCCGAAGTTTTCCCTCAAAATGGCAATAGAATCGCGAGCTGTGTGGCATGTAGCGCCATCTTGTTGAAACCACATGTCAACCAAGTTCAGTTCTTCCATTTTTGGCAACAAAAAGTTTGTTAGCATCGAACGATAGCGATCGCCATTCACCGTAACGTTGCGTCCAACAGCATCTTTGAAAAAATACGGTCCAATGATTCCACCAGCGTACAAACCACACCAAACAGTGCATTTTTCGGGATGCATGGGCAGTTCTTGAACGGCTTCTGGTTGCTCTTCACCCCAAATGCGGCAATTTTGCTTATTTACGTAGCCATTCAACCAGAAATGAGCCTCATCGCTGAACAAAATTTGTCGATAAAAAAGCGGATTTTCTGCCAACTTTTCTAGGGCCCATTCACTGAAAATTCGACGTTGTGGCAGATCGTTCGGCTTCAGTTCTTGCACGAGCTGTATTTTATACGGTTTTACACCAAGATCTTTGCGTAAAATCTTCCATGTGGTCGAATAACACAAACCCAATTGCTGCGAACGGCGACGAATCGACATTTCACGGTCTTCAGCCACACTCTCAGAAACAGACGCAATATTCTCTTCTGTACGCACTGTACGCATTCGTGTGGTTGGTTTAATGTCCAATAAAGTAAACTGAGTGCGAAACTTGGTCACAATCGCATTAATTGTTTGCTCACTTGGTCGATTATGTAGACCATAAATCGGACGTAAAGCGCGAAACACATTTCGAACCGAACACTGATTTTGGTAATAAAATTCAATGATTTGCAAGCGTTGCTCGTTAGTAAGTCTATTCATGATGAAATGTCAAAGCATACTGAGCATCTTTCTCTTTGACACCATGTCTGAAATCCCACGTAATCTGTCAAATACTAATGCATGAAAATCCTAACCTCAAAAAAATCACCCGTTATTTGCTGAAATTATTGGTGTAAACAAGGAACTTATATACAATTTAAAGATAATATTAATATGTTTATCTTGCCAACTTCCATTAAACTTAGCAAAGTTTGAATTATTCTGCTTCCGGACCGCCGAACTTATAATGCAAAAATACTCTTGGTGCACGATGACAGCAACTGTGCACAAAGTCTTAGTTCACTCCAAAAAGATCATCGAAAACAGGGTACTTCCAATTGGTTATATTGGTGAAGAAGCCTCAGAATGTCGAAATAAAATTAATAAATCGGATAGGGTACATCATGCTCGGAAAAACAGCCGAATTAGCAATCTAACTGACGTGATAAATAGAGCTATTGACACATCAGATCCTTTAATTTCTAGCATTAGCCTCGACAAACGCATAAAAAAACAAAAACGAATGCAACTTCCTAAGGAAGTTATTGCTTTATTAAGCTCTGCGGATGGTGACGCTGATACATTTTCCGCAAACGACGTTGATGAAAATGATGAGAACGACGAAGGTAATTTGGGCCTTAACTGTGGATACGAAGAGCTATTAAATAATTTAGAATTTGAAAATGATTCAATTTAATATTTTTGTAAAATTTTCTACAGTTTTAAAGAATATTTTTCGTATAACGAAAATTCTTTTTGTAGTTGAAAGTTATTGCAAATCAACGAAAATTTAAAAAAATTTATACGTTATACGAAAAAAGTTTTCAAAAATATTGTTAAAATCATTGCGCAGTCTGAGCCGACGAAAACGTGTACTTCCTTATACCAAAATTCATTGGGCTGCGTACTCGCAATTTGTTTTAAAGCTCTAAATACAAGGTTAAAAATTTTGGGAAAACTCATCGAGTTTTTTGAAATTTTGTGCAGAGTGTTTAACGTTGATTTGCGCTATTTGTGTTGAATTATATTTTAATAAAAAACTTGAAAAAAATTCGAAAGGAAAGTATTCTTGCTATGGCAAAATATTCCCCACGGGGTCATTTGTTTGAATCACTGTATAAATTACAAGACCGGTTGTTTAATTTATGATTTTCTTTATTTCCCTTGCTTGGAGCAAGGGCAACCGTAAAGGTTGAGCGAGTAAATACAACTGAACCGTCTTAAAGTTATTGTAGCGGCGACTACGCCTAAATACCTGTCTGAATAACACACGCTCTGCCACGTGACTTGCCAGCGCAGTAGCAGCGATAGGTGTTTGTTGTTGTCACGCGCAACTCGTTGAGCGCTTCGTCAGCAATATCGTTGGAAAAATAATTTTCACACGCTCAGCCCCAGACGCATCGTCAGCGATTTCGGTGGAATTGAAATGTTGTCCGGAAGCGTGTTGTTACTCTTGTTCCTTTGTTGTTGGCTACTATGGTGTGTTAACTACTCCCCCGCTAGAAGAGGGGACGTCCACGGATCCCTTAAGAACGCTGCTCAATATTGCAATATTAGCACTGCGCTTCCGTACTTTGTAGATTATGTAGGCTGATATGCAAACAATAAAAAATACTATTGTTAAGGTGTAGGCTATAAGCCACTGAGACGACTGTGCTTCGACAAGCCCCCTCAATGATGCAATGTGTCGCAGATTTTTTGGTTAATGTTGTGCAGGTAAGGAAGTGACAAGAGTGTGGTATGATTTGTCAGGTTCACAAATTGTGCGGGTGCGGCCTCGGGATGCGCGCGCACAATCTTCCTCCAGTTGGTGTACGTAGTGCCATTGATGGTAGCATTCTCTGTGAACTTTATCATGAATGTCCCATTCAAAATTACTGGCGGGGAGTTTCCCTCGCGAACTTAAACCAATTTATCATTTATAATAATTAAACCGTCGTCAATTTCTTCCACCGCTTCGATATGATCAGCTGTAATAGTCTGGCAGGACGCTAGGCGCTGGCTTAACAAATTCAACACGCAAGAGCTATTCATGTTTGACATTTGACAAAATATTGTTGATAAAGAATTTTTACAATTCGCTAGTTGTTGATATGTATTGTTGCATTTAGATACTACACTGGTCTCTATCATAATTGACTTAAAATTTTTTACAACTGGTTTAATCCTAATTTTCTTACAATTTTGTTCTACCACTGGGTATTTAATTACGAAATATATGTTATTATAATTTTGCAAAATTTTTAATTTTGAGACTGTTAGTAAATCGCTTATTGTAATACCTGTAGAGTGCTCGTTAGTTAGTAAATTTTTAACCTCATCACTATTTAACAATATTGGGTTAATTAATTGTATCTTACCCAAAGTTACGGAATAAAGAGCTGATTCTATTTCGTCTATTAACGCTCTGTTTCTTGCTGATATCAAGTCAAAAAGGTGTCCAGTGTCAATCTCATGCTGTTTGGTCGAGCTAATCAATTTGTTTACGGTGTCGGTTAACTGGTTAATTTTAACTTGGAGCTGGCTATTAATGTAAATCTGTTGTTCGTTTGCTTCAATCAGGGATTCTGCCCGTGTTTGAAGTTGGTTAAAGTCATCGAAATCGGGAGTTCCAGCTACGTATTTGAGAGCGGTGCCAAGAAAGTTTATGCTACGGGATTGTCGGTGATGAATTCTTAATGAATCTATTAATCGTAATATGCGGTCTATGTCCAGTTGAACGGTTTTCCTAATGTGAGACTGCGGGAAGTTCTCAAGAAGATTATGCGTTTCTTCGGCTATGTTCTCGTAAATGGTCAAATTCAGGTGGTGAATGATGTGTTTGTACTGGCGGTAAATTGCAACCTCCCTCGTATTTTCCATTGTTTACGGAGAATGCGGTTTTTTCTCTATCCTTCTCCGTCAGCGTGATTTGGTGGAAACCGGATTTTGAATCTATAGTAGTGAAAAGTGATGATTTTCCCAGGTTGGCCAGAATGACCGAAGTATCGGGAATGGGGTATCTATCGCTGATGGTTTTCGCATTTAGTTTTTTGAAATCTATTACCATACGCATCTTCCTGTCCCCTGCCTCGTTTGTTCCTTTTTTGTACACCACCCACACTGGGCTGTTATAAGGCGATCGTGATGGCCTTATAATGCCATCGCGCAACAGATTACTCACTTCTTCGTTCACGAACGCGGAAGCTGCCATTGGGTATGGGTACGACTTGGCGTAAACTGGTTCGTTATCTTCCGTGCGTACGGTGGCTATGATATTTGTGTTGTATGGCAAGGACTCATTTGGGTCGGAAAAAACAGCAGCGTGTTTTAATTTCAATTGCTCGATGTCTTCATTGGCAATGATGCTGTTAACATCCTTACAATAGAAGTACATTAGTTTTTCTGAACAGCCCCTATAATTAATAATGCCCTTTTTTATGTCCAGTCTGGCGTCTATTTCTCGTAGAAGGTCATAGCCGATTATACCGTCGAAAGTATGCAGGGTCGGTAAAATGAAAAATGAGGTATTTGTATTGAAAATATTTATGGTGCATTTCTTGGTGACTTCGTTCTTGCCATGAATTGACGTAACAAAGAAGGGTGATGCTACATGTTTGATACCCTTCCAGTTGAATTCTTTAATATAGTTTTTGGACGTACCTGTATCTATCAATAATTTTAATTGCTTTCCTCCGAATGTCCTGCTAACATATGGTAGCAGGGATCTACCCCTAAAAAATTTATCTCGTCTGTAGTTTCTCCTTGGGGTGGACAGTCAGTATAAGAGTTCTCGTTGTATGCATAGTCATCAAAATATTCGGGTTGGTAATAACAGTTGGGATCCCCATTAATATCGTCCGTTACGGTACTTTGTCCTAAGTGGTTCAAGCGTTGTATCTTATTTAGGTTAGCACGTTCACTATCGCGTTGTCTTTTCTGTGCCTGTTGAGTATCAGAAGTTATAATATTTCTCGGGTATTGGTTCCCGAAGGCTGTTCTTCCAGAAGGGAAATTCCTTGCGATAGGAGAGGAAGTTGATGGTTGTACCACTTGTGGTGCTGCTTTAAAATTGGAACCTATATTCTGCGTTGGATATCTGAGTTTAGAGAGGCTTGGATCCACATCCATTGGGGTGGGCCTGGAAATAGGTCTCTGTTGCGGTTGCCCGTCTGACTGCCTAAGGAAGTGAGGGCTTATTAACGGCATTCCGGTGAAATTGCGTGATTGCATGCCATTGGCTGGGAATTTAGTGTCTGAAAACCTCTGAGCAAATAAAGAGCGTGTCTGGTTGGATTCCAGTTCTTGTGCGAGTGCCAAGGCCGATGCCATGTCAGCTGGCCTTGAAGAAAATAGAATATCGCACAGCGGGTGGTTAAGACCCGATATGAACACCCTTAATGCGTCCTGACGATACTTGGTATTTAGTGATTCCAAGACGTCCTTCTTGTTTTCGTAGGTCATCAAATTTTTGTTGATAATAGCCGTTAGTTTCTTTCCCACCTCATCGTAAAATGCTGTAATAGATAGTCTTCCCTGCCGGAGGGTGGACATTTCTTGTTCCAATATGTAGACGGGTTTTTTGTCCGAGTAGGTAAAATCGAGCCTTGCTATTATGGCTTTGAAATTGAGAATTGTATTAAACGACGATAGTGTCGCATCCGCAGATCCAACTACTTTGTTCCTAATAATAGCCACTGCCTGGTAATGTTTCGAGCTGCTCTGCGCGTTTTCAAAAATTTTATACGCGGTATGAGCCGCCTGGCGCCACGACACGTATCGTGAATGGTCACCATTGAACTCTGGCAACGACTTTACAACGTCCAGCGACTCATCGCACCTAACAGTGGGGTCAATTGCAATCTCCCTATACTCCTCTACCTGAACTGGTCTTTCGACTAGTGTTAACCTAGCGGTAAGTTCGTCAATAGTCGTTTGGAAGTCTCGTCTCGTCTGCTCCGTTGCTGTCCGCACAGCGGCACCCAGCACGGCGCGAAGAATATTTTCGTCCATGTTCCTTGATATTCCTTTTATTCTTTATTCACTTTAAAATTTTTTATTTTCAAATTAAAACAATTTTTACTTAAATTAATATTTATATTAATATTTTTTAAGCTGATGCTTCAATTTCAACGAATATGTCAATATCTCGAGCACTCTACTTACATAGATTCTTTCATATTGTAGTAATAGTAATAGTTTTAGTCCCTCGATGGTTGTTAGTTTAGTCCCTCGATGGTTGTTAGTTTAGTCCCTCGATGGCTGTTAGTTTAGTCCCTCGATGGTTGTTAGTTTAGTCCCTCGATGGCTACGCCTCGGCTTGGCGTGCGTCCGAGCACCGTGGCCACGAAATTATCCTTTACAAGTATTTTGTTGTGGCCCCACGTTGGGCGCCAATTACAAGACCGGTTGTTTAATTTATGATTTTCTTTATTTCCCTTGCTTGGAGCAAGGGCAACCGTAAAGGTTGAGCGAGTAAATACAACTGAACCGTCTTAAAGTTATTGTAGCGGCGACTACGCCTAAATACCTGTCTGAATAACACACGCTCTGCCACGTGACTTGCCAGCGCAGTAGCAACGATAGGTGTTTGTTGTTGTCACGCGCAACTCGTTGAGCGCTTCGTCAGCAATATCGTTGGAAAAATAATTTTCGCACGCTCAGCCCCAGACGCATCGTCAGCGATTTCGGTGGAATTGAAATGTTGTCCGGAAGCGTGTTGTTACTCTTGTTCCTTTGTTGTTGGCTACTATGGTGTGCTAACTTATATTAGATAGATGCGCGTGGCGTCTTTTTAAACACTTCCATTCTTTCTATAAACCCTATTTACTATATATATGCAAAATTTCAAAACTATATTACAGTTATTTGAACTTTGGCCAGAAAATGTGGTCCTAGGAACCATAGTGCCACGTAGCGAAAAGAAGAAACAACTGGCGCGCTGTTGTTAACTCGGCTATAATTGCGTTAGCGTTGCCTACGCCAATAAAGAAGAAAGAAGAAGAGATGTATGCAAGTTAACGGCAGCAGCCACACAGATACTTAATGATAAATATAAACAAATTGTATCTTCCTACGGTATTACTGCTTGGTCAGCAGAATACTTTAATTAAAAAGAAATCAAGACATCACTTGTTGTTATAAGTAAGCAGAATCCAATATTCCATCATTTGTTTTGATAATGAGAATAATTGGAAATCCAATGCTCTGGCATTTCATCACTTAATGTAATGCCAAAGCATCTTTAGTAATAAGCATAGAATTATAAGAATATAAATATAAGTGCTTTTACTAATGAAAGTCAGTGTATAATCGGCAAGCGTATTGAATGATCATCTTGATGATCAAAGCGCACCAGATATTATCACACTCAAATCAACACTCGTGTTTAATTTCTACCGCGCGTAGCGGTACGGAATATATTTTTTTAATACTTCCCACACAGGGAAGTTAATTGGCGCCCAACGTTAAGGCACGTGTTCGTCGTATAAAGGGAGAGAAATGTATCCCTAGAACCATAACGGTCGCGATTAGTGAACACTAACCGAAAAACGTACAATAAACCTCGTGCGAGAGGTAGTACACTTTAAAATTTAAAAAAAAAAAACAAACAAGTATCCCAAAAATAGGGAGAAAAGTGAAAAAAAAACAACAACACGCTTAAGTGATATTACTCAATAACTAATGGACAGTCAATTAACGACAATTTAATAAAACCATAAGCGGCGGTTAATTGCAAAAATACCAGAAGAAGAAGAAGCAGAAGAGCAAGCAGAAAAGCCAAACCAAACTTGAAATGAAAAAACATCATTAGGCATTGCACATCAAGCAGCGGCGTAGCCATCGAGGGAAACCAAGGACTAAGGAAATTACAACACACCACAAAAGACGAGGAGAAGAAGGAGTAAGATGTTATTATCCATATTTATCAAATATATAAGTACATTAATATATAAGACAATCAATTTTAGCAATTAAGTTTAAACTATTAAGAATCATTGAAGGCTCGACCAGCCAAGTAATAAAATATTTTGAAACCGCGATTCACCACCGCAAGGGGGACCCTCCGGTTTATAACAAAAACTCAATTCTGCGATTCTGAACTTCAGACCCTCCAGAATAAAAGAGTCTCCTTTCCTAGAAAGGATCAAAAATAAAAAGTACAAAATTAAATCTTAAAAAATTTTAAATGAAGGCTCGACCAGCCAAATAATAAAATATTAAAAAAAAAAAAACCGCGATTCACCACCGCAAGGGGGACCCTCCGGTTTATAATAAAAACTCAATTCTGCGATTCTGAACTTCAGACCCTCCAGAATAAAAGAGTCTCCTTTCCTAGAAGGGATCAAAAATAAAACGTATAATATAAAAAACAACAAAATGACAGATGCTTTACCAACTGACTTGGACTATAACGAAATAGACAGAATAGTTAGAAATCTTGAAGGATTTGTATTAGTCGATAGCATTAACAAAAAAGAAAGGGATGTAAATAAAGATAAACTTAAAATTAAATGTATGGAGAAAGTTTTTAAATATATAGGAAAAGATAAGAAGGCCACACTTGAGGATTATTATAATCAGGAGACAGTTATGTCTGAGACTATAGAGATGATAGAAATATCAAAAAAGGAATATTTGTTTTAAGTGGGGAGTAATACAAGTGCTCCAAAATACGAAAGGTTGCATTATTGCGATTATTGTAAAAGCAACCATAAAATTGAAAATTGCCCATATTTAAAGAAAAGGAAAATTAATAAATAAAAATGGCTTTAACTAGCGAAAATGAGAGCTTAGTCGCAAGACTAATTGCCGCAACGAATGCATCACTTAGACTAGAAATATCTGAAATGCGCAGACAAATAGAAGACTTAACGAAGTCTACAACAATAACAGATTACAAACCTGAAGTATTCGCTGTGACGAATCCCTAGAAGTAATAAAGTCTTTACCAGAATTTGGGGGAAAACATAATAAATATGTTAGCTGGAGAGAATCGGCTAACAGTGCGAAGAGTTTATACGTAAGAGGCAGCCGTAGGTATTTTGCTGCATTGACTATATTAAGAAACAAAATTACTCACGATGCTAATGACATTTTGTCCAACCACGGAACAGTTTTGAATTTTGATGCTATTTTAGCACGATTAGATTTCGCTTATTCCGATAAGCGACCAGCTCATATAATTGAGCAAGAAATGAGTATCCTGCGTCATGGCAATTACTCCATAATTGAGTATTATAATAAGGTTAATGAGAAATTAACCTTGCTAATAAACAAAACCATAATGACTTACGGATCAGATAGTGCCGTAACCAAAGAATTCAATGCCAAACATAGGCGGGATGCCTTACGCACATTCATAACGGGACTAAACGGAAATTTAGCAAACATACTATTTTCACTATCGCCTAGCGATTTACCAAAAGCTTTAGCAAAAGCACAAGAATTAGAATCTAACAATATGCGAGCGTCCTTCGCATTACAATTTGGAAAAAATCAAAACTATTTAAATCCTAACAACAATAACAGGCAACATACTTTTAATAACAACAGATCAATAACGGTAAATAACCAACCACGACCTACGCCAATGGATGTCGACTCAAGCATCCATACACGCAACCGTATGTTGCAAAGGCCAACAACCATTAACCAAAACAATTTAGAAAAAAGGCCACATGGAAGTACACAACAGAATGTGCAGCCAGCGACTAAGACACAGCGCGTTAATAACATTAAGGAGGATCATTTTTTAGGCCAAAATTAACTCTGCCATATATTTTTCTAGATGACAGGGTTACTGGTCAAAATTTTAAAATATTAATAGATACGGGAGCAACTAGTTGCTATATTAAATCAGGAATATACACAAATAAAAATAAATTGGACATACAAAAGAGAGTAAAAACAATTAATGGATTTTCGATAATACGCTATTATCACATTATTACATTATTCGGTAAAAAAAAAACAAATATTCTACGAAATCGAAAATTTGGAAGCAGACCTATTAATAGGATACAAATTTTTGAAGGACATTAATGCGGTGATTAACTTGGAAAAAAAGAAGTTAATAATAAATAATGAGAAAGAGGAGGATATATTCAGCTTAGGATGCGAATATGAACATCAGAAAAGTAAGGATAATTTAAAGATCGTTAAGGAGGACGAAATTACTTTGGAAGCAAAGACTTCTAAAGCGCCAGCCGACGGAAATACCGGCAAATATAAAAAAATAAATACGTGGAGCAGGAAAGCTCTACAGCGCCAGCTGATTATTTATACCAGCAAAGAAGAAGTAATAATTATGCAAAAAATATTGTGGAACGAAAAAGTTCTACAACGCCAGCCGATGATAATACCGGCAAATTAAATAAAAAATTTATTGTTGAACAAAGAAGTTCTACAACGCCAGCCGATGATAATACCGACAAATTAAATAAAAAATTTATTGTGGAACGAAGAAGTTCTACAACGCCAGCCGATGATAATACCGGCAAATTAAATAAAAAATTTATTGTGGAACGAAAAAGTTCTACAACGCCAGCCGATGATAATATCGGCAATATAGAAGAGGAAAACTATGTAAACAAAATTACTTTAGAGGAAAAGTTCTCTAAAACGCCAGTCGAAGGAAATACCGACACAAACGAAGATGAAATTGAAAATTTAAGAGAGGAAATTAGAAATAAAATATATCAAATACATTCTTCAATAAATATGAATTTACCGTTCCGAACGGATATAAAAGCGGAAATAACGACAATTGTTGAAACTCCTATATGGAGTAAACAATACCCATACCCTCTTTCTGCCAATTCCTTCATAAACGAAGAGGTAAAAAAAAATGATGGAAGATAAAATAATAAGGCCAAGTAAGAGAGCATATAATTCACCAATTTGGGTTGTACCAAAAAAAAGGTGTAAATGAAGACGGTACGCCGAAATTGCGAATGGTAATCGATTATAAAAAATTAAATAAAGTAACAAAAGCAGATAAATGTCCAATTCCGGATAGCAATATAATACTTTCAAATTTAGGAAGTGCAAAATATTTTTCTACAATAGATCTGGAATCAGGTTTTCACCAGATCCTTATTAAAGAAGGCGATATTGAAAAAAACTGCATTTTCAGTAAATAACGGAAAATACGAATTTTTAAGAATGTCATTTGGTTTAAAAAACGCGCCTAGTATATTTCAAAGGGCGATGGATAATGTTTTAAGGGACTTTATTGGAAAATTTTGTCACGTTTATATTGACGATATAATCGTATTTTCAAAAAGCTTTGAGGAACATAAAAAACATTTAAGTATAATAATAGAAGTACTAAAAAACGCAAATATGAAAATTTCATTACAAAAATCTAAGTTGTACCAAGAAGAAGTAGAATTTTTGAGATATATTGTTGCAAATAATGTTATAAAGACAGACCCAAAAAAAGTTGAAACAATTTTAAATTTTCCGGTTCCAACAACTCTACGACAGTTACGAAGTTTCCTAGAAATGATTGGATATTACAGGAAGTTTATTTAACTTATGCTAAAATAGCAAAACCATTAACAATACATTTATCAGGTGAAAACGGAAGAGTTTCACAACATATGTCTAAAAAAATTAAAATTAGATTGGAACAAGAAGGACTTACAATTGAGAAATTTAAGTCTATAGTAGTAAATCAAGTCGAACTAATTCAACCAAATTTTAACGAAACATTTATATTAACGACAGACGTATCAAATGAAGCTATTGGTGGAGTCTTAAGGCAAGGGGGCAAACCTATTACATTTATATCTAAAACATTAAATTCAACAGAAAAAAATTACGCGACTAATGAAAAAGAACTATACGCTATCGTATGGGCATTAAAAAATCTAAGAAATTATTTATACGGAGTTTCAGATTTGGAAATTCATATCCATCACCAACCACTAACATTTACAGTCTCACCTAGAAATCCAAATGTTAAAATGAAAAGATGGCATGCTTTAATTGGAGAATATGGAGCAAAAATTATATACAAACCAGGTAAAACAAATGTGGTAGCAGATGCTCTATCACGACAATTTTTTAATAATTTATCCGACGAGTCGTCAACCACAGTAACTCAACATTCAACTGAAAGTAGTGATCATACTCAGATACCCGAGACAAAAAAACCATTAAACCAATTTAAACAACAAATTTTACTTAGTACAAATAGATTTACAATACATGAGCAAATTCAAGAATTTGGAAAAATTAGACATTTAATTGAATATGATACTGTTGATAATTTAATCACAATATTAAAGGAATACATCAAACCATATATAGTTACGGCAATACACTGCTCAATAGAGGATCTGTACGAAATGCAAGCGAAAATAAGAGAAACATTTACTAATAAATTCATATATACGAAAAATTTTGCAATTGACATAACAAATAGAGAAGACCAGGGAATTATAATTGAACAAACGCATACACGAGCACATAGAAGTTACCAAGAAAATTTGGATCAAATTTACAAAAAATATTATTGGCCTGAAAGGAAAAAACAATTTAAAGAATATGTAAGGAATTGCGACATATGTAATAAAAACAAATATGATAGACATCCTATAAAAATACCAATTGGAGAGGTCCCAATACCTACAGAGGAAGGAGTACAGATACACATGGATATATTCTATGCGCAATCTTCAAAATTCATTACGTGTATAGATGGCTATTCCAAATTTTTGGTTATTAAGCAAATCGAAGATAAGATTAATTTAGAAGATAAAGTGTTAGAAATATTACAAAGTTTCCCTAATGTAAAGAAGTTAACAATTGATAATGAACCAGGATTCACTACGGTACAATTTAAGTCCTTGATGCAGAGACTTCAAATAGAAATATTTTTTTGTAACCCAAATCATAGTACCACGAATGGTCAAATTGAGAGGGTACATTCAACAATAATTGAAATTTCGCGATGTATTAAACAAGAATACAATTTAATAAGCTTTTCATAATCAATATTTAGAGCTGCTCAACAATATAATAAAACATACATTCGGTAACTAATGAGAAACCATTTGAAGTACTTTATAATAAAGTCTCTCATGATATTTTACCAGATAAACTTTTATCAGCACAAACTAAAATGCCAGAGAGACACAATAAAAATAGATTCAATAAAATATATTTATGCGGAGATGTTATATATGAAAAGATTACAGGAGAAAGAAATAAACTAAATCCTAGATACAAGAAACAGGTAGTAAAAGAAGACTTAGGGAATAAAGTTAAAATTAACTACAGGAATATAATAGTACATAAAGATAATATTAAATCTTAATTATATATTTTTAGAGGATGATACCCTTAAATATTCTAACAATAATTACCAATACAATAACAGATATTGTGGACTACACAAGAGAGGATTACGTATTATCAGAATACGGAGATGTAGCCCTGCATAATGACTCCGGAAATATTTTTCACATCACTAATTTAACATACTTTAGAGAACTTATAAGTACAGACAAAAATTACTATAATCAAAAATTCAGATACAAAAACTTTGAACAAAATAATGAACAAGATAAGGCATATATTAACGATTTAGACACAGATCCAGAAATGGAACTCATAGAAACTTTATTAGAGCAACTGCAAATTAAAGATACAAGATATAGGAGAGGAATAAATGAAATAGGCAAATTATGGAAGTAGATAGCAGGGACACCAGACCATGATGACCTAGTGTTACTAAATAATAAATTAAACGAACTAATTGAAAATAATAATAAACAATACACAACAAATTCTAAAATTTTTGGAATTATTAACCAATTAACTGAAACATTTAATAATATTAACGAAAACTCAAATATTAAAATTCTAACGAAACGGAAAAATAAATTCCTAATAACTGAATTACAAAATATGATTAATACAATAGCTATAGGAAAAATGGGAATTTTAAACCCGACAATTTTAAATTTAGACGAAATTAAAAGTATAATTAAAAATGAAAATGGTCGATTGACAATAACTGATTTAATAGATATTTAAAATTTTAAAATAGTACAGAAAAAAGATGTAATAGTTATATATATTAAACACCCAAAAATTATATATGTATGATTGTAAATATTATGAAGTAAGAGCAATTACACAAAAAGATGGCAAATTCATAATTGGTAATGAAATTTCGAAATGCAAAAGAGAATATATAAATATAAAAAACCGCAAAAAAGAAATGATAAATACGTACTGTAAAATTAATAATAAAAATACTTGCCTATCAGATATTTTGTCCAATAAAAAAGGAAAATGTAAAAAAATGAAAGAAAAACATAAAGACATAGATATAATTAAAGAAGGAGCAATATTAGTCTCTGGAAATCATACTATAGATGACTCTGTCATAAATGGAGTTTACCTTGTAACATTTGAAAATTATACAAATATTGATAATATAACTTACGAAAATATTGATTGTAAAATTTGGAATTATTTAAAAAATAATCATATTAATAACTTTGAAATTATAGAATATGTCGAAACAAAGAATAAAGATTTTAAATTTGAAAACATAAATATTTTGAGCGAAAGAATTAAAGAATTTAAAAATCATTCACTTTTCTGGTACATGATTGTAATACTTGTACTATTAATAATAATATACATAATCTATAAGATTTTAAAATTAAAAAATTCATATAAAACTAATAAGCGAAGTAAAAAATAAAACTCCAAGAATTGTCATATAAAGCTATTTTAGAAAGAATCTACAAGATATCAAAAAATGATATTGAATCGGGGACGATTCATCTTAGGGAGGGGGGAGTTAACGGCAGCAGCCACACAGAGACCTAATGATAAATGTAAACAAATTGTATCTTCCTACGGTATTACTGCTTGGTCAGCAGAATACTTTAATTAATAAGAAATCAATACACCACTTGTTTTGATAAGTAAGCATAATACAATATTCCATTATTTGTTTTGATAATGAGAATAATTGGAAATTCAATGCTCTGGCATTTCATCACTTAATGTAATGCCAAAGCATCTTTAGTAGTAAGCATCGAATTGTAAGAATATAAATATAAGTGCTTTTACGAATAAAGATCAGTGAGAGTACAGTGCGTAATCAGTAAGCAAGCGTTACATCACTCAAACCAACACGTTGTGTTTCATTTCTGCCGCACGTAGCGGACGAAAACACTTTTTTTAATACTTCCCACGCAAGGGAAGTTAATTGGCGCCCAACGTTAAGGGCACGTGTTCGTAACGGTCGTGTTTAATGAACACTGGTCCCAGAACCATTAAACATACATAAACCTCGTGCGAGAGGTAGTATGCTTTAAAAATTCTTTTTTAAAAAACAAACAAGTATCCCAAAAATAGGGAGAAAAGTAAAACAAAAAAAAAAAAACAAGAAGCTACAACAGCAAATATAAAGTGATTTCAAAGTTCGAGTTGAAGAAAGAAACTGAAAGTGAACATTTATGAACATTTGTGAAAATTAAAAAAAAAACATAAAAGAAAGTGTGTGGATCCATAAGACATCCACATAAAAAACGCTGAAAGGCCATCATAAAAACAAAATAACCAAAAAATTTTTGTAAATCAGAAATTTCGCCAAAAACATTTTATTTCATCTAAGCCGTGTGTGAGCCGCCAACGACGACCATCGCATAACCAACCGCCAAAATTCAACTCAAAAAGCAACAGCAGCAGCAAAGGCAACAATAGCCGCAACAGTAGCGACAGCAACGATAACAACAGCAGCAATAGCAGCAACAACATAAAATTAGTTGTAAGTAAGGCCTATATTTAATAATTAAAAGGGAAATAAACCCAATTATATTAAATATAATATTTAAGCCAATAAATTTAAGCAATTAAGTTTAAGCCATTAAGAATAATTGAAGGCTCGACCAGCCAAATAATAAAATATTTTTAAAACCGCGATTCACCACCGCAAGGGGGACCCACCGGTTTATAACAAAAACTAAATTCTGCGATTCTGAACTCCAGACCCTCCAGAATAAAAGAGTCTCCTTTCCTAGAAAGGATCAAAAATAAAAATTAAGATAAAAAACACAAAATGACAGATGCTTTACCAACTGACTTGGACTATAACGAAATAGACAAAATAGTTAGAAATATTGAATAATTTGTAGAAGTCATAAGGATTAACAAAAAAGAAAGGGATCTAAATAAAGATAAACTTAAAATTAAATGTATGGAGGAAGTTTTTCAATATATAGGTAAAGATAAAAAGGCCACACTTGAGGGTTATTATAATCAGGAGACAATTATGTTTGAGACTATAGAGATGATATAAGTATCAAAAAAAGAAGATTTATTTTAAATGGGAAGTAATATAAGTGCTCCAAAATACGAAAGGTTGCATTATTGCGATTACTGTTAAGAGTAACCATAAATTTGAAAATTGTCCACATTTAAAGGAAAAGAAAAGAAAAAATTAATTAAGTAGCGAAAATGAGACCTTAGTCGCAAGACTAATTGCCGCAACGAACGCATCACTTAGAATAGAAATATCTGAAATGCGCAGACAAATAGAAGACTTAACGAAGTCTACAACAATAACAGATTACAAACCTGAAGTAATAAATTCAGAGATTCGCTGTGACGAATCCCTAGAAGTAATAAAGTCTTTACCAGAATTTGGGGGAAAACATAATAAATATGTTAGCTGGAGAGAATCGGCTAACAATGCGAAGAGTTTATACGTAAGAGGCAGCCGTAGGTATTTTGCTGCATTTACTATATTAAGAAACAAAATTACTCACGATGCTAATGACATTTTGTCCAACCACGGAACAGTTTTGAATTTTGATGCTATTTTAGCACGATTAGATTTCGCTTATTCCGATAAGCGACCAGCTCATATAATTGAGCAAGAAATGAGTATTTTGCGTCAAGGCAATTACTCCATAATCGAATTTTATAATAAGGTTAATGAGAAATTAACATTGCTAATTAACAAAACGATAATGACTTACGGATCAGATAGTGACGTAACTAAAGAATTTAATGCTAAAAATAGGCGGGATGCCTTACGCACATTTATAACGGGGCAAAACGGAAACTTAGCAAACATTTTATTTTCACTATCGCCAAGCGACTTACCAAATGCTTTAGCAAAAGCACAAGAATTAGAATCCAACAATATGCGAGCAGCATTCGCATTACAATTTGGAAAAAACTATTCAAATCCCAACAATAATAACAGGCAACATACTTCTAACAACAGATTCAATAATGGTAATGTTAATAATAATTTACGGTTCCCACAAGTCCAACCACAAAGAAATTACAACCAAAGAATGGGTTATCAAAATAACCAACCACGACCTACACCAATGGATGTCGACTCAAGCATCCATACACGCAACCGTATGTTGCAAAAGCCAACAACATTTAACCAAAACAATTTAGAAAGAAGGCCACATGGAAGTACACAACAGAATGTGCAGCCACCGACTAAGACACAGCGCATTAATAATATTAAGGAGGATCATTTTTTAGGCCAAAATTAACTCTGCCATATATATTTCTAAATGACAGGGTTACTGGTCAAAACTTTAAAATATTAATAGATACGGGAGCAACTAGTTGCTATATTAAATCAGGAATATACAAAAATAAAAATAAATTGGATATACAAAAGAGAGTAAAAACAATTAATGGATTTTCGATAATACGCTATTATCACATTATCACATTATTCGGTAAAAAAACAAATATTCTACGAAATCGAAAATTTGGAAGCAGACCTATTAATAGGATACAAATTTTTGAAGGACATTAATGCGGTGATTAACTTGGAAAAAAAGAAATTAATAATAAATAACGAAAAAGAGGAGGATATATTTAGCTTAGGATGCGAATATGAGCATCAGAAAACTAAGGATTATTTAAAGATCGTTAAAGAGGACGAAATTATTTTGGAAGCAAAGACTTCTAAAGCGCCAGCCGACGGAAATACCGGCAAATATAAAAAAATAAATACTGTGGAGCAGGAAAGCTCTACAGCGCCAGCTGAAGATTTATACCAGCAAAGAAGAAGTAATAATTATGCAAAAAATATTGTGGAACGAAAAAGTTCTACAACGCCAGCCGATGATAATACCGGCAAATTAAATAAAAAAATTATTGTGGAACGAAAAAGTTCTACAACGCCAGCCGATGATAATACCGGCAAATTAAATAAAAAATTTATTGTGGAACAGAGAAGTTCTACAACGCCAGCCGATGATAATACCGGCAAATTAAATGAAAAATTTTTTGTGGAACAAAGAAGTTCTACACCGCCAGCCGAAGATTTTACCGGCAAAACTAAACAAAAAAAGAATCGTGAAAAACAAAATAAAAATATAAAAATACGAAATTTAAACTACTTGGGAAAAGAAAATACTAGGACGCCAGTCGAAGATAATGCCGACAATAAAATAAAAAAATATACTCCAAAAAAAAGGAAGTATTAAAATCTTAAAAATAAATAATCTCAATATTACCGATGAGAATAGTTTCGAAGAGTTAACAGAGCTTCAAACACATGTAAAAGAAAAAATTGCTCAAATGTATTCAGGCAATACTACAAGCTTCCCATTTCACCCTGGAGAAATTATTTATGAAAAGATTACAGGAGAGAGAAATAAACTAAATCCTAGATACAAGAAACAGGTAGTAAAAGAAGACTTAGGGAATAAAGTTAGAATTAACTACAGGAATAGAATAGTACATAAAGATAATATTAAATCTTGATTATATATTTTTAGAGGATGATACCCTTAATTTTTCTAACGTTAATAACTAATATAATGGCAGACATTGTGGACTACACAAGAGAAGATTACGTATTATTAGAAGACGGAGATGTAGCCCTGTATAGTGACTACGGAGATATTTTCCACATCACTAATTTAACATACTTTAGAGAACTTATAAGTTCAGACCCAAATTATTATAATAAAAAATTGAGATATAGAAATTTTAAACAAAATAATGAACAAGACAAAGCATATATTAACGATTTAGAAACAGATCCAGAAATAGAACTAATAGAAACTTTATTAGAACAACTACAAATTAAAGATACAAGATATAGGAGAGGAATAAATGAAATAGGTACATTATGGAAGTAGATAGCAGGAACACCAGACCATGACGACCTAGTGTTAGTAAATAATAAATTAAACGAATTAATTGACAATAATAATAAACAATACACAACAAATTCTAAAATTTTGGAATTATTAACCAATTAACTGAAGCAATTAATAATAAAAACGAAAACTCAAATATTAAAATTCTAACGAAACGGAAAAATCAGTTCCTAATAACTGAATTACAAAATATGATTAATACAATAGCTATAGGAAAAACGGGAATTTTAAACCCAACAATTTTAAATTTAGACGAGATTAAAAACATAATTAAAAATGAACAGGGACGATTGACAATAACTGATTTAATAGATATTTCAAAGTTTAAAATTGTACAAAATAAAGATGTAATAGTTATATATATTAAGTACCCAAAAATTATATATGACTGCAAATATTATGAAGTAAGAGCAATCACACAAGAAGATTGTAAATTAATAATTAATAATGAAATTGCAAAACGCAAAAAAGAATATATAAATATAAAAAATTGCAAAAGAGAAATGATAAATACATATTGTAAAATTAATAATAAGAAGCCTATCAGATATTTTGTCCAATAAAAAAGGAAAATGTAAAAAAATGAAAGAAAAACATAAAGATATAGATATAATTAAAGAAGGAGCAATATTAGTCTCTGGAAATCATACTATAGATGACTCTGCCGTAAATGGAGTCTATCTTGTAACATTTGAAAACTATACAAACATTGATAATATAATTTATGAAAATATTGATTGTAAAATTTGGAAATATTTAAAAAATAATCATATTAATAATTATGAAATTATAGAATATATGGAAACACAGAATAAAGAATTTAAATTTGAAAACATAAATATTTTGAGTGAACGAATTAAAGAATTTAAAAATCATTCACTTTTCTGGTACATAATTGTAATACTTGTACTATTAATAACAATATACATAATCTATAAGATTTTAAAATTAAAAAAATTATATAAAACCAAAAAGCAAAGCAAAAAATTAAAATTTCAAGAATTGTCATATAATGCTATTTAAGAGAGAATTTACAATATATTAAAAAATGATACTGAATCGGGGACGATTCATCTTAGAGAGGGGGGAGTTAACGGCAGCAGCCACACAGATACTTAATGATAAATATAAGCAAATTGTATCTTCCTACGGTATTACTGCTTGGTCAGCAGAATACTTTAATTAATAAGAAATCAATACATCACTTGTTGTGATAAGTAGCCACACAGATACTTAATGATAAATATAAACAAATTGTATCTTCCTACGGTATTACTGCTTGGTCAGCAGAATACTTTAATTAATAAGAAATCAATACATCACTTGTTGTGATAAGTAAGCAGAATCCAATATTCCATCATTTGTTTTGATAATGAGAATAATTGGAAATCCAATGCTCTGGCATTTCATCACTTAATGTAATGCCAAAGCATCTTTAGTAATAAGCATAGAATTATAAGAATATAAATATAAGTGCTCTTACTAATAAAAGTCATCTTGATGATGATCAAAGCGCACCAGATATTATCACACTCAAATCAACACTCGTGTTTAATTTCTACCGCGCGTAGCGGTACGGAATATATTTTTGTAATACTTCCCACACAGGGAAGTTAATTTGCAAACTTTATTGGTTTATATATTTAAACATATTTGAGTTTTTCGATTTTTCTCTGTTCTTGTATATATGTAGATGTTTACTAGCAGTCCTCGCGGACTTGGTTCCACCCAAAAATACAACCAAAAACCAAAGTATTGCAAGACAATGCAATTCTAACAATACCACTTCAACATTCATAATCCATCAGATGACGTTTCAAATTAAATATGCCGGCATTGTACTAAAACTAAACAAAAAAATTACATTCCATTGAACTAACCATTAAAAAATTTTTTTTTTAATAAAAAATTTTCTTTGTGATAATTAATATGTACCAATGTGTTGCGTTCCGTTACACAATTTAGGAGTTAGCATACTTCGAAGCATAATCACTACTGAACCAACTTTTAGGCGTAAAATGCGTAGCGGAAGACCAGGCAAATCCAAAGAACTCAGTGGGGTAATTCGTAACTTCATCTTCATTTACCACACAATCAACAGATTTGAATGAATGCATTGGACCACCTGTTTGATTTTGAATTTAGAAATTAATCTCATTCACATCCTTGTTTTTCGCTGCCAAAATCGCACGTTCACTTAACCAATCGTAATTCAAATAATTAACAACAATATCCGGAAACATTTTACGAATTAGTTCATCTTAGGATGTAACGAAATTACAAAAATTCGCCGGAAATGAAATCAAACCGGTTGTGACATCGACCGGAACTTCAACATAACCAATAGCTATCAGTTGTGTGGAGAACACATCAGCTGTGGGAACGTTTTGTAATGACACTCGCATATTCGTATTCAATTTAAGATTTTTCACAAAGCGTCACAAAGTAATGACTTCAAGGGAGCGTTAACTGCATCAGCAGCAGTTGATTTTGGAATGACAAGTATCCTCCACATTGATATGCGCATCAAATGTTTTTCAAAGTAGTGCTGAATGTGAAACAATCCAACTGTTATCGACCACAACATCATTTTGTTTCAATTTCAATGTAGCGGTTCTGCCATTATCATCAGGTGAACGACGTCGATAAAGTGAATATACGTGGTTGTCGATAATAGTTTCCGCAGTGAAAGGACGGGGGTCGCGTTTATAATACTTGCCCTTAGCCATGTTGTTGTTGCCACACGGTCTAAGAATCATATTCATGTTGACTATATCATACAATTCTTAATCAATTTCTGGATCCGGTATCTCTGCGCAAATGACGGCATCGATTTTCAACGAACAAAAGTAAAATATGCGCGTACGATAGACCTCTCTTCTGCCATTCAATAGAATACACCCAGCATTGAACATAACCAAATACACGTTATTTAATAATGAAATACATTAGAACCTTCAGTTCGGTGATATCACGTTGATCACTCGATGTTTGTTCGGGAATTAAATTGCGCTGAATATCAAGCCATCTTGAGTTGCAAGTGAAACAGAAAAATAAATCTGGGCGACCGTACTGTCGAACAAACGCCATCGCATCTTGGCCATACTCGTGCATGTGGCATCGACCGAGTTTCTCGCATCACCATCAGTTCTTATTCCGTCCCACAAGTGAATGTACTCTTCTGAACGCAATTTCGCTTAATTAAAACCAATGTAATTGAGCCGTCCAGTCTCGATTTTGACATACATATCCACGCAGAATTGTTGAAGCAATCGGCGACATCGTAACCTCATTTTGACGAATCATTAAACGATATGCATAGTAGTTCATCGAACTTACTTTCTTCGTTTCTTCATCTAATAACAAATGAATCCAAAGTAACAAATAAATGCAAAGTTTGAAAATAAAGTTAAGATTCCATTTAATTGATGGATTTGGTGACATAATTGAAGGAAGAAGTCTACTAACCAGTAACTGGATTTAACATTTTGATATTAAAGTGGTAGCCGTCCTCTCCTTCCCAAAACATGAGCGGATACTTAAGTGAATCATATGACCGATGTGTCTCATTAATATGTTGCAATTGTCCATTGCTTCGTCGCGTCAGTACAATATCCCGTGACACCATTTACTCACCGACTACAATAATAGCAACCTCATCAATTGTCGGTGCATTGTACTGACGTTCGTGCGCTCCTTAGGCCTTTATCCGCTTTAATCACGTTTCTGTCTAACGCATTCTTAAATAATTAAATCAATTCATTATGGTCATAAAAGCATTTGTTGCAATTTTCTGATGGTGTCTTCTTTCATTCTGTTGTACAATACTCTCCGACGGTTTATTTGATTGCTCTCGATCCCAATGAAATAGATTTGCAAGAAACTGTATTCGCCACCTTGAATCTGGTTACCAAGAGACGAATTCAAAATTAATAAAATGCGATCATTCAAAGGAAATGGAAGAGTACTCTTTCAAGCAGGAATTACCTTGTACGACGGATTATATCCGCTTTCATCGATATTTTATGCAGCGAAAGAAGTCATTTGAAAGCACACATTATAGTTTTGAACATTTGTAAGAAATTGCTTTGATTCTGTTGTTACGCCTTCTAGATATGATCGAAATGGTTCTGGTGGCGATGGAAATTTAACTTTTCTACTAAGGCAACACAATCTATGTGTTTCTCCTGGAAATTTCAATGCATTGCAAAATGGACATACTACAATCATTGATCAAATTTCAACGACGGGAAGAGATCGATAATCGAATGCATAATCATATCGGAATGCTAGCAAATTAACGTTGCCAGCACTTCTCTTTTGTTGTCTATTTTCAGTATTTATTTGTAGACTTTGCACCGATAAATTTCCACATTAATTGACTCGACGACTTTGTTGCACCGATCTACGCAAATCGATTACAACCTACTGTTGTCCTTCTGTTTGTTGCGCACAAATTTTGACGTTTGCATTCGTTGTTGCTCAATGTTTCTATCTTCTTGACTCACATTCGCATGATGAGTCGACACTGCTCGCGCACCAGTTGAACGTCGGTATAAGTTAGATCCTCTCGTTGGTGGCATTTTGAAGGACAACTGCAATGCAATGAAATTTCGAATAGAAAATTTGAAAACAACGAAACTATAGTAGAAACGTACCACTTCTTACAGACAAATCCCAGATTTTCAGTTATAGAAATAGATTAGTGTTTTAGAAAACATTTAAAAAATTGAGCTATTAATTCCTAAACTTTTCAAAGGTGTTTTGGTGGATTTATAGAATGAATTAGGTATATTATTTAGAGCTTTTAGCAAATTTAGCATTCATTTATATTCTTTTATAAATTTTCGTTAACAATTTTAATTCACAAAAACTCACCAAATCGCAATGAAAAAATCCGAATCTGTAAGCCGCAGTGGCCGGAAAAGGTTATTCGATCGGACAAACACCAATTCGCAAAGTGCAATATGTATGGTGAAACAGCAACAAATGAAGAAACTGCGCAACTGAATCAAATGCCACAATAGAGGTATGAATAAAATAAAGGGAAAACGAAACGTGAAGTCCCTGTAACATGACGTTAGCTTCCATGTCTATCTAGCAGTTCAATTGTGAGACGATATGTTACATTCAAATTTAATTTTTTTTTTGGTTGTTGCCAAAATAAATAAATAAAAATATGAAAAAAAAATCAAAAAAACTCGAAAAAACGGTCGTAACACGCTGAGTGGTCAAAATAGACATTTTGAAATTATGTTTTTTTAACCTTTTATTCGATTTTTTTTTTTCATATATAAATCATCAAAATAGGTTCGGCCACTCTCGAGCTATGGGATTATATCGCTTCGGACAATTTTTTTCATATATATAGATTTAACCAAGTTTTTTTGCTTTGACCAGGAAGTCGCATACACTCCAAAACTTGTCACGCCACTTCTTTGCTCAGACGGAACCGATTCTGAAACTCTGCGGGATCATACATTTGGATGATTACTTATCTATTCCGAATGTCCTCGATGCCCACATCACTACCAATATCAGAATCAATGTCATATTCGCAAGCCATTTTAACAAATTATCAGTGAAAGCAATTGTCAATTATAGTGTTACAGCATCAGCGATTATTTGACCAGTAGTAAGCCAACAGAGATTGGAGGTTTAACTAATAGCTAACTAAACATTGTTAATGAAGAGTAGTGGCTTAAGCCGTTGGTATTGGTTAACTAATCACCGTGAATTCGGCCCTTACTATAATAAATAACTTCTGCCGAAGTCGTTTGGATACTAGTTTCATTTCATTGACTTAATACTGAATTAAATTCCGGAATAAAATTCAACGAATCACGATCCTGAGTAAAAAAGTTTTTTATTAACGCAAAAATTTTGAAAAAAATATAATTAAAGTATTACTTGATTGACATCAGAAATTTAAATGGGAGAAACACCGTAGTTTTGAAGTAAAAATGTCATTCAAGCCAGATCCGCCGACCATTTTGCTTTTTCTGTGATATCTGCCAAAATAATCGTTGAATTATTATCTATGAAATAAAAACTTTGGAAACTTAATTTAAATACAGAGCTACAGAGCATAATATTTAAGTTCCAAGGTACCGAGTATGTGGACCACATTATCTATAGATGGCTTTTGACCGAAAATATCGGTACCATATTACTATTATCAGGATTTTTGAACATCCGGCTGACTTTGCTGCACATAATTGGTAATCATAAATCAAACTGAAGCTTTAACAAAACCAAATCCTTCACATCTCACATCAGAGAAAGCATACGTCATGAGAACTACGCACAAAAGGGGAAAAGCTAAAATCTGCGAAAAGTTTAAAAAGAAAAAAGTGTGTAACGAAAGTAACAACTTTATCAGATCACAAATATTATGTACTAATTGCATGTCACAGCGTATAATCATGAAGAATGCAATGGCAAATTCAATCGCATATATTATTACAAAAGACATCACTCAATGCGTATTTATAGCAAATTTCTTAAAATCAGCACTAATGCACAAGAAACCACGGGTTTAATTGCAACAGCAAATCTCGAAGATCGAAATTCTGAGTTACAATATTGCAAACACAAATTTCGAAAAGGACCATGTTGCTCAAAGGTATTAAAACCGCAAACGCTACTCAGCGAAATCTCATATTGGCTATTACCCACAACATTCGTCTTCATTGAACACCGAGGAGAACTGTTTAAACTTAGAATCTTAATAGACCAATGATCTTTCATAGCGTTGAGGGCACAAAGAAGTGACAACTGCCAACCGAAAAGGAGATTCAAAGAGTGTAATAAAATTTGCCCCATTACGCTTAGCGGATAACCGCATTCAAGCAGAAGCTATTGTCTTACCGCAATTAATAAATATGCTTCCCAGTTATTTTATATATTAGGTTGGAAAATATCTCCTTTTCGCCTTTTTGACCTTTGAATTTAGCGGCTATGTATAAAGCGCTACAGAGCTCGTATCTGGCAATACTATGAATGTTTGAAAGGTCCTGATATAACCTACAAAACTACGCTATGCATATTTAGTTTGGATATTGCGTTCAACAGTAATAGACGTGTAAACATGGTAACGCCGAAATTCGCGCAAAAGTTTTCCTTCGTTAAAACCAAATCCGCTAGAGGGTGTTGTGAAGTTGCCGTCAAGAAGGAAAAATATTATCGAACGAAACGGCGCATATTTGAATTAATCCGATCATTGTAACATCTACATATATGTATAAAAATGAATCTATTTTTCCCTTGGACACGGCATCACGCGTGAATGGCTAGACCGATTTCACTAATTATTTTTTTGTTGTATTTGATATTATTAGGAGAAGGTTCTTATGTAAGAAAAAATTACGAAAAATTACCGGAAAGCCCCTAAAAACAGATCTTTTCTTTTACCCATACAAACGATTTCTTTTGTATATAAGTGATAATGAATGTTTGTTTGTTAGTAACGCTAGAGCTCGAGATCCGCTGAACCAATCTTCATGAAATTTTTAGAAGTTGTTCGCTGTAGATCTGAAAAGGTTTAGAAATAAAAAAAAAAACCTTATACTTTTCATTAGGAAAAGTCGAAAAATTGGAAATTTCCAAAAAGTGACTTTTTTATAATTTTTTTTTTTTATTGTTTATCAATATTTTGATTTGTAAATTATTTGAATCGCTCAATTTCTTTCGCTTGATTTTTTATTCTAGCTATTTGAAAGAAAAATTATTGAAAGTTTTATGTGTGTTTAAGACGAAGGGATCAACTGCAGATTGAAATTTGTTACGAAGCCACGAAGAGGTCGCGCTAATATCGGTCGGCGTTCTTTTTGCGTATGGCAAACCAAGGCACATGAACGAGTACTCCCAGGATGCGATGATATACATACGTGTGGAATTGTGGATCTCGGTAAATCAGGAAGCGATGTCAAAGCACAACTGCTCAAACAACAGCTACGAGGCTTGATGGACTTTATCTTAAAGCAAAGTATGTATATATGATGCATTCAGATGCTGGGTGTACTCTGTTGAGTTGCAGAAAAGAAGATTGCCACACGCGCACATTCTTCTTTGAATGGTGGATGGTGGTTACACCAGATCAAATTGATGAAATCATTTCTGAGGAAATTTCTGATGCAGAGGAAGATCCAGTATAATACGAAGTGATGAAAACCAATAGGTTCATGAACCTTGCGGACACCACGATCCCACTTCGGTTTGTATGTCTAACAAAAAATGCACGAAACACTATTCACGTGCTTTTCTTTCGAAACCCCGAACTGGAAATGATGGGTATTCACTGTATCGGCGTCGCTCAACAGATGACAATCGCAGAACATTTAGCATTCAATTTAGTGTAGAACAGTGAATATCGAAGTTGACAACACATGGATCGTACCATATTCGCCGTTATTGTCTAATTTACATTCAAAACTCATATCAATGTTGATTATTGTAGTTTGGTGAAATCGATAAAATACGTTTGTAAGTACGTCACCAAAAAAAGCAGCATGGCGGTTATTGGCTTCCAACGAGATAAGATCAGCAAGTGTCAAATGGTTCGATACGTGAACTGCGTATTGTAAGATATTTACTTTTGCAATTTATGAACGTTTTCCGACTGTTGTGCATCTCGCAGTTCATTTGGAGAAGGCCAAAGAGTGTATTTCAACCCAAAGAATACAGTACAGCCAATGGAAACACCGCCACAACAAAATCGACATTGACGAGTTTTTTCTCAACTGTGCGAGAACATCGCTCTATTCCAAGCAGTAGATGTACATCCAGGTGTGTTCTCAACTAATGCATTAAGACTTGCTTCTACCATCTGTTGCTATTGATTAATGTATGCGGTTTATCTTCCTTGGAGTCATATACTCAACACAATGACCGCGACAGAGTGCAAACGACATCTGTCCAAAATTAAAATACACACGTTCTTAAGGACACAGTTATTTGTCGCTCTCGCTAACTTAATATAACTGTAATAACTATATTCTTATATATTTGCCGACGACAGTAGAGTTGACAGTCGTGTGGAAGATAGAGAGTGTCTAGGTGCCACTAATATGTAAAATGTAAAATTATTCACAGCTGTAACAAACTAGACGTTATTTCACAAATAAAAGCATAAAATAGCTCTATTTTGTCATTTGTAATAACAATTGATAATTTAAAACAAATAAATTTACCTATTTACTTATTTTTTGCATAAAAAATTTAACATGAACAAAATATTAAAATTTGATTGAAGTGCAAGGTATTAGTATGGCCACAATGAAATGGTGTACATACAAAGTGAACAGCTCGGTTGTTCTGTTTACACGCCGGCCTTTGTTATGTTGCCGCCTTCTCACAAATGTTCATGTAGTAGGATTCACAACGCCATTTTCAGTTCACTGTCGTGCTGCTGCAGTGTGTCGCGGTCATTGTGTTCAGTACATCATTGCGTACTGTGTACGGTACAGTGTGTGCAATTTTTAGAGAAGCATGCTAGCAATTACACTTGCTGGAACTTGATAATTAGTGGAATCAAACGATGGACGATTTGATAGCGACTTTGCTTGGCACTGAAGTTCGCACACTTTTCGTGATGATCATTTCGACATATTATCCTTCAAATCCGCGTCAAATAACGGTAGCTATTTCCCTAGCTTTAATTCTAGGAAATTACAAGGGTATAAAATACTCGGTTGCACCGGAACTTAAACCTTCCTTACTTGGTTTACCTTTATAACTATTTCGGTGCAATATAATTTTGAGCATATTATCTTACAAAAAATTTCATTAATAATTCATTCAAGGGTACGAAATGTTAGGTTATACCTGCACTTAGTCATCGTTACTTGTTGTTAATATACTAGTATTTCACTTCAATTTAGACCAATTTTAATAATATTTAGTGGTAAGCCGCGCTCTTTTCTTTAAAATATCATACATTTTGGCCAAACTGTACGCTTTAAAATCAGGAGGAAAGTCGGAATTCATTATATCAGATAGGACAGAGAATGATTGCATTAATTTAGTCATCACTGATGCATACTTGAGAACAATAATTTTCAAGCAATTTTACAAATATTATTTGTAACTCACACACTAAAAGATTCGCTGTAAGTCTTGTTAGAAAAACGAAAATCATTTAAGAAGGATGTGGACGTTGGGATAATTCATATATTTAGTACTAGCTGACCCCGCAGACGTTGTCCTAGGTGAAATTCTGTGTTTTTAAATGAAAAGAAAGTTCAATTTATATTGTGTTGAAAATCATTTATTTGCGATTTTTCAACATTTTTTCCAATGTAACGCAGCTTGATAAACAACATTTTTTGGTTTCTGTTCCGGTGCGTAAATGTACAGAGAAGATAGGTTTCCAGCTCGTCAACACGTCGTATATATCTGGCCGTGTGAAAAACACAGCATTTCCAGATTTATACCACACACCAGCGACTATCCTTGTGTTCTGTTTATTGTCACTGCGAATGAAAATTTCCCTGAAAACTGAATACGTTTGAACTGAAATGGCAAATCTTTGGAACTCTAAGGAATTCGTAGAATCAAGCATTCGACCCCCTTGTATTCGTTAGGTGCGTCACAATCAGTCGGGTTCCATTACGGGGTTACATAGGTTTCACAGTTTGAAAAAACCAATTTTTTTTTGTCTTATTAAATTCTATAACATCTCTAGAATATTGTCCTAAATTTTCAAGTTGATCCGACTAAGACTTGTGCGCTTGCAGCTAGCTAGGTTAACAGCACCGTCTTTAAACGCGTTTTTCTCAAAACTATGTTTTCAAAGTCGGTTGTCAAGATTTCTCGCGAACTACTCAACCGACCTTGATGAAATTTTACACAGGTCTTCGAGATAACATTTACAAGGTCTTGAACGAAGGATTTTTTAATTAAATTTATTTAAAAAAAATATGTCGAGAAATTTTCATCGAAATTTGCATTTTTTTATAAAAACGTCTGCCAAAAATCTAAATTTCATTTTTTTTCCTTCGTTCAATACCTAGTTTATTGTCTTTACTAAAACACGTATTTTTTATTTTTATTTCTGATGATCCGGAAAGAAGTTTTGCTGACAACGCGGATGCACCTTTTTTCGGAGAAACTGCCGGAAATGGCGTCGTAATGACTGCCATTTTGATATTTTTTTTTTTTTGAAAATTTAACAAAATGTTTATTAAATATGAGTCTTTTAAATAAAAAAAAATTGATTAAAATATTTCATTTCTTATATGTAAAAAAAAATTATTGAAAAAATGCCGTTTATTGTCCGAGGAAACCCATGTAACCCCTTACAAAGTGGAAGATGCCACGAGGCATAAAGATTATAATAATAACAGATCCAACTTTGAGACGCAAATGATGCGGCGGCATACTAAGCCTCTCCAAAGAATTTAGAAACTCCACTCTATAGTTCACGGCTTCGTCTTCATTGTCAAGACGATTGATCGATTTGTATGAGCGCAAGCCTCTCGGAATTTGTATCAGTATTTTTGGAAGCTAAAATTGCGCGTGCACTCAAGCAATCGTAGATACGATATTTTGGCCAAATTTCGGATAAACATTCGTGAAAGAGTTCACCTTTCGTTGAAGTGAATTGACAAAAGCGAGGCGGAATTGATATCAAACCACTGGAAGTATCAACCGAAATTTGCCCATTTCCAATTCTCAGCGAATAGGATGTAAAATGACTTCGGGAATCGAATCGTCCATCGTTTCATTCCACTGATTATCAAATTCCAGAAAGTGTAATTGCTGGCATGCTTCTTTAAAAGTTGCTTACACTGCACCGTTCACAGTACGCAATGACTCCAATGAAGTTAAACCGCATACATTAATCAACAGCAACAGATGGTAAAGTTAGTAGTTGAGAACACATACCTGGGTGTACATCTACTACTTGACCTTGCTTTCTGCGTAACCATTGCATTCCATGTATAATATAAAAGCATTTTCGAATAGAGCAATGTTTTTGCACTGACTCAAGTTGACAAAAAACTCGTCAATGTCGATTTTGTTGTGGCGGTGTTTCCGTTGGCTGTACTGTATTCTCTGGGTTGAAATTCACTCTTTGACCTTCTCCAGTCAGAAAACGTTCATGAAATGCAAATGTAAATACCTTACAATACGCTTCATTGCAGTTAACGGATCGACCCATTTGATACTTGCCGATCTCATCTCGTTTGAGGCCAGTAACCGCCATGTTGCTTTCTTTGATGATGTACTTGCAAACGTTTATGATCCATGTGCTGCCAATTTCGATAGTCACTCCTCTAAATTTAAGGTTGAATGTTTTGCCATTGTCATCTGTTGAGCGACGCCGCTACAGGGGATATCCATCGTTTCCGGTTTGCGTTTTCGACCAAAAAGGACGTGAATAGTGTGTATTGAATTTATTGTCAGACATACAATCCGAAGTGGGATTTTGGTGTCCGAAAGGTCCATAAACACCACTACGTATAATTCTGGATCTATCTCCGGATTAGAAATTTCCGCAGAAATGATTTCATTAATTTGATTTGGTGTAACCACCATCCACCATCCAAAGAAGAATGTGTGCGTGCGCCAAACCTCTTTTTTGCAACTCAACAGAGTACTTCCAGCATCTAAAAGCACCATATATACATACGTTGCTTCAAGATAAAGTTCATCAAGCATAGTAGCTGTTGTTTGAAAGTCATGCTGTGACATGGTGAGGATCTGGCTTATTGATCGCGATTCAATAACTCCATAGTCTGTGGCCATTTTGCATTACAAGCGAATGTAACAAATATATCCGCCAGTCATTTAATTCAGTACGTATGTCACTGCACTGAATAATTTTCAAAAATGGTCCTTTTGAATAGCCGAAATAATGAAAGAAATTAATTGGAAAACAAAACAAAAAAAAATTGTATGGGAAAGTCAGTTTAGGAAATTAACGCCGCCAATCGGTTAGAAATGAACTTTTTAAAAATTGTTTTTTTCCATTCCCCTCAAAGTCAGCTACAGAAAAAAAAACGAAAACCAAACATATATTCACATATAATATAAGATAACATCTATTAAATAGTGGAGAAATACTCTTATATTTGAAGTTTATAATGTAATATCGTAAATAATTACTTACTAGATTTATTGAAACAATGTACTAAGTAGGATACACTAGGGTGGGTCGATTCCGGACTTTTTTCGATTCGGGATTTCTAATAGTGCAGAAAAGTTGCCTTAGTACTTCCTGATTCCAATGCAACTTTTGGTTTTGAGATCGGATTGCATCTTCAACCCCAACTCCGGCCTTGAAATTTCGGAAATTCGCCTAAAATCGTGAAATTGTCTACCTAGCGCCTGAAATACGTATCACATGGCAAAATGTATAAAACAAAAGTTATTTGTCACGTCATTTGCTACCGAAATGGTGTGATCATGGCCTTAGGATGAACCTTTCCCGAGATACGAGCGAAAATGCGGCGTGCCGCAGCGCAAGGTGAAAATCGGCTTGCGGCCACACTTCTTGACGTTGATTTCGCCGAGTGCTATCACTCACATTCATTCACCTACGCCAAAGGACACGTTCAGGTAGGTCTCCACACAAATATTTTTTCATCGAGTTCCTTCACTCTTGTCGGTGATTTCGCCGAGTTCTATCACTTACATTCATTTCCCTGCGCCATACGACATGTTCGGACTGGTCTCCACGTAAATATTTTTTCATCGAGTTCCTTCACTCTTGTCGGTGATTTCGCCGAGTCATATCACTTATATTCATTTCCCTGCGCCATACGACACGTTCGGACTGGTCTCCACATAAATATTTTTTCATCGAGTTCCTTCACTCTTGTCGGTGATTTCGCCGAGTTCTATCAGTTACATTCATTTCCCTGCGCCGTACGACACGTTCGGACTGCTCTCCACATAAATATTTTTCCATCGAGTTCCTTCACTCTTGTCGTTGATTTCGCCGAGTGCTATCACTTTTATTCTTTCAACAGAACACAGAACTCAAAATGCCTGTATCTAAATTTAAATTTAGACAGAAATGTTCTGTGTTTGGCATATATCCGTACAATCTCTCTGAGTCCCTGTTACCTACTTACCAGGATGTTCTTTTGTGTTATCAGTTTGAAAGATTTCGTATAGGGCGACTCCGAGGCGACAACTATGAACCTAGGAGTAAAGAGGTTACAGAAATAGTTGCAAAAAGGTTGAAAATACTTTCAAAAAGTCATCTATTCCGATAATTTCACACACCAGAGTTGTAGAAATGCTCACCACATACCATAAGAAATTTCTGACTCTTAAGCAAATGTTTTTAATGAACCCAATAGGTTTGAGCTCTAAAAAAGACGACTTTGTCTCTTCTGCCGGAAAATTATTTGACATCGCTGCTTGTAAATGCATTTATTTTTCTTCTTGCACTTGTCCAAAGGAAAGGAAAGTTCCTATCAATGAACAACCATTCTCTTGGACCAGAGAACCAGAAGAATTGGTCGCATTGGAAGTGTTGATCTACCTGAAACAAAAAAGATTACAAAGAAAAATGAACGTAAAGAAAAGCTTTCAAAACGTCACTCAACATCAACACTTACCAGAAAAGTATCAGCTAGAACACGTGACCATTCAGATCAGCCATACTCTCATACAGTCGAAAACAATGCAGGTGCGTCGCACATGGATTCTTCCAAAAACGATGCTGATGATGAATTTTCTCTTCCATCCTCTAAAACCAAACAAAACACACTAGTATTAGAACACACTGCTTTAGCTGCCCAAAGATTTGGAGTAAGTGATAGAGCAGCCGCCTTAATTGTTTCATCTGCTTTTCTGGATGCCAAAAAAGCAGGTTTGATAACAGAGGATCAGGCTAGCTTTGTCACTGACAAATGCAAGATAAGTCGGGCAAAAAAAGTGTTGGAGTTTAGCTCCAAAACACCGAAAGTATTGACTCTGTATATGGGCTGTATTTTGACGGCCGCAAGGACAATACACTTCCACAAGTCAGCGAAGGTGAAAAGTACTACCGCGACAATGACAAAAAGGAACATATTTCTCTTATAGCGGAACCTGGTTGTCATTACTTTGGCCACGTCACCTCTCCTTCCGGGTCAGCTCAGGATGAGACGTAAGCTATATGGCAACATTTACAAGACAATTCAGTTGATGTGGAACATCTAGAAGTTGTCGGTGCTGATGGCACCAACACGAACACAGGTTGGAAAGGTGGAATCATTCGGAAACTAGAAGAAAGAATAGATAGGCCATTACAGTGGGTTGTTTGTCTTCTACATTTCAACGAACTTCCATTTCGTGCCCTTTTCAAACACATAGATGGTGTCTCAAAGAGTCCAAATACATTCTCTGGCGACATAGGTAAACTGCTCCCTGATTGTGAGAAGTTGCCTGTTGTCAAATTTTAAAGTTTTCCATCCTGCCAATTACCATCTGAGGTTACTAATACGACCCAACTTAGCACAGACCAAGCCTATCTCTATAAAATATCAGAAGCTGTTATTTCCGGTCAATGTTCCTCAGATTTAGCGTCGATGCATCCAGGTAACATGTGCAAATCTCGCTGGCTCACCTGTGCAAATAGAATTCTGAGATTATACATTTCTACTGACAAACCAACAAAGGAAATAAAGATTTTGGTCAAGTACATACTTACAGTTGACTCACCTTTGTGGTTCTCAATATGATTCAACAGTTAAATCAAAAATGGCTCGCGCCATCTCTATGCTGCAATTCGAAGGTCGAGATACTTACCTGCTAAACTGCGCAAGATTGTTGATTCATCCATTCAACAGAATGCTTCCTTTGTTCTTCCAGAAAACATTCTGACTGACGAACGGATAGAAGTCAGAAAGTTGGCCCTTGACCATCTTCTGGCAGCCAGAGAAGCAGAGTCTGACACTGTAAATGGAAGGGTTAGATGTAATAAAGTGCCAAAGCTGAATTTCAGAGCTAATAATTATTACGATATGATTAACTGGAAGACTATTACCTTGACTGTTCCACCAATTCTTGTTCAGTTTCTAACGGAGAACTCATAAAAGGGCTGTCGGGAGACACTGCAGAGGTATGGAAATTTAGTGAATTCCCCTCTCACATCGTGGTAGTCGAGAGAACCGTCAAACTAATGACAGAGGCATCTTCTAAAGTAATTGGCCCCTAATCTCGTGATCGTTTTATACGCTCTACACTGAAATCTAGGCAGCAAGTGCCAAAGTCTGATTTTATACGTATCAATACGTATCAATAAATTTGACACAGATTCAGACTAACACAAGCCTGACATATGGTTTTTTGGTTGGGTTGGGCTTTGGAGGAACTCAAAGAGCAGCCACCTCCACGCGGTGGGTTCTGGTTGACCAATACAGGTTAGCTGAGAGCTGCAACAATTTTTACCTACGGCCTACGGCCATGATGACATATACCATTTCGGTAGCAAATGACGTGACAAATAACTTTCGTTCTATACATTTTGCCATGTGATGCGTATTTCCGCCGCTAGGTAGACAATTTCACGATTTTAGGCGAATTTTCGAAATATCAAGGCCGGAGCTGGGGTTGAAGATGCAATCCGATCTCAAAACCAAAAGTTGCATTGGAATCAGGAAGTACTAAGGCAACTTTTCCGCACTATTAGGAATCCCGAATCGAAAAAAGTCCGGAATCGACCCACCCTACTCCTTAGACCTAGATTTAGGACTATGATATTAGAGGGATCTTGCGAGGGAGTGACCGTGAATCGAAAACGGCTTCGATTCGTGGAGTAGATAATTCTTTATACTTAATTTGAAGCTTTGTTTGGCTGATTTCCATAACTCACCCATATAAGAAGCGCTTGGATAGATGCGATAAGAGCGACCTTCACCGTTTATAAGTGTAGGCTCGTCACTTTATCGCATTGGGAGTATGGTGATTCCTTAACCTACTTTTAGATTTTATTTATTTTTGAAAATTTATGATAAGTGTCGATTTTTCGACTTTTTGGTACAACTGTGTTATATTTGATGTTTTAGTACGTATGCACTAATTTGGCGTTCAGCAGCCCGCCTCTGCTCTAGGATTTGTTCAGAATTGTGTTTTTTTTTTCATTATGGCGTAAGCCATCCTGCGGGGTCGAAAAGTACCATATATTAGAGTTTTTAATATTGTTAGGTTGAATTCTGTCTTTGGTTTTTCTACCTTTATGTGGGGTATTAGAAAGTTGTGGTTCTATTGGTTGTCTTACGACGTACCGGGCATTATTTGATCGAGAAGTTGTGGCTTTAGAGAAGTCTTTACAATACTGATCTTCTAGAGTTTTGTTCGTTATAGGGGGAAGTGTCCTTAACATTTGAAATTTCCTTAATTGTGAATTAAGGTAGAAGTCCGACAAAATCTCGTCGTTCGCGCTATTGGCAGCGTACTTCCGACATCAGAAGAGCTATCGACACTGTTGGCCGAAGTGGAGGTCATACTCAATTCTCGGTCCCTAAAACCTCTGAGCCAGGATCCCAAGGACGGCCAAGCGTTAACACCAGCGCATGTTTTAATAGGGTGCTAACTGCGAGCATATGTAGCAATGGACCCAATGGTTGCTGTCTCAAGCAAGAGTTTCGGCAACAGTGGTCTAAAACATACCAGACGGATCTTGAGGAGCGCAACAAATGGCTGCACCTCAAACGCAATTTGCAGCCCATAGACCTCGTTCTCGTCTACGAGGACAACGTACCACCGCAGCAGTGGCTAATAGAACGAGTCGTCGCAACCGTCGAAAGGCAAGATGGCAAGGTGCGAGAGGCAGACGTAGCAACGATGGCGGGCACAATTAAGCGCCCCATACACAAACTAGCCTTATTTTCAATGGGAGTTGAAGGAACCTGATCCTGTCAAAGTGCTGCGTCAAGCGACATATATTTGAAACCTAAAACTAATTTAAAAAAAAAGTATTTGTTAAAATATTAAAATTTGAATTTATATACATTGCATTATGAAACATAACATACTTACCCTATAACACACCATATAGCACTTTAATCTATTACTTCAGTTTATCGAAAATGTGCCAACATTGTACTTACCCCTTTATTTAATACATATTTATAATACATTTATTTTTAATCCGTCAGTTTAAGTTTAGACTAACTAATCCGAATGAACGGAATCAAGAATCAATTGTATTAAAAACTTGAAATCTATCGAACGTGTTTTTCATTTTATCGGATTTTTACATTTTTTCGTGAAAGGCAATTAGACTTTTACATATGATTCGCGTACTAAAAGTTATAGACTTTTCGCATCTCAAAAACGCTTGAGATTTTTCAACACCCATGCTCAACTGTTCATTGTGAAACCTACAATAAGAAAATTATTTAGTGCGGCATGAAGGGGTTTGCCTTATTTATCGATTTAAAGGACTGCGTCAATTCAGTCATTATTCTGACTTTTATTTTGTAAAAAAAAAAAATATATGGTGCAGTCAGGCCAGGTGACCTGGGGGTCAGAAAAAGGTTGACTTTTTTAATATTATTATGTTTTCAAACACTATTATACCGCCTTAGGGATGCGCCTTGGGAGCAGTTATGAGTAAAAAAACTCATTCAAGATCTTTAATGTGGCCCGATAATACACATTGATGAAACTGTGCACCACGAAGTGACACGTTCTGAAGGAAATTCCGTCTCGTGGTTTAGCTCTCGATTTTCTCCATATGCGGCAATTTTGCTTGTTTACATTTCCGTTTAAATTAAAGTTTGGCCTCATAAGCAATAAATAGACATGGACTAAAAAAAGCATGGTACCGTTGATCTATTCAAGCCTTCTTTTTGGTACGCAAAGCTTTCATTTTTAGAAAGCTAAAATAATAACCTGCCAAATAAACAAAGGTGAGTGATTACTCACATAGAAAAAAAGTTATTACGTTGTTTTTTGTAGCACGATTCGTACGTTACCTTCTAGTACAGGTAGAACCAGAGACCGTATGTTAAAAACTCTGGCTTGTCTCACCCTAGCCGCCGCATAACGATGAGGACTGCCGAAAGGAGCTCTGTTGGAGGCCCAACGTAATTATTACTGACTTGGATGTCAATTCAAGGCACGACGTCTGGGGAAACTAACGTTAGATTTTATTTTATATGCGGTGAAAACCTTTATAATATACAATGTAACAGTGGAAACTTCCCTACTTACAGACGGCAGTCTCCATTCGGATTAACTGCGCTCTTAATCAGATCTAAATTTGTAGATGACGGCAGCTATGCGAGTTTGAAACTCTCGTAAACAGCTAATTGTCATTTTTATAATATTTTCATTGAATATGGATAGAAGATAAACTTTGCAGTTGTTAGCTGACCAATTTTTACAAAACCATTTTTTATTAAAAACGCACGTTATTCTTAAAACTGCGGCATAAAATAACATCATAACATAAAATTTGTTGTATTATGGAAAATTTGTCGGTGTTGTTTGTTTATCATTCACAATAGATTAAAATTGGCCATTTTTAACAATTCTGCCAACGAAAATGCAACTTACTCTCTAAAATTTTGAGGATTAAATTGCAGGAAGCTTCAATCAGCTATTTTAACACGTGCTCTTTTTACCCGTGCTCAGTGTGTAAAACGACTTTTGAAAGCTCCTATCCTCTGAAAACTCAGAAAGGTATAGGGAACGTACCCGGGTTCCAGTCCCTATCACTGCAGCAGTATGGCAGGGCACCATGTTCGACGTTAAAATGTTTACCGTTGTATAATCTCCATAACAACATCCCTTACCATCACCAAAACAAACGTAAAAATGTTCCAGTTTTTGCAAGACTGAGTAAGAAACATGACGAAAAAGTCATAGCCGAAACTGATATTATCCGCATTAAAAAATGTGTGACAGTTTCAATGCACTTTGTCGATACGTACGGGTCTAATGATCCAATTTTTAAAAGTTTATAGGTATCACAAGGGAGTTCTAAGCTGTTCAAGTGAGATCCTTCTTGAACGATCTTTTAACCTAACCAATGTGCGGTGGCATACAAATAATTATTTTTTTTTTATGTTTTTGCTGTTTATTGAATAAATAGGTGAGGCTGTGGACAGACTGGTCGGTCACTGCAGGCGGCATAAGATGCCCCTGATCCTGGGATGCGATGAGTTTCTTTTAGAGTGCATAATTAGTAGTAACTTAACAATAAGACATGTTGGTTTTGAACACACTTTCGTCACAATAAGTAGGAGGGAGGTGCTCGACATCACTTTGAGCAACGAGTCCATCAATGGAGGGTGTCAGCGAAGCCGTCCTTGTCAGATCATAGAATCATAAAGAACGTGCTGGTCCAGGACTGGAAAGCAGGTTGTCTGCGCTAAACCATTCGATCATAGACGCAAACCACTGCAGCTGCACCCTAAACGCGACTACCAACAGGCGCAACTGCCCCTGGTGGCCAAGCAGAATCTCAGATTTTATAAAAAAGGTACGAAAGCTTTTTACTAAATCGAAACGAACGGGGGTCTGGGAGGAATATAAATGCAACCTAACCTCATATAAGAAGATCAGGTCTGGAAAGCAGGAAAGCTTTAAGAGATTCTGTGAAAGCGTTACCTCTACACCAGAAACAGCTAGGCTGCACGAGACTTTGGCCAGAGGCAAGACTTGCACTGGATTGCTGATCAAAATGTGTGTCAGGACGTATACGACCATCGCGAAAGAAAGAGCTTCGGCATTTTTACGGGCGCACTTTCTGGGAACTATTCGGGTACCCGTAGTCGAATACAAGCCATCTCTCTTAGATTGGGTTGTCGCAAGACAATTGTTTACTGCGGACTCAATCAAATGGGCTATGGCATTGTTCGAGAATTGCAGGTCTCCGAAGGTGAACGATACCTTTCCAGCTCCCCTTACAACAAGGAGAGCAGGTTTTACTGCCACACTTTGTTCGACTGATGAGGTATAGGCGCGAGTAAGGAAACGTATTCCTTATAATAGTAACAAACATCAAAACAACCTTTTGTTTCAGTAAACAGAATGCAGAAACAACCTTGAGTTGGAACAATTATTTCAATTGTTGCACTATCACTACAACAAACAATCCTAAATAAACAAGTATCAAAACAACATTGAGTTTGAATACCACAAAAACCTTATCTTAAAGCAAAGCAATTGTATCTAAGCAAGCGATATATATGTAAACAACCCTAAACAAATAATATAATTTGTATCTTAGTAAACTATCAACTAGTATAAGTAAGAACAATGTGTTAAGTTAGTCTTAAGAGTATAAATAAAGAGTACAAATTTCGGTGCAGCTCAAAATATATTCATTTGTCTCATTTTTACTCAATGTAAAAATTAACTGGGGGCTCAACCGGGATAGCAAATTTATTTGCTATCCAAAAAGCCAGATTTATTCCGAAAGGAATAAATAAAAAAATTCCACAGGAAGTAGGACTTCCAGCACTAAAATCCTGAAAAAAAGTGCAGAAACAAATGGCAATGGCATTCCAGAATGAATCAACTGCAGATCCTGAAAAAACGGACAGCGGTGAATTCAGCAAGATCCACAACCGACCCTAGAACAGCGGACAGCGACATAGTATAGTAACACACATCAAAACAACCTTTGTTTCAGTAAATAGAATGTAGAAACAACTTTGAGTTGGAACAATTGAAATGCAATATCACTTTAACAAACAAGTATCAAAATAACATTGAGTTTGAATACCACAACAACCTTATCTTAAAACAAAGCAATTGTATCTAAGTAAGCAATATACATATATGTAAACAAACCTAAACAAATAATATAATCTGTATTTTAGTAAACTATCAACTAGTAATAAGTAAACATATTAGTTAGTATAAATAGAAGTAAGAACGATGTAATAAGTTAGTCTTAAGAGTATAAATAAAGAGTACACATTTCAGAGCAGCTCAAAATATATTCTTTTGACTCATTTTTACTCAATGTAAAAATTAACTCGTTCATGAATAAAAATTTTGTTGTTGTGTAATTTACTATAAATTTTGACGTCGGCAATTTGGCTGCCATATTGGTTTCTGAGGCTTTTGCGAACGATTGTTGTTTTTGAAGAACAATATTTGTAATTTTTGCGGGTGACATATCTACATGCGAACGCATATAAGTATGTATGTTGTGTATGCATTTTTTGTGTGGGAATGTCATACGCATATATTTGCATATGTACGCATTCATATGAGTATGTATGATGATGTATGAGACGATTGTTGTTTTTCCAGAAGAATGTTTGTATTTTTTGATTCACATGCGTACGCATATATTATTTGTGTGGGAATGTCATTTACACATACATACATACATATGTGTGTACGTAAATATAGAGAAGCGCGCTTTTTATATAATATTGCTGATAAATGATAATATCTTTATTTTAAATTGATTTTTACTTGCAAACATATATGCAGGATAGATGCGTAAGAAAGTTTTAAATGAAAAGATGTGTTGTTTACATATATTATTATTGTAATTTATTATGATTTTATGATATTACGATAATATATCATATATGTACATAGCATATATACATGTACATATATGAAATAATATAATATTATATTATCAAAGATAGGAAATATTTAAAAAGTATTTGGATTTATTTGGATATTAATTAAAAATATCACCATGAAAGTATCATAATTTCATTACAATATTATCAATTTTGCATGAATTCTCAAAAAGCAAAATGATATTCATATCAATTGATATGATTGCATGTAAAAGTATAACAATATACGCAAAAGATTGCTATATGTCTGCAATAGCAATGAATATTTCTGAGCATAATTTTCATTCAATGCTCAGCTCTGTTCGCTCAGCACTGTTAAAATTTCTCCTTCTCAGCCAAAAGTGGTGAAGTCCACTAACAGGATTTTGTTAGCTCTTGACAGTTCACACGCCAGTCCGTAATTGAACCCTCTCTATATTATACGTTCTCTGCTACTTGCTATAGCGAATAACAGTGTAGAAGTAGAGCAGAGAGGGTCTCACGCCCAAATTTAATTATGTGGTACAGCATTCCAACATTCATCGAATGTAATTGACAAATCAACGGCTAAAACCCAGATACTACTCGCAGGAATAAAGGAATGTTCAACTTTTTCCAGTGTGAGAGCACCTCAAAATTAGCGTTTTTTATAACATTTTCCATTATGGTCAGATTGGACGAAATAATAATTTTTGGGCATTTATCGACCCAACGCCCAACATTTAGTACGAATAAAAATTACTATATAGTGGTTATTTATAATATGGAGAAACTATTTAGATCTTTTTAAAGTATATTAGAACAACTGTTTTTTGACTTATCAATTCCCAATAAAAGGACTTAAGCTTGTTAACTCTCATTGATTAAATGTTTTTAATCATTTTCCATTGAAAATAATACTATGATCCTTCAAATTACAAAATGTTTCATCAAATACCTTCAAATTTATTTAATTTTCATTGTTTTACATTTGTTATAAGTGGTCTTGAACGATGCAACAAATCCCTCCGTTTACATATTTTTTTGCTAAGATTTCAATCTGGCCATCGCTCGTTTCTAATTGTTAAACGTCAAAACCTACTGAACTCGATTAGCTGTCAAAGTTCAGTAGGTTTTGACGTTTAGCAATTGCTCTCTCACTTCCAGTGAGAGAGGAGTTAAACATCTCTTTATCTCTGCTACTCGTAAAAAAACACAGACCTGATCGTTCCTTTTAAAATTGCTCTGTTCTGTGCAAGGCTTCAGAACTATTTGTCAACTATTATGCATTCATCTCAAATTATGATTAAACCTTTTCTTGTTCAATTACAACTATCACTATAATTCATTCATAGTGTGTACATACATATGTAAGTGTATGTAAACAAAAACCACTTTACGCCGCAAGTATGTAGCTGTGTGATGATATTTTGTTGTTTGAACTAAAACAAGAAAAAACGTTAACTTCAGCTGCACCGAAGGTAATATACCCTTCACAGGTGCATTTCTTTTAGTAACTATGTGTTCAGTCTGTATAGAAGCTATATGCTATAGTAATCAGATCTGAACAATTTTTTCGGAGATTATATTGTGACCTTAAGCAGTAATCCATGCCAAATTTCGTGAAGATACCACGTCAAATGCGAAAGTTTTCCATACAAGCCCTTGATTCCAATCGTTCGGTTTGTATGGCAACTATATGCTATGGTAATTGGATCTGAACAATTCCTTCGGAGATTACATTTTTGTTTTAGAAAATAATCTATACCAAATCTCGTGAATATATCTTGTCAAATGTGAAAGTTTTCCATACAAGAACTCGATTCCGATCGTTCAGTTTGTATGAAAACTATATGTTATAGTGGTCCGATATCGGCAGTTCCGACAAATGAGTAGCCCCTTGAAGAGAAAATTACGTTTACAGAATTTCGTACATATACAGACAATTGGCGGACGGACAGACAGACAGTCAGACGGGCACGGCCAAATCGACTCAGCTCAACATATTGATCATTTATGTATATACTTTATAGGGTCTCCAACGCTTCTTCCGGGTGTTAAAAACTTCGTGACAAACTTAATATACCCTGTTCAGGGTATAAAAAAATATATAAGGGGTATTAAGACCAGTCTTGTTAATTCCTTAGTCGTTATTCGGTAGTTTTTTACATGTATTTTGTTTTTGTAAAGTGAATAGACTATCGTTCTACCGAGTAACAAACTATCCATCTGGCAAGCTTGTGCACGCGCACATTCTTCTTTGGATGGTAGATGGTGGTTACACAAGATCAAATTGATGAAATCATTTCTGAGGAAATTCCTGATGCAGAGAAAGATCCAGTATTATACGAAGTGATGAAAACCAATATGGTTTATGGACCTTGCGGACACTAAAATCCTTCTTCGGTTTGTATGTCTGAAAATAAATTCACGAAACACTATCCACGTGTTTTTATTTAGGAAACGCAAACTGAAAAAGATGGATATCCACTCCATCGTCGTCCAACGCATGGCAGAACATTTACCATTCAACTTAGAGGAGTGAATATCGAAGTCGACAACATATGGATCGTACCAATTCGCCACTGTTGTCTAATTCACATTCAAAGCTCATGTCAATGTTTGATATGGTATTAGGTTCACCGAAAAGAAACCGGTGATTTTGCATACAAACAGCGTTGACAATTTTTTGAACGGCTTATGACTCTCTTATTGCATTTTTGCTTTTGTCAAATATCAGCTTGCACTTTTACCTTGCCTTAGAAAAAAAGCGAGCGTAATTTTATTTATATTTGTTTGTTTGGCGGCAATTTCAATATGGAGCCCACAAAGAAGCATTTTCATCATATTTTACTTTATTATTTCGGATCGGATCGTCATGTAACTGAGCGTGAGATTGGAGAGAAGTTAAATATACCACAATCAACCAAACATGATCATATACGACGTCTTGGGATGGTAAAAAAACTAAAACTCAAAAAAATTTTGAAAAAATCACCGGTTTCTTTTCGGTCAACGTAATAGTTTGGTGAAATCAATCAAATACGTTTGCAAATACGTCACCAAAGAAAGTAACATGGCAGTTATTGGTCTTGAACGAGATGAGATCAGCAAGTATCAAATGGTCGATAGGTGAACTGCAATAGGGCGCTTTGTAGGATATTTACTTTTGCAACTCATGAACGTTTTCCGACTGTTGTGCGTCTCGCAGTTCATTTGGAGAATGGCCAAAGAGTGTTTTTCAACCCAGAGAATACAGTACAGCCAGCGGAAACACTTCCAACAACGAAATTGACATTGACGAGTTTTTTCTCAACTTGCATCAGTGATACGTTTGCAAGAACATTGCTCTATTCGGAAATGCCTTGATATTACACATGGAATTCATCGTCGAAGAAATAGTTACGAAGAAAGTAAGGCCAACCAATAGATTGGCATCCAGGTGTGTTCTCAACTAATTTCTTAGGATGAACTTACATAATCCACCCGAAAAACGACAATTGCTTATACCTTCGACATATCAGCCTTCAAATCCGCGTCAATTATGGAACAAGAACTAAATTACATTGCCGAGGACATTTTACATAGTATTTGATAAGAATTGGAAATATACAAATTTCGATTCCAGAGGTTTGATTTCAATTCCACCCGCCTCTTGTCAATTTATTGTCAAATTATAGTAACTACGATTGCATGAATGCGAACCAATTATACGTACGCGAGTTTGAAAACCATCTTCTCTATACTTTTAGGCAGCCGAATAGAAACCAAAAAATGTTGTTTATCAAACTGCGTTACATTGAATCAAATTTATAAAAATCGAAAATAAATGATTTATAACACAACGTAAATTCAACTTTCTTTTCATTTCAAAACACATAATTTCACGCAGGACAACGGTGACCCCGCATCCGCCAGTTTTTTATAAAGCATTGAAAAAAGAGCTAAATCCGCTCACTGTAACGCTTTTTATAAAGCATTGAATAGCAAAAAAGCGGAACCTAATAAATTTGTAATCGAAACGGCGCATATGTGAACTAAATCCGATCACGATATTAAAAATTGTGAAAAGGTTTCACCTCTAAAGATAGCACATCCCAACTGCAACACACCTTCTCTAACAGATGATACATTTGTTAGTGTTGAGTGAAGTGGATGTGTTTTTTGAGCTCTTTAATTACCCGTGGAGTATTCCTTATTTTTCATAGTGAAATAACACTTGTTTTGCCTTAAGACTTACCGGAATTCCGGAGGGTTCAAGTAGATACAAAATTTAAAGAAATAGATAAGTACAACTTAATTTAAACAAAAACTTATTTGCAAATACCTGCCCCTTCGTGGCAAATTTCCTAATTTTTTAGTTATATTTTTATTATTTCCCCTACTAACATCGAACCAAACGTGCGCTTATTTTTTAATTTGCCGCTTTGTTTTGATCAATCAGCTGTTCTCCGCTTTCGCTTTTCTCTCTTTTTCGTTTTGCTTTTGGTTTAGGCATTGCCAAGGATTTATAATATAAATTAGGTTTTAAGAGCAGGGACTGAACGTACTCATTGACAGGTGTGCCCAACTATTTTCTCATTGAGGTATGGCCTCTGAGAATAGTATGGGGCGTACACTAGAGAATCCTTTTCGGAGGAAGTCTAAAATTCTAAGAACTCCCCCTAACGGCAGAAATGAGGGATCCACCGCTGCTGGAACAACACTTAGTGACGAAACTGCTGACAGGACAAGCAAAAGTGAATAGAAATCACTAAATAATGAATCGTCCAACTATTTTAACAAGCTGGGTTGCAAAATAAGAGAGTTGGAAGATGTGATGTCAAAGGCACGTAAGCCAGGCTATGCGCGATTTATTGAGTACCATAATGAGCTTATATAACAAAGCGGAGAAACCGGAAAAGAGCACAACAAAGAACAGCTTTCTCATATTTCTAAAGAGCTGAACACCCCGAAGCGGCTGCGAGAAGTAGAACGAGTTAGAACTAACTACCCCTCACAAAAAAACCAAAAAAAAGCTATTGAAAAGGTGCAGGTGCAACAAGTGACCAGTGAGGTAATAGATATTACCGGTTAACATAACGCATGTGAAAAAAGTGACAGCGGAAGAGTGTCATACATACGAAAAACGATGAAAGGAGACCTACTTATTGAGCTAAAATATCAGGCGGACAAGAATCATTCCAAACAGTCTTACAGGGAGCGGTGGATGAAATGGCGTTGGTACAGAAAAACCTTATAGCATCACAATAGTGTATAAGGATTTGGACGAAATTATTACACCTGAAGAAATCTGCGAGGCGCTAAAAAAAGTGTAGAATCCAAAACCAGTACAAATCAAGCGTCAAAAGTATGAGAAAAACCCGTGCCCAGTATACTAAAGCTGCATTAAAATTGGGTGAAATTGAGATAGTGTGGTCGATCTGTCGTCTTCGAGAGTACTCGCCTATTCCCAGATGCTATAAGTGTATCCACCTGGGTCACATGGCGCGTAACTGCTGCAGTTTGACAGACAGATCTTCTCAATGCATACGTTGTGGAACCGCGGGTCATTTAGTGAAGCTAGCACCAACGTTCCAAGCTGCATGCTCTGCTAAGGGAACACTCAGTATTGACCATGACTTGCCCCAAGTACCAGGAGATGATGACGTCTCTAAGAAAATGAGGATAATACAGTTAAATCATTGCGCAGCAGCACAGGATTTGCTAGATCAGACAGTTACAGAAGAGAACATTGATGTCGCCATACTAAGTGAGCAATACTCCCAGCGTCCGGAAAGCACATGGATTGCAGACAAAATCGGCAAGGCAGCAATATGGTCCCGCAAAGGACAGCCTTTCAAGACCAGTTCCAGGGAAGCTCATAACTGGTTCACATGTTCGAATATACAGGGGATATATTTTGTAAGTTGCTATGCTCCTCCCAGCGTAATTACATAATTTGGAGATTTCCTCTTAAGAACGTCTTTAGAAACCAGAGGCAAAGCTCCAATTGTAATATCGGGGGATTCTAATGCATGGTCGACTGGATGGGGCAGCAAATATACAAACCATCGCGGGCGCCTAATTCAAGAATTCCCAAGTCAAACGAATCTAACAATAATAAACATTGGAATGCAAAACATATACCAAAAAGGAAACAAAGGATCCATAATTGACATTATGTTCGCAAATGATTCAATTAGCAGGCACATTAGGTGGAAGTGTCAAATATATACACAAATAGTGATCATATGGCGATTATTGCTCAAATTTCGTGCACCACAGAGCCGGAACTCCTCAGCAGATACACTTCCCGAAAGCGAAGCTGGAAGTAACAGGAGTTCGATGCAGACCTGTTTGAGGTAGTCTGCAGTGCATCAAGAGCACCAGATGACGACGACGCCCATATGGTATCAACTGTGCGAAAGGCGGAATGAGGAAATTGCCACTCTGAGAAGGCTTTGTTACTCAGCTAGACGGCGTCTGAAGCGTAGCCGCAATGAAACGAATGAAAATCGACTTAGAGAAGAATTTAAAAGCCACAAGAAGCTCCTGATGTCTGCAATTACCCGGAGCACAAAATCATGTTTTGAGCAGCTCTGTGATAAAGCAAACATTGACCCTTGGGGAACTGCTTACAAAATCTGTATGTCAAGATTTAAAAATAAGCAGCAACAACCTAAAGATGTACCTTTTATGCAAAAAGTCGTCGAAACACGATCAGATTTCCTATGCCAAGCGACGAAATGAAGATGCAGAGTCACCCCCATTAGTCACGGAAGAGGTGCTCCTGGCCATTGCAAAGAAAATAAAAAAACAACAAAGCAATTGGATTACATGGCATACCTAATAGAGCCTTCAGGGAAGTTATAAGCGCAAAACCTTAACTGTTCGCTAAAATGTACAACGGAGCCTCGTGTATTACGGGGTGCTAAAAAGGCAGCAACCGAAAATTGGGAAACTAATAGCATACGCGGACGATCTCATGGTGGTAGCAGTGGCAAAACAATTAGTCGACCTAAAAAGCAAATGCAATGAGTGCGTAAATGATCTACGGCACTGGCTCTCCTTTTTGAGTCTGGAACTGGCAAAGCAAAAAACTGAAGTTTTACTCACAAGCACCAGGAAGGTACAAGAACAAATAAAGCTCACTATAGGGGAGTGCGAGATTACTACACAGCCGCAGCTGAAGTATCTGGAAGTAATATTGGACTTCAAATTAAAATTTAAGGAACACCTGGAGTATTCTTCTAGTAAATCAACCAAAATTTATAATGATGACAAAATACAAGCTGTGTGCCAGAGATAATGAGATTCCCAACTCTCCTGCAACTGGAAATGTGAGAGCCGCTCACCTACCGAAATTTGACAGTTGACTGGATTGGGTCAGTTTTGACGTTTCGCAGTTGGAAGAAAAAAGACGACCAGATTGAAATCCCGCCAAAATACTATTAGAATGGAAGAATTTGTAACGGCCATTGTTTTTTCGCAGAAAAAAGAATTGGTAAAAAGTGAAGTAGTAAAGAACAATTGAATAGTGTTAATGAAAATTTTTTAAATATACCAAGGATAAATCAGCAAATATAAACGTAAGTACCCTCAAAGTAATTTGCGTACATAATTACACATATATAAATCACATATTAATTTACAGCGAAAATGCCGAAAACACCAAATTGGAAAAAATGGATTGTGGGCTGCAGCGAAGGAAATACCGTATTTAGATTTCCCAACAAAGGAACGGATCTCGAGCGGTAAATAGTTTTAATAGACTATAAATAGTGGAAAAAGTGACCGAATAATTAATAATAAAAATCCGGTGTTACAAGTTAAAAAAAAAAGAAAAAGTGTAATAGAATTATCGATACATTTCGATATTTTAAAACTCAATTTCTTAAATATATAAATGTAACGTTAACACGGTTTCGGCATCATTTAAATAATATTTTGTTATATAATTTAAATAATTAAATTCAATTAAGCCGGATAAAAAAGTGTAGGAAAACATTTCGATAAATTTCGATATTTTGACATTTAATTTTTTAAATATTTAAATGTACCGAATATATCGGTTCATTTGAATAGATAAGTTTATATGTTTGGTATTTTTCACTATATGTAATATATATAGTTATTTTATATTTTTATATTCTTTGTTTTTCTTTTAAATAGGCGTAAATGTTGGCTCAACCGTTAAGGTGTTTCCGATGAAACACCTAAACATATTTTTGATTGGGAACGGCATTTTTCGTAAAAATGCGCTTTAAAAAGCGATTGCGTTCGAAGGCCGTTCCCAATATGAATTTAAAAGTTGAGCATACATTTTACGTCCCAAATTCTGACTTAAAAATACAATTTTATTGGGTTTTGAAGATTTTGCTCCCCAAGTTGAAGAAGCTGTCTCAAATGCACACAATGCATCGAGGCAGCTTTTTCCAATTATTGAAAGTGAGATTGGAGATGGAATTTTAGAGCCTTTTCCATTTTTTGAGGAGGATGATCTCTTAATTTTGATAAGGCCGCGCAAACAGGTAGAGGTCTGACAGTAGGTACAAAAAGGAAGAATAGGGTTTTGAAAATAAAGTTAGAAGAAAAAGAGCAGGAAAATTGGAGTTTAAAGGCCCAGTTAGTTGAAATGGCCGCAGAGTTAGAAAGATGTAGGGAACAGCTAAGGAATAGCTCATTTAGGGAACAGTCAGACCCTCTTTCTTCCTCCTCAGTTAGGTGCTTGCATTAGGAGTAGTTTTATAAATAGTAATCGCCATACTAATGGTCGGCGATATGACAATATTTTTAAAATGATAGCATTGGGTGTATTTTTTGTCGTAGGGTGCTTATCGGCACTTAAAGAACCAATTAGATTTTCCATCCCAAAGTTAAAACCCAAATAGCGGGAAGAACTGACTTTGTCAGTTCAATGTGGAGTTGCATTGCAACCTGGCGCCGTGCACATAGTACGGAAGAAGTTTTAGAACCCTACGAAGGTGGTTAGTGTGTCCATGTCACACTGCCGATTGGTACTGAAAATCGTTACCCAATTTTCAGGGCGCTGATCGACGCATTGTATTGATTCGTTGTGTTTCTGAGCACCGTGGATTTAGGCCTTCGCAGGTAGGATCCCACGTAAAACACTCTCGACTGTTTCCATCCCAAAGTACTTTGGAAAATTTTGTTACAGGCTGGCCCCGTTTCCCAGGTTGTACCCAAAGCCACATAAAATCGTTAGAGATTGGGAGTAGGGGATTCACTTTCGAACAAAAGTTCGTGTCGGTTTCATGTGATGAAATGTTACTGAAATGTCATTTGCAGTATGAAAGGAAATTCGATAGGGTGATAGGTAATGAGGATTATGGTGATGAAAATCGCAATTCTAGATTAGCAAAAACTGCAATTACCATAATGGTGCAAGGTATAGGTGAAGAGCTTTGGTCCCATCCATTGGCTTATTTTTTCGTTAAAGATTTCTGCAAAAAAAAAATACATTCTTGAAGCCATTACCCAACTGCAAAATAAAGAACTAATTCCTTGCCATTTTGTATGCGACCAGGGCTTCAATTTTCAGAATTTCGCTATTTTGTTAGGTGTTTCAGCGTCACGGCCTTTTTTTAATGTTAATGGCAAGGAAGTGTATTTTTTTTTTTACGATAGCAATTGATAATAGTCCTAACTGTTTACAAAATTTAAAAAAATATGGTTTTCTTTAAAAGTTGTCGGGTAAGTTTGTCGGATATTGTTCATTTTTATGAAACCGACTGTAAGTCTAGTTATCGGTGTGCGCATAAATTAACCGTTGCTCATATTTATCCAAATACTTTCCACAAAATGAAGGTTAAATTCGCGTCTCAAGTATTGAGTAATATGGTCGCTCCTGGTATGTTGTCCCTATATAGCTCGGTAGCCTTGAGCTCGAATAGTAGGAGCTTTATTAATACCGCGGAATTCGTTTCGTTTTTTAATAAATTATTTGATATTTTAAATAGCAGTTTCGTTGAGGCTGTTGTACCCACTAAAAAAGTGTTTGTAGTTCCCCCTGAACAGTTAAAGTTTTTAAATGAGACAGAAAAAATTCTAGAAACTATTCGGGTTGTAGATGATTTAAAAAGCAACACAACCAATAATTTTAGTTTTATAAAGGGTTGGGTATTAAATATTAACAGTTTAAGACGATTGTGGCGATTTTTGTCACACTCAGGTTTTCCGTACCTGAAGACGAGACGACTATGTCAGCACAGTTTAGAACATTTTTTTGCGCAGATTCGAAGCAGAGGAGGTACTAGAGTAACGCCATATATGTTTTCTAGTTTTTTTAGGAAATCGTGAGGCTTACGTTACGTAAACGTAGTAACAAAAGGAAACTTTGAGCTGCCTTTAGAACCTGATGCTACAGTAATTTCGGAACATAGTAATAATGTTCTACGTAATTTGTGTAATGATTCACTATTGAATGACCTTTCTTGGGAAGATTTTCAAGATTTACCACGGCCTGAACACTTCCTCGTTAGATCAATCACTCTAGATAATGGTTTAGAAAATAATTTTTTGAAAGAAAATGCTTTTAGCTACTTTTGCGGCTATTTTTATTTAAAAATTTTCAAACTGCACACATGTTCCCTGCCATTGTCATATTTAAGAGATTCTTTCGGACGAATTCATCTTCATGCATCAAAATCAAATAGACAAATGCAATTTAGTGAAGCCGCCTGAGGATTTTATTGCATTTGTAAAAATTTTGGAAACAAGATTTTTAGAAGAATTCGACAGAAATTGTCATAAATAAGAATAGGAGATATTCTTTTTAATAAAATGAAGGATGTTAGGCCCTTTTTGTGTTGTGATAATTTCGACCCAATAATAGTTATAGCCCTTTTTATTAGAATCAGAATATATTTTTTAACTAAATTCGTAAATAAGAACTGTTCTGTCCCTAATTTTAATAATAAAATTTTGTGTGTTTTGTTTATAGATTTCAATTTTTTTTATTTTTTAGTGGTTACAATATGCGAACTTGAACTTACGATAGAATATAAAAAAGTAAAAAATTTTTCAACAGGTAGGATAAAGAGGCTCTAAAATTAGAAAGCAATTTTTTTAACGAAAATTAAAATTTGGGATTTAAATGTAGATATTTTTATATATGTAAATAATTTGTTATTATACTGTGATATTTTTATATATTTTTTACATATTTTGTTTTTATCATTATACTGTATCAAAATTTTCATTGATTTTTTAATACATACCATCTATAAAATTTCTATACAGCCTTACTTAAAAAGCCGAATGTCTCGAGAAAAATTAATGAAAGCGATTTTGACCTTGAACCTTTTTTATAGCAAATAAAATTTCCTACACATTTATCATGTACATTTTTTCTATAGCTTCTGTCATTTACGAGATAAGTATATACAAAAAAATGCGAAATTCTTATAAAAATCAGGTTTAGAGCCCCGTACTACCTCGCTTACGACTTTGTTGCACTAGGCACTTTTGCAGAGTAAACAATTCTGAGAAATATGCGTCTAAAGTCAAAGCGATGCCATAAAATACCTCTGATCTGTTGGAATTTGAAGATAAAAACTCACGATTGTAGTGTATTTTCTATGGAAAGTTTTTATAGGCCTTGGTCCAGTTCTTAATATAATTATTAAGAGCTAAAATTTTCAGGGAATTTTTTTTAGAGTATTTCCAAGGAAATTTCGTGATGGGACTGAAAAAAATTAATAGTTCAATAAAAAAACACCCTAATACACATACTACATATAGCTCATACACTGACCGATGTGTTCGACACAAATTCGGAGTTGGGGTAATAAATACCCGATTTTATCTATTAATTACTATCATGCCACATTCTAAAAAAGTTACATGGGTTTCACTAAGGTACCTCACATACAATTACCAATAATATGCAGTAAATTCAGCTGGATGTTTATTAATCCAAAAAATAGTTAAATGGGGCCAATTTAATATATTTTTGGCACAAAGATACACTGCTATGACTAAATTATGTTTTGTACTTTTCAGAGATAACTTAACACATATGTATATCCAGTATAAAGTCACCTGAAATCCTATGTCTATATTTGGTATCCCCGCAAAACTAATACTACGCCTGTGTAAACTGACATTGCGCAATACCAAAATATCCGTCAAGTTTGGGAAGGACCTTTCCGTACAGCTGAAGGCGTACGCCGATGATATTAATATAATTGTCCTTAACAATCCCGCCGTTCGATCTGCTTTCTCCAGACTGGATAAGGAAGCGAAGCAAATGGGTCTGGTGGTGAACGAAGGCAAGACAAAATATCTCCTATTATAAAACAAACAGTCATCACACTCGCGACGTGGCTCGCACGTCACTGTGTACAGCCATGACTTCGAAGTCATATATAATTTTGTCTATCTTGGAACCAGCAACAAAAGTCAGCTTTGAAATCCACCGTGGAATAACTCTTGCCAATAGGTGCTACCTCAGACTGAATGGCAATTGAGAAGTAAAGTTCTCGACGACCAAAAACCAAAATCTATTAGTTACTCAAGCCGTAACATAAGTAAAGATTGAGACATCTTGATGATCTCGGCGTAGACGCTGCTTACGCGGTTATAGCCGAGTTAACAATAGTGTGGAAGTCGTTTCTTCTTTTAGGAATGTCGCACCAATGGGAGATTCCATGCAAAACCAGGTTCTTCTCCACTTGGTCCTTCCAACGGAGTAGAGATCTTCCTCTTCCTCTGTTTCCCTCGGCGAGTACTGCGTCAAATACTTTCAGAGCTAAAATGTTTTCATCCAATCTGATCTAACTAGCCGCTATCTTTTAATTCTCTGGGCCATGTCATTGTACTCGTATATCTCATACCTCTTATAGTTCCATCGAATGCGATATTCGCCGTGGCCAATGGGCAGAGGACCATAAATCTTTCGCAGAACCTTTCTCTCGAAAACTCCTAAGGCTGACTCATCAGATATTGTCATCGCCCATGCCTCTGCGCCATATAGCAGGACGGGAACAATAAGTAACTAATAGATTTTGGTTTTTGGTCCTCGAAAGAGAACTTTACTTCGCAATTGTCTATTCAGTCCGAGGTGGCAAGAGTTATTCCGCTGTGGATTTCGAACACACAGACAGTCACGCGGATTTCAACCTTTCTAGTCATCATGATCATTTACACAAGTATAAATATATATACATATATATAAGTTAACAAAATAAATATTTTATTATACAATGTACTGTACTAAACTTAAGAATGTTCAGGATTGCAGGTACAAAGTTTGGCAAACGCATCACGGAACTTTACCGCTACTTACTACAAGAACGTCAAACTGCAATTACGACGTCTTGCTTTGTTGGCGCTTAAAATATTAAGTTGGTGATACTATAAGCGAAGCGTGCAAGAAAGTAGCCATCAGGGGGACGTTAGTAATGAGGAAACGGATTAAACGGGACACTTCTTCCGGTTATGGACATTTTAATGTAAGATGTTAGTTTTAAGAATTATAATTTTGATTTCGAATTATCTAATTCAATTAACTAATTAAGTGAAAAGTGTAAAAAAATATTATCTTTTATCAGTAACGAAAAATTATAAAATACAAAAAAATTAATTAATAAAAAGGAAAAATGAGGTAAAATTAGTTATTACTAAAAGTTAAAAAAAAAAAGGAAAAAACGTTCCTGTCCTTCTACTTATATAGATTTATTATGAAATATAAATTTAGATTCAATATAAAATAAAAGCAAATTTAGCTAACGAACTATAATAAAATTCTATAAAATAATCCTTACAATAAAATAAAGCACAATTATAAATTAAAATTATAATATTATGTTGAAAATCAATATAAACTTACACCACACAAAAAAGAAACTTCTAATCCTTATAATAAAATACAAACTAAAACGTCTCTGCGATTCACCACCTTCGGAGGGATCCTCCGGTTGTTATACGTATAATAAATACCATTATACAAAAAACAAAAACAAAAAATAATAATAAAATAAAAAGTATAATCAAATAAATAATCAAAATGATATCTCATCCGTGCCCTCTCCTGTTAATACACCAATTATAGAGCAAGTTAACGCAACACCAGAATTAGAAGCTCTGATTAGAAGATGGATGGAGTTATGTGTAGAAGGTCACGCAAGTGAGGAAAGTTCTCTGATCGCAATTCACTTGGCAGTGGCCAGAAACGATTCTTTTACATATAAATCAAGCAGCTCACGACTTCCGGTCGTTAACCAAGTATCCTCTGGGTAGCCTAAGAACATCCATTTGAAGGCGAGATAAAGTGAGAAGGCGAAAAATCCCCTCCGCAGGGTTGTGCGTTGGGTTTGGGACCCGCCACGTAAAAAATCATACCAATGAAAAGGAGCAACAAGCCTCAGATGAGTGACCCCCCTCTTGATGGCGACCATGGCAAACGAAATAAAGATTACGAATTAAGGGCATGCACCTGGAATGTCCGGACCCTTATTTGGGAAGGTGCCGATGCCCAGCTGGTTGATGTCCTGACATCACCGCCGTCCAAGAAATGTGATGGACGGGACAAGGAAAAAGACGAGTAGCATTTACTACAGTGGCCATATAAAGGAGCGCAAGGAGCGCACAATCCGCATCAAAGCGAGGTTTTTCAACATATCGCTGATTTGCGCCCACGCTTCGACGGAAGAGAAGGACGATGTGACCAAAGATGCCTTCTATGAGCGCTTGGAGCGCACTTATGAGAGCTGCCCCTGCCATGATGTCAAAATCGTCTTTGGCGACTTTAACGCTAGGGAGGGCAATGAAGATAACTTTGGTACGATAGTCGGTAAATTCAGCCTCCAGGAGGAAACATCCCCAAATGGGTTGAGGCTGATCGACTTCGCCGGGGCCCGAAATATGGTTATCTGTAGTACTAGATTCCAGCATAAGAAGATTCATCAAGCTACCTGGCAGTCTCCGGATCGAAAAACCACCAACCAGATCGATCATGTTGTGATAGACGGAAGACACGTCTCCAGTGTTTTAGATGTGCGTGCGCTCCGAGGTCCTAACATCGACTCGGACCACTATATTGTTGCAGCCGAAATTCGCACCCGCCTCTGTGCAGCAAAAAACGCACGCCAACAAAAGCAAGGATGGTTCGACGTCGAGAAGCTGCAATCACAACAGACAGCCGAACGTTTTTCTACTCGGCTTGCACTCCTGCTCTCTGAGAGCACTCGTCAACAACTCGGTATAAGGGAACTGTGGGACGGCATTGCAAACTCCTTACGTACAGCTGCAACCGAAACCATTGGTTTTCGGTAAGTGCAAAAGAATATCTGGTACGACGAGGAGTGCCGTGTCGCAGCGGAGAGAAAACAGGCTGCCTACCTCTCAATGTTACGATCGACCACAACACGTGCGGGATGGGATAGATACCGAGAGTTGACGAGGGAAGCGAGACGCATTTGTAGACAGAAAAAGAAAGAGGCCGAAATGCGTGAGTATGAAGAGCTTGAGAAGCTGGCCGACAGGGGTAATGCTCGAAAATTCTACGAAAAGATGCGGCGGCTTACAGAAGGTTTTACGACCGGAGTATACTCTTGTAGAACCCCCAAAGATGACCTAGTTACCGATGCCCAGAGCATACTTAAATTATGTAGGGAACACTTCTCCAGCCTACTGAATGGCAGTGAACTCACAACACCAGGAGAAAACGAACCCGATACCCCAATCGATGACGATGGAGCAGACGTTCTATTGCCCGAACATGAAGAAGTTCGAATAGCAATTGCCCGCCTAAAAAACAATAAAGCGGCAGGGGCCGATGGATTGCCGGCCGAGCTATTCAAACACGGCGGCGAAGAGCTGATAAGGTACATGCATCAGCTTCTTCGCAAAATATGGTCGGACGAAAGTATGCCCAACGATTGGAATTTAAGTGTGCTATGCCTAATCCATAAAAAAGGAGACCCCACAATCTGCGCCAATTACCGTGGGATTAGCCTCCTCAACATCGCATATAAGGTTCTGTCGAGCGTATTGTGTGAAAGATTAAAGCCCACCGTCAACAAACTGATTGGACCTTATCAGTGTGGCTTTAGACCTGGTAAATCAACAACCGACCAGATATTCACGATGCGCCAATTCTTGGAGAATCGACACACACCACCTCTTCGTCGATTTCAAAGCTGCTTTCGACAGCACGAAAAGGAGCTGCCTTTATGCCGCGATGTCTGAATTTGGTATCCCCGCAAAACTAATACGGCTGTGTAAGCTGACGTTGAGCAACACGAAAAGCTCCGTCAGATTCGGGAAGGACCTCTCCGAGCCGTTCGATACCAAACGAGGTTTCAGACAAGGCGATTCCCTATCGTGCGACTTTTTCAACCTGCTTCTGGAGAAAATAGTTCGAGCTGCAGAACTCAACAGAGAAGGTACCATCTTCTATAAGAGTGTACAACTGCTGGCGATTGCCTCAACACCCGCGCCGTTAGTTCTGCTTTCTCCAGGCTGGACAAGGAAGCAAAAGAAATGGGTCTGGCAGTGAACGAGGGCAAGACGAAATATCTCCTGTCATCAAACAAACAGTCGTCGTACTCGCGACTTGGCACTTACGTCACTGTTGACAGTCATAACTTTGAAGTTGTAGATAATTTCGTCTATCTTGGAACCAGCTTAAGCACCACCAACAATGTCTGCCTGGAAATCCAACGCAGGATTACTCTTGCCAATAGGTGCTACTTCGGACTGAGTAGGCAATTGAAAAGTAAAGTCCTCTCTCGACGAACAAAAACCAAACTCTATAAGTCGCTCATAATTCCCGTCCTGCTATACGGTGCAGAGGCCTGGACGATAACAACAACCGATGAGTCGAACTTAAGAGTTTTCGAGAGAAAGGTTCTGCGAAAGATTTATGGTCCTTTGCGCGTTGGCCACGGCGAATATCGCATTCGATAGAACGATGAGCTGTACGAGATATACGACGACATTGACATAGTTCAGCGAATTAAAAGACAGCGGCTACGCTGGCTAGGTCATGTTGTCCGGATGGATGAAAACACTCCAGCTCTGAAAGTATTCGACGCAGTACCCGCCGCAGGAAGCAGAGGAAGAGGAAAACCTCCACTCCGTTGGAAGGACCAAGTGGAGAAGGACCTGGCTTCGCTTGGAATATCCAATTGGCGCCACGTAGCGAAGAGAAGAAACGAGTGGCGCGCTGTTATTGACTCGGCTATAATCGCGTAAGCGGTGCCTACGCCAGTAAAGAAGAAAACTTATACAACAAATAGACAAAAAAGTGCAGTATCACAACAAAAAAGAAAACAAAATAAACAAACAGAACAATGGTGCATTTCTATATATACACATATGTGCATACATATATCACAACAAATTAAAAAGTACAGGAATAAGGACAAAATTCCTAATTTAACTAAAAACATTAATACATATTAAAAGTGTGTACCAACAAAACTAAACTTATATAAAAAACGGTCGAAATAAACTAAAAACAACACATAAACCAGGCGTGAAATCGCGAATCTAAAAATACATACAGTCCGCGACAAAAAGATAGCACAATTAAACTTTTGCAAAATTTTGTCTTCAAAATACGTGCAAAGAGTTTGTTTTTCACTGTAATAACTGTAGTCACAACAACGCTTGGTTTTGTGCACATAACGGTACATTAGTTTAAGCAAAGCAACCACTACCAACGAAGATACCTATTTATCACGCGTCAAAATGATAGCACAAATCGACATAATTATGTTTAGTTGCTGTTTAACCGGCAATAAATCATCAGCTAGTATTTTGAACAATTATCGTATAATTTTCTAAATAGAATCGTGATATTTGTTTTGAAAAACAACAATTAATAAACAAAATTTCTACAAAAATGCGTCGAGGAAAACTGCTCAATGACACGGAGGCAAAAATTACTCTAAATCTTCAAGCAGAGGATAAAAAAATAGCAGAAATCGCGAAATTTTTAAATAGAAGTCGTAAAGCGGTTATGAATTTATTAAATGATCCTGAAATTTACGAAAAAGCGCGTAGTAGCGGGCGGCCAAAAGCGGTAACACCTCGGCAAAAAAGATCAATTTTGTGTGTTGCATCGAATTGTCACCTCACAGGTAGACAAATCGCAATAAAAGCTGGTGTAAAAACAAATGTTCGGAATATACAAAGAATTGTGAAAAATTCCGATACCATAAAACGTCGAAAGTTGCTTAGAAAACCACCACTTTCAGCGAAGCATCGTGAAGCACGATTAAAGTTTGTTGAAAGTCGTACATATATAAAATGGAAGAAAAGATGGCGTCGTATGCTTTTTACAGATGAAAAAAAAATAATTTAGATAGTCCAGATGGTTGGTCATACTATTACCACGATTTGGGCTGGAATAGGGTATCGTGGGAAAACTGAAATAAAATTTGTTTCGTCAAAAATTAACAGCCAAATTATCTCGCTTTGATTGGTAATAAAGTAGTGAATCGGGGACAACAATTAACAGAGTGTCCCATGATATTCAAGTAAGATAATGCGGCTGTGCACACTGCAAGAGTAGTCAAGCCTTTCTTTGAGGAGAAAAATGTCAAAATTTTAGAGTGGCCCGCACGTTCACCTAACCTTAATATTATTGAAAATTGTTGGGGATATCTGGCAAGGCACGTTTATGCAGAAAATAAACAATACACTAGCGTTGAGGAACTGAAAAATGCTATTGTGTCAAAATGGGATTCGATTCCGAAAAAGTAATTTAAAAAATTATTTAAGTCAATTCCCAATCGTCTCACTGAAGTTTTAAAAACCAAGGAGGATCCACACACTATTAAACACCGCCTAATATCCAAAAATTTTACCTACTTATTTAATTTTGTGTTTATATTTATAAATGTGCTATAATTTTGTCGTACTACAAGAAGTGGTTTTGTTCTATGCTGAATACAAATAAGAGTTTTTATAACGTTTGTTTCTTTTTTGTTGCTACCTTTTATTGTAAAAATAGGATATATAATAAAAAAAGTATTTATGTTTCATTAAAATTAAACAAAGGAAAAAAATCTGATGTGCTATCTTTTCGTCGTAGACTGTACTAACAAAAAAACACTGGGCGCAAAACCCAGCAATAAAACATACATACATACGAACAAACTAAACGCGTGCGAAACCTAAATATAAAATATACGAGAAAACTAACAAATTGAATCAATTCGTGTGGCACCCATACATCGAGCTTCTTAGTGACTCCAAGCTTCTTCAAATGGTTTATACTTGTAACGGTTTGATGACTACTATGCCTGTCTCTTTCAACCAATTCAGCGATTTTATCGCAATTTTCGAAGACAGGTCTTCCGGAGCGTGGCGCACCTTCGACCACCTCTACACCAGAACGAAAACGTTGAAACCATCGTTGTGTGGTGGAAATGGAAACTGTATCGGGTCCATAAACTGCACAAATTTTATTGGCGGCTTGAGAAGCATTTTTGCCTTTATCGTAGTAGTACTGTAAAATATGCTGTATTTTCACTTTATTGTGCTCCATGTTTGCGACGCTATAACTCACGAACGACTTAAAAGAAACGACAGTCAATCAAACACGTGTGAGCGCATGAAATGAGCTTTCCAAAAAGCTATAGCATGATCCAATGCGACGAATAAAACTAAGCGAATAAAACTAGCGAAAATACCGCAAGACTTTTTTGACAACCTAACATATACAAATATGTTTGCCCGAAATTGCAGTGTTATTTGATACAATATCTGCAATTAAAATCCGCTTTAACGGTAAAAAGAAATTACCTACCTATTTAGCGCTTAAGGTAATGTAAGTTAAATATACAAAAAGCATAAGCTTATCTTTGTGCTTTCAAAACACTAACAGCAACTTATATCCGAGCAATTACTTGCGAAAAATTTCCGGCAAACTCTTTACGCTTAATGAAGGCAGTAAGCGGGATTGCATATAATAAGTAAGCAAAGGAAAAATCGCAAGTCCTACATAAAGTAGAAGGCAAAACCACAAACAAAATAAATATAACTACACCTACAAACATATAGGCATATATATTTAGTGGAAACATTCATTATATATTTGATTAAATTTGATAATTGCCAACCGCAAAATATATATGTAAATTAACTTCTCTTGCGTGGGAAGTATTAAAAAAAATGTTTTCGTCGCTACGTGCGGCAGAAATGAAACACAACGTGTTGGTTTGAGTGATGTAACGCTTGCTTACTGATTACGCACTGTACTCTCACTGATCTTTATTCGTAAAAGCACTTATATTTATATTCTTACAATTCGATGCTTACTACTAAAGATGCTTTGGCATTACATTAAGTGATGAAATGCCAGAGCATTGAATTTCCAATTATTCTCATTATCAAAACAAATAATGGAATATTGTATTATGCTTACTTATCAAAACAAGTGGTGTATTGATTTCTTATTAATTAAAGTATTCTGCTGACCAAGCAGTAATACCGTAGGAAGATACAATTTGTTTACATTTATCATTAGGTCTCTGTGTGGCTGCTGCCGTTAACTCCCCCCTCCCTAAGATGAATCGTCCCCGATTCAATATCATTTTTTGATATCTTGTAGATTCTTTCTAAAATAGCTTTATATGACAATTCTTGGAGTTTTATTTTTTACTTCGCTTATTAGTTTTATATGAATTTTTTAATTTTAAAATCTTATAGATTATGTGTATTATTATTAATAGTACAAGTATTACAATCATGTACCAGAAAAGTGAATGATTTTTAAATTCTTTAATTCTTTCGCTCAAAATATTTATGTTTTCAAATTAAAAATCTTTATTCTTTGTTTCGACATATTCTATAATTTCAAAGTTATTAATATGATTATTTTTTAAATAATTCCAAATTTTACAATCAATATTTTCGTAAGTTATATTATCAATATTTGTATAATTTTCAAATGTTACAAGGTAAACTCCATTTATGACAGAGTCATCTATAGTATGATTTCCAGAGACTAATATTGCTCCTTCTTTAATTATATCTATGTCTTTATGTTTTTCTTTCATTTTTTTACATTTTCCTTTTTTATTGGACAAAATATCTGATAGGCAAGTATTTTTATTATTAATTTTACAGTACGTATTTATCATTTCTTTTTTGCGGTTTTTTATATTTATATATTCTCTTTTGCATTTCGCAATTTCATTACCAATTATGAATTTGCCATCTTTTTGTGTAATTGCTCTTACTTCATAATATTTACAATCATATATAATTTTTGGGTGTTTAATATATATAACTATTACATCTTTTTTCTGTACTATTTTAAAATTTTAAATATCTATTAAATCAGTTATTGTCAATCGACCATTTTCATATTTAATTATACTTTTAATTTCGTCTAAATTTAAAATTGTCGGGTTTAAAATTCCCATTTTTCCTATAGCTATTGTATTAATCATATTTTGTAATTCAGTTATTAGGAATTGATTTTTCCGTTTCGTTAGAATTTTAATATTTGAGTTTTCGTTAATATTATTAAATGTTTCAGTTAATTGGTTAATAATTCCAAAAATTTTAGAATTTGTTGTGTATTGTTTATTATTATTTTCAATTAGTTCGTTTAATTTATTATTTAGTAACACTAGGTCATCATGGTCTGGTGTCCCTGCTATCTACTTCCATAATTTGCCTATTTCATTTATTCCTCTCCTATATCTTGTATCTTTAATTTGCAGTTGCTCTAATAAAGTTTCTATGAGTTCCATTTCTGGATCTGTGTCTAAATCGTTAATATATGCCTTATCTTGTTCATTATTTTGTTCAAAGTTTTTGTATCTGAATTTTTGATTATAGTAATTTTTGTCTGTACTTATAAGTTCTCTAAAGTATGTTAAATTAGTGATGTGAAAAATATTTCCGTAGTCATTATGCAGGGCTACATCTCCGTATTCTGATAATACGTAATCCTCTCTTGTGTAGTCCACAATATCTGTCATTGTATTGGTAATTATTGTTAGAATATTTAAGGGTATCATCCTCTAAAAATATATAATTAAGATTTAATATTATCTTTATGTACTATTATATTCCTGTAGTTAATTTTAACTTTATTCCCTAAGTCTTCTTTTACTACCTGTTTCTTGTATCTAGGATTTAGTTTATTTCTTTCTCCTGTAATCTTTTCATATATAACATCTCCGCATAAATATATTTTATTGAATCTATTTTTATTGTGTCTCTCTGGCATCTTAGTTTGTGCTGATAAAAGTTTATCTGGTAAAATATCATGAGAGACTTTATTATAAAGTACTTCAAATGGTTTCTCATTAGTTACCGAATGTATGTTTTATTATATTGTTTAGCAGCTCTAAATATTGATTCTGAAAAGCTTATTAAATTGTATTCTTGTTTAATACATCGCGAAATTTCAATTATTGTTGAATGTACCCTCTCAATTTGACCATTCGTGGTACTATGATTTGGGTTACAAAAAAATATTTCTATTTGAAGTCTCTGCATCAAGGACTTAAATTGTACCGTAGTGAATCCTGGTTCATTATCAATTGTTAACTTCTTTACATTAGGGAAACTTTGTAATATTTCTAACACTTTATCTTCTAAATTAATCTTATCTTCGATTTGCTTAATAACCAAAAATTTGGAATAGCCATCTATACACGTAATGAATTTTGAAGATTGCGCATAGAATATATCCATGTGTATCTGTACTCCTTCCTCTGTAGGTATTGGGACCTCTCCAATTGGTATTTTTATAGGATGTCTATCATATTTGTTTTTATTACATATGTCGCAATTCCTTACATATTCTTTAAATTGTTTTTTCCTTTCAGGCCAATAATATTTTTTGTAAATTTGATCCAAATTTTCTTGGTAACTTCTATGTGCTCGTGTATGCGTTTGTTCAATTATAATTCCCTGGTCTTCTCTATTTGTTATGTCAATTGCAAAATTTTTCGTATATATGAATTTATTAGTAAATGTTTCTCTTATTTTCGCTTGCATTTCGTACAGATCCTCTATTGAGCAGTGTATTGCCGTAACTATATTTGGTTTGATGTATTCCTTTAATATTGTGATTAAATTATCAACAGTATCATATTCAATTAAATGTCTAATTTTTCCAAATTCTTGAATTTGCTCATGTATTGTAAATCTATTTGTACTAAGTAAAATTTGTTGTTTAAATTGGTTTAATGGTTTTTTTGTCTCGGGTATCTGAGTATGATCACTACTTTCAGCTGAATGTTGAGTTACTGACTCGTCGGATAAATTATTAAAAAATTGTCGTGATAGAGCATCTGCTACCACATTTGTTTTACCTGGTTTGTATATAATTTTTGCTCCATATTCTCCAATTAAAGCATGCCATCTTTTCATTTTAACATTTGGATTTCTAGGTGAGACTGTAAATGTTAGTGGTTGGTGATGGATATGAATTTCCAAATCTGAAACTCCGTATAAATAATTTCTTAGATTTTTTAATGCCCATACGATAGCGTATAGTTCTTTTTCATTAGTCGCGTAATTTCTGTTGAATTTAATGTTTTAGATATAAATGTAATAGGTTTGCCCCCTTGCCTTAAGACTCCACCAATAGCTTCATTTGATACGTCTGTCGTTAATATAAATGTTTCGTTAAAATTTGGTTGAATTAGTTCGACTTGATTTACTAATATAGACTTAAATTTCTCAATTGTAAGTCCTTCTTGTTCCAATCTAATTTTAATTTTTTTAGACATATGTTGTGAAACTCTTCCGTTTTCACCTGATAAATGTATTGTTAATGGTTTTGCTATTTTAGCATAAGTTAAATAAACTTCCTGTAATATCCAATCATTTCTAGGAAACTTCGTAACTGTCGTAGAGTTGTTGGAACCGGAAAATTTAAAATTGTTTCAACTTTTTTTGGGTCTGTCTTTATAACATTATTTGCAACAATATATCCCAAAAATTCTACTTCTTCTTGGTACAACTTAGATTTTTGTAATGAAATTTTCATATTTGCGTTTTTTAGTACTTCTATTATTATACTTAAATGTTTTTTATGTTCCTCAAAGCTTTTTGAAAATACGATTATATCGTCAATATAAACGTGACAAAATTTTCCAATAAAGTCCCTTAAAACATTATCCATCGCCCTTTGAAATATACTAGGCGCGTTTTTTAAACCAAATGACATTCTTAAAAATTCGTATTTTCCGTTATTTACTGAAAATGCAGTTTTTTTCAATATCGCCTTCTTTAATAAGGATCTGGTGAAAACCTGATTCCAGATCTATTGTAGAAAAATATTTTGCACTTCCTAAATTTGAAAGTATTATATTGCTATCCGGAATTGGACATTTATCTGCTTTTGTTACTTTATTTAATTTTTTATAATCGATTACCATTCGCAATTTCGGCGTACCGTCTTCATTTACACCTTTTTTTTGGTACAACCCAAATTGGTGAATTATATGCTCTCTTACTTGGCCTTATTATTTTATCTTCCATCATTTTTTTTTACCTCTTCGTTTATGAAGGAATTGGCAGAAAGAGGGTATGGGTATTGTTTACTCCATATAGGAGTTTCAACAATTGTCGTTATTTCCGCTTTTATATCCGTTCGGAACGGTAAATTCATATTTATTGAAGAATGTATTTGATATATTTTATTTCTAATTTCCTCTCTTAAATTTTCAATTTCATCTTCGTTTGTGTCGGTATTTCCTTCGACTGGCGTTTTAGAGAACTTTTCCTCTAAAGTAATTTTGTTTACATAGTTTTCCTCTTCTATATTGCCGATATTATCATCGGCTGGCGTTGTAGAACTTTTTCGTTCCACAATAAATTTTTTATTTAATTTGCCGGTATTATCATCGGCTGGCGTTGTAGAACTTCTTCGTTCCACAATAAATTTTTTATTTAATTTGTCGGTATTATCATCGGCTGGCGTTGTAGAACTTCTTTGTTCAACAATAAATTTTTTATTTAATTTGCCGGTATTATCATCGGCTGGCGTTGTAGAACTTTTTCGTTCCACAATATTTTTTGCATAATTATTACTTCTTCTTTGCTGGTATAAATAATCAGCTGGCGCTGTAGAGATTTCCTGCTCCACGTATTTATTTTTTTATATTTGCCGGTATTTCCGTCGGCTGGCGCTTTAGAAGTCTTTGCTTCCAAAGTAATTTCGTCCTCCTTAACGATCTTTAAATTATCCTTACTTTTCTGATGTTCATATTCGCATCCTAAGCTGAATATATCCTCCTCTTTCTCATTATTTATTATTAACTTCTTTTTTTCCAAGTTAATCACCGCATTAATGTCCTTCAAAAATTTGTATCCTATTAATAGGTCTGCTTCCAAATTTTCGATTTCGTAGAATATTTGTTTTTTTTTTACCGAATAATGTAATAATGTGATAATAGCGTATTATCGAAAATCCATTAATTGTTTTTACTCTCTTTTGTATGTCCAATTTATTTTTATTTGTGTATATTCCTGATTTAATATAGCAACTAGTTGCTCCCGTATCTATTAATATTTTAAAATTTTGACCAGTAACCCTGTCATCTAGAAAAATATATGGCAGAGTTAATTTTGGCCTAAAAAATGATCCTCCTTAATGTTATTAACGCGCTGTGTCTTAGTCGCTGGCTGCACATTCTGTTGTGTACTTCCATGTGGCCTTTTTTCTAAATTGTTTTGGTTAATGGTTGTTGGCCTTTGCAACATACGGTTGCGTGTATGGATGCTTGAGTCGACATCCATTGGCGTAGGTCGTGGTTGGTTATTTACCGTTATTGATCTGTTGTTATTAAAAGTATGTTGCCTGTTATTGTTGTTAGGATTTAAATAGTTTTGATTTTTTCCAAATTGTAATGCGAAGGACGCTCGCATATTGTTAGATTCTAATTCTTGTGCTTTTGCTAAAGCATTTGGTAAATCGCTAGGCGATAGTGAAAATAGTATGTTTGCTAAATTTCCGTTTAGTCCCGTTATGAATGTGCGTAAGGCATCCCGCCTATGTTTGGCATTGAATTCTTTGGTTACGGCACTATCTGATCCGTAAGTCATTATGGTTTTGTTTATTAGCAAGGTTAATTTCTCATTAACCTTATTATAATACTCAATTATGGAGTAATTGCCATGACGCAGGATACTCATTTCTTGCTCAATTATATGAGCTGGTCGCTTATCGGAATAAGCGAAATCTAATCGTGCTAAAATAGCATCAAAATTCAAAACTGTTCCGTGGTTGGACAAAATGTCATTAGCATCGTGAGTAATTTTGTTTCTTAATATAGTCAATGCAGCAAAATACCTACGGCTGCCTCTTACGTATAAACTCATTGCATTGTTAGCCGATTCTTTCCAGCTAACATATTTATTCTGTTTTCCTCCAAATTCCGGTAAAGACTTAACTACTTCTAAGGATTCGTCACAGCGAATCTCTGAATTTATTACTTCAGGTTTGCAATCAGTTATTGTTGTAGACTTCGTTAAATCTTCTATTTTCCTGCGCATCTCAGATATTTCTAATCTAAGTGATGCGTTCGTTGCGGCAATTAGTCTTGCGACTAAGGTCTCATTTTCGCTACTTAATTAATTTTTTCTTTTCTTTTCCTTTAAATGTGGACAATTTTCAAATTTATGGTTACTTAACAGTAATCGCAATAATGCAACCTTTCGTATTTTGGAGCACTTATATTACTTCCCATTTAAAACAAATCTTCTTTTTTTGATACTTATATCATCTCTATAGTCTCAAACATAATTGTCTCCTGATTATAATAACCCTCAAGTGTGGCCTTTTTATCTTTTCCTACATATTGAAAAACTTCCTCCATACATTTAATTTTAAGTTTATCTTTATTTAGATCCCTTTCTTTTTTGTTAATCCTTATGACTTCTACAAATTCTTCAATATTTCTAACTATTTTGTCTATTTCGTTATAGTCCAAGTCAGTTGGTAAAGCATCTGTCATTTTGTGTTTTTTATCTTAATTTTTATTTTTGATCCTTTCTAGGAAAGGAGACTCTTTTATTCTGGAGGGTCTGGAGTTCAGAATCGCAGAATTGAGTTTTTGTTATAAACCGGAGGGTCCCCCTTGCGGTGGTGAATCGCGGTTTTAAAAATATTTTATTATTTGGCTGGTCGAGCCTTCAATTATTCTTAATGGCTTAAACTTAATTGCTTAAATTTATTGGCTTAAATATTATATTTAATATAATTGGGTTTATTTCCCATAGGCCTTACTTACAACTAATTTTATGTTGTTGCTGCTATTGCTGCGTTTGTTATCGTTGCTGTCGCTACTGTTGCGGCTATTGTTGCCTTTGCTGCTGCTGTTGCTTTTTGAGTTGAATTTTGGCGGTTGGTTATGCGATGGTCGTCGTTGGCGGCTCACACACGGCTTAGATGAAATAAAATGTTTTTGGCGAAATTTCTGATTTACAAAAATTTTTTGATTATTTTGTTTTTATGATGGCCTTTCAGCGTTTTTTATGTGGATGTCTTATGGATCCACACACTTTCTTTTATGTTTTTTTTTTAATTTTCACAAATGTTCATAAATGTTCACTTTCAGTTTCTTTCTTCAACTCGAACTTTGAAATCACTTTATATTTGCTGTTGTAGCTTCTTGTTTTTTTTTTTTTGTTTTACTTTTCTCCCTATTTTTGGGATACTTGTTTGTTTTTTAAAAAAGAATTTTTAAAGCATACTACCTCTCGCACGAGGTTTATGTATGTTTAATGGTTCTGGGACCAGTGTTCATTAAACACGACCGTTACGAACACGTGCCCTTAACGTTGGGCGCCAATTAACTTCCCTTGCGTGGGAAGTATTAAAAAAGTGTTTTCGTCCGCTACGTGCGGCAGAAATGAAACACAACGTGTTGGTTTGAGTGAGGTAACGCTTGCGCACTGCACTCTCACTGATCTTTATTCGTAAAAGCACTTATATTTATATTCTTACAATTCTATGCTTACTACTAAAGATGCTTTGGCATTACATTAAGTGATGAAATGCCAGAGCATTGAATTTCCAATTATTCTCATTATCAAAACAAATATTAGAATATTGTATTATGCTTACTTATCAAAACAAGTGATGTATTGATTTCTTATTAATTAAAGTATTCTGCTGACCAAGCAGTAATACCGTAAGAAGATACAATTTGTTTACACTTATCATTAGGTCTCTGTGTGGCTGCTGCCGTTAACTTGTACACAAACATTTATATACATATATCTATAATACATATTAGACGATGGTTCTAATTGTAAAAGTGCATTTTTATTTACATATAAACATATAAGTACAAAAGAGAAAATAACTTTTTCAAATACCTCTCTCTCTCTCAACGGAAAAAAAAGGTTCAACAAAACATACACAACTTGGAGAACTATATAAAATATATTATTATATATATAATATTCACACATAAACATTAGTACATATTTAAAGTCCACATTGGCAATTATCGACAATACCTCTTGTTCTTTGCAAACAAAAACAAGCAGGATTGTGTACAAAAGCGAATTGATGTCTCTAACGAGCTCTCAATTGCTTACGAACAAAGCATATTCATAAAAACACAAACAATTTGTGCATACTTACATAAATAGAGCATTCATCTATCTCAATTGCACAAAATATTAGCACATACAAGTCCAAGTATTAGGGTGTACCTAAATACAAAGCATTCGGACATCAAGTATTTTAATTAATCAAAAGCGCGGTTTTTGATACCAATTAAAAATTCAAATATATTTCCGAACTAAAATATCAAAAAATAATATTATTTTGAAAAATAGTTTACAACAACAATAATCTAAATGCACCTGCAGGAGCTACACGCCCAAAACAGGTTGCTAAATTTATTTCAGAATGTGACAGTTTAACAAGATACTGCACTAGATTTGCCTCCTCACAGAGTCACGAAAACTCTGAATCGTTATTAGAAGTAAAATGTCAAAATCTTAAAAATTTTAGGACTCGCCTCCAAACGGCTCATGACGCCATTGTAGATTCTGAAAAATCAGATCTACCACAAAATTTTAAATTATCTGCTTACGCCATATACGAAAACTGCTTAGACCAGTTCGAAGAAACAAAAGCTATGATCTCCGATCAACTAAAGCTCATTCAAGCAATTACACCTACTCCCCACAGTAGAGTAGAGCTGCCACAAATAGACAGTCAAAAGGCAAGTTCAGGCATCCACCTCAAGGTGCCCGCATGTGACACAGAAACATTCTATGAGGTTATGAAGAATGGCCGTCCTTCCGGGACATGTTTACAGCAGTTAACATCAACCATCCAGAATTATCAAAAGCACAAAAATTTTATCACCTCCGATACAAGACAAGTCAAGCAGGCGTCATAATAAAACAGTTCGCTCTTAATGACGATAATTTCAATTTGGCTTGGGAAGCTCTAAAAAGAGATATGAAAACGAAAGAATACTGGTCGATAAACACGTAACGACACTAATGATCTTGCCAAAAATTAGGAAAGAAGCAAGTGTAGAATTCATTAAACTAGAATCCACTGTTTTAAATTGTTTGTCGATTCTATCGACACAAAATATTCCCCCAGACAACTGGGACCCAATTCTGGTAAACATTTTCATCGCCGCATTACCAGAAAAGTCGTTACTTCTGTGGGAGCAATCGCTCTCATCACGAAAAAAGTGCCCAACATGGCAAAAAAAAAGGATTTTCTCACCACCCAATATGAAATTGCGGAAAGGTTAGAAGAAAAAATAATCAGAAAAAACACATTAAACACGACCAAAATGGAAGCTTAAATAGGCCCCAAGTTAGTAACAAAAACAATTTACTCGTAAACAAAAACTTTCACAAACCGCAATCGTTCACATCTGAACAACGAAAACCTACGTCAAATGAACTATGTAAAAGAGGGCATAAACCTAATTTTGCGAGAGGTTTGAAAGCTTAAAAGTTAACGAACGAAATAATTTTGCCAGGTCAAAAAGATTTTGCACAAATTGTTTGTCACATGCGCATACATATAAACATAGCAAAAGCCAATTTAATTGCTTCCATTGTCACAAAAGACACCATTCAATGCTTCATTACAGCGGATATCCTAACTTACCCCAAGAAGCGCTTACACAAAAGGAACCACGAGTTTAGCAAAAGCAAATCGCGAAATCCACAATTTTAAAAATTGCCAAGAGAGACCATGTTGCTCAAAGGCACAAAAAGTTCAAACGTTGCACAACGAAACACAAAGTGCACTAATTGCAGAACCAATTACCACTATGACAACTCAAGTTGAGAAAAAACAAAATCAATACCTTAATTCGTAATTAAGGAAATTTCGAGATATAGGGAATCTTCCTCCTATACTCGTATAAAAGGCACACACAATTTTTCGGCCCCGCAGGATGGCTTTCGCCAATAATGAAAAAAAAAAACAATTCCGAACAGATCCGCGAACCGTGGCGGGCTACTAAACGAAAATTGGTGCATACATACGTACTAAAACGCAAAAACAGTTGCATCAAAAAGTCGAAAAATCGACATTTTTCGTAAATTTTCAAAATAAATAAAATCCTAAACAAAATTAATGTTCTACGAGCACCGTATGCCCAATGCGATAGTGTGACGCACCTAGACTTACAAAAAGCAAAGGTCGTTCTTATATAAGCGCCCCGCATAAGGGTAGTGGATGGGAATCTGTTGTCAAATTTTAACACTCCATTTCAAAAAGAAGTAGCTAGAAATTACCACGATACCATTCGAAATGAAGCCGTTCGCAATTCACGGCCATTCTCCCGCAGGATGCCTCTATTGTCACAGTCCTAACTCCAGAGCTAAAGAATACTCATTCTAGCCATATCTGAGCCAGACGTGGAACTACTATCCTTCATAAGCCAATCATAAATTAATAAGACGGTCATAAAAATTGCAACAATTACCAACAACGCACAAAAGACAAATAATAAATAACCCGCAAAATAAATAGCTTCTCTTTGCATTTTAAAATTCATATTCAAATATTAACATGTGATATATTTTAAACCAAAAGCTGTTTTCCACATACACGAATAAATATGACGATATTACAACGCCAATGTTAAATACTTTTGCTGTCAAATCCATGCTTCTCCATCATCAGTACGGCGAAATACGTGAAACAACATATGTTGGGAATACTAGACAAAATATTCGCCTGAGAGCCCAGGATGTTTAAATGAGTTAAGCCTCCTTCCTCACTCAACCTGGGAAAACCTGGCGCACCCTAATACGCTAGCGCAATTCACCATAGCTGTTGACACTTCACCGCAACTCCCCACACCTGTGCTCTTACCCACTAAACAAAAAGGATAAACAACAGGACTGGACTTTCCATTCGTTTACACACTGCGCCGCGCCGACACGTTACGTCAGTACCTACAACCAACAACATTCGATCATCAACAATTCAACATTAAATTCTAGACAATTGGCTTCTAAACCTTCGCTTCTACACTGCGCCGCGGATTTCCCACTTTTTCCTCTTACAGCGATTCAACGCATTCTACCTCGATTCGACGCGATATATTTTAGCAAATCATTGTATTGTTAATAATATGCTGAATACAATGCTCGCGACACGACATGGCATCACGACAGTGAACTGAAAACGGCATTGTGCATCCTACTGTTGTGGCCATATATAATACCTTGCACTTCAATGAAATTTTAATATTTTGTTCAAAGTGAAATTTTTTATGCAAAAAATAAGTAAATCGGTAAATTTATTTGTTTTAAATTATCAATTGTTATTACAAATGGTAAAATAGAGCAATAATAGAGCTATTTTATGCTTTTATTTGTAAAATAACGTCAAGTTTGTTAGAGCTGTGAATAATTTTTTACATATTACCACTCTACCTCATCTCTCTATCTTCCATTCTACTGTCAACCCTACTGTCGTCCTACTGTCGCTGGCAAATAGAGGAGTATATTGAAGATAGCGAGAGCGACAACCGTCGGCCTGCAGACGTGTAGTCATGTAGCTGTCAAAATAAGAGTGTCCAAAAGAACGTGTGTATTTTAACATTTGCAAGATGTCGTTTGTCGTCTGTCGCGAGCATTGTATTCAGCACTTAAACGATAACTTTAAATAAATTGTACCCTTTAAATAATAACCATTTTTCTTTTTAAACACTCTCGCGAATGTGAGTGCAAGTGGAATCATCTAAACTGAGTGGTTGGTACTCATCGATAAATTAATTTATTACATATTTAAACAAAGGCGAACCCGATTCCCAAATCGAAGACGATGGAGCAGACGTTCCGTTGCCCGATCAGAAAGAAGTTCGAATAGCAATTACCCGCCTGAAGAACAACAAAGCGGCGGGGGCCGATAAATTGCCGGCCGAGCTATTCAAACACGTCGGTGAAGTGCTGGTAAGGAGCTTGCATGAGCTTCTTTGTAAACGTCCGGTGTGTTTTACGTGGGTACCTGCTGACGACAGCCTTACTCCACGGCGCTCAAAAGCACAGCGGATCAAATCAATGCGTTGATCAGCGCAGTGAGAATGCTAAGCATTTTCAGTACCGATTGGCAGTGTGGAATGGACACACTAACCACCTTGGTAGGGTTCGAGGCCCATCTGAAACCTCTGCCGTGCTTTGGGTCCTGCACCCGGTTGCAACGCAACTCCACATTCAACTGACATGGTCAGTTCTTCCCGCGATTTGGGTTTCAACCACAACCACAACCACGATACTCCCCGAGGGGCCAGTCCGCATGAGCAGGTTGGAGTTGAATCCAAGGGCTCCTGCTCCCCGTGGTACCAGAATTAAGTCTCCGGTCAGACCTCGTTGCCGAAACTACTACCAGTTGAGCTTCCATACTGCTCTGGACTGGTGGCCAGGGGTTGGACCCCATACATACATCACTTACACACACCAATCATGCAAAAAACTAAAAACCCTACCTTCCAGCTAACCGCCTTCGCCGCTTAAATAACTCACGCGCAAACAACCCTAACTGTTCGGTATTCCGACTAGTGGAGATCACACCACTAACATCTAATCGTCCATCAGTCCAGCTAATCCTCATACCACCCAGATCCCTAATGTCCGAGTACATCGGGCACTCCGCAATTAAATGCGACCAATTTTCAAACCGCGTCCCACAAAAACACCCTGACGTATCTGATAGGTGCCTCTGATGCAAAAATGCATTCAGAGGCCCATGCCCCGTAAGCAGAAAACCCAGACTCAGACAAAATCTGAAATCTGGGTTATCCTCAACGAACCCAACGTCCCGAATGTACTCGTACGTCACTCGGCCGTTAGGACTATTGTCCCAACCTTCTTGCCACCTACACCTAATCCTATCATCTAGAAGCCTCTTGCTCCCTAGATATTCCTCCCTCTCTACATCGTCGTCGGAAATCCAATCGCTCCGTAGCAATGACACACTCAAACCCCTTCTTAACCTGAATGCAACAGCACGCTGTATGACAATCAGGTCAAGAGGGGGTGCACCTAATAGCACCTGCATCGCATCCGTTGAGAAGGTGCGACATACAGGCAAGCAAGCAAGCATCATACAACGCTGTATTGAGAGGAGTTTTTGAGACCCCAAGACAGTCGTGGCTGCCTCCCACCATTCAGGGGCTCCATATGTGGCACAGGCCACAAACAAGCCACGATATATGGTGCGGACAGCACGACGTCCGAGACCCCAATCGCTCCTCAAAATACGTCGTATTTTTCCTACGGTTGCCAGCAGTCGCTCTTTCACTTTCACCAAGTGTGGAGTAAAACACATCCTTTCACTTATGGTCAACCCCAGATACTTGACTTGCGTCACATATCTTATGCTGACCCCATTCACACGGACAATCGGTGAACGAGCCGGTGACAATCTACCTTTCAGCAGCATTGCCGAAGAGGTGGTGTGTGTCGATTCTTCTTTCACGGGTCTTTTCCAAGATTTGACGCATTGTGAAAATCTGGTCGGTTGTTGATTTGCCAGGTCTAAAGCCACACTGATAAGGTCCAATCAGTTTGTTGACGGTGGGCTTTAATCTTTCACACAATACCCTCGATAGAACCTTATACGCTGTGTTGAGGAGGCTTATCCCACGGTAGTTGGCGCAGATTGTGAGGTCTCCCTTTTTATGGTTTGGGCATAGCACACTTAAATTCCAATCGTTGAGCATGCTTTCGTCCGACCATACTATACAAAGAAGCTCATTCGTTAGTTTACTGTCGACGCGGATAGACGTGTGTGCGCATCGTTGCGATTTTTCGAAGTGTTTTTTTTTTTCGGTGATTTTTCGAATCTCTTTTGTGCGGTCATTTGTTTATGCGATTTAGTTGGCACCGTTATTGCCTGGCGCGTGTGCGGTGAAATTGTTTGTGCGATCGTGGGTAGTGAGGGTTAGCGACCGCGAGTGTTGTGTGCGAGTACACATTTTTGTGCAATTTTTGTGCATTTTTGTGTACTGACTCGGCGTGATATAACGGGTGAGTAGTCTTTCTTAATATTACCATATATACGGACAACGTGGTTATCCACGTTGTTGTTATTGGCGGAAGCTTCGCACGGTTCCAGTGTAGCTCCATGCAGTTGGCATTCTTGCTGACTGAACTGCCTGCCAGTAGTTCTGTGCTGAGCATCTGGTGTTTAGTCGGCTCGGTGTCAGGTGGATCTGGACAGGATTGTCCAAAGGGTGCAAGTGTCTGTCCAGTGTTGGAGATTGCGACTCCTATGAGGACCAACGGTCATATCAGCAAACCGTTTAGCCCACGGTGCGATTCGGCTCAGCGCCACATCGGTCGACTCCGGACCGTTTCGGGGACATTGCCCGGCCGGCGGCCAATTGAGTGGCCTTAATCCAACCAAGGGTTGGGGTTGTGGGCTGTGCCACTGCGGGAGCGCTATAATCGACCGCTTGGGTGGTCGTTGCTATTGAGCGTGCCTTTGCGTGGGTCGCACTTTACAGCGCGTTCAGACGCAGACACCTGGAGAGCAGCTGCTCCAGTATCTTTCTGTCCGTGAGCCTTCTGCGCTAGTGGTACGACAGCGGATCAGTTCGACTGGGAGGTTAGTTGGGCAGCGGGATGCCTCGTTTACGGATTAAGAGGATGAAGGCCCTCGCTGGAAGCGGAGAATCTGCCGTTTCAACAGTCGTGGATGATTCCACGTCGGGAGGCGAGGGTGAAACGACGGGAGCGGTAAGGTCTCCACCAGTAAGGCGCGTTTGGAGTCGCCGCGTAAAGAGGACGGATGCGAGGGAGGGAGCGGAAGTTGTTGCGGGAGTGCCAACGTGGCCTCCGCTGAGAAGGCGGTTACGCGTGCAGGGTCGCCGCGTAACGTTTGGTGGAAATGAGGTAGGGAGCGGTAGTTGTGGTGAAAGTGCCAATGTGGCCACCACCGAGGAAGTGGTTGCGCGTGTGGGGTCGTCGCGTAATGACGGAGGGAGCGGTAGTGGGAGCGTGGCCCTTCCGGCCAGTACGGTGGGCAAAGGAGCGGGCACGGTGAAAGTGGGCGCCATGAAAGCGGGCACTCGTGTCTCGAGTGCCAAAAAAGTGGGAAAGGGGGAGTTTTCACGGGGACCTGTCGTTGTTGGGGGTGGGGCAGTCAGCCATGTTGCGGCTGCCAAAAGGATCACGGGGGAATTAAATGAGTTGGTGTTTGACGCCAAAAACTTTGATGTTGGGGCAGCGAAGGGGCTGATGGAGCTTGCCTTTAAAATATGAGGCGCTTCTGATGACGGTCATAACCGAGAATGCCCATCTTCGCGGTCGGGTAGATGCCCTTAGGGGGAGTTGTGGGAGATCCTTCTCTTCGGCACCGTCGGCACCGATGCCTGCACCTCCAGCACCTGTGCTTGAGACAATCGCACCGGTGACTCCGAAGTCTGTGGAAACCTGGTCGGTCGTGGTCAGGAGTAAGGGGCCCGCAACTTCCTCTAAGGAAGTCATTAATAAAGTGGTCAAGGAGGTGGGTCCCTCACTTGGAGTGAGGGTCTACGAAGTGCGATCAATTAAGGGAGATGGGGCGGTCATTCGCACGCCCTCTGTTTTGGAGAGGGAACGAATGGCGAGTAATAAGAAGTTCGAGGAGGTGGGGTTGGACGTGACTCTCAACCGGAAGTTGGGTCGTCGGGTGGTGGTTCAGGGGGTCCATACGGAGATCCCCCATGAGGAATTCATAGAGGAACTACTCCGGCTGAACCTCCAGGACTTCAGCCCGGCATCCCAGAGGACAGACGTGACGGTAGCACCAATGTTGTCCTTGAGGATACGGATAAATTGATGTCCGCCCTCTTGGAGGCAGGTCGGTGCTACATAAAGTGGTTTTCCTTCAGGGTATGACCGGATAGCCCCGTCGCTGGATGCTTCCGCTGTATGGGGTTCGATCATAGGGTGGCAGAGTGTAGGGCTAGAGCAGATGTCTGTCGGAGGTGCGGTCGGGAAGGCCACAAAGCTGCCGGTTGCGTCAATGCACCCCATTGTCGGAACTATGAGTTTAAGGGTAGGCCAGCTGGGCATCTGATGATGTCAGCTGTCTGCCCTATCTATTGTGGCATTGCTGAGCGCGCCCTCGCCAGATACTGATGGGGGGGATTATCCAGCTCAACTGTCAGGGCTCTTAAGCCGTAATGTGCGAGTTGGGGGGTTGTGTGGTAGAGGGTGGGTGCGGTATTGCTCTACTCCAGGAGCCCTACGCCACCAATGGTGTGGTTCGGTGCCTTTCTGGGGGTTTAGGGTCTCCACTGACCTTAGAGCTAACGCCGCAATAGTTGTGAATAATCCACGCTACGATTGTGTAGTTGTGGATCCTTCACAACTGGGTATATGTGTAGCGATGGAAAGGTAGTTCGGTAGGATGATTGTCGCTAGTTTATATTGTAAATATAGCGAGCCCCTAGAGCCCTACCTGGGCTACATGGATAAGCTACTACTACTTGCGAGTAGTAGCCCATTTATCCTAGGGTTGGATGCGAATGCCTCGTCCTCGATGTTGTTTAGTAAGGTATCCCGGCATTCGTCTGGATACCAAAGCCACAGTCGAGGCGAAGCATTAAGCGAATGGGTGGTGGCTAATATCCTCCACGTTTTGAATGAGCCGAGCAAGTGGTATACTTTCGATGGGTCTGGGGGCGTGAGCGACATTGACGTGACGCTTATGAACGAGGCAGCAAGTAGGGCTTTTAGTGTAAGTTGGGCGGTTAGGGGAGGGTGGGGATTGAGTGACCATAATTTGCGTCAAATTGTGGTTACCCCTCGATCCCCTCCCTCACCTTATGAGAGTCCATTGCGGCGATGGCGTACCGCTGGTACTGACTGGAACCAATATGGGCTCTCGGTTAGGGAAGCGGTATTTAGTATACCGCTTGGAGAGTTTGAGGAGTTGGGGGTCGACGAGCAAATTGCTCATCTCTATGAGGTTGTTTGGGGGGTAAGTGATTGGGTTTTTGGTAGGTATGAGTGTTTCAAGGTTAGTAAAATTAAATGGTGGACGCATAAGTTAACCTTGAAGAGGAGGACTGTCAGGCGATTGAGGCGAAAGTTTCAACGCGCCCGACGGTCCAATTCGTATAGGCTGTCCCAGCTTAGGCGTGAATTTAGTTGTGCGGATAGGGAATATAAGGAGATGTTGGTGAAAGTTAAAGAAGATGAGTGGAGGAGCTTCGTTAGGGTCGTAGGCGGGAGGATATCACCTCCCTTCGCGTCGTTGACACTCTGTTATCGTCGTGGAGAAAGTGTGCGGGGGTTCTGTTAGGTGCGTTCTTTCCTAGGTCGGAGGTGCAGGTACCTCAAGCCTGTCCCTCCATTAGATGATGGGGAGTTGGGGTACACCTTTGGCCTAGTTTGGTCTAAACGGTCCCCAGGTTTTGATGGTTTGAACGCAGAGATGTGTCAAAGCTTATGGAAGTTCATTCCGGAATATCTGGAGGCCATTTACAATAAGTGCGTCTGGGAGCGATCCTCGATCTTATCGGGGCATCAGTCTCCTTCCAGTACTTGGAAAAGTGCTGGAAAGGGTCATGGTGGAACGCCTTCAGGAGCTAACGCGGGGTATGTGGTCGGGTAGACAGTTTGGGTTCAGGAAAGGACGCAGTATAAAGGATGCGATGTTTTTTGTACAGAATGTCGTTAGGGAGAATGCCAACAAGTATGTCCTTGGCATATTTGTTGACTTCAAGGGGGCATTTGACTACCTAAGCTGGGATCGAGTGATGCAGCGGCTGGAGGAGCTTGCCTGTCCGGAAGTTACTCTTTGGCGGAGTTATTTTTCGGACAGAAAGGCCTCTCTTGTCGGCATGAATGGGAGTGTGGAGATTGGAGTTGTTCGAGGCTGCCCACAGGGTTCCATCTGTGGTCCATATATTTGGAACCTTAAGATGGACACTCTGCTTGGGCTGCTCGAGCCACTCTGTAAGTGTTGTGCGTATGCGAACGACCTTATTCTTATTGTTGAAGGTCGCTCGAGGGTGGAATTAGAACGGGCAGGAGGAAATCTCTTAGAGATCGTTAATTCTTGGGGTTTAGGTGTGGGGGTTGACATATCGATGGACAAAATGGTGGCAATGCTGCTGAAAGGTAGATTGTCACCGGTTCGTCCACCGATTGTCCGTGTGAACGGGGTCAGCATCAGATATGTGTCGCAAGTCAGGTATCTGGGGTTGACCATAAGTGAAAGGATGTGTTTTACTCCACACTTTGCGAATGTGAAGGAGCGACTGCTGGCAACCGTAGGCAAAATACGACGTATTTTGAGCAGCCATTGGGGTCTCGGACGTCGTGCTGTCCGCACCATATATCGTGGCTTGTTTGTGGCCTGTGCAACATATGGATCCCCTGAATGGTGGGAGGCAGCCACGACTGCCTTGGGGTCTCAAAAACTCCTCTCAATACAGCGTTGTATTATGCTTGCTTGCTTGCCTGTATGTCGCACCGTCTCAACGGATGCGATGCAGGTTTGATAGGTGCACCCCCTCTTGACCTGATTGTCATACAGCGTGCTGTTGCATTCAGGTTAAGAAGGGGCTTGAGTGTGTCATTGCTGCAGAATGACTGGATTTCTGACGATGATGTGGAGAGGGAGTGATATCTAGGGAGCAAGAGGCTTTTAGATGATAGGATTAGGTGTAGGTGGCAAGAAGGTTGGGACAATAGTCCTAACGGCCGAGTGACGTACGAGTACATTCAGGACGTTGGGTTCTTTGAGGATAACCCAGACTTCAGATTCTGTCTGAGTCTGGGTTTTCTGCTTACGGGGCATTAGCCCCTGAATGCATTTTTGCATTCAGATACGTCAGGGTGTTTTTGTGTTACGGAGTTTGAAAATTGGTCGTATTTAATTGCGGAGTGCCCGATGTACTCGGACATTAGGGATCTGGGTGATATGGGGATTAGCTGGACTGATGGACGATTAGATGTTAGTAGTGTGATCTCCACTAGTCGGAATACCGAACAGTTAGGGTTGTTTGCGCGTGAGTTATTTAAGCGGCGAAGGCGGTTAGCTGGAAGGTAGGGTTTTTAGTTTTTTGCATGATTGGTGTGTGTAAGTGATGTATGTATGGGGTCCAACCCCTGGCCACCAGTCCAGAGCAGTATGGAAGCTCAACTGGTAGTAGTTTCGGCAACGAGGTCTGACCGGAGACTTAATTCTGGTACCACGGGGAGCAGGAGCCCTTGGATTCAACTCCAACCTGCTCATGCGGACTGGCCCCTCGGGGAGTATCGTGGTGGTTGTGGTTGAAACCCAAATCGCGGGAAGAACTGACCATGTCAGCTGAATGTGGAGTTGCATTGCAACCGGGTGCAGGACCCAAAGCACGGCAGAGGTTTTAGATAGGCCTCGAACCCGACCAAGGTGGTTAGTGTGTCCATTCCACACTGCCAATTGGTACTGAAAATGCTTAGCATTCTCAGGGCGCTGATCAACGCATTGATTTGATCCGCTGTGCTTTTGAGCGCCGTGGAGTAAGGTTGCCGTCAGCAGGTACCCACGTAAAACACACCGGACGTTGCCCGGAGGATACTTGGTTTAGGACCGAAAGTCGTGAGCTGCTTAAGTCATATGTAAAGGAATCGTTTCTGGCCATTTCCAAGTGAATGGCAATCAGAGAACTTTCCTCACTTGCGTGAACTTCTACACATGACTCCATCCTTCTTTTGTGTTTCAGATAGTAATATTTTGTCTACTGCTTTAAGTTTTTCAGGGTTTGGTTTAATATCATTAGGGGGGACAGCATAGTCTAAGAATTTAGTTCCTTTCGCTAGAAAATTGCATATCTACACTTGTAGTTTTAAATTTTTTTTTGACTCAAACGTTTAAATATTTTATCGACTGCTTCTAAGTGTTCTTCTTTACTCGTAGGAAAAACTGGAACGTCGTCCAAGAAAACCATACAGAATGAACCAATGCATTGTTTTAATACATTGTTAATTAGCCGTTGAAAGGTAGCTGGCGCATCACGAAGGCCAAATGGCATTCATAAAAATTCGTAATGATCATTAGTTGTTGAAAAAACAGTTTTCGGAATGTCGTCGGGATGGACATCAATTTGATGAAATCCTATAGCCAAGTCAAGGGTTGAGAAGTATTGACATTTTCTTAAATCAGTTTAAATATTTCCAAATATTATTTTCTATAAGTCCATCAATTTTCGTTGAATGTGTATTCTAAAAATTCGCAATTATAATCAATTAACTTGAATTCTTTAAATGGGGGAAATTTACAAAGTGTTATTGATATTGTTGTATTACGTTGTCAAAAAAGTCTTGCGGTATTTTCGCTAGTTGGCGCTGAAAGCGCGTAGTTCTAGTGTTATTCGTCACTTCGGGTCATGCTATTCCTTTTAGAAAAGCTCATTTCACGCGCTAACAAGTGTTTGATTGATTGTCGTTTCGTTTAAGTCGTTCGTGAGTTACAGCGACGCAATTATGGAGCAAAATAAAGAGAAAATACGGCATTTTTTACAGTACTACTACGATAAAGGCAAAAATGCATCTCAAGCCGCCAATAAAATTTGTGCAGTTTATGAACCCGATACAGTTTCCATTTCCACCGCGCAACGATGGTTTCAACGTTTTTGTTCTGGTGTAGAGGTGGTCGAAGATGCGCCACGCTCCGGAAGGCCTGTCGTCGAAAATTGCGATAAAATCGCTGAATTGGTTGAAAGAGACCGGCATAGTAGTCATCAAACCGTTACAAGTATAAACCATTTGAAGAAGCTTGGAGTCACTAAGAAGCTCGATGTATGGGTGCCACACGAATTGATTCAATAAAAATACCGCAAGACTTTTTTGACAACCCATTATTTAATGCCTTGGCCGTTACGTTTACATTCCGGTTCCATTTTGGATGACAAGTGTTTGGGCTAATTATGCTAAATTCGGCCACAGATCAATAATAAATTTTAAGTTTTTAATAGGGTGATTGATTATTATGTAGGGAAGTCGTGCTCGTGATCTATATGAAAATTTTCATTAGAGTTACCTTATTCCATTGGTTCAACTTGTCGTTGGAAATTGTTAATATTTTGTGGATTCGCTTGCCTAAATTGTTAGTACGCGTATTGTTAGTGTTGTGCGAGAAATTTCATCGCCTAGTTCTTTTTGAAAAATTTAGGTTTCTTTGATCATTAATAACTCTATTACTAGATATTTTTCTTCGAAATGAGTTATTAGCATTATTGTAATTCTTCCTAAAGTTAGTTCCTCTTGTGCATAATGTTGATGTCTGGCTTCTGATATTATTCTAAAATAATCTTTTACAGTCGCAGGGTTCCTACCAAATATCTAGTCTAAGTAGAATTCAATTTTTTTCGTCAGTAGTATAAGTAGTCTCTATGGGTTAAATTTCTGTTTTAAATTTTGTTAGCTAATTTATTTATTTTAAAATAATAAGTTCTACTGTAGTTTCTGTAGTTTACATGCTTTTTAATTATCCATTAGTTCGTCACTAGTGTATTTCTCACCAAAGTTCTCCGTTAGTATGTCCTTTAACACAGTCCATGTTGTTACATTAGTCAGTTTTGAAAAAAAAAAAATATTTTATCAAATTTCCATTAATTTTTAATTTGCCCGCAATATTGAGCATTTAGTTGTTATTGTTTTATATAGACTTTCGTAAAGTATTTTTCAGTTTGCTGCACTCGACTTGCAGTCAAATAAATTCCTTTCAGTTATTTTTTTTTATTCAAATACGTATGTATGTAAGTATGTGTAAGCACTATTCAAATACACTTATGACGGTACCAAAATCCGTTAATTTTGCACTATTCAGCTGCACTGTAAATGTGTTAAGTCAAAAGTTTGTTATTTCGTCAATTTCTTTGAAGTTATTATCACTTTTTAAATTTATTTATTTATTTTAATTTTCAGTTTGATTAAAGTTATTTTCGCTTTGTTTTTTCCGCCTTGTTTGTTGAATTATCCAATTAAAATTAATTTGTGCCAATTGCAAAGCGCATTACTGTACTTAGTCGCGTTGTTTTATGTGCTGAACACATAGCGAGCGACACCTCATGACTTCATGACAGTGAACTGTAAATGGCGTCGCAAAGGCTGCTACATGAACTTCTGTAAGAAGGCAGCGACATAACAATGGCCGCATGTACACAATACAACACAGCTGTCCCTTTTGTATAAACACAATTTCTGTATCATACTAATACCTTTCACTCCAATGAAACATTAATATTTTGTTCAAAGTGAAAGTTTTGAAGTAAATAGTAAATTTATCTATTCTTTTAAATTATAAGTTGTTATTACAAAAGATGTAACAGAGCTAAATTATGTTTCTCTTTATAAATTGAAGTCAGATTTTTAGAGCTTTAAATTATTTAAATTTTACATATTAGAAGCATCCTCTCCCCACTCCTCTCCTCTCTGCAGCCCTCGGCAAATTTAAAATATTATTTAATTAGCAAGAGCCTACTGTTGTGCAGCTATCTAAATAGCTGTGTTCATAATAACGTGTGAATTTTGATATTTAAGAGAGGTCGCTTAAAGTCTGTCGCGCTTTATGTGTTCAGCACATTATCTAGCAAGTTCTTCAACCGTAGTTTTTAATAGGCGTGTTTATTAGACCAGCAAATTAAGCTAACTATTAGCTTATTTTGTATGGAAGACTTAGCCAACATAATCATGTTGGCTTGTCATAAGCTACCATAGCTTGTATATTGAACTAGAGGCATTGCCAGTTCATCGCTTTTTTTCATTCACAATAGCTAGGTTTTTTCCAAAATGATCAATAGAGTGAGAGTGAGTTACTAAGGAAATACATCCCTACACGAACGATGATAATCATATGATCAATCATATGACAATCACTAGTGACACAATTTTCTGTCACTGGCTCAGTGCAAGTTTCTATCACATTTTTAAGGGCAATATGAAAAAGTTGACAAAAACTTTTGTATACATGTGATATTGCATTTCTTTCTTACATACTGGGTTTAACAACCTGAACAACATATAGCTACACTGCTCACTCTGTTATGCTTTATGTCAACATCATGCGTGTGTGTCTATCGCATATGATGCAAATATCATGCAGTTGTGACAATCATATACGATGTAAGCACATGTAAAAATTATGCATTTATTAATTTATTGTAATTTAGTTTATTTAGAAAAAATTAAATTCATTTCAATTCATGTAATATTCATTAATTCATATTATAAAAAACATTGTACAAAAATAAAAAAATATTAATGTAAAATTAAAGCTTCATTTTTTGGTTTTAATTTGTTTTGTTTTTAAATTTAATTACTGTTTCCGTTTGTTTTTTAAATAAGTACGCTGCTTTAATTTGTGATGGCTGAGCAGTATTGACCGCTTTATATTTTGTTCTAAACTCCTACACTCTTGTTGTTGAAACACATCTAAATTAAAAGAAAAATTAATATATGTATTTTTCTTTTAATTTAGATGTGTAAACATTTTAAGTAAACATTTAGTTGAAATTATATATATGGATGTACTTCTTAAAATGGTATCAACCAGCGCCAACTTGCATAGGGATTTCTTGCTCCACCTGCCATCCCAATTATATCCTTCCAAGAGCTCATCTGAGAAAACCTTCGGTATTACGTCTGCAACATTATCACTGGCGCCTTTAAATTTATGGAGGAATGTAGTCTTAAAAGAAGTAAAAGTATTGCAACTAGTAGTAAACTTATTATATGTATTTTATTTTTTAGGTTACCATTGTTTGGGCATAGTCTTGGCTTTGCAGTCTATCTTCCACTTCCGCAACTGTTGCTTACGACTCCATCGGAAAAGTGCTAGCGTCGTCGTGCAGCTCTTTGTCAATCACTTCGCCAGTCACATTGACTGCGCCACTCGTTTTAAGAGAACTTTGCATTCTCTGATCGACTTATTTTGCGCCAAAACCTCAGCCTTTTCGACAATCTAAGAAATTAATTTAGACGAAAAGATATAAATAAAGTTTTAGATTTACTCTTATTACTGAGTGTACATACAACATTGTAAAACACTTACTTTCGACTCCATTTCATTAAGTTTTTGAAATATAGCGGTTTGGTTGTGAACCAGTGGCGATTGGTATCACTAAGGGCTTTTGGGTTCTGCAAAGTTATAAATACGTTTTCCTCCAATTTGTCTAGCCTTTCCTGTATATTCTTTTGGCCCGCAATAATTGTTTTTAACGCTTCAAGAATATCTTAAATTTAAAAAGTTAATATATATTATATTTTATTAGAAGCTTTAAGTTGAAAATTATCTGAGTTTTGTTGTGTTCTTGATATTCGCACTGGATATTGGCGCCCCTCAATCCTCTCAACGATTGAGATCTCCACGAAAAAATTAATAATTTTGAATATATTTATGCTTAATTCGATGAGTATTTTCCTTTTAACTTACCAACTTCAACTTGCGTCTCGAATATGTTACTCATTTGTATATATAATAATTATATTATATTAATTATATTAGGTTAACATTATAAAAATATACAGTATTTTTAAAATGTCGTGCAACATATTGTATTTGGAGTTTGTTGCTTAATATATGAACAATACTGTATATTTTTTATGATGTTTTATATTTGTTATTATGTTTTTTATTATATTGCATATATATACAGTTTTGGTTATATTAGTAAAACCAAAATTGTATATTAAATTTGAAAGTTGTGGAATTGAAAATGGAATGTGCAAATCAGTGGTTGATGGGAAAATGTGTTAAAAAGATGGTGTAAAAGTGGTATTAGCAAATATTTCTCTTCGATAGGAATACAAAACTATTTGAAATCAATTTCATGGATAGGAACTGTTACCATTTCTTCATCTAACTTACTTGCGACTACAATCCCTATGCCATTTGACGATTCTACAGGTTCATTAAAGTAGTTTTCAGTCTTTCTGAACACTTTGCAGACAATTTCCTACGACTGTTGAGACTTTATGACATTAAATACCTTCATTGGTAATGTCAACTCACTAAAACAAAAACTATCTTTCTGCTTGTTGGGATTTAAATCAAATGATGCTAATTTTGGCACATTCTCTGAATTTGATTTAATACCCTGTTTTTCATCAAGTCTAAGATATATTTGCTGTAGAATTTTATTGGGTTTATTTACAATTTTTTTTTTATTACGCATATAGTTTTCGAAACGATACGCTGAAAAAGAATCTAATGGTCCGAACTGTTTTATGCAATCTGCCAAGTGAAGTAGTCCATGGATATTAAAGCTAACCAATTCATCACCATATAAAATTCCAAAAATATTGACGAAATCTGTTAGCATTTGTTGAGCAATATCGGCTTCGATTCGGTGGGATTTTTCATTTGACAAAAGTTGAATACTAGTATGTAGCAGCAGGAAGTGATATTATTGATCGGTAGTGATACAATCTTTAAGAACGAATATTACCAGAATAAGCAAAAACTGCCTAAACTTAGTCAATTTCCAATTATGAATCTCATCTAAACTTCTAGATATGCGGCCACACTCTGATGGGATAAATTTAGAGACATAGTCAAGCTTTTCGTTAATAATAGTATGATTGGCCTTTTTTGTTGTAAGTTTAAGTAATTTCTTTGTAACTCCTAAGTCGACTAAGTGCATACTATCAAGGGAAAACTGGGAAACCATACCCAAATATGATTCTTTCAAAATAATCTTTTTGAATTTGAAATCTTCTAAATGATGCGCAGGATTTGAACGAAACATAAACGTTGTATCCGATCTTAAGGAACCGACGTTATTTTGAAAACTTACTCTATTTTTTTGGTAAGTACCTCTCTGGCAGCATTTTGGACAACCATTTTTGCCGTTGTGTGATGTAACACCTGTTACAAAAGCCCTCGCTGGGGAGTCACAAACAAAAAAACGAATGTTAAATTGTAAAACATTGGCTTAAGTCCAACTTTAATGCCGGTTGCCCTTAGCGACACGACCTCGGCACAAAATTCGGACATGAATTGATCTGTATTACTTGACTTCTTGAACCCAGAATAGCATGCTATCATAAACGGGCTTATATAAGGGAAACCTACAACTGAACTCAAGGCCATAATACCCTGTTTGAACTTTTATACAATTTTAACCCATCAACTCCTATATCTAAATAAACCTAATTTTTCCCTTCCAAGTAATTAAACGGACTTGAAACAAAATAGTTTTGTATTCTTAGGTACAAAAACTCTCCATCTTGCATTTTAGTGATATTTATTTTTTCTTTACTAGTATTTAATAGTGTTTTTGCAAATAGTGGCATACCACCCACACCTACTTTGCGCAATGTTTTTATAAGATCTTCTAAAGCGATTTGCGATATGTTGTTTCTGATAGCCCACGAATTGATTGCATTACATTTATTTATTTCGTCATTATTTTCTGAAACGACACTAAATCCTATAGAGGTGGACGCTGCGGACTCAGAATCAGTACCTACATCGCTAGAAAAGCTCAAAGTATCACTAGCACCCCTTTCATAATTTCCTACTACTGAACCTCCTACTGAAGGATCAGGTTCCACTATCACTTTCATTTCCACTTTCGGTTTTCAAATATTTTTCTATAACTTTTATGTTGGACTGGAAAGTCTTTTTTTCATTAGAAAGACAATTATCAAAATGCCTTCTTTTCATTTCACTTACTTTTTTATTGTTTTAAAATATATTCCACTTCGAAATTTTTAAACTTAAAATTTTTATTTCACTTGCTTGCACTTATTTGCGCTTGTTTTCTTCTTCTTCCACTATATTTTCGCGTTTAATAAGAATAAATAACGGTTGATGTACCTACAGTATGTGTATGCATGTATGTCCAGAGAACATATGTTTTTAGTTTCTCTGACTCTACACTGTGTGTATATCAGCAATTTCAGTCTTCATAGCCCGAAAGAAAATAATCTGAATCGTCTCTTTCTTACTTGTGGATAGGTACACAATAATTTCTGAAGTCTATGCATTTATATAAAAAATTGCTATTGTGTTAGTTTCTATCATTCAATTCTTGTAGGGATGTAAGTGAGTGAATTGGTTACATGGGTACCCTACAAGAACGAAGATAATCATATGATCAGTCATATGACAATCACTAGTGACATAATATTCTGTCACTGGCTCAGTGCAAGTTTCTATCATATTTTTAAGGGCAATATGAAAAAGTTGACAAAAAACTTTTGTATACATGTCATATTGCATTTCTTTCTTACATACTGGGTTTAACAACCTGAACAACATATAGCTACACTGCTCACTCCAACGGTGTTTAGAATAAAAGTGTGCGTCATTAATGATATAAATTTCTGTCATGAATGCCTGTTATGCTCAACATCAGGCATGTGTGACTGTCACATATGATGTAAATATCATGCAGTTGTGACAATCATACATGATGTGAGCACATGTAAAAATTATGCATTTTGTAGAAAAGTAATTTAGTCTATTTCGCAGCCGGTACAGAGGAACTGAATACAACACGTCTTATTTTCCAGAACATTTATTTGCGAATGACAAATGGTACAAAATGAATTCATGAATATAACTGAGAGAGTTGGCTTCAGTTTCAAGTACAGTTATAACAAATATTATATGTAGCTCTCTTTAATACAGTAGTGGCAAATATATTACAACACTCCTTCTCTATATATAATATTTCATTTCATTAATTTAATATAAAATTGTAAAGATATCTGAAAACATTTCTTCTGTACAAATATAATTTAAATTAATTTCATTGCTTTCGTACATATCTCGAACATGGTGATACTTTAAGTCAATATTTTTACTCCTAGCACGGTAAACTGGATTCTTAACTAAATGCATGGCACCCTGATTATCGCTATTGATAACAGTAGGCTCAATGACTCGAAAGCCCATTTCATTTGTTAATTTTTGAACGTAGGCCGCTTCTTTTGCAGCTGTTGTCAAAGCAATATATTCTGCCGTCGCCTGCATCGGAACCCCAATCGGCATCAACATAGCACTTAATTGCTTCACCCGTCCATTTATAGTGAAATATATGTTTTTCACCAGCTTCGTGCTCAGAATGCGGTTCTTTATTCTGCTGCGATAACTTACATACAGAGTGCAGGATATCTGGTCTTGTGGATACAGCCAGGTACATTAAGCTTCCGATCAAAGACTGGTAATTATTTGAATTTACGCGCCTTCAGTCTGAACTATTACAGCTGGCTTGAAAACCAGCAACCAATGGAGTAAATGCACTAATGCGTCGTACTCCTTCCGCATAGATGCTCGCCGATGTTTCATCATCATTAAGCGCCTCATTCACTGATTGTGGGATCTTGACGTCGATGTTTTTGGTGAAATTCAATGCATGCCGCTGTTTTCGAGGACGGCCACGATTACCACTGCGAACTACTCTAGGTCTACCCCGACCATACGTTGTTGACTCCTTCTTGCTGCTTACTTCAACGTTATCTTCGCTTTGCTCATCTTCGCCGATTTCATTACTGCTGCTCGCTTCATCTGCATCTGTCAAAATTTCACCAACATCAAACTCAACAATGATGACTGGTTTCATTACTGCCTATATATTTATCTTCTAAAAATATAACGTCTCTGCTCACTATCACCTTACGTGTGTCTGGATTCATCAACCTATACGCTTTAGCCATATCTGAATAACCAACCATTATCATTTCTTTTCCCTTTGCACGAAACTTTTTTGAAATTTTTTTATTTAGGGCAACCGCCAACGAACCAAATACTCTAAAATGTGCAACACTTGGTTTCTTAGTTGCAGTTCTATAACGTAGATATGCCGCTGTTGACACTGCCTCTGCCCAAAAAGACTCGTCTAACCCACTATGCACAATCATACAGTGTGCCATCTCAACCATCGTGCGGTTTGCACCCTCTGCCACACCATTTTGTTGCGGTGTATGCGGCTCTGTCAATTGCCGCCGAATACTGTCTTCACGCAAATATTTTTTGACTTCATCACTTAGGTATTCCCGACCATTATCGCTTCTCAAAATTTTTTATTTTCTTATCAGTCTGTTTTTTACTAATTTCTTTATAAGTCTTAAATGTTGCAAAAACTTCACTTTTTGATTTTAAAAAATATACACTCACGTATCGCGACTTGTCATCAATAAATGTCACAAAGTATGTATTTGGAGCCACCAATTTAGTTTTTATTCATTGGCCCGCATACATCTAAGTGCACAATTTGCAATACTTTGTTAGAACGATTTTGAGAAGCGCGAGCAAACGGTTCTACACAAATTATACTATTAGCGCACGTTATACAATCAATGTTTTTTGTTAATGTATTCATTTTTAGCCCATATATCAATTTTTTGCTCACAATTTCATATAAACTGTCATAATTTAAATGCCCGTAACGATTGTGCCACACACTAGCTTCATTGTTTCTGCTATTTGTAAGCATACATACAAAACCACCTTCTTCTTGCGCTCTTATTATTATTTCTCCCTTTCTATCTTTCACCCACGTTTGTTTTTCTTCGAATACAACACTATATCCACGTTTGCAAGCTTTGCTTACAGCAGGGATGGGCATATTAGCCCTCAGTGGCATTTTGCCCGTGCGGGCACGAGTGCACATTTTGGGGGCTAGGTGAGGGGATCATCGCGGGCAAACATAAAGAGGGAAGTGAGAGCAAAGTATTTTACCACTCCATGTTTACAAATAAGAGCAACGTATTTTCCCACACCATGTTTACAAATGAGAGCGCACGCATATATGGGAAGTTGCACTGTGGGTAATAACTGTAAAATTACCTAACAATTTTAAGTTTCTTTGTAACTATTACTATAAATTTATAAAATGTAAGACAAATAAAAAAAAGTATAATAAATATTTTATTTTAGTAATAATTTTTTAATATGTCTTTATAACAGCATTTAATTTGGTTCATTTGCCATAATAAATTCTATGTTTAGTTTAATCTCATGTAGCTGTAGCTACGCGCATTATTGTACCAAAACTTAAATCAGATAACCTACTTCTTATTTTAGATATAATTTTCGAAGCAAAACGTTTCAAACCAGGTTATTTCTTTAAATTTCCTTATAAAAAGTAATTTCAATAATAACTTCAATTTATGAACCACTGTTTCTTCAAACACATACAAATTGCCCAATGAATCTTATGAGAGCGCAATGTAAATAATTACCCAACAACCCCAACGACTTGACGTTTTCCGCAGGGTTGCCAGGCTCGATATGCTGTAGTGATTACAAAAATTGTCTTCAATATTTTTGAAATTTTCTTAAAATAACTCAAATTCAGAATCGAATGCTATTATTTACAAATATATAAAGTAGTTTTAATAGTTTGATTTCAGTTTTGATATTCTATATTATGAAAAATTATAATTGAAAACTTAGAGGTGTACAAAACTACATATGCGTATGGAGTAATGGCAACATTGTTTGAATGAAAACGAGAACAAAACGCTTGCCGCTCGTAGCGAAGTGAGAAGATGTTTCTGCCATTAGCGTTTGTATTCTATTTGTGTGCTTAGCCACTCTCAATCAATAATGCAACACCGCGCAAATATATTTTTATTTGATGATTTCTTATATTTTTGAAAATATGTGGTCCCTTCAATAGCGCATATTATTATTTTAATACATTTCCAGAGGCAACTTAGATTTTTAAAATTTAACAAAACAATTATAGAAAAAAACCTCAATTCTTTGAATATTTTGATAAAACAACCAAACTTAAAATATCACAAATCATATATTTATATGTATAAGCATTTTCGTTAAATGGAACTGTAATATGTTTGAACACAATATATATAATGGTAACAATTATCTTTTCTTTTTTATTTATGCAGATATGCATATGTACGTATAAAAGCCCACAACTTGAGATAAGTTTTCCTAATTGTAACTAAAATGAATTTTTACAACTGGCATCACCACCGTTAACTGATCTATCACACGTACAGTGGTGTGAACAAAATAGGAATAACTATAGGTGTTGGGAAGTTTTAAAATGTGCTGTTTTCTTATTAAATAAAATTGTTTTTAGATACAAGTATAACTTATATATTTTTTCCTAACAGTGATTAGAATTTCCCACCATGCAAAGGTAAATAAAAACAAATCTTAATGCGAAACTCTAAACCCTGCAAATTATGTTTACCTCTTTTTGTTCACACAACTGTACAATTCCGATATGAAGTTAACTTCCGCTCTATAATTTGTGTACATTGTCAGTATTGCCAGAGATAAAGAGATGTTTAACTCCTCTCTCACTGTGAGGGAGCAACTATTAAACGTCAAAACCTACTGAACTTTGACAGCTAATCGAGTTCAGTAGGGTTCGACGTTTATAAATCCGAAACGGGCGATGGCCAGATTGAAATCTTACCAAAAAATATGTAAATAGAGGGATTTGTTGCATCGTTCAAGACTACTTATAAAAAATGTAAAAAAATGAAAATTAAATAAATTTGTAAAATTTAAAGGTGTTTGATGAAACTTTTTGTAATTTGAAGCATCATAGTTTTGTTTTCAATGGAAAATGATTAAAACATTTAATGATTGAGAGCTTACAAGCTTAAATCCTTTTATTGGGTAGTGGAAGGTCAAAAGTCAGTTGTTCAAATATACTTTAAAAAGATATCTCCATATAATAAATAATCACTATTTAGTAATCTTTATTCATACTAAATGTTGGGAATTGAGTTGATAAATGCCCAAAAATTATTATTTTGTTCAATCTGGTCATAATGGAAAATGTTATAAAAAACGCTAATTTTGAGGTGCTCTCACACTGGAATAGGTTGAACATCCCTTTATTCCTGGTATTGCCGCAACCACTCTGCGATGAACATTAAGTTACAGAGGAATGTAATTGATTTTTTTCGCAACTTGTTATGTCCTTCTCTCCGTAAACTGATATTCCCCTCATCTAGCCTCCGCGCGCACTTTACTAACTTTGCGGGCTACAAATGTGCCCATCCCTGGCTTACAGAAATAAAATTGCATCGCAACTCAGGCACATATAAAACGTTTTTTACTTGAACAAAAATGTACCACTTTCAATCTGCACTTTACCAACTCCTTCTGCTTCTACGTATTTTTCACTAGCGAGTTCCATTTTCTCAGTTCTTTCTTTGTATGATAAAAATGACGAAGGATCAAAACAGAGATGTGCTGTTGCTCCACTGTCTATACACCAAACGTCATTCTTGACGATTGAACTTCTGCGCTACTTCTGCCGTCGCTGCCGACTTTGATGCTCCCGTTAGGATTTCTTTGGAACTTCGTTCTCGCAACTAACGCGTGGTGTGATTCAGAATTAACGGATTTTCCGCCGTTACGTCTTGTACCTTCTTCAAGCAATTTAAGCTTAAGTGCATTCAATCAGAGAACATAAAACATAGAGAAGGTGCAAATCGAAATCTGTATGATGTTCGATTGGACGGCTAACAGAACTTATAAGATTATGACACGGAATTTCACCATTCTCGCTGCTATTTAGCAGAAATGAGCACTTTCAGAGGCAGAAATATATGAAAAACGACTGAATTCATGCGAGAAAGTCACACAGAGAATGTAAAAAGCATTCCCTGAGTCACATATGCATGCTTATATTGTATTATATGAACCATTGTCATATATGCGTGATTATCTTGCATCATATGAACCATTTTTTCAGAAAAATTTTAATTTTTTTACAAAATCGTGATAAATTAGGTAAAAAAAATAATTTAATTATATTTTTTAATTTTTAAATTATTTCAAAAAAGTTATATTTATTTCGACTATTACAAAGTGAAGATGTATCAAATGAACTTCATTTCTTCAAAGAAAATTGATGACCTTCATGAAATATGCATATTCGCATTATTTCGTTTACATTTCCATATTCGTAGCAATAGAATTTTTATGGCATATACATATATTATTTCTTTCTCACATTTGTCTTGTTTGTTTACGAAAGCAAATGCGAGCCACACACATACATATGTACATACATTCATAATAACAAGTGTCGCACGCTTCTTTCGCATCTCCGTTGTCACGGTTAACCAATGGCCGAAACAGGTGTTTTGTCAAAGAGTCAAGTGCTGAACACATTAAGCGCGACAGACTGTTCTGTCAAATATTAAAACACACACGTTCTTATGGACACAGTTATGTAGTTGTGCAGCTGCCTCAATAACTGTGTCCCTAAGAACGTGTTATTTTAATATTCGTTTGCAGTATGTCGCGCTCAACGACAAACGTGCGTAAATATGTATGTATACGTACGATCGTGAATACATATCGACGCAGATTTTTGCGAAAAGCACCAGAAAGTTGTGCAATTTATGATTTTTAGTTTTTGACATCGTCGCGAAAAGACACTTGTTGGCAAAGGCATGCTCGGGGAGATGTTACGGCATCTGTTTTTATAAATGACGCGAGATCGCTTGTGCAATTTGCGCCTGCGTTTATGAATGAAAATTGTTTTTGTTGTAAAATTTACTACTGCCATATTGACTTGTGAAAATCAATTTTTTGTTGGTGACATATTCATATGTGTACGCATAAGTATGTATGTTTGTATGTTGATAAGTGATGAAAATATGATTTCAATTTCTGAACGCGCACATGCGTATACATACATATATTTATATGAGCATCGTATATCGTATACTATACTAATAAATATTTTTCTTACTAATAGAAATTAAATTTATCACAGCAATATACATAATGTACATATACATAACATTGCTGTGATAAATTTAATTTCTATTAGTAAGAAAAATATTTATTAGTATAGTATACGTTGTTAAAAAGCAAAAAATTAAAAATAAATTCTGTCGAGATTCGAACCTGTGTTCACTCCGTGACTTTTTAAGCGCTTACCACCAACACCACCATTGACACTTGTGTGGAGTTGTCTTAAGTATGGTTTGGCATGTAAGAAATATACGATGGTTCAAATAATTTTGTTTAAATATAGAAATATGCTTTTGTAGAGCATTTGCTTTCGCAAACATACAGACAAATGACATAATATACATATGTATGATTGTTTCGCATTTTGCTTCTACTCCAGTCAAATTTCTATACAAAAATCGGCTGAAATGTGTGAGAAAATAAAATGGACAACTAGGGCAAATAATTTTTAAAAAATTTATTGTTAATTAAATATAAATGAAAATACATATAAATTTACTTAAATTTATTAAAAAACTTATTTAAATTCATTAAGAAACTTATTTAAATTTACTGAAAAACTGCAAAGAAAAATAAAAAGAAAATTCATTTTATTAGAAATATGCATATATAAGGATATTAAGAAAATATAATTTTAGTAAAACACGATTTTCAGAATTTGTCTACCTACAACCACAAATTCTCACACAACCTAATCAATAAAGATTAGATCTTTTTCACCAGCTTTTTTCAAAGCTTGGCTCACGTGTACATACTACGTACTAAATTAATAAATACTAAAACTAACTAATACTAAAACTACTACTACAAACTATTTACAACTTAACTCTACCCTGAAAGAAAAAAAAAGAACAATATTAGTTTTTTAAGAATCTGAAACGAGAAGAGAGAAATGTGCTTTAATTATTTCACTAATGTACTTTTATACTTGTATAGTTCTTTTACCTTTTATAACACGGAAATTACTAGAAAAATTAAATATGGCCTACGATCTGCGTTACCAGTTTCTTTAACTTCTCTCTTTTATTGTAATACCTCGCCCTAACTTTATTTTTATAAAGCTCTTCCTGCTGGTGTGCCAGCCATTTTGCGTTTTTAAACAGTAAAACTGTTATCAAAAAATCCAAAAATTGATGCCTATGTTCGAGGCAATCTCCAGCCTCGCTATACCACTCTGGGTATTTTTGTTTTGTAATTGCAGTAATCCGTGCTAAAATCATCGATTTTATACCCACTCTGCAAAAATTTGCTATAAAGAGTTCTTTATAGCCGCTCATTTGTAGGCGGCTTATTTCGAAGACTCTATTATCGGGATTAACCAGCCTTAGGTCATCTGCGCTTTTATAATTTTTAGACCTTATAAGGGCTTCCGATGAGTCTTCCAAAGTGCTCTCAGTATTTCGCATTAAAATTTCACATTTGTCGCACTTCAATCTACATAAAACCTTCTGGTATATTGCATATCCAGTATAGTAGCGACGAACCTGTATCTCGGCTGCTTTTTCAGTCTGAGCAAAGTTCTCATCTGGAATACATATTTGTTCCACGGCAAGTTGCTCAGACGGTTTTAAATTTTCATTCAGGTCGTCTTTCTGGCCAATATTCCAGTCAAGGTTTATATCGTCGTCTTCTTCGCAATTGCTACCTGTTTGCGAGAAGTTGCGTCGCAATATATGCATGGACACTAGCCTTGCAACAATATATTGCACCTCGTGTGCTGATGGATGATTATTACATCCTAAATTTGCTCTTATTTTGTAAAAAAAAAATTTTCCAGTGCATCCTGGTTCATTCTCCCTAAGAGTATAAAGGATACATTCGAATATTCTTCGAATATATCGCCGCTCAATGCAATCATTGCATTTATTGTTAATACAAATGAATCGAGGCACAATATTTGGCTGTTGGGCTTTTTTTTTTATTTTTTGTATATTCGATGTAATCTTTTAATCTATTCATTTTTTTAATACAACCCCTTTGTATTGGCCGTCTTCGCGGACTTGGATTGCAAAGCGTCTTGCGATCCAATTCGTCGAAAAGATCAATTATTCTTTTCACCAGCAGTTGGGTTGCTTTAGTGCATTTTTTAAGTGCTCATCGGAGCCCAATAAATTTTCGTTTATTGTCATCTCAATTGCCGCGGTGACCGAATTGCTAAATACTTGTGTCGCTCTTGACACTGACATTTTTTCCAGGCTTCCGAGGTACACATGCGTATAGGTTAATTTAGGGCACATTTTAAAATTAACGTTCGCCTGGTCTATGGCATATATTTTTTGGCCAACTTTAAAAGTTGTCAACCCATCTTGCGTTTCAACGTCATACTTTAATAACATATTGCGCATGCATTTTATTAAATGGCAAAAGTCAAACATCATATATGTTTTTCTATCATTATGAAAGAAATATGGTTTTCCTATCGTAGCGCCTAATAGGTGCCTCAATTTGGTATTTGGTGTACCTTGGTCGCACACTATTGATTTAATTTTAAGCCCGATTTCTTCCGAGGAATTTATATTGCTCTTGAGCATATCCAACAAATTCTCACTTTTGACGCCATCTTTTGACACATAATAGGAAATCACATATTTCCATTTTGCGACTAAGCCTTTTAACATAAAAAAGCAACACTTATTGCCGACCACGCTTTCCCGGTGACCTTCTCCATTATCAACGAAGCCATCAATCACATCTCGTACTTTGTTATACGTCAGACCTTTCTTGATTGACACTTCGTCGAAAATTGATTGGCATATGCGTTCTTCTGTTTTCATTTCTTGAACAATTTTTTTTTAAATTGTTCAAGACTTTCTCGTCGATACCGGGGCAGACATACCGGATCGAACGCCAACGATAAAGTAAAGCCATTACTTCCTCCGTTTCATCGTAGGAGTTTTTTTTTTCAAAATCATCTTTGCGAATGTTATCGCATGTTCATTTGCATCGCATTGTTAGTATGACATTTTTTTCCAGAGCTTGACACTTTTTTCTCAACAGGAAAACTTTCCTTTTTAGCTCTTTAATCTTTTTCATTTGCCTCAAAGAATTGCTTTGAAACCCCCTTGCTACTCGAGCGTAATGCTCGTGGTCGCGAACAGTGATATTCTCACTATCTTTGCACTTCATTTGTATTTCATGAAGGCGGGAATATTTATCAAATTCTTCAAATGATATGTCATTTGGATTTCCCATCTCTTCAAATGACATATCATTAGGTGTTGTACAATCGGTTTTTAAAACATCATATGTTTGTACAACCGGCGGCAAAACCCACTGTGGTGATTGGTGACTAGTTTCGTCAGTTTCAATTTTTAACTTTAGCACAGGAAGAGCTTCATTTAAAATCCGCCTTGACGAAATATCTTTATTGTGAAAATGTCTTTCACATATGTATATATAATTTTTTTTTTCACTGGTAACTGAAGATTGCAGGCCTTTAACCAATTGTTTCTAGCAGGTTCCGTTTTAGAAAACGTAAAAAGTTTTGCTCCACCCGCACAGTTGCTAACGCAGCAACTTTTGTACGGGAGCACCGGTTGAAACAATTGGGTTGGGGCCTCATCTAAAAAAATTGTAAATAAATATTAACATAAATATAAAATATATATAAAAAAAAAACTAAATTTCAATAAAAGTATATGTATGAATATGTAATAATATTAAATAGTATATGCACCCACACTCCGTATCGAGGTAGTGGTAGAAACATCTGCATGGATAACTTCTTTACTACTGTACCAGTTGCTAAACATTTGTTGTCGTGGAATATTACCATTGTTGGCATGCTGAAAAATAATAAACCTTACATCCCTATTGTTGTGGGAGCGAATCAGACACGGGAGCAGTAATCGACAGTTTTTGAATTTCTTGTATGTGCACCCGCAAACTTATTACCAAAACACACACACGCAGTTGTATGTGCACCCGCAAATAATCAAACACACTCATTCAAGGACACCCACAAGCAAATATTGCAATTAGAACACACACGCACTTGTATGTGCACCCGCAACCAAATTAGCAAAACACACACACGCACTTGAATGTTCACCCGCCAAAACACATACACTCACTTAAACAAACACCCACAATATAAAAACTGAACTACACTTACCCAGGCGTAATGTCGGTATAGCATTCATTTTAAGTCTTTTTGGGCCAATTGCCTCTTTTTCGAAATGTTTCTCACAAATGACTGAGTTGGTGGCTGGAAAGTAGTCAGTGGGAGAAATTTTTAGATTCTTCTTTCACTTTTCAGCCAGCTCCCATTCACTTGGGAAATTAAATAAACGTAGTACCCCGCCGTTGATACTTTCACAACCGCGCACGCGACACTTTCGAACTTTAGTCATGGCTTAAAATTAATTAATAAAATATTCGCGACTTAACCGCACAACAACACGTCTTACCCGCACAAAAATCAGAAACTTTATGAAAATTGGCGCAATTATTGGCACTTCAATTTTATATAAAGTTTAAAACATATTTACATATGAATACATAATATATTTTATTTTGGCGCAATTATCGACACTTGTCAATTGGGCCAATATACAAGTAGGAGAAAGAAGGATGGTTACTTTCATATGTATATACAATACTTATTTGCATATGACATATACAAAGAACATGTAAGAAGAAGATTTTTACAGGTTCCCTGGTATGTGATATGTAAATATTTATTTGATTTTGGCGCAATTATTCACACTTGTCTTAATATACAAAATTGGGCCAAAACGAAACAAAAAATACATAATTACTTTTGCATGTCAATATGGAAATGCCGACGGCAAAACACAACGGCATACATTGCACATACATACATATACGCGATTTCTTGCTTGTAAGCAAAAATTGAAGTATGAGAAATGGAAATGCCGACGGCAAAACGAAATTCCTTACATTCGTACATTGCGTATGAAAGGAATTCAATGGTTGAAAGCTAATATGAATCATGAAAATATCATAATTGTGTTAGGTAAATTTTTATTTATTTTAAATGACTTATTATAAAATAAAATTAACATAAAATTATATGAAAAATAATACATAAAAGTTCTACATAAATTCATATTTCCATACATAATGGAACATATTTCCTATGGAATATAAGATATATTTTTTTTCTTCGATATTATCTGTTTGGGAGTATCATCATGGGCATGCATACATATGTATACCTATTTATGTCTCTTCATATTCTTGGGCATGTGAGACAGAGAACACAATAAACAATAACTTTATGTTCTCTGTGTGAGAGGTGTGTTTTGTACGCATTTTTCGCTGTTAAAGGTTGGTACGCAGCTCTTAAGTAATTGCTCAAGAACAAAAATACATTATTTCTGAAGTAATGTTGACAGCTGGTTACGCATTGTGAATGATCCACATTAGAAGAGCAAGAGAGAATAAACAAAGTAAACAAACTTTGTGCGTATGCATGTATGTATGTATGTGTATGGTAACACAAATATTTTCATTGAGATTTAAGGAATGTTGTTGATGATTGGTTGGTTTTATACAACATTTCAAAATGGAATAATTTATTTATAATAATGATTTCAACTAATTTAGGATGAATTTGACGATTACTTCGAATTTCCCTCAAGAAACAATTGTTGATTTGATGTTTCTTCGCAAAACCAGGTTTGCCATATTCACATTTTATTGAAAAAAGTATTAAAAATTAGTACTAGATTTCTTGAGAGCTGCGTACTAGCACAAGTAACTTTATCGCAGGAACGTTTCTGGACCGTTTCTTAAGCGTTTTTTTATATGAAGTTTTTACGTTTCTTGAGAGCTGCGTACTAAGCTTAAAAGTGGAATATGAAAGAACTTATTTTTCTACAATATTCTATGCTTGGGCATATATGCTATGTCTTTATATGCCGAAAATACATATATTTACTCCTCTTCATATTCTCTGTTTGAGTATGTGTGAGAACTGTTAAAAATGTTACAGTTCACAGCGTGAATTCCGTAGTTGTGAGGTGAAATTCCGTGTCACAATTTTATAAAATGTTCCCTGTCGACACCTTTTTCAGACAACATCTCCGAAACTTCGAAAAACTCAGTTATATGATTTGAAATTATATCACCTTCTGCAAATTTTAATGACAACAACTGTCGAAATAGTGTCACTTTTCTTGCAGGGCCACTAGGTTGATGAATCTCTTTCAATTTATTCCATGCTGCTGCTGCTGTCTGACAATGTCTCACGTGGCTAACTTGTGATGGTTTGATGCACAACAATATGCTCGCCAACGCCTTTTCGTCTTTTGAATCAAATGCTAACACTTCTTCCACCGATGAATTTTCACTTTTTGTTAGCTTTCCGCTACAACACCATATGGCGTATAAACCACTACCACTCATTATAGGTATTTTTTATATTCACAAACACTCAATAGTTCTTATTCTTTCCTTTTGATTTTTCACTTAATCACTTCAGTACCTCTTTTGGTGTGGCCTGCGCCCATAACCTGTAGAAAAATAATTTAGTCTATTTCGCAGCCGGTTTAGAGGAACTGAATACAACACGTCTTATTTTCCAGAACATTTATTTGCGAATGAAAAATGGTACAAAAGAAATTCATGAATATAACTGAGAGAGTTGGCTTCAGTTTCAAGTATACTTATAACAAATATTATATGTAGCTCAGTAGTGGCAAATATATTACAACACATTTATTTTCATTAATTTATTGTAATTTAGTTTATTTAAAAAAATTAAATTCATTTTAATTCATGTAATATTCATTCATTAATTCATATTATAAAAAAAAATTGCACAAAAAAAAAAGTTAATGTAAAATTAAAGCTTCATTTTTTTGTTTTAATTTGTTTAGTTTTTAAATTTAATTATTGTTTCCGTTTGTTTTTTAAATAAGTCTGCCACATTATCACTGGCGCCTCTAAGTTTATGGAGGAATGTAGTCTTAAACGAAGTAAAAGTATTGTAACTAGGAGTAAACTTATTATATTTTATTTTTTTGGTACCATTGTTTGGGCATAGTCTTGGCTTTGCAGTCTATCTTCCACTTCCGCAACTGGTGCTTGCGACTAGATCGGAAAAGTGCTAGCGACGTGGTCCAGCTCTTTCTCAATCACTTCGCCGGTCATGCGGCACTCGTTTTAGGAGAACTTTGCATTCTCTGATCGACTTATTTTTGCGCCAAAACCTCAGCCTTTTCGACAATCTAAGAAATAAATTTAGACGAAAAGATATATGTAAATAAAGTTTTAGATTTACTTTTATTATTGAATGTACATACAATATTGTAAAACACTTCCTTTCGACTCCATCTCATTAAGTTTTTCAAATATAGCGGTTTGGTTGTGAACCAGTGCCTTCACTAAGGGTTTTTTGGTTCTTCAAAATGAAAATTAAAAATACATTTTCCTCCAATTTGTCTAGCCTTTCTTGTATATTCTTTTGGCCCGCAATTATCCTTTTTAACGCTTCAAGAATATCTTAAATTTAAAAAGTTAATATATATTTTATTTTATTAAAAGCTTTAAGTTAAAAATTACCTGTGGTTTGTTGTGTTCTTGATATTCTCACTGGATATTGGCGCCGCTCAATCCTCTCAACGATTGTAATCTCTTTTCGATGACTTTTTTGAGGAGTATTTTCCTTTTAACTTACCACTTTCATCTTGCGTCTCGAATATGTCACTCATTTGTATATTGTAAGAGTGCAATAGAATGTAATAGAATGTAAGAGAATGCGATGAATGTAATAGAATGAACGACTGCTGTAAGAAGTGTCAATTGTGAATTGGGAATGTCTTGTGTGCTTTGCTGGGCGAATGAGTTTTATCCTTCTTTTTAAACTGACTGTCAACGAAGCGAGACGTGCTGCGCACGTACGAAATAAAAATTTAAATTAATTGATTCCGGCCATCACATCTCAGAAGTGGGATCGAGTTAATTTAAATCGACTGCCGCATAATTAAACAAAAAAAAACACTGCCGAAACCAGAATTCTTCGTTTTTCATTTCACGTTTTCTGTAGACAGTGCATTTACCACGTTTTTTTTTCCTGATTGTTGTTGTTGCTGCCACGATGTCGAATTTGTTATCACGTGCCCAAGTCATGAAAGTGCTACTGCAAACGGGTATTCAATTCGATCCTGATGCCACGATGAACCAGTTGCGACCGCTATATGATGAATACATTTCCGAGGTAACGAAAGCAAGTGAAAAAGAGGAAAACGCGAATGCCCTTGAAGATCCAGATGCCGCCGCCGACAAAAATACTCAAACTTCAATTCCCGCTACGATTGTGCAATCAATTCAACCTGTTGTTACGAGTGTACCTACGTTCATCGCCACTACGAGTGTTCAAAATTCAAATGTGCTTACAGATGTAACAACAACTGCCGCTTATGTCAGTGCTAAATTGTCAACTGCTGATACACGTGCATTGGTAACTACCCCCGCTATGAGTGTTGTTGTTTCAAGTGGTCCATCGGCTACTGCTACAACAAGTGCCCAATTGTCCACTGCTGTAACAACCGTGCAAATGAATACCGTTGTTCCAAGTGCTACAATTTCAAACAATTTGGACGAAGATGAGACCGAACGATTGCTGATCCAATTGCGTAAAAAACGCGAACTGTTGATGCTTCAAGCAGAGATTAATCAACTTACGCTACAACAGCAAGCACCTGCTGCAAAAACCCGTTGGACTGACGTAAGTGTCATTGAATCAATGATGTCTAAATTTACAGCCGATGACCATTACGATGTGAATAAGTGGATTAGTGACTTGGATGATGCTTTTGCAATGCTGCAATTCGATGAGCGTATGAAATTCATTGCATGTCGTCGTATGTTGAGTGGAACAGCCCAGGTTTTTGCACGCACGATTACGGTATCCGATTATGAAGAGCTCAAAGCTAAACTTATTAGTGAATTTGGCCGCATGCGCACAATGAATGAAGTGTATCAACTGCTGAAAAATCGACGCTTACGCCCTGATGAAACCACCCATCGTTACATTTTGGATATGCAAGAGATAGCGATGTATTCAAAAATTACGGAAGACGAATTGATCGAAATGATTATTAGTGGAACAGGTGACACTTCATCAAGAATCGGTCATTTGTTTCCAGCACGCTCTATTAATGAACTGAAGGAATTTGCGGAACGATATGAACGTCTACGCTTCCAACCACCATTAGGATCAAAACAAATAGCAATAATTAATCGTAATGCGGCCAGTGCACTTCAGCCAACAACTCATCGATCAAATGCGGCCAACGCCACGTCAGTTCGCCCTACCGCAGCTCCAACCATGGAAACAATCCGATGCTACAATTGCTCCAAATTCGGGCATTATCAAAGCCAATGTCCACTGCCGAAACGACCAGTGAACTCCTGTTTTAAGTGCTCATCCACCGAACATGTGTATCGTGAATGCCCACACCGTACCACTGTTGCTGCCGTCCTTAATGCCAACGGAATGAATGATGCTAGAGTGGAACCAATTAGTGAAATGCAAATGGTAAGTGTTGTCTTTGATAAGCCTAACCGTGAACACAGTGAACACAGTAAAAACTTTAAATTAAATAAAAATATTTTTTGTTTATTTGATTCGGGCAGCCCCCGCAGTTTAATCAAACGGAGTGAAGTTCCATTCGAATTACCAAATCAATTGAAAGAGACTCAGTACAATGGCCTAGGAAATGATAGACTCAAGACGTATGGGAATATCAATTGCAAAATAAACTTCCGAAATCAATCAATCAATCAGAAATTATTAACCTTGCCGAATAATCTTATGTCAATACCGATGCTTGTAGGCCGTGATTTTATGAAAAAAGCAAATATTACAATGTGTCAAATAAAATACATTTATGATACGAAAAGATTGAAAGAATTAAATAAAGCTGCCATTTGTACGAAGTTAGAGTCAAAACTTACTGATGTTCTGTGTTCATTTGATTTATTGGCCACTCACTTCTGTCACACAAGGAGTACAATTGAATCGCTTAATCAAGGGGGTGTTACAAGGGAGAAAGAGAAAATAATAGTGAAACACACTGAAGAAAAGTCAAATATCAGCCCGATGGAGTTAGAATTTGCAAATTTATGTGCTATTGTGCCTTCCGATTTGAATTCCTTAGACATTAATCCACATCTTCCGTCAAGGTTGTCATCAGAGTTGCGACAAACAATAACAGAAGTTTATTTCGAATTTCCTTCAGAAAAAGTTAAGCCTTTAGAATATCTTATGAAAATTAACCTTACGCATGAAACTCCTATATACTGTAGACCAAGACGATTATGCCATAAAGAGAGAAATGAAATAAAAGCAATAGTAGATGATTTGTTAAAAGAAGGAATAATTAGACCAAGTCGATCACCTTATGCCTTTGCAATAGTACCTGTACCGAAAAAAGATGGCTCCCTCCGGAAATGTGTAGATTATAAACCACTGAACAAAATAACTATACGCGATAATTTTCCTATGCCATTAGTCGACGATTGCATTGAACACTTGGGGGGGAAAAGTTATTTTTCGGTTATTGATTTAAAAAGTGGATATCATCACGTGAAGATGCATCCTGATTCAATAAAATACACTTCCTTCGTGACTCCTGATGGTCAATACGAATATTTATATATGCCCTTCGGTTTATGCAACGCTCCTGCTGAATTTATGCGCTTCGTAAAATTGATTTTAGGTGACCTCATCAAAGAGGGGTTAGTGGTAGTATTTATGGATGACATTTTAATAGCTTCGAAAGATTTTAAATCTCATTTGGAAACCCTTAAGAGACTTTTTGAAATTTTGGCTCGAAACGGTCTTCGAATTCAGCCCAAAAAATGCCGATTTGCTTACGACGAATTAGAATACTTAGGATACTTAGCCAACTCTGCTGGCATTTCACCCAAACGGTCACACTTGCAAGCAATTCAGGAATATCCAGAACCTAAGAATAGAAAGGAAATGGAACGTTGCCATGGTCTTTTTTCATACTTCCGCCGCTTTGTACCCTCGTTCTCCAAGATTGCCCGTCCAATGACTAAATTATTGAAGAAAAATGAACAATTTCAGTTCACTGAAGAGTGCAAACAAGCCTTCACTACCTTGCGTACAAAATTGTTAGAGGCCCCTATTTTATCGATTTACAACCCTGAAGCTGAAACAGAATTACATTGCGATGCCAGTGCCTCGGGTTTTGGGGCAATGTTACTTCAGAAACAAGATGACAAAAAATTTCATCCGATTTCTTACTTTTCAAAAACTACTTCCGCCCCTGAATCTAGATTACACAGTTACGAATTAGAAACTTTAGCAATTATTTATGCACTTAAGCGCTTCCATACTTACTTAATGGGCATTCCGTTCAAAATTGTTACTGACTGTGATTCGTTGGCTATGACGTTAAATAATAGAAGCAGTTCAGCAAAAATTGCTAGATGGGCATTGTTCTTAGAAAATTATAATTATTCAATCCAGCATAGACCTGGTACATCCATGGCTCACGTGGATGCCTTAAGTAGAACTAATCAAACAATTGCATACATTGACACTGCGGAATTAGATTTTCACTTGCAAGTTACGCAAAATAGAGACCCCCGCATTGTAGAACTGCGACAAAACTTAGAACAATCTGAAGTGAAAAATTTTGAGTTGAAAGATGGGTTGGTGTACCATAAATCACCTGCAGGTCACTCACAGCTATATGTCCCTGATGAAATGATAAATAATATAATTAGAACGACGCATGAGAAAATGGGCCACTTAGCTACAGAAAAGTGCTGTACAGCAATTAAAAAATATTATTGGTTCCCGCAGATGAAAACTTACGTACATAATTTTATTCGAAATTGCCTAAAGTGTATTTACTATTCAGCATCTTCAAATAATAATGCAGCAACTCTACACAGTATTCCCAAAATACCGATACCTTTCGATACGATTCATGTGGACCACTTAGGCCCCCTTCCGTCGATAATATCAAAAAAGAAGTACATTTTAGTGGTCATCGATGCCTTTACAAAATATGTGAAATTATACCCGGCAACAGCAACGAGTACAAGAGAAGTCTGCAGTGCATTAGAAAGTTATTTTATGAATTACAGTAGGCCACGTAGAATAATAGATGATAGAGGAACGTGCTTCACTTCAGCAGAATTTGAAGAGTTTTTGCAAAAGCACAACATAGTTCAAGTGCGAAATGCAACCGCATCCCCGAAAGCAAATGGACAAGTGGAGAGAGTGAATGAAGTAGTGACACCGATGTTAGCAAAATTATCAGAACCTCTTAAACATGCGGATTGGGCAAAAAAATTAATTGAGATAGAATATGCCATTAACAATTCAGTACATTCCACCACAAAATATACACCTTCAGCACTTCTGTTTGGGATAGGACAACGAGGTAAAATAGTAGACGAACTGACGGAATATTTGGAAGAGAAGTCGAATGAACAGTTAACAGACTTATACGATATGAGAAAAAAGGCGCTGAATAACATAGAAAAATCTCAAGAGTATAACCTTAAGTACTTCGGTAAACACCACAGGGCGGCACCCGAATTTTCAGTGGGGAATTTTGTGGTTATTAAAAATGTGGATACCACGGCGGGTAATAACAAAAAACTGATTCAGCGATTTCGCGGTCCTTACGTAATATATAAAAAACTTCCGAATGATCGGTATGTGATACGGGATATAGAGGGGTGTCAAATTACACAACTGCCGTACGATGGAGTGTTAGAAGCAAGTAAATTGAAATTATGGATTAATCCAGACTCTAAATGTGTGCCAGAGGTGAGAAAAGACAACACTTCCGATATTAATATTAGTTAAGATATTTATATATATAAAAAAAAAAAAAACAAAAAACAAGAATAACAAATATTAAGTAAATATATATTATCAGTAAACCGAGGTCGGTTTAATGTCAGGACGGCCGAACTGTAAGAGTGCAATAGAATGTAATAGAATGTAAGAGAATGCGATGAATGTAATAGAATGAACGACTGCTGTAAGAAGTGTCAATTGTGAATTGGGAATGTCTTGTGTGCTTTGCTGGGCGAATGAGTTTTATCCTTCTTTTTAAACTGACTGTCAACGAAGCGAGACGTGCTGCGCACGTACGAAATAAAAATTTAAATTAATTGATTCCGGCCATCACAATATATAAAAATTATATTATGTTGACATCATAAAAATATACCGTATTCTTAAAAGGTCGTGCAACATAATGCATTTGGAGTTTGTTGCTTAACATGTGAGGAATACTGTATATTTTTTTATGATGTTTTATATTTGTTACTATATTTCTTATTATATTGCATTTATGTACAGCTTTGGTCATATTAATAAAACCAAAATTGTACAGGAAATTGCTTAAGTTGTGGAATTCACGTTATTTTACAAATAAAAGCATAAAAGCTCTGTTATATAATTTGTAACAACAATTTATAATTTAAAAACTAATAAATTTACCTATTTGCTTATTTTTTGCATAAAAAATTTCACTTTGAACAAAATACTAAAATTTCATTGAAAAGAAAGGAATTAGCAGAGAACGTACATATATTGATAGAGAAGGTTCATGGTGTGCCGATTGTCATCACGTTCCTCTTTTAGGAGGGGTTGAGTTTTCTATTAGTTTATTTCACCACAAAAAATTATTTGCGGATTTCACCAATATTTAGCATAAAGGGGGCGAAAATAACAGGATTGAAGTAAAAGCTATGCATATGTATTTACAAAATATGCATGCTCTTTTTGGCTGAGTATTTGCATATTAGATTTTTTTGATATGTTTTCATGGAGGAATTGAGCCAAATTTAACGATGTATATTAAGGTCGATTCCGGACTTTTTTCGATTCGGAATTTCTAATAGTACCGAAAAGTTGCCTTAGTACTTCCTGATTCAAATGCAACTTTTTGTTTTGAGATCGGATTGCATCTACAACCCCAACTCCGCCTTGAAATTTCGGAAATTCGCCTAAAATCATGAAATTGTCTACCTAGCGCCTGAAATACGCATCTCATGGCAAAATGTATAAAACAAAAGGTATTTATCACGTCATTTGCTACCGAAATGGTATATATGATCATAGCCGTAGGACGAACCGTTCCCGAGATACGAGCGAAAAGGCGCGCGCCACAGCGCAAGGTGAAAATTGTTGCAGCTCTCAGCTAACCTGTATTGGTCACCCAGAACCTACCACGTGGAAGTGGCTGCTCTTCGGGTTCCTCCCAAGCCCAATCCAACCAACCAACCATATGTCAGGTTTGTGTTAGTCTGAATCTGTGTCAAATTTATTGATAAAATCAGATTTTGTACTAAACTTTGGCCCTTGTTGCCTAGATTTTAGTGTAGAGCGTATAAAACGATCACAAGATTGGGAGCCAATAACTTTAGAAGATGCCTCTGTCACCAGTTTGACGGTTCTCTCGACTGCCACGATGTGAGAGGAGAAATCACTAAATTTCCATACCTCTGCAGTGTCTCCCGACAGCCCTTTTATGAGTTCTTCGTTAGAAACTGAACAAAGAATTGGTGGAACAGTCAAGGTAATATTCTTCCAGTTAATCATATCGTAATAATTATTAGCTTTGAAATTCAGCTTTGGCACTTTATTACATCTAACCCTTCCATTTACAGTGTCAACCCATTATCAAATTTGTTTTATTATTTAATCTCCGTAGCTTATCCTTTATTTCATTATAGAATTCTGTAGTGTTTGTTCTGAATACTACTGCTCTCATATTATCATAAAGTTCTTCTACGCTCAACTTTTCTCCAAAATTATTTATAAGGACATTCTTAATGTCGGCCCACGATTGTACATGAAAATTTATTTCTATTATTTCCCTAGCTCTACCTTGTAACCTACTTTTTATTATATCGGAGAAGAGAAGTTGGGACGTTTGGTCATATTGCGTTAGTAAAGGGTGTATTCTATCTATAAGAGTAGTAAAGTTGTAAAGGTCATGCTGGTCTGCTTCTCTGGCTGCCAGAAGATGGTCAAGGGCCAACTTTCTGACTTCTATCCGTTCGTCAGTCAGAATGTTTTCTGGAAGAGCAAAGAAAGCATTCTGTTGAATGGATGAATCGACAACCTTGCGCAGTTTAGCAGGTAAGTATCTCAACCTTCGAATTGCAGCATAGAGATGGCGCGAGCCATTTTTGATTGAACTGTTGAATCTTATTGAGAACCACAAAGGTGAGTAAACTGTAAGTATGTACTTGAACAAAATCTTTATTTCCTTTGTTGGTTTGTCAGTAGAAGTGTATAATCTCAGAATTCTATTTGCACAGGTGAACCAGCGAGATTTGCACTTGTTACCTGGATGCATCGACGCTAAATCTGAGGAACATTGACCGGAAATAACAGCTTCTGATATTTTATAGAGATAAGTTTGGTCTGTGCTAAGTTGGGTCGGATTAATAACCTCAGAAGGTAATTGGCAGCATGGAAAACTTTCAAATTTAACAACAGGCAACTTCTCACAATCAGGGAGCAGTTTACCAATGTCGCCAGAGAATGTATTTGGACTCTTTGAGACACCATCTATGTGTTCGAAAAGAGCACGAAATGGAAGTTCGTTGAAATGTAGAAGACAAACAACCCACTGCAATGGCCTACTTATTCTTTCCAACCTGTGTTCGTGTATATGTATAAAATTTGCAAGTAGTTACATTTTTTTTTTAATTTTAGGTAATATATGTTTTAATGGGGAAATTGCGCCAAATGTATTTGCAAATTATGTATGCGCTTTTTGACTGAGTATTGGGCATATTTGAGTTTTCAAATGTTGGTTTGTACTTAGATTTTTACTTACATATGTAGTATATGTATATGTTATGCGCAAATTAATTCCCGCGAGGGAATTTTGAAAAAAATTTATAATTAACATCCGAGAACGCGCGGAAAAATGAGAAGACGTGTAGTTCTTCTGGATTGCCAAATAAAAATCAATCTTTATTTCTGAAATACTAATATATATACATTTTGGTATTATTATCTTAAAGCTAAAGCTAAAGTTAAGCATCAGCTTAATTGAATCCAGAACAAAGAGTTAGTTACAATTTTAGCTGTGACAACAAATTCTAGCAGAACGTTAAGCGTTCTGTTTTCTTTACGATTGACAATATGCCTTCTTGTGAGGGCGAGCGGTATTGTTTTGATAATAATGGATTATTGGATTCAGAACGGAAAAAACATATCGAATTCTTAAATAATCAAAAACGTTAATTATAATTAATGAGAAAGTGTTGCAAAGTGCAAAGATTCAATTTTATATACAGTTACGGTAAGGTTTCTATGCGGAGGCTATCGTTACCTCCCCCCTTCCTAAAACGAATCGTCCCGGATTCACTATTATTTGCAGTTAATTTATATATTTGATCCAAAAGAGCATTATAAGTGATTTCTTGAAATTGCGCATTTTCGATTGGTTTGGAAAATGCGCTAGTTTTTTTCAATTTTAGTATTAAGTAAGTTATGAAAATTATTCCCTAGATTATAATTATGAATGTACTGTTATGTTCTTGTTCCGTTCTGCTAAAATATTTATATTATCTAATTTTAACAGTTTATTGGTTGTTTCAATATATTCAAAAATTGCAAATTTGTATGGTTATTTTTAAAATAATACCAAATTTTTAATTCAAGGTTCTCATAAGATTGATTATTTATTACAGTATAATATTCAAATAGTAGTAATAGTTATTAAATATGTTCCATTTAATGTTTGATTATTTACAATATTTTTTCCTGAAACTAATATCGCTCCTGATTTAATTTCTTCAATTTTTAAGTTTTTTTCTTTTAATTTATTACATTTTCCTTGTTTTTTGTTTAAAATATCTGACAAACAAGTGCTTTTTTATTTAGTTTACAATAGGTTTTTGAAATTTCTGTTTATGTTTCTGAATATTAAAAAATTTATTATTACAGTATATTATGTTCTGGTCAATAATAAGCTTACCATCTAATTGAGTTATGGCTCTTACATCGTAGTACTTACATGTTAGTTCTATTTTAGGATATTTAATATAAATTATAATTATGTTTCCTTTTTGGACTATTTTAAATTTAGAAATGTCCATCAAATCTGTTATAGTCATTGTTTTTTAGTTCATCAAAGTGTAAAATTGTTGGATTTAATATTCCAATTTTACCAAAATTTATTAAATTTTGCAGTTCATGTATAACATATTGGTTTCGTTTTCTTTTTTTCCTATTTGTGGTATCACCTTTAATATTATTAACTGTGTCAGTTAATTCTGTTATTATTTTAAAAATTTCTGAATTTGTTGTATATTGCTTATTGTTATTTACTACTAGTTCGTCTAATTTGTCATTAATTTTTACAAAGTCGTCATGGTCTGGTGTACCAGCTATCCATTTCCAAAGTGTTCCTAATTCATTTATACCCCTTTTTTGCGGAAAATTGATTTGTTTTAATTGTTCTTTTAAAGTTTTAGTTATCAAAAATTTCAGATTCTGTTTCCTGTGTAATAATTCCTAAGCTGTCTGGATTTTGTTCGTTATTACTGTAAAAATTTCTATTTTCGTCTGCTATTATATTTTCAAAATAAGATAAATTAGTAATGTGGAATAGGTCCCTGTATTCTTCATAAATGGAAACATCTCCATTTTCGATAAGTACGTAGTCTTGTCGGGTATAGTCCATAACATCAGCGGCTGCTGAGCTGATTAGTGCAGTCAAAATTAAAATGATCATTTTGGAAACCTATAATAATTATGATTTTACATTATCTTTATGAATACTTCTATTTCTATTATTAATTATTAATTTATTCTCTAAATTTTCCTTAACTTGCTGTTTTTTTTTATATCTAGGTTCTAATTTATTTCTCTCTCCTATTATTTTTTCGTAAATGATTTCGCTGGGATGATATTGTTTATCTGATCTATGTTTATTATGAAACGTTGGCATTTTCTCTTGTGCTTGCTTTAAGGTTGTTGACAAATTCTCATGGTTTATTTTATTATAAAGTACTTCATTTGGTTTAAAATTTGTTACTGAATGAATTGTTGTATTGTATTTTTGCGCAGCTCTAAGTATTGTTTCTAAATTATTGACAATATTGTATTTTTCTTTTATACATCTGGCTTTTTCAATTATTGTTCAATGGACTCTATCAACTTATCCATTAGTTATGCTGTGGCGTGGATCAGAAAAATAAATTTCAATATTTAACATTTGCATTAAAGATTTAAATGATGGTGTGGTAAAGCTTGGTCCATTGTCTAAAGTAATTTGTTTTACATCTGTGAAGCTTTGAAGCAATTCTTAAACCTTTTCTTCGATATTTGATTTATCTTCTATATGTTTTAATACTAAAAATTTTGAATAAGCATCTATACATGTGATAAATTTGAGTTTTTGTGCGTAGAAAATGTCTAAATGAAGTGGTTCCCCTTCTTTTTCTGGGATTGGGGCATTGCCTATTTGTATTTTCTTGGGATGACAATCATATTTATTTTTATTCCATATCATACAATTTCGAACGTATTCTTTCATTCTTTTCCTCATTTCTGGCCAGTAATATAATTTTTCAATTTGTTTGATATTTTCATTATAGCTTCGATGAGCTCTATTATGGGTTTGTTCGATTAATCCGGACTGATCTTCTCTATTAATAATATCCATTGGAAAAAGTTTTGTAAATACAAATTTGTTCTGAAAAGTTGGTTTGAGAGTTTCTTGGACTTCACGCAAATCTTCAACGGTGCAGTGAATCCCCGTCACTAGCTTTGGCTGAATATATTCTTTCAAAATTGTTACTAAATTTTCTACTGTATCAAATTCTATTAAATGCGTTTTATTTCCAAAGGTTTCAATTACCTCATAGACAGTAAATCTGTTCTTACACAATATTATTTGTTGTTTAAATTGATTTATGGGTTTTTGTGTTTCTTGTATTTGAACGCTTTCTCTACTCTGTGCTGAATGTTGAGATTCCTGACTCTGGGAATCATCAGAAATGTTATATAATTCAAGACGCGACAATGCGTTAGCTACAATATTGTATTTACCGGGTTGATATACAAACCCTTCTATTATTGCGTGCCATCTTTTCATTTTTGGATTAGGATTGCGGGGTGATAAAGCAAATGTCAATGGTTGGTGATCAGTGTGTATTTCCAAATTGGTTACACCAAAGAGGCAATTTCGTAGATTTAATAATGCCCAAATAATGGCATGAAGCTCTTTTTCATTAGTTGCATAATTTCTTTCTGTTTCATTAAGAGTTTTTGAAATGAAGGTTATTGGTTTACCCCCTTGTGATAGTACCGCACCCATTGCAACGTTAGATGCATCGGTAGTTAATACAAATGTTTTTGAGTAGTCAGGCTGCATCAATTCCATTTCTGAAGCCAATTGTTTTTTTAATTTATTAAATGCATTTTTTCTTTCTTCATCTAGAGTTATTTCAAATTTTTTTGATTTATTTTTAGAAATCCTACCGTTATCTCCTGATAGGTATTTTGTCAATGTTTTGGCTATCGAAGCGTAGTCTTTAACGAACTTACGATAATATCCTGCAAGTCCTAAGAATCCTCTTAATGCTCGCAAACTTAATAGTATTGGTTAGTTTAAAATTAATTTTATTTTATTTGGGTCTGTTTTAATGACATCTTGAGCTACTATATAACCCAAAAACTCTATTTCTTCCGCGAAAAATTTTGATTTCTCTAGTGAAATTTTCATATAAGCATTTTTTAATATTTTTGTAATTGTTTCTAAATCCTTTAAGTGTTGAGTTACGTTTTTCGAAAAAATAATTATATCTTCCATATAAACGTGACAAATTTTTCCTATATGTTCTCGCAATATATCATCCATTGCTCTCTGAAAAATTCTAGGGGCATTTTTTTAACCCAATATTTACCATTATTAACGAAAAAAGCTGTTTTCTCAATATCATTTTCTGTCATTAAAATTTGATGAAATCCTGATTCTAGATCAATGGTTGAAAAATATGTTGCTTTGCCTACATAGTATTACGTTTGTATCCGGAATCGGATAACGATCAGAAATCGTATGCTCATTTATTTTCTTGTAGTTAATTACCATTCTAAGTTTTGGTGTTCCATTATCATTTGTACCCTTTTCTGGTACTACCCAAATTGGTGAGTTATACGGACTTTTACTTGGTCTTATTATATTATCGTTAATCATTTTATTTATTTCTTCATTAACAAATGAGTTTACAAATAAGGGATATGGATATTGTCTGCTCCATATCGGATCCTCATTTTTCATTTTTATTTCCGCTTTTACATTTGTCATGAAGGGAAAGCTTGTATTGATATTTGAATGCATTTGAGCAATTTTTTCTTCTATTGTTCTTTTAAGTTCAGTTAATTTTTCATCCTGATTTTCAGTACTTAACATTTCGGAATACTTTTCCGAATTTGGAAGCTTCTTGTTCCTTAGTTTTGTTTTCAATGTAAATATTCATACTTCTGTTTTCATTTTCTGAGTTATTTTTTCCCCTTTAATTAATTTTCCCATTGGACACATCGATAAGTGCCTCAATCTGTTTAAGGAAATTGTATCCCAAAAGGAAATCCGATTCCAATCCCCCAATTTCATAGAAGATTTCTTCGACTCCAAATAAGATAATTATGTGGTAAAACTTGATTATGGAATAGCCATTCACGGTTTTTATGCGCTTATAAATGGCTAATTCGTTTTTATTATTATAAACTCCAGGCTTAATGTAGCATGAGGTTGCTCCCGTATCAACTAGAGCTCTTAAGTTTTTATTTAATTTTGAGTCGTGTAATTTGAAATAGGGGAATTCGTCCCCTCTTCGCCTAAAAAATGGCTCTCGTTTATATTGTTAATTCTCTGACTCTTTTCTTGCGGGCGAAAGCTATTATTACTTTCTCTATGCCGCTTTACCCCATGGGCTTCCTGATTTTGCCCCCTATTGGCCTGCAAGTTTGGATTCATTTGCATAGGTTTTAAATTTTGATTATTATTGCTATTTCTTTGTTGTTGATAAAAATTGTTAGTGCTTTGTTGTCCCCTCATATTAAAGTCTCTATTATAAAGTCTGGATACAGACGGCTATATCCATTGGAGTTGGTTTCGGAAAATTATAATGTGTATTATTATTGGGAGGGTTGTTCCATTGAGGAAATCTTAGGTTATTGTTCGTGTACGTTGGCTTCATTCTGTTTCTGTCATACATAAAGTTTTGAGCAAATCGGGCTCTTTGATTATTCGATTCAAGTTCCTGAGCTTTTGCTAAAGCGTCAGATAAATCTTGTGGGCTTAAAGAGAATATTATGTTTCGTAATGGGGTGTTTAGTCCTGTTATAAAGATCCTTAAGTCATGTTCTCTGTTGTTTCTTTTTTTTTGTTTAATTCTTTAATTTTTTTTAAATGTTTTTTTGTTTTTTTATTAGAATTGCAAACCCTTTTAACTATTTTGTCATAGTCCAAATTATTCGGTTGGGCGTCCGAGTGTGACATTTAGTTTTGGTTTAAAAAATATTTGGCTTGAATTAAATTTTTATAATTCTCTGGAGGGTCCCTTGGGTAGTGAGTCGCAGAGAATTTTAAATTGTTATAAGCTGGAGGGTGCCCCCGAGGGTGGTGAAGCGCAGCTTTGTTTATGTAATTTATTGGTTGTACAAACCATTAGTTATAGTCTTCATTTATTTATTGTTTTAGTTTAGGACATTTCCTAATATCATGATCGCCCTTACAAAGGTCGCACCATGATAGTTTTTTATATTTAATACTTGGGCTTTTTCCCATTTCTAATATACATTTTAAATGTAGTTAATTTTAATTAAAACTTACAAATGTATTCTCTTGCTGTCCCTGCTTCAATTTCTGCTAATGATGCTGTTGTTGCTACTGCTGTTGTTACGTCCGCTGATGTTGTTACCACTGCTGTTTGGCTATTTCTGCAGCTATTGTTGCCTTTTGAGTAGAATTTTGGCGGTTGGTTATGCGATGGTCGTCGTTGGCGGCTCATACACGGCTTAGATGAAATAAGATGTTTTTGGTGAAATTTCAGATTTACAGAAATTTTTTAATTCTTTTGTTTTTATGATGGGCTTTCAGCGTTTTTTATGTGGATGTCTTATGGATCCACACACTTCCTTTTATTTCTTTGAAATTTTCACAAATGTTCATAAATGTTCACTTTCAGTTTTTTTCCTCAGCTCAAACTTTTTTTTTTACTTTTCTCCCTATTTTTGAGATATTTGTTTGTTTTTTTATTTTTTAAAACGCACGAGGTTATGAATTAAAACATTAATTAAAATACATATTCCAAGAGTATGTAGCTCTTGCTTTATTGAATTAAAGAATATGACTGAGTTAGTTTACAAAAATTCTTAATCTTAAATACAAAATCAATAGTAAAGACAGAAAGCAAAATACAATTAAAATTCCAAAGAATTCTTATCAGCAAAATCAATAAGTGCAACGCCTCTTAAGAATGTCGATCGTAAAACATACTTGAAGTAAAGCGGAAATGCACTTAAAATTCTTTAGAATTTTGGTTACAATATTGTCAATGCAATTTTGACTATTATAAACAAATGAAATTCGATATAATTTTTAATATTAAAATTAAAGAGTTCGATGCCTCTTATGAAAAATACGTTGCCCACAATTAAGTGGAAAACAATAAAAGAACTTAGTTTATTTTAATTTATGTATTAATGACGTAAGTATGTTTGAGTGTACATGTATGTATGTATGTAAACATATATATATATTTATATTTTGTGTGATGGTGAAGTGGATATCATAACTTATGCATTAATGACGTAAGTATGTTTAAGTGTACATGTATGTGGGATCAGTAGACTCGACCGTACGGTCAACAAGGTCGAGTACGAACCAAATGCGACCATACTAAATATGGCAACCGTACACGATACAAAATAAACAACGCTGACTCGAACGAGGTAGCCAACCCGCGGACGCTGACAGGACGCATTCTGATTCTGAGCTTAGCAGCGTGCGGTTGTGCATTTTTCGATATCAGATTTACTTTTTCAATACCAGACTTACTTGTGCATTTTTCAATATCAGACTTATTTGTGTTTATCAATTAACTACTTATCTAAGAAAAGTTGTAATACGAAATAAGTCAACGTGAAAGTGAAATAAACATTTAAAAAAAAAAGACAAAGAGCGTTTTTATTAGGGTCGAACCCACAGAAACTGGGTTACGAACCCACAATTTTGGGGACTCAACCGGGATAATCCGTGGTGATATTGATAAAATAAGATCAACTGTACCAAAAAAAAAAAACATTGTGTGGTGAAGCATATTTATAACGGAAGTTTGGTGAAGCAAAAGACTGTGTAGCGGAAAAATTGGTAACGGAAATATTTGGCAAAACAAGGCATTGTGTAGTGGGAATATTTGAACAACGGAATTCTGGTGTGAAGCGAAAGAAGCAGTGAAGCGCTGCTATTGTCAGCAAACAAGAGCAGCAGTGCAGTGTGAAAAGCAGATGAAAAAAGGACATCAGCAGCAGAGAGCCGTACAGCATAAGCAGCGTTCAGAAGCAAGATAAAGAAGAGTAATTCTGATTACTAGCAAGGATTCCAGAAGAGGAATAGGTACGAGTCAAAGCGGCGAGCAAGCAGAGGGAAAAGGAAGAAGAGTGGCATCCACTACCAGCGAAGATTCCAGTAAGTGTCTAATTAGAAAAGTATAAGAAAGTATATTGTTTATTTCCAATTAGTGATTCGGCTTATAAGCTACTGTAACGGCGATACATATTAGCATTTATTCAAAATTGTAAATGTATCGTAGCATATACGATTAAACAAGTTTTTCCAATTAGTGATTCGGCTTTTAGAAGCTACTGTAACGGCGATACATATTAGCATTTATTAAAAATTGTAAATGTATCGTAGCACATACGATTAGACAAGTTTTTCCAATTAGTGATTCGGCTTTTAAAAGCTACTGTAACGGCGATACATATTAGCATTTATTAAAAATTGTAAATATATCGTACATATACGATTAAATACGTTTTTTAATGCAAAAATTTAAAACATTAAATGTTAAAAAACCAATTTGCTATTACATTTAAAAGAAAATTTAAAAAAAATGTATAATTATATTATATTATATATTATAAAAGATTTTTATTATAAGATTGTTTGTAAACGTTCATAAGCCAACATGGATACTGAAACCATTAAGGCTATGACGTTAGCGTTGCTAAGAGAAAAAATGCATAGAACTGGGACTGACAACGAACGGAAAGAAATCAGACCTACAGATCCGCCTGATCCGACATTTTGGCTTGAGTGATGCTGAGTTCAGCGACGATGAATCGAGTGCCGGTCAGTATGAAGACGTAGAAACCGTAGGTCCGCGTGTTAGGAACATTTCTATTGAAGATAGTATATCTTCATTTACTGGTACGGACTCACCAGACGTTAATCAGTGGGTAATTGAATTCGAAGATAATGCGGCCACAGTAGGGTGGAATGAACTACAAATGTTTATTTACGCAAAACAACTCTTAAAGGGTGCAGCTAAGTCGTTTATTAGGGGCGTAAGTGGTATACGCAATTGGTCGTCTTTAAAAAAGATACTTGTTGAAGAGTTTGGGGTGAAACTGTCTTCAGCGGAAATACACAATAGTTTAAGGAATCGTCGTAAAAAAGTATCAGAATCGTTTCTTGAGTATTTATACAGTTTAATTGAAGTTGGTAAACCTATTGCAATCGATGATGAAAGTATTATAGAATATTTCGTGAATGGTATTTCAGATTCCAAAATAAATAAAGCTGTTTTATATCAAGCCAGAACGATTAGTGAACTTAAGAATCAAATCAAGATATACGAAAAAATTCGGTTGATGCAACAACATCAGCCTAAAGTTTTTCAGAATCAATCTGAGTTTAGGCGTTCAGATGTCAAAGTAGATAGTAACCCAGGGGAAAACAAGAAATGTTTCAAGTGTGGTGAAGGGACACATTTTGCAAAAATTGTCCGGGTAAGCAGTACCGCTCTTACAAGTGTAATAAGATAGGTCATCGTTCTTTTGAGTGTACAAGTAATAATTTACCGAACAGCATAATTAAACAAGAAAAAAATATAAACGTAATAAGGGATGTAGGCGGATTAATATTTAAGAACATTCAACAAAATGGTTTTACTTTTTCTGCGTTAGTTGACACTGGCAGTGATCTTTGTATTATGCGTTATGATACTTTTATGTGCCTTAAGCAGGATGTTCAATTAAGCAACGACAAAAGACGTTTAGTGGGACTAAAAGATAGTGTTATTTTTACACTGGGAAGTTTCGATATAGATATGAACATAGACGATATTAAACTGAACATCAATTTCCATGTAGTTAAAGAAAAAGATTTGCGTTATGCTGCTATAATAGGTAATAGTGTATTGGGAAAAGTTGACATGTTGGTAAGGGAAGGTGACGCAATTTTTATTAAGAGATCTGTTAACCCCGACCACTCGCAAAATCAGAGAGATCTGTTTACAGAATTTAAAAGTATTTGTTTCTCTATAGAAGAAGAAGGAAAAAATAAACCGATAGCAGACTTAACTCATTTGAATAGAGACCAATCTACGGTTTTATTATCAATGATTAATACGTATTCACCTATGAAGAAAATAGAAAGTCCCGTTGTTATGAAAATTATTCTTACAGATGATGTACTAGTGTACACTACCCCTAGACGAGTACCTTATTTAGATCAGTGTTTTATTGAAAATCAGGTTAGTCAATGGTTAGAGGAGGGTATAATACAGCAAAGCACTTCAGAGTATGCTTCTCCTATAGTATTAGTACCGAAGAAAGATGGGTCTAAACGAATGTGTTGCGATTACCGAAAGTTAAACCAGAAAATAGTGAAGGATAATTTTCCTATGGTATTGATTGACGATGTCCTAGAACGGTTACAGAGCGCAAAGATTTTTACAACTTTAGATTTGGCTAATGGATTCTTCCATGTGCCAGTCTCACGCGAATCTCAAAAATTCACATCATTTGTTACTCACCATGGTCAATATGAGTTTTTATACGTTCCGTTTGGCATTTCGAATTCTCCGGCAGTTTTTTGTCGATTCGTTAGTTCAGTTTTCAGAGATTTAATACAGGATGGTACTATTATCGTGTATATGGATGATATCATTGTGCCCGCCAAAGATGAGGAGACTAATCTTCAGAAACTTGAGCTTGTGTTGAAACGCGCATCAGAATATGGTTTACGAATACGTTGGGACAAATGCCAGTTTAAAACAAAAAAAAAAAAGTGTCCCTTTTGGGGTATATAGTAGAAAAGGGAACTATAAAGCCTTCAGAGGAGAAAATACGAGCGGTGTCAAACTTACCAATCCCTAATAATGTGAAGTCGGTTCAGCGTTTTTTGGGATTAACTTCACATTTTCGAAGGTTCGTGGCGGATTACGCGTTGAAAGTTGTCATAAAGGCTTTAAAAAAGTGGCGTATATATCTATTGGGCATACATTTTAAAATCATAACAGATTGTAACGCGTTCGCTCAAACAATGAAAAAGAGTGAAGTTCCTTTAAGGGTTTCGAGATGGTCTATTTTTCTTCAAGACTTTTCGGTTACTATAGAGCACCGATCCGGAACAAAAATGAGGCACGTAGATGCTTTGAGTCGAATTTCTCGTTTACTGATAGAGGACTCCATAAGACACCAGTTAAAAGAAGCGCAATTAAGTGATGAGTGGGTAAAAGCGATCCGCAAAGTACTTGAGAAGGAAGAGTATATGGATTTTTTCGTGAAATATGACTTATTGTACAAAGACCCAGTATTAGAATTGCTAGTAGTACCAACGGGGATGGAGGAGGAAATTATTAGGTTAGCTCATAGAAAAGGACACTATGGCATAAAAAAAAAACTCAAGATTGTCTGGAAAAAGAATTTTTTATTCCAAATTTGCGTTCCAAGGTGGAGAAAGTGGTTTGAAATTGTGTTGAGTGTATTATCAACGAAAGTAAAATGGGTAGAAAAGAAGGGTTTCTTTCACCAATAGATAAAGAAAACACACCTTTAGCAACTTTTCACATTGACCATGTAGGACCGATGGAATTAACCACAAAAAAATACAAACATATATTAGTTATTGTCGACAATTTATCGAAATTCGCTTGGTTATTCCCGGTAAAGTCAACGGATAGTGCATCAGTTATTGATTGTTTGGTAAAATTGTCGATTACATTTGGTAACCCGAGGAGAATAATTTCAGACAGGGAAACTGCGTTCACGTCAGAAGCGTTCGCAGATTATTGCAAAGGAAATAGCATTCAGCACTTACTTATAGCAACAGGGGTACCGAGAGGAAATGGACAGGTCGAACGAATCCATAAAATTGTAGTTCCTATGCTAGCAAAGTTATCACAAGAAAACCCATCTCAATGGTATAAGTTCGTAGGACGTGTTCAGCAAATTATTAATAACACACCCCCTAGAAGTACAAAAATCACTCCGTTTAAGATTTTAACGGGGCTAGACATGCGCAGTACGGATGATTTAGAATTAAGAGAGTTATTACGAAATGAGATGGTTGAAGAAATTAATAGAGAAAGAGATAGTTTGAGAAAAGAAGCACAGAATAACATTCAGAAACTGCAGCAAGAAAACTGTAAAAACTATAATTCTAAGAGAAAACCTGAAATTCAATATAAAATAAATGACTTAGTCGCAGTTAAAAGAACTCAGTTCGGACCGGGGTTAAAGTTGAAACCTAAATTCTTGGGTCCTTATAAGGTAACTGCCACGCATGAACATGGCAGATACGAGGTAATGAAAATTGGAGATCACGAAGGACCGCAAAAAACAATAACAGTGTCGGAATACATGAAAAAATGGTGCGATTCATTCGAGGCGAATGAACCATCAGGATGGCCGAATGTGGGATCAGTAGACTCGACCGTACGGTCAACAAGGTCGAGTACGAACCAAATGCGACCATACTAAATATAGCAACCGTACACGATACAAAATAAACAACGCTGACTCGAACGAGGTAGCCAACCCGCGGACGCTGACAGGACGCATTCTGACTCTGAGCTTAGCAGCGTGCGGTTGTGTATTTTTCGATATCAGATTTACTTTTTCAATACCAGACTTATTTGTGCATTTTTCAATATCAGATTTACTTTTTCAATATCAGACTTATTTGTGTTTATCAATTAACTACTTATCGAAGAAAACTACAGTTGTAATACGAAATAAGTCAACGTGAAAGTGAAATAAACATTAAAAAAAAAAAAGACAAACTGCGTTTTTATTAGGATCGAACCCACAGAAACTGTACACATGTATGTATGCATGTAAACAGACATACATGTATGTTTATATTAATATTTTGTGTAATGGTGAAGTGGATATCATAACTATTAAGGCCGTATCTGCAGGGCCTTTAATTTTCTGCCTAATATGTCGTAGGATGGCTCTATACAGTGGCTTTGTTCTGACTACTTCGTAGTCCTGCAAAACAGATTCGACGTTGTGGATCCAGGATATGAATTGGATCGGATCTCCTTCGAATGTTGGGAGGTTCTTCACGCTGTCAGGTAATCTGCTAATTTCTATTGAGTCTGACTCAGTTAGGTGAATATGGTTATTTGAAATAGAACTTTCATTATGGGGACTAATTCTACTTTCTAACTGATTTATCCTACTGCTCAATATTTTTGATTGTTCTATTTGTGCAAATTACAAGACCGGTTGTTTAATTTATGATTTTCTTTATTTCCCTTGCTTGGAGCAAGGGCAGCCGTAAAGGTTGAGCGAGTAAATACAACTGAACCGTCTTAAAGCTATTGTAGCGGCGACTACGCCTAAATACCTGTCTGAATAACACACGCTCTGCCACGTGACTTGCCAGCGCAGTAGCAGCGATAGGTGTTTGTTGTTGTCACGCGCAACTCGTTGAGCGCTTCGTCAGCAATATCGTTGGAAAAATAATTTTCGCACGCCCAGCCCCAGACGCATCGTCAGCGATTTCGGTGGAATTGAAATGTTGTCCGGAAGCGTGTTGTTACTCTTGTTCCTTTGTTGTTGGCTACTATGGTGTGTTAACTACTCCCCCGCTAGAAGAGGGGACGTCCACGGATCCCTTAAGAACGCTGCTCAATATTGCAATATTAGCACTGCGCTTCCGTACTTTGTAGATTATGTAGGCTGATATGCAAACAATAAAAAATACTATTGTTAAGGTGTAGGCTATAAGCCACTGAGACGACTGTGCTTCGACAAGCCCCCTCAATGATGCAATGTGTTGCAGATTTTTTTGGTTAACGTTGTGCAGGTAAGGAAGTGACAAGAGTGTGGTATGATTTGTCAGGTTCACAAATTGTGCGGGTGCGGCCTCGGGATGCGCGCGCACAATCTTCCTCCAGTTGGTGTACGTAGTGCCATTGATGGTAGCATTCTCTGTGAACTTTATCATGAATGTCCCATTCAAAATTACTGGCGGGGAGTTTCCCTCGCGAACTTCAACCAATTTATCATTTATAATGATTAAACCGTCGTCAATTTCTTCCACCGCTTCGATATGATCAGCTGTAATAGTCTGGCAGGACGCTAGGCGCTGGCTTAACAAATTCAACACGCAAGAGCTATTCATGTTTGACATTTGACAAAATATTGTTGATAAAGAATTTTTACAATTCGCTAGTTGTTGATATGTATTGTTGCATTTAGATACTACACTGGTCTCTATCATAATTGACTTAAAATTTTTTACAACTGGTTTAATCCTAATTTTCTTACAATTTTGTTCTACCACTGGGTATTTAATTACGAAATATATGTTATTATAATTTTGCAAAATTTTTAATTTTGAGACTGTTAGTAAATCGCTTATTGTAATACCTGTAGAGTGCTCGTTAGTTAGTAAATTTTTAACCTCATCACTATTTAACAATATTGGGTTAATTAATTGTATCTTACCCAAAGTTACGGAATAAAGAGCTGATTCTATTTCGTCTATTAACGCTCTGTTTCTTGCTGATATCAAGTCAAAAAGGTGTCCAGTGTCAATCTCATGCTGTTTGGTCGAGCTAATCAATTTGTTTACGGTGTCGGTTAACTGGTTAATTTTAACTTGGAGCTGGCTATTAATGTAAATCTGTTGTTCGTTTGCTTCAATCAGGGATTCTGCCCGTGTTTGAAGTTGGTTAAAGTCATCGAAATCGGGAGTTCCAGCTACGTATTTGAGAGCGGTGCCAAGAAAGTTTATGCTACGGGATTGTCGGTGATGAATTCTTAATGAATCTATTAATCGTAATATGCGGTCTATGTCCAGTTGAACGGTTTTCCTAATGTGAGACTGCGGGAAGTTCTCAAGAAGATTATGCGTTTCTTCGGCTATGTTCTCGTAAATGGTCAAATTCAGGTGGTGAATGATGTGTTTGTACTGGCGGTAAATTGCAACCTCCCTCGTATTTTCCGTTGTTTACGGAGAATGCGGTTTTTTCTCTATCCTTCTCCGCCAGCGTGATTTGGTGGAAACCGGATTTTAAATCTATAGTAGTGAAAAGTGATGATTTTCCCAGGTTGGCCAGAATGACCGAAGTATCGGGAATGGGGTATCTATCGCTGATGGTTTTCGCATTTAGTTTTTTGAAATCTATTACCATACGCATCTTCCTGTCCCCTGCCTCGTTTGTTCCTTTTTTGTACACCACCCACACTGGGCTGTTATAAGGCGATCGTGATGGCCTTATAATGCCATCGCGCAACAGATTACTCACTTCTTCGTTCACGAACGCGGAAGCTGCCATTGGGTATGGGTACGACTTGGCGTAAACTGGTTCGTTATCTTCCGTGCATACGGTGGCTATGATATTTGTGTTGTATGGCAAGGACTCATTTGGGTCGGAAAAAACAGCAGCGTGTTTTAATTTCAATTGCTCGATGTCTTCATTGGCAATGATGCTGTTAACATCCTTACAATAGAAGTACATTAGTTTTTCTGAACAGCCCCTATAATTAATAATGCTCTTTTTTATGTCCAGTCTGGCGTCTATTTCTCGTAGAAGGTCATAGCCGATTATACCGTCGAAAGTATGCAGGGTCGGTAAAATGAAAAATGAGGTATTTGTATTGAAAATATTTATGGTGCATTTCTTGGTGACTTCGTTCTTGCCATGAATTGACGTAACAAAGAAGGGTGATGCTACATGTTTGATACCCTTCCAGTTGAATTCTTTAATGTAGTTTTTGGACGTACCTGTATCTATCAATAATTTTAATTGCTTTCCTCCGAATGTCCTGCTAACATATGGTAGCAGGGATCTACCCCTAAAAAATTTATCTCGTCTGTAGTTTCTTCTTGGAGTGGACAGTCAGTATAAGAGTTCTCGTTGTATGCATAGTCATCAAAATATTCGGGTTGGTAATAACAGTTGGGGTCCCCATTAATATCGTCCGTTACGGTACTTTGTCCTAAGTGGTTCAAGCGTTGTATCTTATTTAGGTTAGCACGTTCACTATCGCGTTGTCTTTTCTGTGCCTGTTGAGTATCAGAAGTTATAATATTTCTCGGGTATTGGTTCCCGAAGGCTGTTCTTCCAGAAGGGAAATTCCTTGCGATAGGAGAGGAAGTTGATGGTTGTACCACTTGTGGTGCTGCTTTAAAATTGGAACCTATATTCTGCGTTGGATATCTGAGTTTAGAGAGGCTTGGATCCACATCCATTGGGGTGGGCCTGGAAATAGGTCTCTGTTGCGGTTGCCCGTCTGACTGCCTAAGGAAGTGAGGGCTTATTAACGGCATTCCGGTGAAATTGCGTGATTGCATGCCATTGGCTGGGAATTTAGTGTCTGAAAACCTCTGAGCAAATAAAGAGCGTGTCTGGTTGGATTCCAGTTCTTGTGCGAGTGCCAAGGCCGATGCCATGTCAGCTGGCCTTGAAGAAAATAGAATATCGCACAGCGGGTGGTTAAGACCCGATATGAACACCCTTAATGCGTCCTGACGATACTTGGTATTAAGTGATTCCAAGACGTCCTTCTTGTTTTCGTAGGTCATCAAATTTTTGTTGATAATAGCCGTTAGTTTCTTTCCCACCTCATCGTAAAATGCTGTAATAGATAGTCTTCCCTGCCGGAGGGTGGACATTTCTTGTTCCAATATGTAGACGGGTTTTTTGTCCGAGTAGGTAAAATCGAGCCTTGCTATTATGGCTTTGAAATTGAGAATTGTATTAAACGACGATAGTGTCGCATCCGCAGATCCAACTACTTTGTTCCTAACAATAGCCACTGCCTGGTAATGTTTCGAGCTGCCCTGCGCGTTTTCAAAAATTTTATACGCGGTATGAGCCGCCTGGCGCCACGACACGTATCGTGAATGGTCACCATTGAACTCTGGCAACGACTTTACAACGTCCAGCGACTCATTGCACCTAACAGTGGGGTCAATTGCAATCTCCCTATACTCCTCTACCTGAACTGGTCTTTCGACTAGTGTTAACCTAGCGGTAAGTTCGTCAATAGTCGTTTGGAAGTCTCGTCTCGTCTGCTCCGTTGCTGTCCGCACAGCGGCACCCAGCACGGCGCGAAGAATATTTTCGTCCATGTTCCTTGATATTCCTTTTATTCTTTATTCACTTTAAAATTTTTTATTTTCAAATTAAAACAATTTTTACTTAAATTAATATTTATATTAATATTTTTTAAGCTGATGCTTCAATTTCAACGAATATGTCAATATCTCGAGCACTCTACTTACATAGATTCTTTCATATTGTAGTAATAGTAATAGTTTTAGTCCCTCGATGGCTACGCCTCGGCTTGGCGTGCGTCCGAGCACCGTGGCCACGAAATTATCCTTTACAAGGATTTTGTTGTGGCCCCACGTTGGGCGCCAATTACAAGACCGGTTGTTTAATTTATGATTTTCTTTATTTCCCTTGCTTGGAGCAAGGGCAGCCGTAAAGGTTGAGCGAGTAAATACAACTGAACCGTCTTAAAGTTATTGTAGCGGCGACTACGCCTAAATACCTGTCTGAATAACACACGCTCTGCCACGTGACTTGCCAGCGCAGTAGCAGCGATAGGTGTTTGTTGTTGTCACGCGCAACTCGTTGAGCGCTTCGTCAGCAATATCGTTGGAAAAATAATTTTCGCACGCTCAGCCCCAGACGCATCGTCAGCGATTTCGGTGGAATTGAAATGTTGTCCGGAAGCGTGTTGTTACTCTTGTTCCTTTGTTGTTGGCTACTATGGTGTGTTAACTTGCATTAACAGCACCTGTTAGGTGTGTAATAGCTTCTTGAATTTGCTCCATTGCTGTGGTTTACAATTTCGACTATTTATTGTTTAACAATATGATACTTTATATATATTTATTGCTATTAACAATTTTTTAGATTTTTTTATATCGGGTATAAGTTTGTTGTTAACAATTTTTTAGATTTTATACTTATATCGGGTATAATTTTTATTTGCTTATTAAGATTTTTAATATTTTATTTTTTTTATGTGAGCTTAATATTAACTTACATTAGTATCAGCATCAACTTTGTCATTCTCTTTGGACGGTCCACTTGGTCCTGTTTGAAGAGTTAGTCCTCTACTGGGGGGTGGATGACGTCACTCCAGGCGATGATTTGGCGGCTTCTTGTTTCAGTTGCACACTTTATAAGTATTTTTAATTTTATTTGTCAAACACTTAGCTTTATTGTTTAACAAATCTTAAAATATGTCACAACACTTGACGCGCTTTTTGTTTTTGCCTCGTTTTTTTGCGTACACTTGTAATTTAAATTTCAAAACAAGGTTTTAAATATTGTTTTTAATGACTTATGTCAAACTCGACTGAACTTTTTATAAAAATTAAATTCCATCGTTTATCCTTCTGGATAATGATACGAGTGTTTGTGCGTACGGATTCACTTTAATACTTTTGGTGTAGGCAACTTCAAGTTTTTTAAAGTTCTCGGGCGCCAGTTAATGGTTGCCACCAGATGATTAACAACACGCTGGTTTGAATGGTGAACTCAAATTTCTTTATTAAACCCATTTCTTTTATACAAAATTTGCTTATTTACTATAAACTTACATATGTACGAATTCTTACTTACTAGTACTTATTTCTATATACTCTATAATGATAACGTAAGCAATAATTATAGCGAAACAGCAAACCTCAGTTTGGTCGAGAAACGGCTCACATTGCGGCGGCACGGCTTCCGTTCTGGTTTAGTGCCGACGAAATGTGCTGTTGTTGTAATTTTTGGAAATTAATTTTATTGAGCAATGATATTGTATATTTACAGAATATTGCTGAATTGAGTAATATCAGTATATTTTGCTAACTACGACAACTTTGTTGTTGTACATTTTGTTAGCTATGCTAGCTGTGATAACTTATATTTGTTAAGCACTACACTCTAAATATACAAATATGCGTACATGCATTAACATACATACATACATATGTACAAATCCATATTTTTTCTATATATATTATACATACATATGTACATATATTACATGCATCGCTATCATACTGACGCTCGGAACACATAGAGCGCGACAGACTGCAACAGTTATTGAGGCAGCTGCACAACTATATAACTGTGTCCATAAGAACGTGTGTATTTCCGAAAGTCAGTAGTCTGTACAACTGTGTACATTCTAAATAGTAAACACCTCGATATAACGAATACCCAAGTTTTTATATTTTAACAATCTGAATATAGTGCACATGTTTTGCAATAATTAAATCACCATATTCACACATTTTTTAAAATATTGCTTATATGAGATAAGCCTCCACTAAATTGTTCACAAAAATAAATTTTTTCATCAAAAATCTGATTCGATTTTAATTTGATTTTAAATATATTTTATCCTCAAAAATCTGAATACAGTGCACAAGTTTTACAATAACAAAATCACTATATTCAGGCACAACTGTATTATAAATTATACACAAAATATATTTTTTTACAAAAATCTGAATATAGTGCACAGGCTTTGCAATAATTAAATCACTATTTCCAGACACTATATTATATTCACTATATTTACATTTTTTTTAAATATTGCTTATATGAGATAAGCCTCCACCTACTCTACCCGGGAAAAACTGGCGCACCCTTGCAAAACACAGCTTGATACACCGCGACACAACACCAACCCACTCAACAAAAAAGATGGATATCGGAATGGCAGACTATTCACACTGCTATAAACTATTCGCACATTTTAATTAGATATGTATGTATATTAAATTAAATACATTATATGTATTTAAAATGAAAAAACGCACCAAGGTTGAGGGTTGGCACCGCATTTGCCCTCAATTTCCTCACGCCCACTGCACTTGGTTCAAAGTGCTCTATGCAAACGAATGCCTTGTGGGCGGGTAAATCCAACGGTGGTGGGATCCTTAGATTCTCCACCCACTTTTGGCTTCTTATGGATCCCTAGGGCATGAAAAAAGTTTGTTAGTCGCGGAAACACACTTGCGAACTCGGCACTTTCGTTTTTGTAACGACATTTTTATAAATTAACTAGCTGACCCCAAATGAAAAGAAAGTTGAATTTACTTTGTGTTAAAAATCTTTTATTTTCGATTTTTCTAAATTTTTTCAATGTAACGCAGTTTGATAAACAACGTTTTTTGGTTTCTATTCCGGTGCGTAAATGTACAGAGAAGATGGTTTTCCAACTCGGGAACACGCCACGTATAACTGGAACGCATTCATGCAATCGTAGTTACGATAATTTGGCAAATTTGGCATAAACATTCGTGATGAGTTCATATTTGGTTGAAGTGAATTGACAAAAGGCAGGTGGAATTGATATCAAACCACTGGAACCGAAATTTGCCTATTTCCAATTCTTATCGAATACGATGTAAAATTTCTTCGGAAATGTAATTTTGTTCGCGTTTGATTACATTACCTGGATGTCAATATACTGGTTGGCCTTGCTTTCTGCGTAACTATTTCTTCGACGATGCATTCCATGTATAATACTCGTATCAAGGCAATTCCGAATAGAGCAATGTTCTCGCAAACGAATCACTGATGCAAGTTGAGAAAAAGCTCGTCAATGTCAATGTTGTTGGAAGTGTTTCCGCTGGCTGTGCTGTATTCTCTAGGTTGAAAAACACTCTTTAGCCGTTCTCCAAATGAACTGCGAGACGCACAACAGTCGAAAAACGTTCAGGAATTGCAAAAGTAAATACCCTACAAAGCGCTTTATTGCAGTTCACGTATCGACCGTATCGTTCAAGACCAATATCCGCCATATTGGTTCCTTTGGTGACGTACTTACAAACATATTTTATAGATTACACCAAACTGCAATACTAAACATTGATATGAGTTTAGACAACAGTGGAGAATATAGTACGATCCATATGTTGTCAACTTCGATATTCACTACTCTAAGTTGTATGGTCGTCTGATGAGCTACGACGATAGAGTGGATATCCATCGTTTCCAGTTTGCGAGTCCGAAAGAAAAGCAAGCGAATAGTGTTTCGTGCATTTATTGTTAGACATACAAACTGAAGTGGGATTGTGGTGTCCGCAAGGTCCATGAACCATATTCGTTTTCATCACTTCGTTTAATACTGGATCTTTCTCTGCATCAGGAATTTCCGCAGAAATGATCTGGTGGAATCACTATCCACCATCCAAAGAAGAACATCGTAACTGTTGTTTGAAAAGTCGTGCTGTGACAACGTGACGATCGCTTGCTGATTGACCACCATCCATAATTCCACACGTATGTCATCGCATCCTGGGAGTACTCGTTCATGTGCCTTGGCGTTGATGGCAGAAAGAACACCGACCGATATTAGTGAGTCTTCTTCGTGGCTTCGTAACAAATTTCAATCTGTAATTGATCACTTCGTTTGAAACACACATAAAGTTTTCACTGAAAAATTTTCAAATTTTTTTTTTTTAAATAGCCGGAATAAAAGAGCAAGCGACCGAAATTGAACGATTCAAATAATTTACAAATTAAAATAATGAAAAACAAAAGAAAAAAGAATTGTATGAAGAAAGTCAATTTTTGGAAATTTCCAATTTTTCGAATTTTTCTTATGAAAAGTTTTTTTTTATTTCTGAACCTTTCCAGATCCACAGCGAACAACTTCCGAAAATTTCATTAAGATTGGTTTCACCAATCGAGCCTTGGCTTACTAACAGACAAACATTCATTTTTACTTACATATGTATATGGGCCATTCCATCAATTGGCGACATGGTTTTGTACCCGTGGTTCTCCGATTTTGACGAAACCTTAGAATATCATAATATAGACTAAAATAAGAATATCTGTAAACTTTTTAGTGGCCAAAGTTGCTCCATTGTTTTTTGGCGCGCACTTCAAATTGAGATCAAACAAAAAAATGACTTTTTCTTTTATTTTTTAACGACCTCAAAATTGAATGATAAAAATTTTGAAGTTATCCATTTTTATGTAAAAAAAATCTCAGCTTTCTGATAAAAATATTTTCACAATCCAAAAAAAAATTTCAAAATCCAAAAAAAACTATGTTTTTTCCGAAAATCTCGCACTTTGTGCTCTTCCCCCACTTTTTTTCAAAATTGACATTTTTATTCGATTCCTCGTTAAATTTTACATAAGAATCAGTTTTCAAAAATATGGGACTCTGATCCCATGAACAGCAAAAAAAATTCAAAGTTGGCGCTATACGGCGCAGTGTGTTCGCTTAGAAGGTCATGTGAAAGAGGTAAATGTGTAAATTGTATTCTTAGACTTGAATTAAGAAGAAATCAATGTCTTCATTCATAAAAATATGCGCCGTATAGGGACAACTTTGCATTTTTTTTTGCTGTTCATGGGAGCAGAGTCCCATATTTATGTAAAATTTAACGAGGAATCGAATGGAAAAGTCAATTTTGAAAAAAAGTTGGTGAAAAAGCACGAAAACCCGGATTTTTTGGAAAATAATGTTTTTTTTTTGGATTTTGAGCGTCAACTTTGAATTTTTTTTTGCTGTTGATGGGATCAGAGTCCCATATTTTTGAAAACTGATTCTTATGTAAAATTTAACGAGGAATCGAATAAAAATGTCAATTTTGAAAAAAAAGTGGGGGAAGAGCACAAAATGCGGGATTTTCGGAAAAAACATAGTTTTTTTGGATTTTGAAATTTTGTTTTGATTTTGAAAATATTTTTATCAGAAAGCTGAGATTTTTTTACATAAAAATGGATAACTTCAAAATTTTTTTCACTCAATTTTGAGGTCGTTAAAAAATAAAAGAAAAAGTCATTTTTTTGTTTGATCTCAATTTGAAGTGCGCGCCAAAAAACAATGGAGCAACTTTGGCCACTAAAAAGTTTACAGATATTCTTATTTTAGTCTATATTATGATATTCTAAGGTTTCGTCAAAATCGGAGAACCACGGGTACAAAACCATGTCGCCAATTGATGGAATGGCCCATATACAAAATAAAACGTTTGTATGGGAAAAAGAAAAGGGCTGTTTTTAGGTCTTTTGCTTCAACTTTCGTAATTTTTTCTTACATAAGAACCTTCTCCTAATAAAAACCAATACGACAAAAAAAAATCAGCCAAATCGTTTCAGCCATTCACGTGTGATGCCGTGACAACGAAAACGGCTTCATTTTTATATATTAGATTAAATTTTCTTGTTACGGACGGTTTTCGCAACAGTTAAAGTTCACGCGTCGAAGTTCTTTTAAAACTAAAATTCCGTTGAAAATTTTCAGTTTAACTTCCATTTTTGTGCAGTTTCCCCATTAAAACTTACAATTAAAAAAATCAAAGCATATAATATATATTTGTATGTACTAGGTTTTTTTTTCATATCATGAACATAGTTCTCTTTTTAACATTGGATTTGGCGCAAAAATACAAGTACTTCCCAACCAAAAGCACTTTCTTATACATACATATATATGTGCATATACATACTAGCTTTTGTCGTCTAAAAACCACCTGCATATATTGAAAATACACTCATGCATACATTTGCTTTTGTGGTTCGTTTTGGCGCAATTTCCCCGTTATAACATATGCATATTACCTACAATTAGAAAAAAACTAACTACTTGCGTATTGAATACATGCATATACATATGTACGCACAGTAGAATCGCGAAAAGGTTAACCAAAATGAAAGAAAAGTACACCCAACTCTTTTTTACACGGTAGATACGTTCCTCAGAAATCCGTGTAAAAAAATAGGCGTTTCCTATAGTAAAATGTAAAAACTCTTATGTATGTAAATATGCATATTACATACAATTATAAAAAATCTAACTGCTTGCATATTGCATACATACATACATATGTATATTAGAAAAATCGAATATGCCAATACTAAGCCAATAAGTGCAAACATATATTGTAAATGCACTCATACATACATTTGTATTAGCTTTTGCGGATCCTATTGGCGCAATTTCCCCGTTAAAACATACTTACATATATTACCTGCATACAATCAGAAGAAACAAACTACTTGCATATTGCATGCAAGTTAACTATAGCCTCCGCATAGAAACCTTACCATAACTGTAAATAAAATTGAATCTTTTCACTTTGCAACACTGTCTCATAAATTATAATTAACGTTTTTGATTATTTAAGAATTCGATATGCTTTTTCCGTTCTGAATCCAATAATCCATTATTATCAAAACAATATCGCTCGCCCTCACAAGAAGGCATAACAATAACAATCGTAAAGAAAACAGAACGCTTAACGTTCTGCTAGAATTTGCTGCCACAGCTAAAATTGTAACTAACTCTTTGTTCTGGATTCAATTAAGCTGATGCTTAACTTCAGCTTTAGCTTTAAAATAATAATACCAAAACGTGTATATATTAGTATTTCAGAAATAAAGATTGATTTTTATTTGGCAATCCAGAAGAACTACACGTCTTCTCATTTCATCCGCGCGTTGCGGGAATTAATTGGCGCCCAAGGTGGGGTACGTGTTCGTAATGGTCGCGTTTAATGAACACCGGTGCTGGAACCATTAAACGTACATAACAGTTATGATATCCACTTCACCATCACACAAAATATTAATATAAACATACATGTATGTCTGTTTACATACATACATACATGTACACTTAAACATACTTACGTCATTAATACATAAGTTATGATATCCACTTCACCAAAATATTAATATAAACACACATGTATGTCTGTTTACATATATACATACATGTACACTTAAACATACTTACGTCATTAATACATAAATTAAAATAAACTAAGTTCTTTTATTGTTTTCCACTTAATTGTGGGCAACGTATTTTTCATAAGAGCCATCGAACTCTTTAATTTTAATATTAAGAATTATATCGAATTTCATTTGTTTATAAAATAGTCAAAATTGCATTGACAATATTTGTAACCAAAATTCTAAAGAATTTTAAGTGCATTTCCGCTTTACTTCAAGTATGTTTTACGATCGACATTCTTAAGAGGCGTTGCACTTATTGATTTTGCTGATAAGAATTCTTTGGAATTTTAATTGTATTTTGCTTTCTGTCTTTACTATTGATTTTGTATTTAAGATTAAGAATTTTTGTAAACTAACTCAGTCATATTCTTTGATTCAATAAAGCAAGAGCTACATACTCTTGGAATATGTATTTTAATTAATGTTTTAATTGGCGGCGAGGATGGAATACGCGGAAAAGTATCTTTGAAGAATCAAATACCTTTTTTTATTTCAATAATTAAAAAAAAAAATTTTTTTTTCTTTATAAAAAAAAAGATAAAACAAAAAAACTTCTTAAAGAATTAAGGCAGTAAAGCATACTATCCTTAAAGAATTAAGGTAGTAAACAAAAAAAAAAAAAACAAAAATCTTAGTGAACAAACCAACAATTAACAAAAAAAAATCCTGCATAAAGTGAGTTATTTGCACGAAATTCCTACAAGAAGAAGACAAAATTACGAAAAATCCTGGAGTTATTTGCACGAAATTGCTACAAGAAGAAGACAACATTTACATAAAGTGAGTTATTTGCACGAAATCCCTACAAGAAGAAGACAACATTTACATAAAGTGAGTTATTTGCACGAAATTCCTACAAGAAGAAGACAAGGGGCTGAGCTCAGGCTACTACCGGGGTCACAGCTGGCGGATAGTGGACGGCCTACGTTAAGTAGGTTAGCTGCGAATAGTAATACGCAGCCCCCGACCAAGAGCTGCAGGAGAGGAGGGCTTGGCTCAAAACGCCTAATACGCCCAATGAACCTCCGGCGAAGAGGCGAGAAGATGCCGCCTTTAAATAAGCGTCCACAACCCCCACCGAGGTTGCACCTAGGGAGAACCTACCCACGAGAGGGAGGCAACAAAGCGACGAGGGAACCATGCAGTGAGCAGCACCAACAGTGCTCAGACGCCGGCGAAAACCCTGGGCAAGCGCCCATCAGAATCGAGGCCAGTAAGGTTCTGATTATGGAATACTGGAAACCAATAATGGACTAGTCTGACAAAGGGCTGGGGAGGGCAGTATTCTATCACCTCAGTAGGCAAGAGTGACATCCCACCGAAATGGCTGGCAGGCTAATACTGCTCTCACCTCCGTCTCATTAAAACCCTGGCAGGTCTTCAAGTACGTTCAATGCACGTCGCCAAAAATTATTTTTTGGCCGTACGGGTTCAGTTGAGACGAGCTCCTGATTCGTGCCTGAACCTGGCTCTGAACACAAGCTCCCGTAAGGACTTGAGTCAACCCTTGCGAGGCCTCCCTGCTTGCATAGATAACCACGGGTTTCATAAAGGGCAACTGTTATAACGTGCGGAGATAGCGGCTTCAAGCGGAGACCCATTAGAACTAAAATGAACACACCACAACAACAACAAAAACCCCAACAGAAGGAACAACATACAGAACAACAAAACAAAGAGACTCAAGACGAGGAATACGAGACCGGGTTCCGCAGAAGCAATAGGATACTCAGATCCCCTACCCTGACTATCACTCCCAAACAAGTCGAAAAAACTGGAGAAAAGAGAGCCTCAAAGGAAACTTCTGCCACACAAGTACCACCAGGAAAACAAACAGAAGAGAAGAGCACCCCAGTGGCCACCATAGAAGGACCTCAAAACTCGCCGAAACAGGAGTACATCACTCAAATGCGACGAGCAGAAGAGGAATCTTTGGAAAAATGCAAGAGTATCGTGCAAATCATGAAGACGGCAATGGCAAAGCAAAAGAATGTCAGCTTGGATGTCAAGAACAGAGCGGCACAGCTGGATGAACTCTTCGACGTAATGAAGAGTTACCGCAGAAACTGGCTCATCGCAGAAAACGAGAAAAGACGCGGACTTCTAAGCAGACGGATCACGACCACAGAGCCAACAACCTCGAAGCGGCGAGCGACAAGTCCAGTGGAGCCTCGAGAAACAGTACGACCAAAAAGTGAAATGGACGGCCAGTGGCAGAAAGTCTTGCCCAAAAAAGCAAGGAAGATACACGCACTAGTAGGAACGGAAAACAAAAACCCAAAAGAGGGAGGACAACAAGGGAGGAATATCGCCTCAAACCAGAGGCAAAAAGCAGGCCCAAACGACAATCGGTTTTAAACGAAAATACTGTCTTAATATATAAAAATGAAATATATGAACCGAACACTTTAGAATATAAGAAATTATCAAAGATAAATGATAACTGCTTAACAAACATTGTAAAAAATTTAGAACCTAATTGTAATATGACTACAATGAAAAACCAAGAAGAAAAAGAAATTTATCTAGGCTTACTTATATTTAAGAATTACCATGATAAAATTATTACCAATTGTGAAAAACCACGAGTATTTGAAAATTTAAAAACATTTTTGATAAAATATGAAAATTGCTTTGTAGAAACTAATTTAAAAATCTATGAAAACTATAAAATAAATGTAAAAGAAATGTTTATCTTAAGCAAACTAGCCTTAAGAGTTAAAGAAAATAATATATCACTCCCGAATTTAAATCTTAACGAAATACATTTTAACGAAACAATAAAAGCTGTAAAACATAATCTTTCTAGAAATGCTATAATAAACACCGGGAGTAATGTAGGAATTCTAATTATTTTTATCTGTACTATTATTATAATCTGTATAAAAAACAATAACAGAACTTATGTAATCTCTTCGTCGGAGCCTCAGGCTAACGGTGGGTGAGTTATGATATCCACTTCACCATCACACAAAATATTAATATAAACATACATGTATGTCTGTTTACATACATACATACATGTACACTCAAACATACTTACGTCATTAATACATAAATTAAAATAAACTAAGTTCTTTTATTGTTTTCCACTTAATTGTGGGCAACGTATTTTTCATAAGAGCCATCGAACTCTTTAATTTTAATATTAAGAATTATATCGAATTTCATTTGTTTATAAAATAGTCAAAATTGCATTGACAATATTTGTAACCAAAATTCTAAAGAATTTTAAGTGCATTTCCGCTTTACTTCAAGTATGTTTTACGATCGACATTCTTAAGAGGCGTTGCACTTATTGATTTTGCTGATAAGAATTCTTTGGAATTTTAATTGTATTTTGCTTTCTGTCTTTACTATTGATTTTGTATTTAAGATTAAGAATTTTTGTAAACTAACTCAGTCATATTCTTTGATTCAATAAAGCAAGAGCTACATACTCTTGGAATATGTATTTTAATTAATGTTTTAATTGGCGACGAGGATGGGATACGCGTAAAAGTATCTTTGAAGAATCAAAGGCCTTTTTTTATTTCAATAATTAACGTGTACCAAAAAAAAAATTTAAAAAAATTTTTTTTCTTTACAAAAAAAAAAAAATGAAAAAAAACTCCTTTACGAATAAAGGCAGTAAAGCATACTATCCTTAAAGAATTAAGGTAGTAAACAAAAAAAAAAACAAAAATCGTAGTGAACAAACCAACAATTAACAAAAAAAATCCAACAAGAAGAAGACAACATTTACGTACAAGAAGAAGACAAAATTACGAAAAATCCTGGAGTTATTTGCATGAAATCCCTACAAGAAGAAGACAACATTTACATAAAGTGAGTTATTTGCACGAAATCCCTACAAGAAGAAGACAACATTTACGAAAAATCCTGCATAAAGTGAGTTATTTGCATAGATTACAAATATAAGTTTTACAAAATTATTGTTACAAAAAAAAAAAAAAAATCACTTTGAAAAACAAAAAAAAAAAGAGAGAACCAGTAAGGTTATTAAGCGAAATTGCAAAGTGAAATTTTAAGCGTTATATATATAAATTCATTATATTTTTAATCATGACCCAAGTACCTTCGTTACCCTTGAACCTATCAAATATCTCAAAACATTACCTGAATTTAACGGAACACGACATGACCTTTACAACTTTACTACTCTTATAGATAGAATACACCCTTTACTAACGCAATATGACCAAACGTCCCAACTTCTCTTCTCCGATATAATAAAAAGTAGGTTACAAGGTAGAGCTAGGGAAATAATAGAAATAAATTTTCATGTACAATCGTGGGCGGACATTAAGAATGTCCTTATAAATAATTTTGGAGAAAAGTTGAGCGTAGAAGAACTTTATGATAATATGAGAGCAGTAGTATTCAGAACAAACACTACAGAATTCTATAATGAAATAAAGGATAAGCTACGGAGATTAAATAATAAAACAAATTTGATAATGGGAGAAAATACTGGCACATCCGAAATAGTCAGAAATAACATGAAATCAGCGCTTAACATTTTTAAAGGAAAAATTCCCGAACCAATTAAGACTATATTAACTTGTAGAAATTCAAACACGCTGGAGGAAGTGATGGAAATTCTTTTCCAAGCAGGCTACGCGTATAATGGAAATAAGACCAAACAAATCGAAGATGAGCCACGAAATAGAAATTTTAATAAACAAAACTATAAAAAGGATAACAGAAATAATTCTAATTCACAAAGACCAAATTCAAATTTTCAATACAGACATAATTTTAATTCTAATAATCATAATAGACAAAATATCCAATATAAACCTAATTATAATTCGCAAGAAAATTATCCTAGACAAAATTTTCAATATAGGCCTAACAATAACTCAAACCAACAAAGAAATCTTTATAGTTCTTATAACACACCCAATATAAGTCACCAGCAAAATAATCAACCAGAACCTATGGACGTAAATATTTTCCAAAAACAACCAACATACGAAAATTTTCAATTTCCAGCCTCACGGGAAAATTACCACATATAACAATAAAATCTAAATTAGGCTACTTAAAATTTTTAATTAATACAGGAGCTTCACATTCAATTATTAATCCAGACATATGCCACCCAAAATGGAATATACCAACGAATGAAATAACTGTTAAAACTCTACAACATATAATTAAAATAAATAAAAAGGTTCGTATCCCCCTTTTTGAAGAACTAGGTAGTAAGGACGTATCAATTGAATTTTTTATTTGTAACTTCCATGATTTTTACGATGGATTGATAGGAAATAATATTTTAAAGCCATTAGGAGCAATAATAAATTTAAACGACGACGTAATCATTATAGATGAAAATAAAATACCTTTAATATATGGAGATCAACAAATGGTACATCATTTTGGAAAACCAGGAATATATCAAGTTGAATTACCAGTAGAGTGCAAAGAAGGATTAGTGTACAAAAACCAAGAATTTTCAAACGATAAAAGTGTAGAAATCTTAGAAGGCATATATGAAGCAGATAACTTTAAAATTAACGCTACAATAAATTTTAGTGGAGACACCCCAAAAATATTAAAATTTTCACCTCTTAAAATTGAAAACGCTAATACAAAAAATTTTTGCATATATAATGTAGGAGAGAAAACCCAACAACTTCCAATTTCGGAACAAATAAGAGTTGAACACCTCAATAGCGAAGAAAAAAGAAATTATTACAATTAATAAACAAATTTAAAAAAATATTTTATTCAGAAAATAGCGATTTAACTTTTACTAATGCAATAAAGCATGAAATAAGGACTGTGAATAACATTCCCATTAATACAAAAACTTATCGATACCCATACATTCATAAGGAAGAAGTGGGTAGACAAATTAAAGAAATGTTGAATGCCGGGATAATCAGACCCAGCCATTCACCTTATTCAGCTTCAGTATGGATTGTACCGAAAAAACTAGATGCAAGTGGAAAGAAAAAATGGAGATTGGTGGTTGACTATCGTAAGCTAAACGAAGTCACCATTGATGATAAATATCCCATTCCCAACATCGACGAAATTTTGGAGAAATTGGGAAGGTGTCAATATTTTACGACCCTTGATCTTGCATTGAGGATGGGGTCATGTGTAGAAGTTCACGCAAGTGAGGAAAGTTCTCTGATCGCCATTCACTTGGGAGTGGCCAGAAACGATTCTTTTACATATGACTCAAGCAGCTCACGACTTCCGGTCTTTGACCAAGTATCCTCTGGGTAGCCTAAGAACATCCGTTTGAAGGCGAGCTAAAGTGAGAAGGCGAAACACCCCTGCATAGGGTTGTGCGCTGGGTTTGGGACCCGCCACGTAAAAAAACACCCCCAATGAAAAAGCATAAACAGCCTCGGATGAGAGCCCCCCCTTTTGATGACGACCATGGCAAACGAATTAAGGACTATGATTTGAGGGCATGCACCTGGAATGTCCGGTCCCTTAATTGGGAAGGTGCCGCTGCCCTGCTGGTAGATGTCCTCGTAAAGATAAAGGCTGACATCACCGCGGTCCAGAAAATGCGATGGACGGGACAAGGACAGAGACGAGTAGGTCCTTGTGACATTTACTACAGTGGCCATATAAAGGAGCGCAAGTTTGGTGTTGGATTCGTGGTGGGAGAGAGACTCCGTCGCCGCGTACTATCATTCACTCCGGAGAATGAACGTCTAGCCACAATCCGCATCAAAGCGAGGTTCTTCAACATATCGCTGATTTGCGCCCACGCCCCGACGGAAGAGAAGGTCTATGTGACCAAAGATGCCTTTTATGAGTGCTTGGAGCGCACTTATGAGAGATGCCCCCGCCACGATGTCAAAATCGTGCTTGGCGACTTCAATGCCAGGGTGGGCAAAAAAGGTATCTTTGGCACTACGGTCGGTAAATTCAGCCTCCACGCGGAAACATCCCCAAATGGGCTGAGGCTGATCGACTTCGCCGGGGCCCGAAATATGGTTATCTGTAGTACTAGATTCCAGCATAAGAAGATACATCAAGCTACCTGGCTGTCTCCAGATCGAAAAACCACCAACCAGATCGATCATGTTGTGATAGACGGAAGACACGTCTCCAGTGTTTTAGATGTGCGTGCGCTCCGAGGTCCTAACATCGACTCGGACCACTATATTGTTGCAGCCAAAATTCGCACCCGCCTCTGTGCAGCAAAAAACGCACGCCAACAAACACAAGGATGGTTCGACGTCGAGAAGCTGCAATCACAACAGACAGCCGAACGTTTTTCTACTCGGCTTGCACTCCTGCTCTCTGAGAGCACTCGTCAACAACTCGGTATAAGGGAACTGTGGGACGGCATTTCAAACTCCTTACGTACAGCTGCAACCGAAACCATTGGTTTTCGGAAAGTGCAGAAGAACAGCTGGTACGACGAGGAGTGCCGTGTCGCAGCGGAGAGAAAACAGGCTGCCTACCTCGCAACGTTACGATCGACCACAACACGTGCGGGATGGGATAGATACCGAGAGTTGAAGAGGGAAGCGAGACGCATTTGTAGACAGAAAAAGAAAGAGGCCGAAATGCGTGGGTACGAAGAGCTTGATAAGCTGGCCGACAGGGGTAATGCTCGAAAATTCTACGAAAAGATGCGGCGGCTTACAGAAGGTTTCAAGACCGGAGCATACTCTTGTAGAACCTCCAAAGGTGATCTAGTTACCGATGCCCAGAGCATACTTAAATTATGGAGGGAACACTTCTCCAGCCTGCTGAATGGCAGTGAACGCACAACACCAGGAGAAGGCGAACCCGATACCCCAATCGATGACGATGGAGCAGACGTTCCATTGCCCGACCATGAAGAAGTTCGAATAGCAATTGCCCGCCTGAAAAACAACAAAGCGGCAGGGGCCGATGGATTGCCGGCCGAGCTATTCAAACACGGCGGCGAAGAGCTGATAAGGTGCATGCATCAGCTTCTTTGCAAAATATGGTCGGACGAAAGTATGCCCAACGATTGGAATTTAAGTGTGCTATGCCCAATCCACAAAAAAGGAGACCCCACAATCTGCGCCAACTACCGTGGGATTAGCCTCCTCAACATCGCATATAAGGTTCTGTCGAGCGTATTGTGTGAAAGATTAAAGCCCACCGTCAACGAACTATTGGACCTTATCAGTGTGGCTTTAGACCTGGTAAATCAACAACCGACCAGATATTCACGATGCGCCAAATCTTGGAAAAGACCCGTGAAAGGAGAATCGACACACACCACCTCTTCGTCGATTTCAAAGCTGCTTTCGACAGCACCAAAAGGAGCTACCTCTATGCCGCGATGTCTGAATTTGGTATCCCCGCAAAACTAATACGGCTGTGTAAACTGACGTTGAGCAACACAAAAAGCTCCGTCAGAATCGGGAAGGACCTCTCCGAGCCGTTCGATACCAAACGAGGTTTCAGACAAGGCGATTCCCTATCGTGCGACTTTTTCAACCTGCTTCTGGAGAAAATAGTTCGAGCTGCAGAACTTAACAGAGAAGGTACCATCTTCTATAAGAGTGTACAACTACTGGCGTATGCCGATGATATTGATATCATCGGCCTCAACACCCGCGCCGTTAGTTCTGCTTTCTCCAGACTGGACAAGGAAGCAAAAGAAATTGGTCTGGCAGTGAACGAGGGCAAGACGAAATATCTCCTGTCATCAAACAAACAGTCGTCGCACTCGCGACTTGGCACTCACGTCACTGTTGACAGTCATAACTTTGAAATTGTAGATAATTTCGTCTATCTTGGAACCGGCGTAAACACCACCAACAATGTCAGCCTAGAAATCCAACGCAGGATTACTCTTGCCAACAGGTGCTACTTCGGACTAAGTAGGCAATTGAGAAGCAAAGTCCTCTCTCGACAAACAAAAACCAAACTCTATAAGTCTCTCATAATTCCCGTCCTCCTATATGGTGCAGAGGCTTGGACGATGACAACAACCGATGAGTCGACGTTGCGAGTTTTCGAGAGAAAGGTTCTGCGAAAGATTTATGGTCCTTTGCGCGTTGGCCACGGCGAATATCGCATTCGATGGAACGATGAGCTGTACGAGATATACGACGACATTGACATAGTTCAGCGAATTAAAAGACAACGGCTACGCTGGCTAGGTCATGTTGTCCGGATGGATGAAAACACTCCAGCTCTGAAAGTATTCGACGCAGTACCCGCCGCGGGAAGCAGAGGAAGAGGAAGACCTCCACTCCGTTGGAAGGACCAAGTAGAGAAGGACCTGGCCTCGCTTGGAATATCCAATTGGCGCCACGTAGCGAAGAGAAGAAACGACTGGCGCGCTGTTGTTGACTCGGCTATAATCGCGTAAGCGGTGTCTACGCCAGTAAAGAAGAAGAAGATCTTGCTAAAGGCTTCCATCAGATTGAAATAAATGAAAAAGATATTCCAAAAACCGGATTTAGCGTAGAAGGTGGCCACTACGAGTTCCTTCGTATGCCGTTCGGACTAAAAACAGCACCAGCCACTTTTCAAAGGCTGATGAATAATGTCCTAGGTGATTTTATTAATAAAATTTTTCTCGTATACCTCGATGACATAATAATATTCTCAACCTCACTTCAGGAACATTTGGAATCTATAACAAAAGTATTTAATCGTTTGAAAGAAGTAAATTTAAAGATCCAGTTAGATAAAAGCGAATTTTTGAAAAGAGAAACTAGTTTTTTAGGACATATAGTAACTGAATCAGGAATAAAACCAAACCCAGATAAAATTTTATGCGTACAAAAATTTCCATTACCAACAACCCAAAAACAAATTAAACAATTCTTACGTCTCGCAGGATATTACCGCAAATTTATTAAAGACTACTCGAAAATTGCACGACCAATCACAAAGTATTTAAAGAAAGCGCTAAAATCGATGTTAAGGATCCTGATTATAAAGAAAGTTTTGATACTCTAAAAAAATTATTAACTAGTTCCCCTGTCTTGGCATATCCAGACTTCAATAAAAAATTTGGTTTGCAAACGGATGCAAGCAACTTTGCAGTGGGAGCAGTGCTGTCCCAAGATGGACATCCCATTTGTTTTGCTAGTAGAACACTTAATGATCATGAGCAAAACTATAGTACTATAGAAAAAGAATTACTAGCAATTGTATGGGCTACTCAACAATTGAGACCATATTTGTTCGGCAGACGATTTCTGATAGAAACGGATCCTAGACCCTTAACGTGGCTATTTTCTATTAAAGAGCCGAATTCTAAACTGGTCCGATGGAGACTTCGTTTACAAGAATATGATTATGAAATAAAATATAAAAAAGGAGTTTTAAATGGTAATGCAGATGCCTTATCAAGAGCTGAAATAAATATTAATGAAGAAACCCAAAATACTGAAATGGATGAAACTGCCGAGATGACTCAGAATGAAAATACCATTTTAGAAACTAATTTCTCAATAAATTTCTATCGACGGGAAAGAATTTTTAATAAAACTGTATCGGGATCACTAAAAATAAAAAACGAAAATATTTTTAAAAATAAAAGAAAAACAATAACTGCAAAAATATTCGACGAACAAACACTTATCACCATAATAAAAAACCATTTTAATCCTAATAAGACTAATGCCATATTAATTACAGAGGAATCTTTTTTTAATATTTTCAAAGAAACAGTCAAGAAATATTTTAACGAAAATAGGCAATTCAAAATCATTCACAGATATTACAGATGAAAATCAGTTAACAGAAAAAATTGAAAAAGAACACAAACGAAATAATCACAGAGGATTAAATGAAAACTTTGCTGAATTGAAAACAATAATCTATCACCCTCAACTAAAAATACGAATAACTCAATATATAAATAACTGCGATATTTGTAACAAGGAAAAATACGACAGGCACCCAATCAAACAAGAATATAAAATAACTGAAACTCCTGAGAAACCTGGAGAAATTATTCACGTAGATGTTTTTTATAGTTTTCAGAAAACACTATTTTTAACGTTTATCGACAAATTCTCGAAATTTGCCCAAGCAATTAAAATTAAAAATAGATCTTGGATATAATTTAAATTAGCCCTAACGCAGTATTTGTCAATAGTAGGAAATATAAAGAAATTGGTTGTAGATAATGAACTAGGTTTTAAAGCTCTACCTCTATTGGAATTTCTTAGAGAACAAGAAATTGAGATACATTACACGTCAAATAATAATCATACATCTAACTCAGATGTAGAGAGGTTACACAACACTATAAATGAACATTTTAGAATTTTAAAACATGATCCTAATAAAGATACAGAAAACACAGAAGAAAAAATATATAAAATAATTATGTTTTATAACAATACAATCCATTCAAGTACAGGAAAGAAACCAATTAATTTTAGAAATGTAAATATAGACCCAAGCGAATATCAAATAATTAGAGAACTAATAATAAAGAATAAAGAAAAATCTATTAATAAACTCAACAAAACACGCGAAAATGTAGAAATTCAGACAGGCCCTGTTTATTTAAAGGATGAAAGAGGAGGTAAAAACCATTCTAAATTTCGAAAAATAACCGTCACCGGATTAGATAATGAACACGTTATAACAGATCGAGGACATAAATATTACAAATCACACATTAAAAGAAATAAAAAATTTCAAAATTTAAATAACGTAATACCTCAAAGCTCCTAACACACCATCTTTTCAGATGATTTTTCTTATATTACTTTACGCATCAGTGCTACTCGACACAGGAGCACAATACTTAGAAGTTGAAGACTTGACAGACAACCACGGTTATATACCAATTAAACTGAAGGACACGGAAATTATTGAAAACTACTTAAGAGTAATACATATTATTCACTACTCAATACTTTGAAACAGTAAATATTTTACAAGACAATATACATAGACTTTCCTACACATATACAAATGTTACTCCTCTATTAGGAAGCGTTAACAAAAGCATGGACATATGTAGGACAAAAATTAAAAACTTAATTCCCAATTTTAGACAGAAACGAGGACTAATAAACGCAATAGGGAAAGGACTTAAATTTGTAGTAGGGAAAATGGATAGTGATGACGAAAAGGAAATTATGGACAAAATTCAAACTCTAGAAAAAAGTAAGACTGAAACAATGACCGCCCTAAACGAAATGAATTATTTGGGGAGTTCTATAGAGAAGAAAATATTAAATATCACAAACCATATTAACAAACAACAGAAAACTATTCAAAAATATATCAATAAGTTTAAAACCGAAATCCAAAACAAAATTCTCAACTTAGAATACGAAACAAATTTTCTCGAAAATATTTTTCAGATTAATAACGATATCAACTTGTTAATAGACCACGTAAATGAAATAGGACACGTCATTTTTAATTCAAACCTAGGAATAATTCCATCAGACATATTGACAACTGAAGAATTCAATTTTATTAACCAAACGGAATCTTACCTACACACAAAATAAAACTGCAGTTTTAAACGAAAATACTGTCTTAATATATAAAAATGAAATATATGAACCGAACACTTTAGAATATAAGAAATTAACAAAGATAAATGATAACTGCTTAACAAACATTGTAAAAAATTTAGAACCTAATTTTAATATGACTACAATGAAAAACCAAGAAGAAAAAGAAATTTATCCAGGCTTACTTATATTTAAGAATTACCATGATAAAATTATTACCAATTGTGAAAAACCACGAATATTTGAAAATTTAAAAACATTTTTGATAAAATATGAAAATTGCTTTGTAGAAACTAATTTAAGAGTCTATGAAAACTATAAAATAAATGTAAAAGATATGTTTATCTTAAGCAAACTAGCCTTAAGAGTTAAAGAAAATAATATATCACTCCCGAGTTTAAATCTTAACGAAATACATTTTAACGAAACAATAAAAGCTGTAAAACATAATCTTTCTAGAAATGCTATAATAAACACCGGGAGTAATATAGGAATTCTAATAATTTTTATCTGTACTATTATTATAATCTGTATAAAAAACAATAACAGAACTTATGTAATCTCTTCGTCGGAGCCTCAGGCTAACGGTGGGGGAGTTATGATATCCACTTCACTATCACACAAAATATTAATATAAACATACATGTATGTCTGTTTACATACATACATACATACATGTACACTTAAACATACTTACGTCATTAATACATAAGTTATGATATCCACTTCACCATCACACAAAATATTAATATATATGTTTACATACATACATACATGTACACTCAAACATACTTACGTCATTAATACATAAATTAATATAAACTAAGTTCTTTTATTGTTTTCCACTTAATTGTGGGCAACGTATTTTTCATAAGAGGCATCGAGCTCTTTAATTTTAATATTAAGAATTATATCGAATTTCATTCGTTTATAAAATAGTCAAAATTGCATTGACAATATTTGTAACCAAAATTCTAAAGAATTTTAAGTGCATTTCCGCTTTACTTCAAGTATGTTTTACGATCGACATTCTTAAGAGGCGTTGCACTTATTGATTTTGCTGATAAGAATTCTTTGGAATTTTAATTGTATTTTGCTTTCTGTCTTTACTATTGATTTTGTATTTAAGATTAAGAATTTTTGTAAACCAACTCAGTCATATTCTTTGATTCAATAAAGCAAGAGCTACATACTCTTGGAATATGTATTTTAATTAATGTTTTAATTCTTAATCTCATACAACCTATTCAATGATGATTGGGGAACAATCAAAAATTGTTTGTCACTACACTATGCAGACAAACGCGATCTTAGAACCCTAGAACACTAACTAGGAACCTTATCCCAAAAACACTTCAGCGTAGAGCAATTCTACGCAAGAGTCAATCACCAACTATCGCTTATAATAAACAAAATAAAGAGTCATGATTATCCAGAGAAACAAATAATGTTCTACTGGAAACCTATAGGAATCGAGCCCTTGATATATTTATCAGAGGCCTATACGGCGAATTGTCTAGAATGCTAGTCATTCAACGCCCCAACAACCTACCCGAAGCATACGCTTCCTGCCTTGAAATTCAAAACATTAAGTTAAGAAACTATTTAATATTTACAAAAAATGGAGGTAGCTCTAATCAAATGCAAAAACATCAAATGAATCCAAAACCAATATTTGTACCAAGGGTATTAAACCCTGCCGAAAAAAATTTAATTTATAATAAAAACATGCAAAATCAAGCACCGCCACCACCCAGACCAACCAAGCCTAAACCACCAATCCCTATGGAGGTGGACCCTTTAATACACTCACGAAGAATAAACTACATATATGAATCGACCGAACAATACGCCTACAGTGAGGCCATCCAATTATTCTTCAATATCCCTAGGAAATCCCAAAAACTATTTAATGTCCAAACAGAGGATGAGGAAATAAATTTTATGACAGACGCCTGTCTACCCTTCCCTATTTAGAACTAACTTTAAAGAACGGGGATATCGCGAAGTTCCTTGTGGATACGGGAGCTAATAAAAACTTTCAAAAAATTCAAAGAAACTTGAGTGACCTTTTAAGGTTCACTCACCCACAGGTCAAGCAAATATAACTCATAAACTACCATTCTTCGGAAGTATAGGCATTACAAATAATTTTGATTTCTTTACATTACCCAATTTAAAATCCTTTGATGGCATCATTGGCGATGATACCCTCAAAGAATTGGGAGCAATCATAAATAGAAAAAATGACACAATAACTTTCAAGGATGTGGTACTTCCACTAAAACAAAATATCTCTAAACAAATAAATAATATTCAAGAAAACCCCTATGAACATGAAGTTAAGGAAATGATAAATAAATATTCGGAACTTTTCGGACCAGTCTCCGACAGTGGGACAATCGACACAACTGTATTAGCGGAAATTAGAACAACAAGTGAAGAACCGATATATACAAAATCATATCCTTACCCAACCAACCTACGGGGCGAAGTAGAAAAACAAGTAAAAGAACTTTTAAACAATGGAAAGAGTCCGTATAATTCCCCATTGTGGATTGTTCCAAAAAAACCAGGTCCATCAGGAGAAAAAAAGTATAGAGTAGTTGTTGATTTTAAACGACTAAATGCAATAACTATACCTGATTCCTATCCAATACCTGATATAAACATCACTCTCGCTAGCTTAGGCGAATGTAAGTATTTTACTACACTCGACCTTACATCCGGATTCCACTAAATCAGGATGAAGGAAAAGGACTTAGAAAAGTCAGCTTTTTCGATAGCCAATGGTAAATATGGATTTACTAGGTTGCCATTCGGTCTTAAAAATGCCCCTTCCATTTTTCAGAGATGATCAATGATGTTCTCAAAACGCTTATAGGAAAAGCCTGCTACGTTTATATCGATGACATTATAATAATTGGAAAACTACAGAGGAACACTTACGAAATATTGAAGATGTGTTCATGCTTTTGTACAAATCAAATTTAAAAGTCAATCTGGAAAAATCCAAATTTTTTAGAACAGAAGTAAATTCGTTACAGTAGGTCATATCGTTACCGGCGAAGGTATTTTGCCAGATCTTGACAAAATATCCGCTATTAAAAGAATTCCCGCACCTGCTAGCCTTAAGGAATTAAAAGGTTTCCTGGGTTTAGCATCGTATTATAGGAGATTTATAAAAGACTTTGCAAAAATTGTCAAGCCACTTTCCAATTTAACTAGAAGTGAAAATGCTCAAATAAAAGCGAGTCAATCCAAACGGATACAAATTTCACTAACAGAGGAAGGCTTGAAATCATTTAATGACATAAAATATTTGCTTACATCTTCTGAAATTCTGTCATTCCCACACTTCAACAAACCCTTTATTCTGATGACAGATGCTTCCAATACTGCAATAGGAGCAGTCCTTTCACAAGGGACAATCGGTCAAGACAGACCCATAACTTACATCTCTAGATACTCAACAAAACCGAAGAGAATTACTCGACAATAGAGAAAGACATGCTCGCCATAGTATGGTCCCTCGACAAATTAAGGACTTACCTGTATGGAGCTAAAGAAATAAAAATTCCTACTGATCACCAGCCACTGACGTTTGCACTAAGTAACAGTAATAACAATGCCAAGATAAAAAGGTGGAAAGCAAGGATAGAAGAATATAATTATGAACTAATTTACAAATCAGGAAAAACAAACGTAGTCGCCGATGCGTTATCGCGGCTGCCAATAGAAGTTAATACTCTAACATCCACAGATGAAAATACACAACATAGCGCAGAAGAGGATGGCTCAAAGCTCATCCCTCACTGTAAAGCTCCAATTAACGTATTTAAAAATCAAGTTATATTTACAGAAGGAAAGGAGGAAATTACACACGAAGAACCTCATCCAAGCTTCCACAGACACCTCATTAAAAGTGAAGTTTACGATAAAGAAAACCTAAGTAAAATCTTTAAAAGCGTTCTAAACCCAAACATAATCAATGGAATTAAAATCCAAGAGAAATGTATTTCATTACTACAGCAAATATATCAAGAAAATTTCTCACAATTTCGTATTAGGATAACACAGAAAGTAGTTACCGATATCGCAGATGAAGATGTCAAATTTAAAATAATAGAACAAGAACACAAAAGAGCCCATTGCAATGGTAAAGAAAATAAAGACCAGATATTGGAAAAAAAATATTTTCCACAAATGACTAAACTTATTAAAAAATATACTAAATCATGTGAAATTTGCGGATGTAATAAGTACGACCGGCATCCACAAAAACCCAAGTTACAGGCAACACCCATACCTTCGTATCCAACAGAAATACTGCATATCGACATTATAGAAATATCCGGCGAAAAATATATCTCGTGCGTTGACAAATTCACTAAATTTGTAAAATTTTTCAGGATAAAAAATAAATCAGTACTGCCTATCAGGGATAAATTGATAAAGCTTCTACGCTATTTCACTGTACCAATGACTTTGGTCATGGACAATGAAGGCAGCTTTATAAGCCCAATAATTGATATCCTGATTACTCTATTAAAGAAATTGTCAACATTGCCGTTGACAGATATAATAACACGATAAATTCAGTTACGAAAAGGAAACCAGCTGATATTTTCTTTGGAAGAACACAGAGAACCAACTACCAAGATTTAACAAACTTTAAGGAAATAGTTAATTCTGACCTTCGAAATGAAATAGCCAGAAACCATAAAAATACACTAAATTATCACAACAAAAATAGGTCAAAAATAAGGAATTACGAACCTGGTGATACTATATTTAAAAAGAACAAACGAATTAAAGGGAAAACGAAACTCATTTTTAAAAAAGAAACTGTCGCTAAAGACAATACCGTCACAATAACTACTAAAGGTAACAGAAAGATTCATAAATCGCATTTAAAAGACTAACTGACATTTACTCTTTAGACTCTTACCTTACTACACAAACTGGCAAACAAGTTCCTACCAAATCTTACCCGCAATACTTCAGAATAACCTAACGGAAAATTAAATTAAATTAGACTTAAACTATTTACATAAACTACATACATTTAAATAATGTAAATGAACTAGAACGAATAACATCAAAAAACATTATTTCAATTAGCTCAAGCTTCTTAGCAATTCTTGTTGCAGTAACACTATCATTAGGTATATATATCATACTCAAACCAAAAACCAGAAATTCATTTCTTATCCCACCAATAATAGATTACCCACAGCTTTCAGTAGCCAATAATTCTTAATCAGCGAGACGCTGATGCTTAGGAAGGGGGGAGTTATCACAGCTAGCATAGCTAACAAAATGTACAACAACAAAGTTGTCGTAGCTAGCAAAATATACTGATATTACTCAATTCAGCAATATTCTGTAAATATACAATATCATTGCTCAATAAAGTTAATTTCCAAAAATTACAACAACAGCACATTTCGTCGGCACTAAACCAGAACGGAAGCCGTGCCGCCGCAATGTTAGCCGTTTCTCGACCAAACTGAGGTTTGCTGTTTCGCTATAATTATTGCTTACGTTATCATTATAGAGTATATAGAAATAAGTACTAGTAAGTAAGAATTCGTACATATGTAAGTTTATAGTAAATAAGCAAATTTTGTATAAAAGAAATGTGTTTAATGAAGAAATTTGAGTTCACCATTCAAACCAGCGTGTTGTTAATCATCTGGTGGCAACCATTAACTTATATATAAATACATATCGTCACCTAAAATGCAAAATAACGTATCATCAAAAAATTGGAAATTGATTATCTTATTCAGGGATGGGCATATTAGCCCTCAGTGGCATTTTGCCCGTGCGGGCACGAGTGCACATTTTCGGGGCTAGGTGAGGGGATCATCGCGGGCAAACATAAAGAGGGAAGTGAGAGCAATGTATTTTACCACTCCATGTTTACAAATGAGAGGAACGTATTTTCTCACACCATGTTTACAAATGAGAGCGCACGCATATATGGGAAGTTGCACTGTGGGTAATAACTGTAAAATTACCTAACAATTTTAAGTTTCTTTGTAACTGTTATAAATTTATAAAATGTAAGACAAATAACAAAAAGAATAATAAATATTTTATTTTAGTAATATTTTTTAATATGTCTCTATAACAGCATTTAATTTGGTTTATTTGCCATAATAAATTCCATGTTTAGTTTAATCTCATTTAGCTATAGCTACGCGCATTATTGTACCAAAATTTAAATCAGATAACCTACTTCTTATTTTAGATATAATTTTCGAAGCAAAACGTTTCAAACCAGGTTATTTCTTTAAATTTCCTTATAAAAAGTAATTTCAATAATAACTCCAATTTATGAACCACTGTTTCTTCAAACACATACATATGACCAAATGAATCTTATGAGAGCGCAATGTAAATAATTACCCAACAACCCTTCTACCACCCGCCAATCGTAGAATTTTCAACGACTTGAGGTTTTCCGCAGGGTTGCCAGGCTCGATATGCTGTAGTAATTACAAAAATTGTCTTCAATATTTTTGAAATTTTCTTAAAATAACTCAAATTCAAAATCGAATGCTATTATTTACAAATATATAAAGTAGTTTTAATAGTTTGATTTCAGTTTTGATATTCTATATTATGAAAAATTATAATTGAAAACTTAGAGGTGTACAAAACTACATATGCGTATGGAGTAATGGCAACATTGTTTGACTGAAAACGAGAACAAAACGCTTGCCGCTCGTAGCGAAGTGAGAAGATGTTTCTGCCATTAGCGTTTGTATTCTATTTGTGTGCTTAGCCGCTCTCAATCAATAATGCCATACCGCGCAAATATATTTTTATTTGATGATTTCTTATATTTTTGAAAATATGTGGTCCCTTCAATAGCGCATATTATTATTTTAATACATTTCCAGAGGCAACTTAGATTTTTAAAATTTAACAAAACAATTATAGAAAAAACCTCAATTCTCTGAATATTTTGATAAAACAACCAAACTGAAAACATCACAAATCATATATTTATATGTATAAGCATTTTCGTTAAATGGAACTACAATATGTTTAAACACAATATATATAATGGTAGCAATTATCTTTTCTTTTTTATTTATGCAGATATGCATATGTACGTATAAAAGCCCACAACTTGAGATAAGTTTTCCTAATTGTAACTAAAATGAATTTTTACAACTGGCATCACCACCATTAACTGATCTAACACACGTACAGTTGTGTGAACAAAATAGGAATAACTATAGGTGTTGGGAAGTTTTAAAATGTGCTGTTTTCTTATTAAATAAAATTGTTTTTAGATACAAGTATAACTTATATATTTTTTCCTAACAGTGATTAAAATTTCCCACCATGAAAAGGTAAATAAAAACAAATTTTAATGCAAAACTCTAAACCCTGCAAGTTATGTTTACCTCTTTTTGTTCACACAACTGTACAATTCCGATATGAAGTAAACTTCCGCTCTTTAATTTGTGTACATTGTCAGTATTGCCGCAACCACTCTGCGATGAACATTAAGTTACAGAGGAATGTAATTGATTTTTTCGCAACTTGTTATGCCCTTTTCTCCGTAAACTGATATTCCCCTCATCTAGCCCCCGTGCGTACTTTGCTAACTTTGCGGGCTAAAAATGTGCCCATCCCTGATCTGTATGTTGAACATTTTCAGGTTCTGCTTTTTTTCACTTTTGATCCATTTTATTTGTCTTTTATTCACTCCACCGTAAATTTTCGAAAATATTGTTACATTATTTTGCATTTTAGATAACGATATGTATGCACCCTTTTATACTTGTTGGTACTCGCGTATACAATATGACATACACATGTATGTAAATATGTATTTATAGTTTTGTTCCGCATATATAGGCCAATATTTGAATTATCACAATGAAAATGAGCTAATATGTTTTACTCTTAACAGTGCATCTTTATGCCTAAAATATGTACGTAGATATGTAAATTTTAATGAAAACTAATATCAAGGATTTTCGAACATCCGACCGACTTTATTCTATATGATTTGTTTTTTAGTATGTGGTATTGGGAAAAAGATAAAATCTGCTCGATACTACCCCAACTTCCATATACTACATATAATGGTTTTCATATAGTGTATGTATATGTATGTATATAACATTCGATTCTCATATTGACATGTTCCACCATAAAGTATTTCCAATGATTTGATTCTTGCAAGTTGCAAGGGTATAAATTGTTCGGTTGCACCCGAACTTAGCGCTTCATTACTTGTTTTTATATAGATACAGCTGCGCGCAATAATATAGTAGTGGGCAATAAAGTAAGTGAACAATTTTTTTAAGTTAATTGTTTTTAATATCCATAATATGTAAGTTTCACAGCTATTTTGCATTTTCACAATATAACTTTTATTAAGCACTACTATTTCATTGCTAGCAGCTGTACATATACATATTGGCACAATTCCGATTACTTTGGCGGTGAGGTAATGAAAACGAATTTCGTTATAAATGGGGAACGTGCTGATAGGGGAGCTTTTCCAGAGGAGGAATATGCAAAACTAATGTTGCTAACACTTATATTTTTTAAAATGTTCCAGATTTCCTCATAATTGTCCACAACGGGTGTAAAAAGTAGTTTCTAAAATGTAGATTTCTTAATTTAAAAACCTGCGAAAAATGTAAAATGTAAATTTGTTTAAATGTTTACAGTTTAATTTAATAGATTTGATGTGAAAAACTTGATAGTTTAAATTCTGATGAATGTAGTGAAATAGATTGTTGAAAGTCGGAGTTTTTGAACTTTAAAATGGAATATTGTGTAAACTTAGCATTTTCGGTACCTATAATCCTGTATATTTGTATATTTTTTAATCAGGAGGATTTACTCTTTCCAACGGTACCTTTAGATCGCCAAAGTTATCGGAATTTTGCCAGTTTGCCCACATATTACTGCAAATTAAAATACTAATGTAATATACGTATGTATATGTGTATAATCGCATCTATATGAGGTTCATTAAAAAATTTGAATGTATCCTATTAGGGTATGAAGATGCACCTAGGCATTTGTGGACGGTTCCACGGCCAAGACGACGATGCTGCATTAGCAGCTGCCTTTCGAGACAGGCGACCCTTTTTGGATTCCCTAAAAGGGAAGATGTTTGTCAAAGTTGGGCAAAGGGTTGCAACATAGCTGCATCGCCTTCCGATTCCCTATTTATTTGTCGCAACCACTTTGATCCTGAATTTGTCACTAAATTCAGACTTCTGGGGATTTCCCTTGTTTAAGATTAGAGTCAGAACTAAATTATAGCTCATCTACCTCTGACTCTGATTGGGTGTGCCCGTCCGTCACTAGAACTTATGTTCGTCCTAAAGTAGCTGTAGGAGGTAGTGTAGAGGACGACATAACTTTGATGGAATTTGAAAAATATTCCATCCTAGAGGAAAAGAGATTAGGATTAGGGTCAGAAAGTAACTGCGATGGCTATGCATTAGACAGCCGCGAGCGATTTGCTCGATCCGCGCGTTATTATTAAAGTAATGCGCTGATTCTAAATAAAAAGGTCAAAGAGTTAGAGGGGGTTATTCAAGATTTAGAGAAAAAATATGAAAAACTAAAAAAACGTGCAATAGTTGCGGATGAGACTTCTAGCCAAGACGCTATAACATTCGCTAGGATGATCGTCACGAAACGCAATCACTTTTTTAGTGACAATGAAAAGACATTGGCACAAAACATTAGTTATATGTCCACCAAATCATATAATTTCATGCGTGACGATTTAGGTTTCTCTTTACCGAGTAAAAGTTCCCTTTTGAGATAGCGCGCCATAAAATATGTTGTTCCTGGTTTCGATGCCAATGTCATATCAAATTTAGGCAAAATCGCCAAAAATATGTCTGATCTAAAACGTAATTGCGTTTTATTTGATGAAATCGCCATAAAGTCCGACCTTACTTATAATAGAGTTAGAGACATTATTGATGGGTTTGTAGATTATGGGGACGACCATCGGGAAATGAAAATAGGCAATAAGTGTTGTTTCTTTATGGTAAAAGGGTTAAGTTCAGGTTGGAAATATGGGTTTTCATACTATATTTCCAAAGATGGACTTAATATTCAAAATTCATCTTAAATTTTGAATAAAAATATCGCAGCACTAAAGGCCATTGGACTTAATGTTAAGGCTTTAGTCTGCGATTAAGGGGCTTCAAATTCTTCGATTTTCAAATCGATAAGAATTAATGTAGAAAATCCTTTTTACATGAACGATGGTTCGAAAGTGTGTTGCTTATATGACTATTGCCATCTAATTAAGTCCGTCCACAATACGTTGATGAAATATGATATTTCAACTCCTGATGGAATAGTCAGTTTTAGTGTTATTAAAAAACTATTCTCTATTGACCAGAGCAATACACACATAAAATATGTCCGAAACTTACGGAGTCACATATTTATCCCAGCGTTTTTGAGAAAATGTCAGTAAAACGTGCCACTCAGGTTTTTAGCAATTCGGTCGCGGCTAGCATCGAAATGGCTTATAGACAAAATCTATTCGGCAGTGACGAATATTAATTAAAATGTGTAAAGCCTACGTAGTTATTCGTCAAGAGAATGAATGATCTCTTTGACGATTTAAACTGAAAACAATTTAATTCCAAAAATCCGTTAAAATGTCCGCTCTTAAGAAATGAGTTCGGGAAGGTCCAACGCCTCTATCACCTGTCGGTGCTCTGGTTAAATGTATTGATGGCCTTTACAATACAATTAGGGGTATGTTAATGTTATCAGAAGAGCTCTTTAGGGAACAAAAGGAATTACAATATATATTGCTTGTGAAAATTAATCAGGATGCGTTGGAGAATTTCTTTTATAGAGTCCGAGCGAGTCAGGGTATTAATACCCATTCGACTGCCCATGAAATCCAGTATATTGTAGGTCGTCTAATATCTATGAAGATACTTAGGCAAAATTTTGAAAATAAGGGGGAAAATTGTAAGGATGATGACGATGTTAATTTAGATTGGAATTTAGGCCCCAAAGATCGTCATCTAGATGTGCAGGAAAGCGATCAAGAATATGAGCAACTTGGTTTGGAATCCTTTGTTATTCCAAAGGAAAATTTCGTTGAAGAGGACGATGAAACTGACGTCCAAATCAAGCGGTACTACACAGGATATGGTATTTTTTTTTTTTTTTTTTTATTTATTAAAGCTTACATAATAACAAATTATTATACAAACTAAAGAACGCAGCGCTAGCATCATAGGCTTTCGGCTGGCTATGGTATTTACCAGAAAATTCTGTTTGGAATTCATTGCGAAAAGTGTAAAAAGGCAATGACTAAGACACAGAGCGACTTAACGCTCTGTTCGGAGGCCCTCATCAGAGCGAAAAACTACAAGGATGACAGCGATTTAAGGCTGAGCAATCCTAGTGATAGGGTCTTCGAAGTGTGTCGACTGCAAATGATGTGGTACGTCAAGCTCTTCAACGAATACGCTCATCATTCCAATGTTCGTTGTCTAATGTTGTCCGCTATAAAACAAAAAACCGAAAAGGCTTTTCCTCAAAGGTTTGATCAAGCCGACGAGTGTTTGGCACACAAGCTAAAATTGTAAGAGTATTTAGTGACAGTACTCCTTTTCAAAAATTCAAAGTGGTTTGTGAAAGAAGAACTAAATAGGGAAGGACATCGGAAGCGCGATCAAAGAATAAAAAAAAACTTAAAAGTAAGTTGCAAGTCAGAACCCTTTGGCTAGCGAACATCTTACTTTTGGGTAAGTAATGATTTACAAAATAATAATATATTAACTTTTTTCAATGTTTTTGACTTTATTCTATTTACAGGTTTTTTCTATTTTCAGCTTTTTTTTATATTTTCAGTTCTTTTTTTACTTTCAGTTTTTTTATTATCTTTCCAGGGTTTTTTTCTTTTTCTAACGTTGCAACTGAGCCTAGCTTTTTTAAAAAGTAATATTAATCAAGATGAATTAAATTTTATTCATGACTTAATTTAATTATTAAGTCGTGTGAGAAATTTCCATTTTAAATGAAACATTTCGTAACTTAGTTTTAAATTTAATTTTGTATATTATGTAATAATCAATTTGATTAAAGTTTTTAAATTGTTATTTTAAGTAAAAATAAAACAATAAAAATACTTTACATATTTAATAAAAAAAAGTTCTCTTTATTTAAAGTAATTTAATTAAAATTTTTAAATTGTTAGTTTTAAGAAAAAATATTTCAATAAAAATACCTTACCTATTTAATAAAAAAAATTTGTCTTTATTTAAAGTAATTTAATTAAAATTTTTAAATTGTTACTTTTAAGAAAAAATATTTCAATAAAAATATAAATATATTATAAAAAAATAAAAAAGCTGTCTTTATTTAAAGTAAAATCATTTTGGATTTGTTTCAGTTCATTGTCATGCAAACCAACAATTGTACGTACATATACATATATGTACATACATGTATATGTAAATTTGTATAGTAACGTTGGCACGCATCGCATATAAGCAAGCGCAAAATCAACCCTTATTCGTGTACAACGTGGCACGCGAGTTTTGGTTTTGTTCGAGCGGAGGAATAAAAATGCCGACAATGTTACTTCTGTGACATTATATTTTATTCTCTTTCTTTTTCAAATTATGTTCTGCTTATACGTATGTATGTATAACCACTAAATTGATTACAATTTTCTTAATCAATTTCTTTGTTTTTTTTTTTTATTTTCTTATGAAATACAATATTTGTTAAATGTAATCTTACTTTCTATTGATTGCAAACAAATATGATTGTCTGGGTTATCATTACAGTCAAACTTAAGGACCATTATTTACCATATTATTTGCTGTAACCAAACGCCAGCTTTGGTAAAATACTTGCGAACTTGGTCTGATTTACATACCTGTCTTACCTGGGTGACGTCATACCTACCTTCGCTGGACTTAGCATGTTCTTAGACTATTATTATTATAATCACAATAAAACTTAAAACTCATATTCCAATATGAGAGATATTTTTGTGATATTTGAATTCATTAATTTCTTTTAAATTTTCTTCGTTTTTAAATACAAGGTCGTTAATTGTAATTTTGTTAGTGAAATAGTGAGTAACATAGTTTGGATAGTAAAATCTTTGATTGTATGATATTTTAGTATTTGAGAATGTTTGGTATTGGATCTTAATTGTGCAGTTATTATAATGAATCAATGTAGTGTTTTTCAACTTAATTTTTCTGTTGACGCAGTTCTGGTTTAGTTCTATGCCATTTGCATTTTTTATTAAAATAGTTTCTTCATCAATTTGGAAAATTTCTGTAATGCTATTTTTGATAAGTTCACAATTTAATAAGTAGATGTAATGTTTAGAAATTTGTAGTTCATTGAGTGTTTTAGCTTCTTCGAATTTATAAGTGACATTTTTGTATTTCTGCTGTTATTTCTTTGCCTGCTGTATTTGGTATAGGAATAATAGTTTTTAATTGTACCGATTGAAATTCTTTTGGGGATTTTGACCACGAACATTAACAAATTTTCTTTATATTCCAAGGCGAATAATTTTATATATTGAAGTTTGTTGAGGTCTATGTTGTAATTATAAATTTCTTCATTTGTTAAAATTCTTGGGTGAAAAATACCACTTTTTGCTGAAATAATGTTTTTCTGAATCTGGTTTACTGCGTCTTTGAGAATGTTTATCTATTAGACCTAAAAAATTTGTTTGGACGTTTAATATTTGTCGGGTGAATATTATCTAATGGCAATTTTCTATACCTTCGTTTTTGTGCCGAACCGTTTTATAATTTTTTACGCAACCTTCTTTTTGAGTGTTATTAAACTCTTCTCTATTTCTATTTAGTTTTCCTATGCATTTTTCTTTAGTCTTCTGAGTAGTGTCTTTAATCAAATTTTTATCAGTTTTTCCATTTATAACCTCAAAAGGTGTGGGTTTAATTGTAGAATGATAAGATTTGTTATACTATTCTATGCTTTGAAATACTTTTTCCGCTGTCTAGGACTCTAATTCTTTCGGAGAGAGTATTATGAAATCTTTCGATATCTGAATTCCCAGTATGACTGTTTGGTTTTGTAAAATGAACTTATATTTCTTCTTTAGTAAAAAAATCTTTTATATTAATTGAGTTGAATTCATTATCCAATATTAACTTTCTGGGTTTTCCTTTGTTAGAAAAGAATAATCTAAGTTTTTCTATGATAGATATACTGCTTCTATCTTCTAGCTGAAATGCCATAGCAATTTACCCAAATTTGTCTATAAAAGTAAGGAGGTAACATTTTTTATTTATGTATATATCTGCGTGAACTATTTCATTTATATCTGATGGTGTTTTCGTTAATTGAAATTTTGGTTTTAAAGGTTTTCTATCATATTTTGCTCTATTGCAAACATCGCAATTATTTATATATTTTTGAATCAAAACTTTCAAATTTTTCCAGTATATTAGTTTTTTCAATTTTTCATAATCTTCATTAATACCTGCATGGCCCGCTTCATTTTTATGGTATTGAGCAATTTGTTTATAAACTTGTTCTTCATTTTTCATATCTTTAGCATGGAATTCACATCTAAAAAACTTTACCTGTTTATTAAATATTTGAATAAGCTTTTGCTGAACTATATTGTACTGATTATCGGTTAAATAAGAAAAAATACCTACTTTTCCACTATTTATGTGCCTACGACAAAGATCTATGAAATTATTATTTTTTATATCTTCTGCGCTAATAAAAATTTTCTTCGTGTTGCCAAGCTCTTCAGATTCCATAATTTTCTTTTTTGTTAAAATGATTTGTGTATTGAAGCGATTTACAATAGTATGTAAAATTGGAAAATGATCATTTAGTTCCTCCTCTTGAGAGTGGATTGTAGCATTTGTGCTTATGTTGTCTTCTTCCAATGAATGAATCTCGCCTGTGTTACTATCTATACTACTTAAAAAATCGGGTACGTTATTTTCCTTCCGCCAATTGGCAAATTTTTTGTTAAAGTCTGGATATTTCAATATTGGTGGGCTTACTAATAGATTTTTAAGTTTTTCAAAGGATGATATGTACTGAGGATCGCGAGTGTTTATTTTAATATCCTTTTTTAAATATTTTATTAAACCATGTGCTACTTTAGCGTAATCTCTTACAAATTTTCTAGAAATGATTTAATTTGCTTTGATGAAGTAGGCAACTTTAGTTTTTGTATGTGTTCGATTTTGCCTAATTTTGGTTGTATCCCTTCTGTTGTTAAAGTGTGACCTAGAAATTCAGTTGTTTTCGCGAAAAATTTGCATTTATCTACCTGAATCTTTACATTATGTTTTCTTAATGCTGAAAATATTTTGTTGATATTTTGGGTATGTTCTTCAATACTTGAACTAAAAATTAAGATGTCGTCTAAATAAACTACGCATATCTTGTTGATATATTCCCTAAGAACTGAATTCATTAAACGTTGGAAAATTGCAGGTGCATTCTTTAGTCCGAAAGGCATTCTTATAAATTCAAAGTGACCTTGGGGTGTAGAGAAAGCTGGTTTTGGTCTATCTTCTTCTTTTATTAATACTTTATGATAGCCTTTTGGAAGATCTAAAGTTGTAAAATACTGAGCTCTTCCAAGTTTGCTGAGTATTGTTTCTATATGGGGTATTGGAAATTTGTCATCTATAGTGACTTCGTTTAGCTTCCTGTAGTCAATAACTATTCTCCATTTTTTCTTCATTGAATTGTCTTGCTTTTTCGGTACAATCCAAAGAGGCGAGTTGTACGGGGAATTACTTTCTTTAATTATACCTTGGCGCAACATCTCGTTCATCTGTCTACTAATTTCTTCTTCATGAATTTAGGGATATCTATAAGTTTTATTATAAGTTGGTAAATTGTTACAAAAATTTTATGCTGAATTTCATGAGTATGAGAATGGTTTTTACCTTCTTGGAAAAATAAATCGCTATTTGCTTTTAGAATGTATTCTAATTTTTGCTTTTCTTCTTCATTCATGTCAATATTTGATAAAATATCTAGCAAATTCTCTTTACATTCTGTAAGTATATTAATATCTTCGTAATTGTAAGGGCATGAGTTTATAAATTTAATTTTGTTGCCGTTTATTTCTACATACTCCTTTTCTAAATTAATTATTTCTTTAATAGGTTTTAAAATATTCTGTTCTATTATAGCATCAAAGTTATTATTATTCCAACGTATATAACTTTTTTCATTGAATTCGTTTGGGGTTGGGGTAACTTACTCTTTATTTAGAGAAAAATTTTCCTTAATGGTGCTAAAGTGTATTGGTTTATCAAGTTCAATGCATTCATAATCTTTTAACACATTATATTTCAATAACGATGTTGTAGACCCTGTGTCAATAAGACATTAAATTTTTGAATTTTTTATGGTCACTTCTATTATCGGTAACGATTGTTTTAGGCTGGCAACCGAAAATTTGCTTGTTCTTGAACGTGATCTATTTTCATCGGTTCGGGGGGGTTTTGTCTCCTTTGAACTGAATTATATCTTCTAGTATGTTGAGAATTATTTGGCCTATTTTGTCTAAAGCTAAATTGCTCAGAGCTATTTTGTCTACTTTGTCCAAAGTTAAATTGTTGATAATTGTCATTTTGGTTAGAATTGCTTCTCTCTGCTGATTTTGTCCAAATTGGAAATTATTGGAATTTTGCATATACTGTTTATTATTGAAATTGCCAAAATTGTGAGCCAAAAAATTTCCATTTGAAAAATTTCTATAATTATTTCTTTGATAATTGTTTTGTCTTTTATCAAATTGTATTAGCAAACCTGTCTCTTGAAGAACGCTAAAAGCCTCTGTAATGGTAATGGTGCTTCTACTAATCACTACACTGCTTAAGTGTTATGCTAAAAATGTTTTTAGAATTAAACTTTCGTTGTTAATTGGATAAAATTCTATAGGCTTTATCCTATCGAATTTTAAATTTAGTTTATCTAAAATATCTTTTAAATTTTGAAAATATTGACTCAGGTTATAGTTTCGTAGTACAATCGCCTGATTGTAAAGGGTGTGGTACGACTCCTTTACTCCAAAATTCTTTATGAGTTCTTCTCTCATTTGCTGCCATGTTGGTGTAGGTCCCAAAGGCCGGATGACACTTGCTGCTTCTCCTTTAATTTTTGTTTTGACTTGTCGCTGCGTTACAAATTCCAACATTGATGGGTTGGGGTTGAATACAGGAAGGATCATGTCAACTTCCCTGATGAACGATGATAAATCTCTGCCGTCAAAGTCCATGATTCTTGAAGCTTCCCTCAAAATTTGCGATCCTGTCATCTGAAGTGGTTGCTGCTCGCCTGGATTCATTGCTGATGTATCCTCTTTTAATACAACTGAACTTGTTGTTGCTTTGTATGGTGAACTTCGCTCTCTCTGCGCTTTCTGTGTGTGGGGCATTAATCTTTAATATCACTTTTCCTGGTAATGTTGATGGGCGGAATGAAGCTATTCTCCGCCTTCACAAATTGTAATCCTCGGAATCGCTCTCCGACGTTCCAGATAACTTGTATAGAAACTTAAGTTTCTTAAACTTGGCTATCTGTGCCGACCGACTTATATATTTATATATATATAATGATCTTTAAAATGGGAGCTTATCTTAAGATTTGCTTCCCGTTGCAAAAGCTTACGAAACTTAAAAAACTTCAGTTTTCAGTATAGCTCAAATTTGCAGTTTGTTTTTACCGACTGCGCCAGTTTTGGTTTTGTCCGAGCGGAGGAATAAAAATGCCGACAATGTTACTTCTGTGACATTATATTTTATTCTCTTTCTTTTTCCAATTATGTTCTGCTCATATAACTACAACAATATTTGTTAAACGTAATCTTATTTTCTATTGAATGCAAACAAACATGATTGTGTGGTTTACCCGATAATGTCTTGGTTATCATTACAGTCAAACATAAGGACCAGAACTTTTTTGTATACATTTTCATTATGTTCTTTATCTCTACTTGTTATCGTATTTTTTGTAATGTTTACTTGTTTTTCTTTAATCCTTTAATTTGTCCAATTTACAATATTTTGTTGTGTGGTGTCTGGTTGGGATGATAGTGTACACATTAACTCACGCAAGTCAATATGTCTAAGTTACATATTTGCATATATTAGGGTTGTATTTTAAACAGCTGATGCAGGGTTGCATTTTTAATTCCTATTTTAAAAATTTATTAAAATTTCAAAGAAAAATTTTTAAATTATTAATTTTATTAATTTTAATTTATATTTCCATAAAATTATGATTAATATATTGCTAATATTTCATAAATAAAAATATATTTAATTTAAAAAAAGAATTTCATCTGAAAAAGATTAATTAAAGAAAATAATTATTAATAGCTGAAAATAAAAGAGTGAAAAAAGATTATTAAAGACAAATACCTGAAAATAAAATAAAGGTTATTAGAACCTGAAAGTTAAAGAGTGAAAATATATTATAAAAGACAAATACCTGAGAATAAAGTAAAGGTAATAAAACCTGAAAATAAATAATAATTACTGGCCTTCGCCACTTATGATTACTGACGCAAGATTTATGGGACAAACAAATGAAACCGAAATACAATTTCTCAGATATAAATACAGCGATGGGTAAACTATTCCCCACATACCAGCCAAAACGTTTCTGAATATCCATAGCGATATCACAAACACATCCTATTTACTACTTCAATATGGCAAAATGTAAATAATATCCCCTATATCTTCAATTGTACATACTAGGAAGTCAAAAATCGAGACATTTCGTTCAATATTGCTTCGTAGCTAAATTTTCAAATTATGAGCAAAAACTCAAAAAGAAAGTTAACAGTGACGCACCTACACTTACAAAAAGCAAAGGTCGCTTTTATCGCATCTATCCAAGCGCTCCTCATATGGGTGGGTTATGCGAATCAGCTGTACAAAGCTTCCAATTAATTATGAAGAATTCTCCATTTCACGAGGCGAGCCATTCTCCATTCACGGCCACTCACTCGCAAGATCCCTCTATTGTCACAGTCCTAACCGCAGGACTAAGGTGTACCCATTCTGGCCATATCTGAGCCAGGCGTGGAGTTCCTGTCCTTCATAAGACGAGAATAAATTAAATACAAACAATTGCCGATCGTACAGAACAGGCAACCAATAAACAACCGGTATACCATACCGATAAAATAATAAATTGTAAATAACAGCTAACAAATTAATACACAAAAACAACTCTTTTGCTATAATAATACAATAAGTCTGTTTTGACGACAAAAGCAATTACTACCTCCAGTACCAATACATACACAAAATACAATTTTCTATTAAAACAAAAATTGCTCCTTACAGCTGGTATTCTGCGCCATCGGCTACTCCACCAACAGTAAGCCGAATTACATATTGTATACATATATAAATCTAGGCAAAATATTCGCCTAGGGGCCCAGGATGTTTAAATGAGTTAAGCATCCACCCCCTCTACCCAGTAAAACTGGTTCATCCTAATACAACAGCGCGATTCACCACAGCTGATGACACTACAGCACAACTCAACACATCTCCAACCCACTCAACAAAAAGGATGGGCAACGGGAAAGCAGACTCACTTCGTTACTCACAATTCGACCATCAACACTAGCATTCAACATTTTGGTTTTGATATTTCCACGTTGAGTCAAGTCGACACCAGCCACCAGTTATTTACTTCGTGGTACATCGATCCTGTGCGCTAGGTTAAGCCGATACTAACGTGATACGACGACGAACCTACGAATTACGAAACAATTTTAGACAACCGGCTCTTTAGAGTGTCAGAATAAATGTGTCTCTTTATTTTAAAGATTTTTCTTGCTTTTATAGTTTTACAAAAATACTTATCTTCTAATTTACAAAAATTCTTATCTGTGGGAAAATTCTACAGTGCTGCTTATCCTTTATTACTATCATGTGGCTGCGTTTGCATTTAATATTTATTTAGGATCAGTGTTTCTTCTCATATCTTAATTTTGCATATCTTTGGGTTTTCTTAAATAAATTTATCTTCTTATCTACCTGACTATCTTCACACCATGTGTGTGTGCTGTTGTTGTTGGGTTAGCATGGGATGTAACTCCTCCACCCTTAGAGACAAAACTCTCCTGAGGTTTGTTTACAATTTCTATTCGCATTTGTTTTCTTAACATATACAAGAAAAGGCTTATTAAAAGTAAAATAATAATAAAAATTACAAATGAAATTGTATTTGTAAAATTATTTTATTTATTTATTTAAAAGAGTAATAATTATAAATAATTATTCCACTTTACAACTAAAGCACTGGCTGACAAGGCCTTCGGCTTGTAAAAGAATAACTAAGGTCTAATATTATTATATATTACTAGCTGACCCCGCAGCCGTTATCCTGCGTGAAAATATGCGTTTTGAAATGAAAAGGAAGTTAAATTTATCATTTCATTTTTGTTTTTTCAATGCAACAACAACATTTTTTGGTTTCTGTTCCGGTGTATAGAAAAGATGGTTTTCCAACTTGTGAGCATGCCACGTACATTTTATCTAACCGCGTGTGTCCTGTCATCTCAGATGCAATTTTCACTGGAAACGGAATACGTTTGAACTGAAATGGCAAATCGATATAACTCAAAGGAATTCGTAGAATCAAGCATTCTGCTCCTTGTATTCGATAGGTGCGTCACAATCAGTCAGGTCTCATTACACAGTTTCGACGCATGCAGATTGTGAAACATAATAACGACAGATCCAACTTTGAGACGCAAATGGTGCGGTGGCATACCAAGCCTCTCCAGAGAATTTAGAAATTCCACTGGATAATTTCCGTCATCGTCTTCATAGTCAAGACGAACCATCGATTTGTATGAGCGCAAGTCTCCCGGAATTTGACTTTGAATCTTCCAGTTTATGTCAACAATATTGGTATTTTTGGCAGCTAACATTGCGCGTACACTTATGTGCGAACATTCGTGATGAGTTATCTTTCGTGAGTTGATAAACTGCAGATGGAATTGATATCAAACCACCGGAAGAATCAACCGGAATTGATCCACTTCCAATTTTTAGCGAAGACGATGTAAAATGTCTTCAGCAATTTCATTTTAGTTCGTATCGCATAACAGACACGGATTTGAAGGCTGATATGTCGAAATGATTATCGCGAAAAGTGTGCGAATTTTCATTTGCTTTCCAGTGATTATCATCATAAAGTTGCACACACAGTACGCAATGAAGTTGAACCACGAACATTTATTAATAGCAATCGAAGGTAGAAACAATCGTCGTTTTTTGGGTGGATTGTGTAAATTCGACCCAATGCATTAGTTGATAACACATCTACTGGTTGGCCTTGCTTTCTGCGTAATTATTTCTTCAACGATGCATTCGGTGCTTCTACTGGCTGTACTGTATTCTCTGGGTTAAAATACACTCTTTGGCCTTCTCTAAATTAACTGCGTGACGAACAACAGTCAGAAAACGTTCATGAATTTCAAAAATAAATATCCTATAAAGCGCTTGAGTGCAGTTCACGTGTTGGCCATATCGTTCAAGACCAATAACTGCCATGTTTCTTCCTTTGGTGACGTACTTACAAACGTATTTTATCGTTTTCACCAAACTGCAATACTCAACATTTATATAACTTTTGAAAGTGAATTAGACAATAATGATGAATATAGTGCGATTCATGTGTTGTCAACTTCGATATTCACTCTTCTAAATTGAATGCTGAGAGAAAAGCACATGGATAGTGTTTCGTGCATTTATTGTCAGATATACAAACCAAAAAGGGATTGTAGTGGATGCAAGGTCCATGAACCATATTGGTTTCCACCACGTATAACTGGATCTTTCTCCGGATCAGGAATTTCCGCAGAAATAGTTTCATCAATTTGATCTGGTGTAACCATCATCCACCATCCACCATACAAAGAAGAATGTGTGCGTGCGGCAAACCTCTCTTTTGCCAATCAAAAGAATACATGAAGTATCTAACAGCACCGCATATACGTTGCTTCAAGATAAAGTCCATCAAACATCATAGCTGTTGTTTGAAAAGTCGTGGTGTGACATCGTGATGATCGCTTGCTAATTGACCGTAATATACGTACCGTAATACCGCCCTATCACGCATCCTGGGAGTTCTGGGTCATGTGCCTTGAGCTGCTAATGTAAGTTGAACGCCGACCGTAGCAAATTTCAATCTGTAATTTATCACTTTGTGTGCAACACACATTACGTTTTCACTGAATAATTTTCAAAATTTTTTGAAGCAAACGACAAATTTGAACGATTCAAATAATTGAAAAACAAAAAAAAAAAACATGAAAAAAGTTTGTATGGAAACAATTAACTTTTTGGAATTGTCCAATTTTCCGACTTTTCCTCACAAAAAGCATACAGGTTTTTTTATTTCTAAACCTTCCCCGATCAACACAGAACATTCTCTGAAAATTTCATTAAGATTGGTTGAGTCGTTCCCTTTGTGTTACTAATAAACCAACATTCATTCGTTTGTATGGAAAGAAAAAAAGGGCTTTTTTCAAGCGGGTTCCGGCAATTATTCGAATTTTTCTTGCCGTAAAACCATTATTGAACCTCAGCGAACATTTAGAAAAAAGAATTGGTCAAATTGGTTCAGGCGTTGTTGAGTTATGCGCTTACCAACACATTTTGCGATTCATTTTTATATATAAGATATAAAATATATATATGTATATACATATAAGTTAGTAGCATTTATTTATAGTAGGTGGTGGAGTGGATATGGGAAGATGTTAGGAGATTAGTGTGACTTGTGTGTATGTATTATTTTATATCTTAGAATACTAAATTTAATATACTGAAATTGACTATACGTTTATTTTAGCTGCTTGTATGGAATCACAAATTTTCTGTATAGACTTGTCGTCTGTATTACGTAGCATGTCAGATGGTTTTGTTTCTGTAAATATTGAAGTTCTAAGTGTATCAAGTTCCTGACAGCTATCGGGAAGATGTGTTGTAGATAGTTCATTTGCACCACAAAAAGGGCAATTAGGCTTCACTGATCCTTTTAATAAGTGTGCATCAGTAGCTAACGTGTGACCAATCCGTAGACGTGTGAATCTTCTTATGCTTTGACAAGACATATTTGACGGGAGAGATGGTCTAATTCCTGTAGGGTTGTGCGATTTATAGTGGTGTTGATAGCTGTTCCATTCAGATGAGTAGCTTTCATGTAGAAAGCTATGCACAAGCTTGCGCAAATCTTTGTCCACAAAGTAGTTGCTTAGATGTAAGGGCTCCAAACTGGCCTCTTTCGCTCTGCTGTCGGCTAATTCATTTCTGCGGATTCCTGCATGTCCCGGCACCCACATGATTTTTATATTCTTTCTATTTGAAAATATGTATAGCGTTACGGATATTTGTAACTAAGGGCGTACCATTTGCATAATTCATAAGGGCTTCCAAAGTAGATTTACTATCGCTGTATATGGCAAATTTGTATCCATTTTGGAAAGCAAAGTGTACCGCTTCAAGTAAAGCAGCTGCTTCGGCTGTAAATACCGAGCTATACGATGGTAGTGCACCGACGGCAATAGTGACACCAAGTTGGTTTGTGACTGCAAACGTTGTACTGTTATCAGATTTGGACCCATTTGTATAAATAAATTCCCAGTCGCTTTTGAGTAACGCTGTAATTTTGTTAAAATGTTGCTGGTATTCATCCGGTGAGGTGAGTCCTTTAGGATACTGCAGTAATTTGGTGATGAAAACTAGTTCGAGACTCACACATGGGGGACAAACAGGAATTGGTGTTCTTTTAGCTCTTGTAATAATGTTAATTTGATTTGATAGATTTATGCATCGTTCTATGGTGGGAAATTTACGTTTCGTCTTCTTTGATTGTTTTAGAGATGCCGTGACTTGTTCGAATAGAACTTGGTTTTTACAGTGGAGAAGTTTAGGAATCAGCATCATTGTACTACGTTTTACTCTGGACGTGATTTCTGGTAATCCAGCTTCTGTCAGGATAACTTTTGTTGGCGACGTTGGGAATGCGCGGATACTTCTACGCGCAGCGGTGTGGTACGGTGCATTTAACAGCTTCATATTGGCTTTTGAACAGTGTCCATAGATGTAAAGTCCAAAGTCAATTTTTGATAATATTAATGCTTTTGTGATATTTACAAGTGTATGTGTGTGAATTTGACAATATTTGGATAAAAGAAATTTAATTATGTTAAGTCTTAGTAATAAACTTGTTCTAATAGCATTACAATGTTCTTTATACGTTAGCTTATGATCAAAAGTTAAGCCTAAAATTTTTAGTAGTTACATTAGTGTGCGGGATATAGATATTGGAGTGAGATAATGAAGGGAAAAAACATCTGCGTTTTCTGCAGATGTGGAAAGTAGAACATTTAATTGCTGATATATTGGCACCTGATGTTTCAGCCCATTTATTTATATTTTGAAGAATGTTTAAGAAGGTGTAATTAACGTCATTGAGATCATTTAAATTAATAAAAATTAATACGTAATCGGCATAAGTGAAATGTTCTACTTTCAAGTTGGAGGAAATGATTGAGTTGATTTCATTGAACGCAATTACGAACAATGTTACTGAAAGTGGTGACCTTTGCGGAATGCCATTATGAAGACTATATATTTGGGACTTATAATTATTAATACAGGCTGACATTTTCCGATTGGTTAAAAAGGATTTTACAAATTTGTAAATTTTGTTTCCAATTTTCCAGCGCTTTAATTGTCGTAGTACGATATGCGCTCCGATTCTATCGAACGCCTTCTCGAAGTCTAAATTGAGCACTGACACATGGTTACTGTTGGCTAATGCTGTGGAAGCAAAATGCTCGAAATATAAGAGTGGTTCAGTGACCCCAATACCTTTTTGGAAACCAAATTGATGGGGACTAAGGAGATTGTTCGTCTTGGCGTAACACATTATTCTCGCTGCGAGAATTTTTTCCAGGACTTTAGACATGCATGGTAGAAGGGATATTGGTCTGAAACTTGATATGATACTGATACTATCATGTGGCTGCGTTTGCATTTAATATTTATTTAGGATCAGTGTTTCTTCTCATATCTTAATTTTGCATATCTTCGGGTTTTCTTAAATAAATTTATCTTCTTATCTACCAGACTATCTTCACACCATGTGTGTTTTGTTTCCAATTTTCCATCGCTTTAATTGTCGTAGTACGATATGCGCTCCGATTCTATCGAACGCCTTCTCGAAGTCTAAATTGAGCACTGACACATGGTTACTGTTGGCTAATGCTGTGGAAGCAAAATGCTCGAAATATAAGAGTGGTTCAGTGACCCCAATACCTTTTTGGAAACCAAATTGATGGGGACTAAGGAGATTGTTCGTCTTGGCGTAACACATTATTCTCGCTGCGAGAATTTTTTCCAGGACTTTAGACATGCATGGTAGAAGGGATATTGGTCTGAAACTTGATATGAGCGTGGAGGATTTATTTGGCTTTGGAATAGGGATGGTTAAAGCGGTTTTCCATTCTTAGGGATAGATTCCGGAATCGATGATATTATTGTAAAGGTTAATGAGTCTGATTTTGAGGATAGAGGGTAAATGTTTTAGGATGGGATAGGAAATTTTGTCCACACCAGGTTTTTTTCCTGTCATTCTTGAAATTGTGAATTCAAATTCTGATAAAGTTATCGGGACTTCTTTAAGCAATGCTGAGGATGAAGGGGATGGATTGGAATATTCTTCTTAAATGATTTGATTTTTTAGCACATTAAAGGCGGGTGGGAAGTTGGAGTCATGAGAGTAGGAGGACCATGTTTTGCCAAATTGTTCAGAAATATCGTGTGGTTCATGGAGTGGTCCTTGATCGCTATATATAATGAAATACGAGTGCGGGAACTGGAACCTGTGAGCATTCTTATATCTGACTATATTTGTTTTGGATTGGAGGAGGGATTTATATTAGAGGTGAGTTTTTCAAGCGACTGTCTTTTGGCTGATTTTAGTTCTTTTCTGAACGTAGCATTAGTTTTTTTATAGTTAATAAGATTTCTATTACTTATGTGTTGTTTGTATTTATGCCAAAGTTTTTGTTTATTCTTTCGTAGGGTGGTAAGTAGTAATTTTTTTTGGGTTTGTTTGCGGTATTGTCGCATGGGATGATAGGCGAATTATTTGTGTAATTTTAGAGGCTTCGGCGTTGATATTTTTCGAAACCGGTTTGTTATTTGATGCAGATATGGCAGCAGATTGAAACCTCTGCCAATCTGCCTTTTCTATCAGGAATTTTGGTTGAGGTTTGACTTGATACCAATTAGGAAGGGACATGGTTGTTAGGAGTGGGAAATGATCACTATTGTGGAGTTCATCCAGTGTGCGGGAGAAGAGTTTGGGGGCAATAGATGCTGAGGCAAGGATAAGGTAAAGATTTTATGGGTTGAAAAATGCGTGGGTAAACCATCATTTAGAACAATAAGGTTTTGGGAAAGGATAACGTCTTCAATAAATTTTCCTCTTTTATTAATACATTTGGAGCCCCACAATGGGCTCCATGAATTAAGATGTCCTAGGATTATGATGGGAGTGGAAAATGTATTACACAAATCAATTATATCTTTATTGTTAAATTTTTGGTTGGGTGGGATGTAGCAATTAATTAATGTGATTTTTTGCTCAACATCGATTTCAATTGCTAAACAGGAAATATTTGATGTAACAGGGACTAGTTTATGATTTATGGATTTTTTTTATAAAAAAAGCGATTCCCTGTTTGCAGGAGCCAATAGAGGGTTTATTATGAAAAAAAAACTATGAAATTTATTGGGTTAGTATGCTGATTTGTTGAATGGAATATGCGTTTCTTGTAACGCAATAATTTCGGGGTTAAATTCATTTATTAGAATATTCAAGTCTACGTAATTGTTCAAAAGTCCGTTTATGTTCCATTGTAGTATTTGTATCATTGTGGGATTGTATCAGAGGGGTACGGTGGGATGGAAGAAAGAGGGATGCCAGTGGAAAGGTGAGAAATTAAGGAAAAAATTAAGGTATTTGTGTTTTGTGAGTCATTAAAGTTTTCGGTGTTATAATTGTTTTCGTGTATGTTATTGTTTGCTGAGTTATTGTAATTGTTGTTTGCGTTGTTGTTGTCAAAAGAGTTGTTAATGTCTGTTGTTGGACTAGAAGGTGGTACTGTTTGTATTGTATTTGTTGTATTTTGTTTTGGTGCGTGGTTTGTCACTTGGATATCTGTGTTGTTGTTGTTGTTAACTAATGCTTGGTTTGCTGGTGAATTATTTGTGTTTGTGTTGATATTGTTACGTTGTGAATTGGGTCTATTTTTTGTAATATGAGAAAATTGGATCGAAGACTCATTGAGAGCTGGGGGCACCTGTGCTTTGTATGTTGTTAATGCTTTACGCATTGTACATTTTTTGTCTGTTTTAATTGCAATTATTTGTTTCATTTGTGCAAATTTCGAGCATATCTTATTAGAAGCAGCGTGGCTACCTGAACAATTTGTACAAAGAGTGCGAGAGCACGGAGTGGGAGAGTGGGGTGGGAGTGCACATGGGTCGCATGCAGCCAGTTTATTACAGCGTTTTGTTGTGTGGCCAAGCATTTGGCAATTTCTGCACCTCATGGGGTTAGGAGAATATGGCTTGACTTTAGTAGTGTACCAAGAAACTTCTAATTTTGTGGGTAATTGGTACAAATCAAATGTGAGGAGTACTACGCCACTAGGGATAACCTTTCCGTCGATATGTTTGATAAATTTATAAACAGAGACGACACCCTGGTCAGACAAATTTTCAATTATTTCTGTCTCAGGTATATCGTTAAGACACGGAGCGAAAATAGTGCCCTTTGAATAGTTGAGGTTATGGTGCAACTCTATTTTTACATCACACACGCCGATTAAATATGTTGTAGCCAAAACTTTTTTTGCGATGTGATTGTTTTTAACTAAAAGCAGCAGGCTGCCGTCTTTTAAATTTGCAATTTCCATTTTTTCAGATGAAATATTTTTTAATGCCTTGTGTACTGCAAAGCACGAATATTGGGTTAGGTGTTTATTTGAATTAGTCGCACTGACCACGAGGTACTTGGGATTGTCTTTTTTGATAGTTGGCAATGCCGGAAAGTAATCTTTGGTTATGTTTTGAGGTTTTTTTCGCTTGGGTTTTGGGCTTGTGGATAACAGGGCAAACCTGTTATCTCCAAACGTGGGTCCCACAAGGGACATTTTGATTTTTTGGAAGAAAATATTCAACTGTAGAAAATGTTTTATTTATGACACGATAAAAAAAGAGAGAAAAAAGGAAATCACTATCACTGTATCACGCTGTTATCACTATAATACGCTGTTCGACAACCGTACGCGATGAATATCAGTCGGTGACTGATTTGTAAAATTAGTTTCTTCATTTACAGGAAAGTAAAATCTTTGTTGGAATATTTTTACCTTATTAGAGAAAATTTGATTGTTAATTTCTAGTGTACAATTTTGGTAGTGTATTAAATAATTTCCTTCCATTATTACTTTCCTGTGATCACAATCTTATACTAGCTTTTTAATATTAATGTTTCAATTTCAATTATTTCTGTGATTTCGTTCGTAATTAATAGACATGTTTTTGTAAAAATACAATGTTTGAAATTTTTAATTCATTTAGTGTTTTGTCTTTTTCACATTTATTATTGTAATTAAAAACTGTTTCTGAAATGAGAGAAATTATCATTTGTTCATTTGAAATGGGCTGAATAACTTTGAATTGAACTGTGCTAAAATTTCGTGGAGCAGTTTTTCTGCATACTGAATTGCACACATTTTTAAATTTTGTAACTTAAATAGGTCTATTTCGTATATATCAACTTCTTCACTTGTCAAAATTCCTGGATGTAATAATCCATGTTTGGCCGCTGCAATGCTATCTTGAATATGATCAATTTTTTCTTTAAGGACATGTATTCTTAAGATTTGCTCGTTAAACATGTTGTTTAATGCAGCATCCTTTAGAATTTTATCGTTTCCTCTTTCATGATCTAGTATTTTTTTCTTGTCTTGTTCTATTGTTGTTTTTAAATATTTAAATGTTTTTTCAAAATATTTATTTATTTTAACTTGTTGGTTTAAGGTTGTAATAGAATTGTGCATATTTTGATCAATCACCTTTAAGTTATCCTCAATTTCCTTTCTGTCTATGTCATCCATTGTTCCAAATAAATATTTATTCATTGTCCCAACCAAATTAAATAATCCTCTTTTATGCCTATTCCCACTAGATTTAGGTATTAAGGTTTTGACTTTTGTTTTAAGGATTAAGAGTTCATTCCTAAGTAAATCGCGATGTAATGGCCTCAAGAGATTTGTATTAAAAGTCATGTTGTTAATTAAATATAAAATTTCATAAGGGTCTATGGCGTGTATTATAAATTCTGATGAAACTACAATTTCCGTTTTGAATGTACTAATTTCCACATATCCGCTGTTTTCATGAATCGGTTGGATGGTTAAAATAGACATTGCTGTTGGAGCCATTGTCATTAGTATCAAAAATATTAGTGTCCAGTTGATCTGCGAATTTATTTTCTCTTTTAATATTGGTTATATGTACATTATCCAGTTTAAGCTTCCTATATCGTGGTGCGTTCTTATGACGTACTACCACATAATTCTTAACAAATGCTTCTTCTTTATTTATTACAAAATTTTCTCTTTTTTCATTAAGTTTTTAAATATTGTTTTCTTTTGTTTCTTTTAATTTTTTGAAAATTATTTCTTTATTTACTTTCCCATTTTCTATGTAAATTGGTCTTTCCTTAGTTACCGAATGAATCAATTTGTTATAAAATTCGATACATCTAAACATTTTTTCTTGAACTGAGAGAGTCCTATAGTCTAATTCAGCAACTCTAAGTTTTTCGCCAATAGTATTATGAAAACGTTCTATATCCGAATTCCCTGTATGGCTATTTGGCTTGGTAAAATGAACCTCTATATTTTCCATGTTGAAAAAATCCTTAACATTAACGTTATTAAATTCATTATCAACTATAATTTTTCTTGGCTTTCCTTTAATAGAAACATATCGTCTAAGTTTTTCAACAAGAGTCAAACTATTTCTGTTTTCCAAAGGCAATGCCATTGCAAATTTTGAAAATTTATCTATAGTTGTCATGAAAGTTTACTTTAGGAATGTAAAAGTATCAACATGAACAATATCATTAATTTCAGTAGGAGTTTGTGTTATGTGAAACTTAGGTTTCAACGGATTTCTGTCATACTTTACTTTATTACATATATCGCAATTTTTTATATATTTTTGTATTAACTGTTTTAGTTTTTTAATATATATAAGGTGTTTTAAACTATTATAATTTTCATTTATGTCAGCATGCCCAGTTTCATATTTGTGGTACTTTGAAATGTACCGATATGCCTCTGTTTCATCTGACAAGTCTTTAGCATGAAATAAACATTTAAAGAATTTGACACTATTACCAAATAATTCGATTAATTTTAGTTGAACTTTGCCCGCTTTTTTAGTTTTAACTTGTGTCCTTAAGATGTCTACCATGTATTCGCTCTTAATGTCATCTTGGCTTATGTAAATCTTAAGATTTTTACCTATTTTTTTAGTGTCTCTTACTTTATGTTCACAGAAAATAGATTCAAGTGTAGGGATATGGTCATTTAATTCTTCTACTTGAGAGTGAATTGTAGCTGCTGTACTCATGTTATTATTCTCTTCAGAAGTTTGATTTGTGAGGCAGATTTCTCTAGAATCTACATCTAATCTGCTAAGAAAATCGGTCAATGTATTTTCTTTGCCTTTTATATATTGAATACATATATCGTATTCTCCAAGTTTCAGAAGCCACCTTTGTAATCGAGGATTTATATCTCTTCCTTTATATTTTGTTTGTAACCACTTAAATGGTAAATGATCCGTTAAAAGATCGAATTGCCTACCATAAATGTAGGGTCTAAAATAATTAACTGCCCGAACGATGGCTAAGAGTTCCTTTTCTGTTGTGTTATATTTCTTCTCGTGTTCATTAAGTGTCCTGCTAGCATAGCAAATGGGATGGCCATCTTGCATTAATACGGCACCAATTGCAAAATTACTAGCATCAGTTGCAACTTTAAATTTCTTTTCGAAATTGGGATATTTTAATATTGGATCGTTAACTAAAAGTCTTTTTAGTGTATAAAAAGCGGCTATAAGTTGCTCCTAAGAAAGATTTAATTTGCTTTACTGTTTCAGGAAGCTTTCATTTTTGAATTGCTTCTATTTTATTAGGATTCGGTTTAAATCCTTCTGCAGTTAAAATGTGACCAAGATATTCAGTAGTCTTAACAAAAAAATTGCATTTATCGATTTGAATTTCTAAACAGTGTTCTCTTAATTTTTTAAAAACTTTTTCTATACTTTCCTTGTGTTCTTGAAGAGAGGAACTAAATATGAGAATGTCATCTAAATAAGCAACGCATATTTTATTAATGTATTCTCTTAAGATAGAGTTCATTAATCTTTGGAAAGTGGCTGGGCCGTTCTTTAGATCAAATGGCAAAATGCAGTTTTTTTCCTATCACATTCTTTTATAAGAATTTGATGGAAACCTTTGGCTAGATCAATTGTCGTAAAATATGTTGCTTGACCTAATTTTCCAGATATGCTATCTGTATTTGGAATTGGGAATTTATCAGATATAGTTATTTCATTTAGAGCCCTGTAATCTATTACTATTCTCCATTTCTTTTTACCAGAATTATCCATTTTCTTTGGGACAATCCAAAGTGGTGAATTGTATGGGGAGCAGCTTTCTTTAATTATTCCCTGGTCCAGCATTTTTTTAATTTGCTTGGTTATCCTCCTCCTCGTGTATTTGAGGGTATTTATAAATTTTTGAGTATACAGGCTTTTCTGTTGTTGTAACGATTTCATGTTGTACTTCATGAGCATGGGTTAGCTGTTCATTTTCTCTAAATATAAGGTCATTATTTTTCTGTAGTATTTCCTTTAACATTTTCCTTTCTACAGTATTCATATCGGGCCTATCTAGGATTGAAAAGTCTTTCTCAATGGGTTCAATTGAATGAATTTCTTCCTTAACAAACGGGCATAGATTTAAAAATTGAATTTTATTGCCATTAATATACAGTGCAATCGCGATTGAGGGAACTAATTCGTGCAAGGCCTGTTCCCTTAATCAAGATTGTTGCTTCAACTCAGATTAAGATTTTATACACTCTCTTTTAATATTTTTTCAAAAAAGTTAAATAGATTTTATTCTTGAGATCATCTTTGTCCATTCACAAAATAAGAAAGCAAAACTTTATTCTGCTGAAAAAAAATTAACAATTTTTGTTTGCCTTTTTTTCGCTTTAAGGTATTGCTTCACAGCCTCCTCCCTAAAATTTTTAAGAACCATTATATTAGGAAGAGAATTAGTGTATTCTTCGGCCCACTCTATAGCCTTGTCAAAGACTGAAACGGCTTCTGAAGCGGTTATATTGCATTTTTCATTTGGTTCTTCGTTTTCTTCTGAACTTAAAACAGCAACGTCATCCACTATATTCAAGTCTTCAATAGGGTCATCCGTTGAAACCCAAGCAACCAAATCTGCAGTATTAAACGTAACCTGTGGAAAATATTTCTTTGTTAAATTTAGTACTTTCACATATAAAAAATAAGGGTTTACTTCTGGAACTATGCTCTCCAGCAAATTATTTATTTCCGCATACTCTGTTGATTGTTGCTGAATTGTATTTGAACGTAAGACACTCAAGGGGATGTCGTCATTTTCGCTAGTTTGCTCCTTCTTCATTAAAAACATCATCTTTTAAAGCGAATGCCAGCATTTTTCCACGACGACAGGGCTTAATTGTTCCCATGCATGTGCCAACATACAAACAGCGTCTTTTAAATTTAAATTCTTTAAATATTCATCTGTGTTCGCTTTTCCAAACGCTGATCTCAATAAATTTGTCTTGTAATGTAACTTTGTCAATCTAATTACATTTTGGTCCATCGGTTGGATCAATGGCGTGACGTTTGGTGGCATGAAGATAGTAAAAAATGATCCACGATCTGACATTAAGTCTTCTACTCCAGGGTGACAAGGAGCATTGTCTAAAATCAAAACTGCTTTTAATGGCAGCCCTTGTTTTTGCAAGAAACGTGTAACCTGCAAAATGTTAAAAAAAATGTCAAGTGTTACAAAATTGACAAAAAGTTAGAACCATAAAATTACCTGTGGCACAAAAGCGTGATGAAACCATTCTTTGAAAATTGATGCAGTCATCCGAGCGTTTTTAGAGTTTTTATACTCGACCGGTAGCTCAAAATTTTTAAATGATCGCGGTTTTTTTGCCTTGCCAATTACCAACGGTTTTAACTTGTGCACTCCACTTGCGTTTGTGCATGCCAAAAATGTCACTCGAGCTTTTTCAATTTTTCTGCCAGGAGCAGTTTTTTCAGAAGCACTTACGTAAGTTTTATCGGGTAAGGTTTTCCAGAACAAGCCGGATTCATCCGCATTGTAAATTTTGTCGTCGCATAAACTAAGCTTAGCCTTTAGTTTTTTAAGTCTATTTTTGAACTCTGGGACTCCATCGGGATTTGATGATAATTTTTCACCACAGACTTTTAACAGACGAATTCCAAATCTTTTTTTAAATCCATTGAGCCAACCGCAACTTGCATTGAATCTGTTGCTTGATCCGTACATTTCTTCGAACAATTGCTTCGCCTTTACTCTAATAGAGGAACCGCCTATTAGCACATGCTTACTTCTTTGTTTAATAAACCAATCATACAGCTTTTTTTCCATTCGTGGATATTCTCCAGCCTTAAAGGACTTTCTTTTGCGGTGCATTTTGGATGCAGCTTTCAAAATCTTTGACTTATTGTTTTTATTCGGGTTATTGTGGACTTAGCGACTTTATATTCTTTTGCAAATTGCGAACATCTCGCCCCTTTTGAAATTTTCTCCAAAATTTCGGTTTTTGTGTTAAAAGTTAAAAACAACTTCGTTTTCTTTGCCATTTTGGAAGCGCACGTGTCAAAAATTTCAAACCAACTGATTTGGTATACGGATTTAAACACAAACATTACACGACCGCATGCTTTTATTGCATAAAATAAAGCAAAAAAAAAAACGGTACAAAACATATGCATTGTTATTTATTTTTTGTTTTTGTTTAGTTGTTTTTGGTCCAGTTTCCTCAACTGAGTACTAATGAAACTGCAAAGTTCCCTCTACAGAGTAGTCAATGAAAAAAATTACGTGTTCCCTCTACCGATGTGTTCCCTCAATCGCGTGTTCCCACAATCGCGATTGCACTGTAAATATAATTTCTTTTTAAAATTAATTATGGCATTTAATGGTCTCAAAATATTCTGCCTTATTAGGCAGTCGAATTTTCTATTGAAAAATGGTGTTAAATGCCAATGCACGAAGTTTTCACTATTGAATTCCGTAGGCAAGGAAGTTTTCACTTCTTCAGTAATGAAAAATTCACCACTCATTGTTTTTAATCTAGTGGGATTTTCTAATTTATTTTTCCTAAATCCTAAATCTACTTTACTATTTAAAACTGAATATGTCGATTAAACACTTCAATCTATTTCTACCTATAGTTAGTTCTACTATTGGTAGCTCCTCTCCCGGGCTGGTGACCGAAAATTTTCGCCCTGATTGTAATCCATATGGTCTACTTCCATGGGAACCGGCCTTTGACTTCTATTGCTATTCATACTCTGTTGTGAATAGTATTTCGTGATGCTTGTTGTGGGTTATTATTATTATTTATTCTACTATTATTTCCCCAAAAACGTTGTTGTGTTGGAAAAGAAGGCTGAGGATTACTAGCATGTACCCTATTGTTTGAATCGTAATTATTTTGTGAAGGGTAATAACGCTGCCCATAGTTACTTTATTTATTTCTATTCTGCTGGATTAATCCAGTATCCTCTAAGCAATAAAAAGCTTCCCTTAGTTTTCTAATATCCCTACTCAAAATTATGGAGGACAAATGAGGACTAATTTCGTTTAAGACGGTTTTTAGAAAAAATGCCTCGTTGGCTTCCGGTGAAAAGACTATGGGTTTTTCACTATCAAATTCGTACTTAATATTAGTTTTATCTAAAATATCCCTTAATTTTACAAAATATTCACTTACATTGTAGTGCTTAACGTTGATTGCCTGGTGGTACAGACTCCTGTAGCTCTCCTTTATCCCGAAGTTCCGGATGAGTTCCTTCTTAACGTCGTCCCACATCGGTGTGCTTCCTAAAGGTCGGACTACCTTCAGGGCGTCTCCATTTATTTTGGTTAGTACGTAGCGTTGAATAACAAATATTCTTATTCTCGAAGTTTCCTTCAGGAGTTCGGAGCTGTTAATAGTTGCCATGGTGATGTTCAAATTTTCTTCTTTTTTTATAAAAAATGTTTTAAGGCCTCGGAAACGCCTTATTTTTATTTTTAAAATTGATTTTGTTTTTTTTCATGTGTGGATTTTCTTCGGAAAATCCGAGCGACCCGTTTGACCAATCTTAAGAATATGTCAGACGTTTACCGACTGCGCCAATTACGAAACAATTTTAGACGACCGGTTCTTTAGAGTGTCAGAATAAATGTGTCTCTTTATTTCAAAGATTTTTCTTGCTTTTATAGTTTTACAAAAATACTTATCTTCTAATTTACAAAAATTCTTATCTGTGGGAAAATTCCACAGTGCTGCTTATCCTTTATTACTATCATGTGGCTGCATTTGCATTTAATATTTATTTAGGATCAGTGTTTCTTCTCATATCTTGATTTTACATATCTTCTGGTTTTCTTAAATAAATTTATCTTCTTATCTACCAGACTATCTTCACACCATCTGTGTTTGCTGTTGTTCCTGGGTTAGCATGGGGTGTAACTTGCGCGCTAAATTCTTTGGGCACCTAACTCGGGTAAGATCGGCATCCGCATTTTTAATAACTTTAAAAACCGTTAACTTGTGTAAAAGACATTTGTACATTAAATAAACATTAAATTAAAACAAGTGTTCATTTTAAATAAGTTGGCGTTTTCTTTGGCGATCAGAAAAGTGGTTTGTACTCCCGTTTGCATATTTAAGCAACACTCGTAAACATGGTCCTTCGAGCCTAAAAGACAGGCACTATAAATTAATAGCCACAAAACGAAACATAAAAAAAAATATAACAATATCCAGTGCAGTGCGGTAGAAGTGAATTGGCGAACAAACAAAAAGTATAAAACAAACCAAAAAAAGCTTAAAAAACAAAAGTGCAGTGTTCGAAACAAAAAAAAACATACCTATACACCTACAGTAGCTAGAAAAAGTGAGTTATCAAAACATCCAGCGCTGTTTTAAATGCTCTATACATTTTTGCGTTATCGAATATAATTTTTTTTGCATATGTTCGGAAATTACCGTTATCAAAGTACCGCAATTGATGATTTTAGTGGCGACCGCGTGTCTGGAAAAAAATTTGCGTCGCATTCTATAAAAATACTCAGTGACAAAGCGTGGACAAAGTAAGTTATCAAGTGCAGTAATTGGTGTTTTTCAAATTAAAACTTAAAAATAAATTACAAAAAAGCATTAAAGGTGAAAGAATTTATTATTTCATACATTTTGAAATTGAATTGGTAAGTAAAACATTGGTTTTTGTTTTTATTTAATTTTTTGAAATATTGAGGCGATTTATTTACAGCGAATTTAAAAAAAAAAAATTGAAAATGGTGAATTTTAAACAATTAACGAATGAGGAGCGTTCAGCCATAATTAGTTTGCATAAAGATGGTCACACACAGCGTTATATTGCTGAAAAATTTAACAAAAGCCAAGTCGCAATATGGAAAGTTGTTGCAGGCTACAACAAAGAAAATCGAGTCATCAGGAAGAAGAGACAAGGGAGCCCAAAAATTACAACGGAGAGAGTTGATAAACGAATTTTGGATATTTCCAATTCTGATCCCTTCAAATCAGTTCCAAAAATTCGCGCACAGCTTGTAAAAGAAGGCAAGAAGGCCCCCTCAGTGCACACTGTCCGTAATAGATTGCGCCAAGCTAATATTCACGGCCGCGTTGCAAGAAACTTACCCTACCTAAATGAGGCGAATAGGAAAAAACGACAAACATTTTATGAAGAGCACATATTGAAACCTCAAAATTTTTGGCATAAAGTGCTCTGGACTGATGAATCGATGATTAGACTTCGTTACTCTCACGGTATGGTTTACGTTTGGCGCTCACCCGAACAAGAACTATCATACAGGTGCACTCTACCCACAGTTAAGTCGGTGGAAAAAGGCTTAATGGTTTGGGGGTGCTTATCTGCGAATGGCCCTGGCAATATTGTAGTCCTGGAAGGAAAAGTTACTGCTACAGTTTATTTAAATATTTGAAAGGAGCACGCGATCCCCGAGGGTCACCGCCTAATTGGCCATGATTTCCTTCTTCAACAAGACAATGCGCCAATTCATACTGCGAAAATCATCACAGAACATCTACAAAATGAAAATGTGAGTGTATTGAAATGGCCTCCTCAAAGCCCTGACTTGTCACCAATTGAAAATGCTTGGGCAATCCTTAAGATGCGTATAGCTGAAGAGAAACCCCAAAACCTGACTGATTTGAAGGACTGCATCTATAACATTTGGAACAATTTTCCTCAAAATGAGTGTTTGAAGCTTGTCAACTCCATGCAACAGCGATTGGGTCAACTAGCTACACGAAATTATAGACATTGTGGATATTAAAGAATTTGATAACTTATTTTATCTACATGCAATTTACTGTATGTGTTTATGTTTTCCTTTTATAAAAGCAAAAAACTAATGTTTTGTTTTAAAATTACTTTCATTAAATACTTTGAAATATGGTCTCAATAAAAAACAAATATTTTGTCTGAAAAATGTAAACTTTAAAATTGTATTCACTTCGCTGATTTATATTTCACTTTGATAACTTACTTTTTCTAGCTACTGTATGTACATATATACTATATATACATTAGGTGAAAACTGTGGAAAAAAACCTTTTATACTTATATACAACAAAAAATAAAAAAAGTGCAGTGGACAAAAACATAAACTTACAAAAACAAAATATATCAAACAGTTTCCACAGGCAAAGCAAAAAAACAGACATACGGGCGCCAAACCATAAAACAAAACATAAATAAAAACAAAGTTAAACAAGAAACGGACGCGAAAAACTAAAGCAGCTTAATAGAAAACAAAAACATATATTCGGGCGCGAAAAAAGAAAAAAAAAAAATCAAACAAATATATGTAAAGCAACAAAATCTACAAAGCCATTGTCGTAGCCAGCAGACTGGAAGGAACTGGGGGGAAATAAGGAAGGAGGAATTGGTGACAAAAGGGGTATATATACATACGTTAACCCCACAACAAAATGAGCGTATTAATTTCATTTCTAATTTAGTATATGCATATATGTATGTTTTAAGTTACGGGTTTTCTGCTTAAAACCTAACGAAAAATCAGTATCCAAACTATTTTAATTCGCGGCTGTATTATACGGTAAATTCAAAATTACCGCAGTTTAATCATGTACATATGTACACCATATGTACGTATTCAATATCATTGCATATACGAGTACACGTATAAATATATCCCTAAATACATGTACATATTCTTACCTTCCTGAATTCACAACAAGTTTAAAACCTTTCAAGCAATACCCCTTATGTTTAACCAGAACAATAAGCAGGATTGAACAAATGAAAATATTAACTAAAGTATAAAAAGAGAAACAAAAAACATACATACATATGTGCACAATTTCATACTTTTATATACATAATATATATACATACATTTATACCAAATATATTAACAAAGTGCATACGGGAGCATATCAGTTAGCAACATTAAAGTTAACTGCGATAATGCTGGATAAGCAATTAATAAATCAACATCCGGCACGAGCAGAATAAACTACAGCCAGGAATTAATGCTGACCAACGATAATGCAACCATTGCAACAATTGCAATCAACATCCGGCACACAAGACACAAGTAAATAATTCAATAGTGCTAGCATAAGTAATTTTTAAGTTATAACTAATTGATAATCAAAATTGTAATTTTAGTCTTAGCTGAACATTTGGTAATAAAAGGTCATTTTGACCAAGAAAAACAAAATTTTTCTAAGCCGTTTTCATTTAACCGCCAATAATTGCCGCCCGAGCTAAGAAAAGCTTGTTCGGTTCGTGAAAGTCTAAAAGTGCCGTTAAAAAATATAGAAAAAAACGCCGCGAAAAAGACAGTGAGTGTGAAAAGGATAGCAGAAGAAACTTCCCACGACACCAACAAGGATTAGCAACAAAGCCTACAGTAACAAAAACAGTGTGAGAAGGTGTACCTCAGTACCAACAAGGAAAAAGGAGAAATACACGATCATCGGTTTCGAGGATTATGAAGCTGTATATAGTGTAAGTAGCATAAGAAAGGAGGATGGAGTCATGTGTAGAAGTTCACGCAAGTGAGGAAAGTTCTCTGATCGCCATTCACTTGGGAGTGGCCAGAAACGATTCTTTTACATATGACTCAAGCAGCTCACGACTTCCGGTCTTTGACCAAGTATCCTCTGGGTAGCCTAAGAACATCCGTTTGAAGGCGAGCTAAAGTCAGAAGGCGAAACACTCCCTGCATAGGGTTGTGCGCTGGGCTTCGGACCCGCCACGTAAAAAAACACCCCCAATGAAAAGGAACAAAAAGCCTCGGATGAGAGACCCCCTTTTTGATCACGACCATGGCAAACAAAATAAGGACTACGATATAAGGGCATGTACCTGGAATGTCCGGTCCCTTAATTGGGAAGGTGTCGCTGCCCAGCTGGTTGATGTCCTCGTGAAAATAAAGACTGACATCACCGCCGTCCAAGAAATGCGATGGACGGGACAAGGACAGAGACAAGTAGGTCCTTGTGACATTTACTACAGTGGCCATATAAAGGAGCGCAAGTTTGGTGTGGGATTCGTGGTGGGAGAGAGACTCCGTCGCCGAGTACTATCATTCACTGCGGTGAATGAACGTCTAGCTACAATCCGCATCAAAGCAAGGTTCTTCAACATATCGCTGATTTGCGCCCACGCTCCGAAGGAAGAGAAGGACGTTGTGACCAAAGATTCCTTTTATGAGCGCTTGGAGCGCACCTATGAGAGCTGCCCCCGCCACGATGTCAAAATCGTGCTTGGCGACTTTAATGACAGGGTGGGCAAAGAAGGGATCTTTGGCACTACGGTCGGTATATTCAGCCTCCACGAGGAAACATCCCCAAACGGGTTGAGGCTGATCGACTTCGCCGGGGCCCGAAATATGTTTATCTGTAGTACTAGATTCCAGCATAAGAAGATACATCAAGCTACCTGGCTGTCTCCGGATCGAAAAACTATCAACCAGATCGATCATGTTGTGATAGATGGAAGACACGTCTCCAGTGTTTTAGATGTGCGTGCGCTCCGAGGTTCTAACATCGACTCGGACCACTATCTTGTTGCAGCCAAGATTCGCACCCGCCTCTGTGCAGGAAAAAACGTACACCAGCAAACACAAGGAAGGTTCAATGTCAAGTAGCTGCAATCAAACAGACAGCCGAACGACAGACTCGGCTTGCACTCCTGGTCTCTGAGAGCACTCGTCAACAACACGGTATAAGGGATCTGTGGGACGGCATTTCAAACTCCTTACGTACAGCTGCAACTGAAACCATTGGTTTTCGGAAAGTGCAAAAGAACAGCTGGTACGACGAGGAGTGCCGTGTCGCAGTGGAGAGAAAACAGGCTGCCTACCTCGCAACGTTACGATCGTCCACAACACGTGCGGGATGGGATAGATACCGGGAGTTGAAGAGGGAAGCGAGACGCATTTGCAGACAGAAAAAGAAAGATGTCGAAATGCATGAGTACGAAGAGCTTGATAAGCTGGCCGACAGGGGTAATGCTCGAAAATTTTACGAAAAATGCGGCGGCTTACAGAAGGTTTCAAGACCGGAGCATACTCTTGTAGAACCCCAAAGGAGATCTAGTTACCGATGCCTGGAGCATACTTAAATTATGGAGGGAACACTTTTCCAGACTGCTGAATGGCAGTGAAACCACAACACCGGGAGAAGGCGAACCCGATTCCCCAATCGATGACGATGGAGCAGACGTTCCATTACCCGACCATGAAGAAGTTCGAATAGCAATTACCCGCCTGAAGAACAACAAAGCGGCAGGGGCCGATGGATTGCCTGCATTCATCAGCTTCTTTGTAAAATATGGTCGGATGAAAGCATGCCCAACGACTGGAATTTAAGTGTGCTACGCGATGTCTGAATTTGGTATCCCCGCAAAACTAATACGGCTGTGTAAACTGACGTTGAGCAACACCCAAAGCTCCGTCAGAATCGGGAAGGACCTCTTCGAGCCGTTCGATACCAAATGAGGTTTCAGACAAGGCGACCCCCTATTGTGCGACTTTTTCAATCTGCTGCTGGAGAAAATAGTTCGAGCTGCAGAACTTAATCGAGCAGGTACAATCTTTTATAAGAGTGTACAGCTGCTGGCGTATGCTTTTATAGTTTTACAAAAATACTTATCTTCTAATTTACAAAAATTCTTATCTGTGGGAAAATTCCACAGTGCTGCTTATCCTTTATTACTATCATGTGGCTGCATTTGCATTTAATATTTATTTAGGATCAGTGTTTCTTCTCATATCTTAATTTTACATATCTTCTGGTTTTCTTAAATAAATTTATCTTCTTATCTACCAGACTATCTTCACACCATCTGTGTTTGCTGTTGTTCCTGGGTTAGCATGGGGTGTAACTTGCGCGCTAAATTCTTTGGGCACCTAACTCGGGTAAGATCGGCATCCGCATTTTTAATAACTTTAAAAACCGTTAACTTGTGTAAAAGACATTGGTACATTAAATAAACATTAAATTAAAACAATTGTTCATTTTAAATAAGTTGGCGTTTTCTTTGGCGATCAGAAAAGTGGCTTGTACTCCCGTTTGCATATTTAAGCAACACTCGTAAACATGGTCCTTCGAGCCTAAAAGACAGGCACTATAAATTAATAGCCACAAAACGAAACATAAAAAAAAATATAACAATATCCAGTGCAGTGCGGTAGAAGTGAATTGGCGAACAAACAAAAAGTATAAAACAAACCAAAAAAAAGCTTAAAAAACAAAAGTGCAGTGTTCGAAACAAAAAAAACATACCTATACACCTATGTACATATATACTATATATACATTAGGTGAAAACTGTGGAAAAAAAACCTTTTATACTTATATACAACAAAAAATAAAAAAAGTGCAGTGGACAAAAACATAAACTTACAAAAACAAAATATATCAAACAGTTTCCACAGGCAAAGCAAAAAAACAGACATACGGGCGCCAAACCATAAAACAAAACATAAATAAAAACAAAGTTAAACAAGAAACGGACGCGAAAAACTAAAGCAGCTTAATAGAAAACAAAAACATATATTCGGGCGCGAAAAAAGAAAAAAAAAATCAAACAAATATATGTAAAGCAACAAAATCTACAAAGCCATTGTCGTAGCCAGCAGACTGGAAGGAACTGGGGGGAAATAAGGAAGGAGGAATTGGTGACAAAAGGGGTATATATACATACGTTAACCCCACAATAAAATGAGCGTATTAATTTCATTTCTAATTTAGTATATGCACATATGTATGTTTTAAGTTACGGGTTTTCTGCTTAATTTCCTGGGGGGAAATAAGGAAGGAGGAATTGGTGACAAAAGGGGTATATATACATACGTTAACCCCACAACAAAATGAGCGTATTAATTTCATTTCTAATTTAGTATATGCACATATGTATGTTTTAAGTTACGGGTTTTCTGCTTAAAACCTAACGAAAAATCAGTATCCAAACTATTTTAATTCGCGGCTGTATTATACGGTAAATTCAAAATTACCGCAGTTTAATCATGTACATATGTACACCATATGTACGTATTCAATATCATTGCATATACGAGTACACGTATAAATATATCCCTAAATACATGTACATATTCTTACCTTCCTGAATTCACAACAAGTTTAAAACCTTTCAAGCAATACCCCTTATGTTTAACCAGAACAATAAGCAGGATTGAACAAATGAAAATATTAACTAAAGTATAAAAAGAGAAACAAAAAACATACATACATATGTGCACAATTTCATACTTTTATATACATAATATATATACATACATTTATACCAAATATATTAACAAAGTGCATACGGGAGCATATCAGTTAGCAACATTAAAGTTAACTGCGATAATGCTGGATAAGCAATTAATAAATCAACATCCGGCACGAGCAGAATAAACTACAGCCAGGAATTAATGCTGACCAACGATAATGCAACCATTGCAACAATTGCAATCAACATCCGGCACACAAGACACAAGTAAATAATTCAATAGTGCTAGCATAAGTAATTTTTAAGTTATAACTAATTGATAATCAAAATTGTAATTTTAGTCTTAGCTGAACATTTGGTAATAAAAGGTCATTTTGACCAAGAAAAACAAAATTTTTCTAAGCCGTTTTCATTTAACCGCCAATAATTGCCGCCCGAGCTAAGAAAAGCTTGTTCGGTTCGTGAAAGTCTAAAAGTGCCGTTAAAAAATATAGAAAAAAACGCCGCGAAAAAGACAGTGAGTGTGAAAAGGATAGCAGAAGAAACTTCCCACGACACCAACAAGGATTAGCAACAAAGCCTACAGTAACAAAAACAGTGTGAGAAGGTGTACCTCAGTACCAACAAGGAAAAAGGAGAAATACACGATCATCGGTTTCGAGGATTATGAAGCTGTATATAGTGTAAGTAGCATAAGAAAGGAGGATGGAGTCATGTGTAGAAGTTCACGCAAGTGAGGAAAGTTCTCTGATCGCCATTCACTTGGGAGTGGCCAGAAACGATTCTTTTACATATGACTCAAGCAGCTCACGACTTCCGGTCTTTGACCAAGTATCCTCTGGGTAGCCTAAGAACATCCGTTTGAAGGCGAGCTAAAGTCAGAAGGCGAAACACTCCCTGCATAGGGTTGTGCGCTGGGCTTCGGACCCGCCACGTAAAAAAACACCCCCAATGAAAAGGAACAAAAAGCCTCGGATGAGAGACCCCCTTTTTGATCACGACCATGGCAAACAAAATAAGGACTACGATATAAGGGCATGTACCTGGAATGTGCGGTCCCTTAATTGGGAAGGTGTCGCTGCCCAGCTGGTTGATGTCCTCGTGAAAATAAAGACTGACATCACCGCCGTCCAAGAAATGCGATGGACGGGACAAGGACAGAGACAAGTAGGTCCTTGTGACATTTACTACAGTGGCCATATAAAGGAGCGCAAGTTTGGTGTGGGATTCGTGGTGGGAGAGAGACTCCGTCGCCGAGTACTATCATTCACTGCGGTGAATGAACGTCTAGCTACAATCCGCATCAAAGCAAGGTTCTTCAACATATCGCTGATTTGCGCCCACGCTCCGAAGGAAGAGAAGGACGTTGTGACCAAAGATTCCTTTTATGAGCGCTTGGAGCGCACCTATGAGAGCTGCCCCCGCCACGATGTCAAAATCGTGCTTGGCAACTTTAATGACAGGGTGGGCAAAGAAGGGATCTTTGGCACTACGGTCGGTAAATTCAGCCTCCACGAGGAAACATCCCCAAACGGGTTGAGGCTGATCGACTTCGCCGGGGCCCGAAATATGTTTATCTGTAGTACTAGATTCCAGCATAAGAAGATACATCAAGCTACCTGGCTGTCTCCGGATCGAAAAACTATCAACCAGATCGATCATGTTGTGATAGATGGAAGACACGTCTCCAGTGTTTTAGATGTGCGTGCGCTCCGAGGTTCTAACATCGACTCGGACCACTATCTTGTTGCAGCCAAGATTCGCACCCGCCTCTGTGCAGGAAAAAACGTACACCAGCAAACACAAGGAAGGTTCAATGTCAATTAGCTGCAATCAAACAGACAGCCGAACGACAGACTCGGCTTGCACTCCTGGTCTCTGAGAGCACTCGTCAACAACACGGTATAAGGGATCTGTGGGACGGCATTTCAAACTCCTTACGTACAGCTGCAACTGAAACCATTGGTTTTCGGAAAGTGCAAAAGAACAGCTGGTACGACGAGGAGTGCCGTGTCGCAGTGGAGAGAAAACAGGCTGCCTACCTCGCAACGTTACGATCGTCCACAACACGTGCGGGATGGGATAGATACCGGGAGTTGAAGAGGGAAGCGAGACGCATTTGCAGACAGAAAAAGAAAGATGTCGAAATGCATGAGTACGAAGAGCTTGATAAGCTGGCCGACAGGGGTAATGCTCGAAAATTTTACGAAAAATGCGGCGGCTTACAGAAGGTTTCAAGACCGGAGCATACTCTTGTAGAACCCCAAAGGAGATCTAGTTACCGATGCCTGGAGCATACTTAAATTATGGAGGGAACACTTTTCCAGACTGCTGAATGGCAGTGAAACCACAACACCGGGAGAAGGCGAACCCGATTCCCCAATCGATGACGATGGAGCAGACGTTCCATTACCCGACCATGAAGAAGTTCGAATAGCAATTACCCGCCTGAAGAACAACAAAGCGGCAGGGGCCGATGGATTGCCTGCATTCATCAGCTTCTTTGTAAAATATGGTCGGATGAAAGCATGCCCAACGACTGGAATTTAAGTGTGCTACGCGATGTCTGAATTTGGTATCCCCGCAAAACTAATACGGCTGTGTAAACTGACGTTGAGCAACACCCAAAGCTCCGTCAGAATCGGGAAGGACCTCTTCGAGCCGTTCGATACCAAATGAGGTTTCAGACAAGGCGACCCCCTATTGTGCGACTTTTTCAATCTGCTGCTGGAGAAAATAGTTCGAGCTGCAGAACTTAATCGAGCAGGTACAATCTTTTATAAGAGTGTACAGCTGCTGGCGTATGCTTTTATAGTTTTACAAAAATACTTATCTTCTAATTTACAAAAATTCTTATCTGTGGGAAAATTCCACAGTGCTGCTTATCCTTTGGCTGCATTTGCATTTAATATTTATTTAGGATCAGTGTTTCTTCTCATATCTTAATTTTACATATCTTCTGGTTTTCTTAAATAAATTTATCTTCTTATCTACCAGACTATCTTCACACCATCTGTGTTTGCTGTTGTTCCTGGGTTAGCATGGGGTGTAACTTGCGCGCTAAATTCTTTGGGCACCTAACTCGGGTAAGATCGGCATCCGCATTTTTAATAACTTTAAAAACCGTTAACTTGTGTAAAAGACATTGGTACATTAAATAAACATTAAATTAAAACAATTGTTCATTTTAAATAAGTTGGCGTTTTCTTTGGCGATCAGAAAAGTGGCTTGTACTCCCGTTTGCATATTTAAGCAACACTCGTAAACATGGTCCTTCGAGCCTAAAAGACAGGCACTATAAATTAATAGCCACAAAACGAAACATAAAAAAAAATATAACAATAACATACCTATACACCTATGTACATATATACTATATATACATTAGGTGAAAACTGTGGAAAAAAACCTTTTATACTTATATACAACAAAAAATAAAAAAAGTGCAGTGGACAAAAACATAAACTTACAAAAACAAAATATATCAAACAGTTTCCACAGGCAAAGCAAAAAAACAGACATACGGGCGCCAAACCATAAAACAAAACATAAATAAAAACAAAGTTAAACAAGAAACGGACGCGAAAAACTAAAGCAGCTTAATAGAAAACAAAAACATATATTCGGGCGCGAAAAAAGAAAAAAAAAATCAAACAAATATATGTAAAGCAACAAAATCTACAAAGCCATTGTCGTAGCCAGCAGACTGGAAGGAACTGGGGGGAAATAAGGAAGGAGGAATTGGTGACAAAAGGGGTATATATACATACGTTAACCCCACAACAAAATGAGCGTATTAATTTCATTTCTAATTTAGTATATGCACATATGTATGTTTTAAGTTACGGGTTTTCTGCTTAAAACCTAACGAAAAATCAGTATCCAAACAATTTTAATTCGCGGCTGTATTATACGGTAAATTCAAAATTACCGCAGTTTAATCATGTACATATGTACACCATATGTACGTATTCAATATCATTGCATATACGAGTACACGTATAAATATATCCCTAAATACATGTACATATTCTTACCTTCCTGAATTCACAACAAGTTTAAAACCTTTCAAGCAATACCCCTTATGTTTAACCAGAACAATAAGCAGGATTGAACAAATGAAAATATTAACTAAAGTATAAAAAGAGAAACAAAAAACATACATACATATGTGCACAATTTCATACTTTTATATACATAATATATATACATACATTTATACCAAATATATTAACAAAGTGCATACGGGAGCATATCAGTTAGCAACATTAAAGTTAACTGCGATAATGCTGGATAAGCAATTAATAAGTAAATCAACATCCGGCACGAGCAGAATAAACTACAGCCAGGAATTAATGCTGACCAACGATAATGCAACCATTGCAACAATTGCAATCAACATCCGGCACACAAGACACAAGTAAATAATTCAATAGTGCTAGCATAAGTAATTTTTAAGTTATAACTAATTGATAATCAAAATTGTAATTTTAGTCTTAGCTGAACATTTGGTAATAAAAGGTCATTTTGACCAAGAAAAACAAAATTTTTCTAAGCCGTTTTCATTTAACCGCCAATAATTGCCGCCCGAGCTAAGAAAAGCTTGTTCGGTTCGTGAAAGTCTAAAAGTGCCGTTAAAAAATATAGAAAAAAACGCCGCGAAAAAGACAGTGAGTGTGAAAAGGATAGCAGAAGAAACTTCCCACGACACCAACAAGGATTAGCAACAAAGCCTACAGTAACAAAAACAGTGTGAGAAGGTGTACCTCAGTACCAACAAGGAAAAAGGAGAAATACACGATCATCGGTTTCGAGGATTATGAAGCTGTATATAGTGTAAGTAGCATAAGAAAGGAGGATGGAGTCATGTGTAGAAGTTCACGCAAGTGAGGAAAGTTCTCTGATCGCCATTCACTTGGGAGTGGCCAGAAACGATTCTTTTACATATGACTCAAGCAGCTCACGACTTCCGGTCTTTGACCAAGTATCCTCTGGGTAGCCTAAGAACATCCGTTTGAAGGCGAGCTAAAGTCAGAAGGCGAAACACTCCCTGCATAGGGTTGTGCGCTGGGCTTCGGACCCGCCACGTAAAAAAACACCCCCAATGAAAAGGAACAAAAAGCCTCGGATGAGAGACCCCCTTTTTGATCACGACCATGGCAAACAAAATAAGGACTACGATATAAGGGCATGTACCTGGAATGTCCGGTCCCTTAATTGGGAAGGTGTCGCTGCCCAGCTGGTTGATGTCCTCGTGAAAATAAAGACTGACATCACCGCCGTCCAAGAAATGCGATGGACGGGACAAGGACAGAGACAAGTAGGTCCTTGTGACATTTACTACAGTGGCCATATAAAGGAGCGCAAGTTTGGTGTGGGATTCGTGGTGGGAGAGAGACTCCGTCGCCGAGTACTATCATTCACTGCGGTGAATGAACGTCTAGCTACAATCCGCATCAAAGCAAGGTTCTTCAACATATCGCTGATTTGCGCCCACGCTCCGAAGGAAGAGAAGGACGTTGTGACCAAAGATTCCTTTTATGAGCGCTTGGAGCGCACCTATGAGAGCTGCCCCCGCCACGATGTCAAAATCGTGCTTGGCGACTTTAATGACAGGGTGGGCAAAGAAGGGATCTTTGGCACTACGGTCGGTAAATTCAGCCTCCACGAGGAAACATCCCGAAACGGGTTGAGGCTGATCGACTTCGCCGGGGCCCGAAATATGTTTATCTGTAGTACTAGATTCCAGCATAAGAAGATACATCAAGCTACCTGGCTGTCTCCGGATCGAAAAACTATCAACCAGATCGATCATGTTGTGATAGATGGAAGACACGTCTCCAGTGTTTTAGATGTGCGTGCGCTCCGAGGTTCTAACATCGACTCGGACCACTATCTTGTTGCAGCCAAGATTCGCACCCGCCTCTGTGCAGGAAAAAACGTACACCAGCAAACACAAGGAAGGTTCAATGTCAAGTAGCTGCAATCAAACAGACAGCCGAACGACAGACTCGGCTTGCACTCCTGGTCTCTGAGAGCACTCGTCAACAACACGGTATAAGGGATCTGTGGGACGGCATTTCAAACTCCTTACGTTCAGCTTCAACTGAAACCATTGGTTTTCGGAAAGTGCAAAAGAACAGCTGGTACGACGAGGAGTGCCGTGTCGCAGTGGAGAGAAAACAGGCTGCCTACCTCGCAACGTTACGATCGTCCACAACACGTGCGGGATGGGATAGATACCGGGAGTTGAAGAGGGAAGCGAGACGCATTTGCAGACAGAAAAAGAAAGATGTCGAAATGCATGAGTACGAAGAGCTTGATAAGCTGGCCGACAGGGGTAATGCTCGAAAATTTTACGAAAAATGCGGCGGCTTACAGAAGGTTTCAAGACCGGAGCATACTCTTGTAGAACCCCAAAGGAGATCTAGTTACCGATGCCTGGAGCATACTTAAATTATGGAGGGAACACTTTTCCAGACTGCTGAATGGCAGTGAAACCACAACACCGGGAGAAGGCGAACCCGATTCCCCAATCGATGACGATGGAGCAGACGTTCCATTGCCCGACCATGAAGAGGTTCGAATAGCAATTGCACGCCTTAAGAACAACAAAGCGGCAGGGGCCGATGGATTGCCGGCCGAGCTATTCAAACACGGCGGCGAAGAATTGATAAGGAGAATACATCAGCTTCTTTGTAAAACATGGTCGGACGAAAGCATGCCCAACGATTGGAATTTAAGTGTGCTATGCCCAATCCATAAAAAAGGAGACCCCACAATCTGCGCCAACTATCGTGGGATTAGCCTCCTCAACATTGCATATAAGTTTCCATCGAGCGTATTGTGTGAAAGATTAAAGCCCACCGTCAACAAACTGATTGGACCTTATCAGTGTGGCTTTAGACCTGGCAAATCAACAACCGATCAAATATTCACCATTTCCACACACCACCTCTGCGTCGATTTCAAAGCTGCTTTCGACAGCACGAAAGGGAGCTGGCTTTATGCCGCAAAGTCTAAATTTAGTATCCCCATAAAACTAATACGGCTGTATATGCTGACGTTGAGCAACACGAAAAGCTCCGTCAGAATCGGGAAGGACCTCTCCGAGTCGTTCGATACCAAATGAGGTTTCAGACAAGGCGATTCCCTATCGTGTGACTTCTTCAATCTGCTGCTGGAGAAAATAGTTTGAGCTGCAGAACTAAATAGAGAAGGTACCATCTTTTATAAGAGTGTACAGCTGCTGGCGAATGCCAATGATATTGATATCATCGGCCTCAGCACCCGCGCCGTTAGTTCTGCTTTCTCCAGACTGGACAAGGAAGCAAAACGAATGGGTCTGGCAGTGAACGAGGGCAAGACGAAATATCTCCTGTCATCAAACAAACAGTCGTCGCACTCGCGACTTGGCTCTCACGTCACTGTTGACAGTCATAACTTTGAAGTTGTAGATAATTTTGTCTATATAGAAACCAGCATTAACACCACCAAAAATGTCAGCCCAGAAATCCAACGCAGGATAACTCTTGCCAACAGGTGCTACTTCGGACTGAGTAGGCAATTGAGAAGCAAAGTACTCTCTCGATAGACAAAAACCAAACTCTCTATCTAATTCCCGTCCTGCTATATGGTGCAGAGGCTTGGACGATGTCAACAACGGATGAGTCGACGTTGCGAGTTTTCGAAAGAAAAATTCTGCGGATTTATGGTCCTTTGCGCGTTGTCCACGGCGACTATCACATTCGATGGAACGATAAGCTGTACGAGATATACGACGACATTGACATAGTGCAGCGAATTAAAAGACAGCGGCTACGCTGGCTAGGTCATGTTGTCCGGATGGATGAAAACACTCCAGCTCTGAAAGTATTCGACGCTGTACCCGCCGGGGGAAGCACAGGAAAAGGAAGAAATCCACTCCGTTGGAAGGACCAAGTGGAGAAGGACCTGGCTTCGCTTGGGATATCCAATTGGCGCCACGTAGCGAAAAACAGAAACGACTGGCGCACGGTTGATATCTCGGCTATAATCGCGTAAGCGGTGTCTACGCCAATTGAGAAGAATAAGTATAAGAAATATAATTAATAATAAAAAAAAAAAAAAGAAGAAGAACATTGTGAAAAAAGTTTAAGAAATAAAAGTTGTTAAATTATTAAGTGAAAGGAAAATTTTAATAAATTATTAAGCTATAGAAAAATTGTAATAGAAACGTAAATATTGCCTTAATTTTGCGAAAATCAAAAGAGAGAAATTTTTAAATTAACCAAAAACTTTATGCATTTATATTAACAAATTAAGAATCAAACAGAATTCTCGTTTTAGCTATAGTGTAAGTAAATATAAACAACTAAGAAATAAAATACGGCTTGTACAGCCAAGAACATAAACTAAACTGAAAATAATATTGCTTAACTCTTCCATTCCGTAGCCAACTCAGGAGTTGGCCGGACCCTCCAGTGTAAAAAAGCCCCCTTCCTAGAAGGGATAACAAAAAATATAAAAATTTAAATTAAAATAAAGGTATAAAATTTTGAAAAAAATAAACAATTTAAAAATGGCAATTCCAAACAATCTAAACAGCACCGTCAGGCCCTAATAACACATTTCCGCCAGAATTGGCGAACATGATAAAAAACATGGTAACTTTAGCAATAGAGGCAAGTGTACCTAATGTAGTACATAATATTCTTAATAATAAAATAAACCCGGTTATTACGGACCAAACAATAGACGAACAATTCCAAAACTACATGAATGAAATGGATAAGATTCCAGACGTTGTGAGATCCCTAAGGGAATTTTTAGGAAATGCCTCAGAATTTAGTTCCTGGAAAAAAAGTGTTGAACGCATTTTAAGAATCTACAAACCCTTAAAAGGGACACCTAAATATTTCGGCATTTTAAATGTCATCAGAAATAAGATAGTTGGAAAGGCAGATATAGCCTTAGACAGCAATCTCCCGCTGCTTGACCACTCACTACGCAGACAAACGAGACATAGGCACTCTAGAGTACCAAATGACATGTCTCTTACAAGGACGAATGACAATTAACGAATTTTACCAAAAGGTAAATGGACACTTATCTTTACTTCTGAACAAGATAGGATGTATGGAGATAGGAGAAGAAGCAGTCCACTTGTTAACGGAGAATTACCGCGCCAAAGCCATCGATACTTTTATAAAAGGACTTTCCGGTGATCTTCCCCGGCTACTTGGCATTAAAGAACCAAAAAGCCTACCCGAAGCCCTCCATCTTTGTCTCAAATTAGAAAACCAAAGCTTCAGAACTTTTCACGCTAATAACCAAACGTCTATCAAACCATCAACTTCTCCTCAACAACTCATAAGTCAACAACAGCCACGACAATACACCCAACCCAGATATCATCAACCATTAAACCCTCAAACCACATCCAAACTTTATCCTGAACTAGCTTATACCCCAAACCCCTTGACATATTACAACCCACAAAACTACCATTGCAACCAACTAAACCTTAATCACTCTAACATGCAACAACATTCAAATCGGAATCCAAATCAATTTAGTCAACGATATCATAATCTATATAGTCCACAGCAAAACATTGTTCCTCCTAGACCCCCTAAACCACCTCAACCAATGGACGTGGATGAGAGCCGTTAATTACGCAAATCGGCCAAGACCTCAAGAATTCGGTAACGCTTCAATGATAAATAACCCCCCACAAACAAATGCAAAGAAACTTTTACATAAATTCTATCGAACCACCAGAGGACCAATACAACGAAAGCGTATACAAGTACAACGACCAATACAACTGCGATAACCAATACGACTACAATGAGCAAACATACAATGAGCCAAATCACAAGGACACAATTGAAGAAACACTCGACCTCACTGACGTACATTTTTTAGGCTAAATAGCTCTTCGCTACCTTATTTCAGGTGCAGGACGAAGAGCGGCGAAATAATGCAAATATTAGTAGACACCGGATCCAATAAAAATTACATACAATCAAGCTTAGTAGAAAAAGCAATAGCGAACAATACTCCTTTTATAGCCAACTCAGTAGGCGGCAAAATAAAAATTACTCACCATACATATTTAAATCTTTTCAATTTAGGAAATTGCAAATTAAAATTTTTTCTATTGCCAACACTCACCTTTTTCCATGCCATATTAGGAAACGATAGCTTAAAAGCACTTTCAGCAATCATACACAAAAAAGAAAATTACATGGTAATAGCAAATACGAGAAGAATATATCTGAGACAATATAATGTACAGGACATTGACTTAATACATATCCACGACGAACATATGAGTACAGTAGAAAAACATGCAATTAAGGAACTAGTACAAAAGCACCGAAACCTATTTTCGGAACCGGACGAAAAACTAACCTACACAACAAAAGTAGTTGCAGGAATTCGAACAAATTCAGACACGCCTATATACTCCAAGTCCTACCCTTATCCTATTAGCCTTAAACAGGAACATGAAAAGCAAGTAAATAAATTATTAGAAGACGGTATCATACGACAATCAAAATCACCCTATAACTCACCTGTATGGGTAGTGCCTAAAAAAGAGGACGCATCTGGCAGAAACAAATATAGAATAGTTATAGATTAAAGGAAACTAAACGCAGTTACAGTTGCAGATAGGTATCCAATACCTGAAATAAATGACTTTCTCTCCCAACTAGGAGAAAACCGAATTTTCTCTGTGAGTGAATTAAAAAGCGGTTTCCATCAAATTCCTCTTAAGGAATCTGACGTGGAAAAAACAACATTTTCGGCGAACAATGGGAAATACGAGTTCACACGACTTCCTTTTGGTTTGAAAAATGCCCCAGCCATATTTCAACGGACGCTTGACGACATATTAAGACAAATACATAAGCAAAATATGCTGTGTATACATAGACGATATAATTATATTTAGTAGAGACGAAAAATCACACTCCGAACATACAGACACAATTTTTGATACCCTCAGTAAAGCAAACATGAAGGTTCAAATCGATAAATGCGAATTCTTCAAAAAGCAAGTCGAATTCCTAGGATTCGTTGTATCTTCCAAAGGAATTTCTACAAACCCTTCCAAAGTAAAATCAATATTAAATTTTCCATACCCCCAGACGATCAAGGACTTACGATCATTCTTAGGCTTATCCGGATATTATAGAAGATTTATCAAGGATTACGCCAAATTGGCCAAGCCACTCACATCCCTTCTTAGAGGTGAGGAAGGAAGAATGTCGAAAAGAACCTCGAAAAAAATCCAAATAAATCTAAATGAGGAAGCTAAATCTGCATTCAATAAAACTAAATCCACACTGACATCTAAAGACGGAATTTTACAATATCCTGATTACAACAAAGAATTTGACTAAGCTACTGACGCCTCAAAGTACGCCATAGGCGTCGTTTTAGAGCAAAATGGCAAACCAATAAATTTTATATCAAGAACATTGAACAAGGCCGAAGAAAATTACGCAGTCAACGAAAAAGAAATGCTTGCCATTATATGGGCACTGAACTCATTTAGAAACTATCTTACGGTACAGCAAAAGCTGTAATACATTCAGACCACCAACCACTTACATACGCTCTCAGTAATAAAAATAATAACTCCAAACTAAAGCGATGGAAAGCCATTCTTGAAGAATACAGAATACAACTATGAATTAAAATACAAACCTGGAAAAGCCAATGTAGTTGCAGATACATTATCCAGGCCTTTTGAAGTAAACTCCCTATCAGTTGCTACACATTCCGACGAAAGCTCATCACACAATCCAATCCCAGCAATAGAAGGACCCATAAATGCATTTAAAAATCAAATTTGGATCTCGTTAGCAGACAAAGACAGCTACCAGTTTAAAATACCATTCCCGACCTACCATAGACATATAATCACCAAACCCAACTTTTCAACAGAGAATTTAACTTCACTATTGAAACGATACCTTAACCCCTCAGTGATAAATGGTATATTTACCTCTGAAGAAATAATAGCGAAAATCCAAGAAATTTACCCACTTCACTTTGGTAATTATAAAATTCGTTACACCCAAACAGAAGTAAAAGACATAGCAAGCGAGGATGCACAAAACGAGGAAATACTAAACGAACACAAGCGAGCACATAGGAATAGAGACGAAAATAAAAAAGAAAACTAATACAAAGATGTTACTTTCCAAAGGTGAAAACAAAAATAGAAAATAAATTTAAACAGTGTAGAGTCTGCAAGGAAAACAAATATGATCGCAACCCTAATAAACCACAACTATTAGAAATCCCAATACCTCAATACCCTGGAGAAATTGTGCATATAGATATTTACAGTACGGGAAAAAAATTGGTTCTAACAGCAGTAGATAAATTCTCCAAATATGCTCAAGTTAAAATAATAGAAGATATCAGAGAACTTTTACGACAAATATTTTTCGCTTTTGGTATACCCAAAACAATAGTTATCGACAACGAGAAAACTTTAAATTCAGCTTCCATACAATTTATGGTCGAAGACAAACTCGGTATTAAAATTTTTAAAACTGCCCCCTACACAAACACAGTTAACGGACAAATAGAAAGATTTAACTCTACCCTGTCTGTCAGGAAAATATAGAAACCCTTTGGAGAAGACAGGCAAAAGATTTAGAAACCCATAATAAAACACGGAAACCTATGAAAATACATATATACTCCTGGAGATGTAATTTGTGTCAGAATAAACAAACGAATAGGGTCAAAACTTACAGCAAAATATAGAAAGGAAACAGTTAAGGAAGACAAATCCAGTGTAGTAATCACTGAAAAAGGACGAACGGTACATAAAAGCAACATCAGACAATAGTAATTTTTTCCCCTTTTACTATGCAGGTTTTTTGTGCACCTAGTGTGCGCAGACTTTAAAATAATAGACTAAACAAATTCACAATTAGCAACATTTGATACAGGATTGACAAGAATACGAACAGGAACCTACCGAATAATACATAAAGTAGACCTAGACGCATTTCAAATGACACTCGACGAAATGGACAACACTATTAAAACCAAGAAATCATCAGAAAATCCTTTTCTACCCATCCTGATAAATGAATTAACCCTTACACAAACTTACCTAAATAGACTCCGACCTAAAGAATTAAAAAATCTATAAAAACAATAGGAAAAGTTTGGAAATGGATCGCGGAAAATCCCGATCACGATGACTTAGTAATTTTAGATAATCAAAAAAATAATATAATAAACAATAAGAATAATCAAGTAGTAATAAATAAAATAATTTTCGACAGGATAAACAATATTACGAGAGTATCGAATAAGATTTTAAAAGCGGTACAAAAGAAGAAATTATTAATATTGATTATGCGATTAATTGGGCCAAAGCCGGAATCGTCAATTCAAATATTTTATCAAATGAAGAACTAGCATTAGCAAAATCCATTTTTATAAAAAATAACTTCACGTTAAATAACGTAGAAGAATCGCTAGGATTTGCAAATGTAAAAGTAGCCTCAAATGAAACAATGTTATTTTATATGATAGGAATACCATTAATAAACGAAGAAATTTGTGATTCAATTGTTATCAAACCCATAAAGAAAAATAAATATATTAATAAAATTCCCTATGAGGATATCGTAACCCGTAGTAAACATAAGGTATTTGGAATAAAAACAAAATTTAATGAGAATAATCGTATAAGAATGTGTAACTATGTATAAGAATATGATAGATATTAGTAATACTACTTATGTCCCGCAACTATTCAGAAGCGAACCAGCAGAATGCTCTCAAATAAATAACCAGCACATCCCATCAATAGAAAACATCTTCCCTGGCATCATATTATTAAACCAGAATAATGGCATAATTGAAATCGATAACCAAAAAATAAATCTTTTGGGATCATACGCCGTTCAATATCGTAATTCCATAGTTTTAATCGACAACCAAAAACACTCTTTTAGTGAAATATTAACTAGCAAACCATTACCCGCAATCCTAAATAACTCCAATCATTTACAAACACTGCAGACAACCCACACAGCAGCTCTAATAACAAATTTTTCATTAGTAGTTATTTGCCTGATCAGTCTAGCAACAATAGGCACTGCATCAATCGTAAGGAAGAATTGTAAGACAAAACTAATAGAACCATCGAGCTACAATGTAAACGTGAATGTGGCCAATAATAAAGAAGACACATCGGAAACTCCCACGTCAAAAGTGCCAATAACCCTAATAGTTTAAACAAACGAGGACGTTCGTTTTTGACGGCGGAGGAGTTAGCAACATTAAAGTTAACTGCGATAATGCTAGATAAGCAATTAACAAATCAACATCCGGCACGCGCAGTATAAACTACAGCCAGGAATTAATGCTGATCAGAGAACCGCAAAACTCACTTTTTCCTTGAATCAGCTCATACGCAAAAGTTTCTATTTAATTCCAATCACTGAGCGAAACACAGCGTTGAGTAAAAATCAGCTCATGTCGCCGAACCGCTCATTCGGGTAGAATGTGAGCCTTTGGTCCGAAAAGCTTTGCTCATGTTTGCTCACTTCACGAAATGTTTAGCTCACTTTCGCTCAGTGAATGGAATTGAATAGAAACTCCTGCGTATGAGCTGATTTAAGAAAAAAGTGAGTTTTGCAGTTCTCTGGTATGTAACGAGTGGGCCATCTAACGTTTTAAATTTGAATTACCTATATTTCGACCTTTATATTGTTTTTGAATGCTTTGTTCGCGATCAGCTTATGCGTTACATGCATTGCACTAAGAATTTGGTGCGCAACTTATATTTTAGTATGTATGGAATATACTATCTGAAATTATTAAAGAGGATGGCAATATTTTGAATGGATTTATATACTGCCAATCCTGTAACAATATTTTAAAATATTTGCCAAAAAATTCTTCAAATTTAAACCGGCATAAGTGCTGCAAATCGCTTAAGGAGACGTTGCTACTAAAAACTGGGACGCCAGACGAAAAAAAAGCCACGCTTGTGTGGCCTGGGTTACTGAGGATTGCCAACCATTTTCAGCAATTAATGGAATTGATTTTAGAAAACTCGTAAAATTTTTGTTAATTATTGGAGCAGATATGGAGAAAATGCAGATATAGAAGACATGCTCCCTGATGCAACAACGATATCGCGAGCTACTCAAAAGAAAGCTTATGAGAAAAAGGCTGAAATTAAAGAGGAAATAGCCAACATCGCTAATAGTAGTAGAGCAACCGTCACATTAGATATGTGGACTGACAATTATGTACATAGGAATTTTTTAGGAGTCACTATGCACTACAAAAAAAATTCACAGTTGTACGATCTAATTTTGGGTTTAAAATCCATGGACTTCCAGCGATCTACAGCTGCAAATATTTATGCAAAATTGAGCACATTGTTATGTGAGTTCGGCATTAACAATATGGAACAAATTAAGTTTGTGACATACAGAGGAGCTAATATTTCGAAAGCTTTAGAAAATAGCACACGATTAAATTACAGCAGCCATTTGCTTGCTAATGTTTTAAAACGTTCATTTAATGATTCCTTGGAGGCAACCGAGCTTGTAGAAAAGTGCAAAATAATTGTTAAGTTTTTAAAAAAGCAAAATCTATTACAAACTACATTAAAAAATTATTGCCCGACACGCTGGAACTCAAACTTCTCAATGTTTAAGTCTATAGTAGACAAGTGGTTTGACATCAACGAAATTTTGAAAGAGAAGCAAGAAAGCCAACGATTGATGCTGATAGATATATCAACACTGCAATCAATTGTAGAACTATGCAGCAATTTTGAAGTCATTTTCAAGAAACTACAACTTTGCAGTTCACCTTCCTTATGTTTCGTCGTGCCATCTATTAATAAAATGCGGCATCTATGCGAGCTTCAAACGGCAGATGTACTTGCTATAGCAAGGTTGAAGGCAAACATCATCGAAAACCTAAATACAATATGGGTTCCAAATACCGGTCTGTGGCATAAGGCAGCCTTTTTTTTATATCCGCCTGCTTTACAATGCAACCAAATGATAAAAATGACCTTAAACAATTTTGTATTTCTCAAATGGACTGCTTGGACATCAATTTTCACCATCGTCTTCTGTTCCAAATAGTCCGTGTACATCTAAATCGGGCACAACGTCACACTTTTCATTTGAGAGCAGTGGTTACTGGATGCAACAAACCTCGCAGTGCATAAGCGAAAAGATGCTTTCTTTTTCTTTCCGGAACTATTAAAAAAGTAAAAAAATACGATAAAAACGCCTACAGAAGAAATCGAAAGCCACTGCAAGGAAAATGTGGAAATAACAGACGAATTCAATGTATTGCAATGGTGGAAAAATCATGAAAAATTGTATCCAAAACTTTCCAAATTGGCTCTAAAACTTCACTCAATTCCGGCTAGTAGTGCATCAGCAGGCGAATTTTCTTTGGTTGGAAACGTAATTACAGAAAAAAGAAATCGGCTTGGCCCAAAATCTGTAGATAGCTTACTTTTTTTAAAATCTTATTACAAAACTTTCCACAGTTAAATAAAACTAATATGCATATCTTATATAAGTATAATAAGTATGAATTGAAATGTGATTATGTTATTTTTTCCATTACCATTGCCATTATTATGAAAATAAATAAACCTATGTATATGTTTTTGTGAAATTATATATTTTGATTTATTTCTGCTTCATCTCCTTCACAGTCATTAGAGTTGCAGTAGCGCTGCTGGTTCCGCATTTATTCAAGCATAGTGAGTTTATTCATATGCGTTGAGTTTGCTCATACCCATTGAATTTGCTCATAGGCGTTGAGTTTGCTCTTTTGTGTTTTTGATTTCATTCAACACGATCATTGTTGAGCCGAATGAGCGAACGCCTGAGTAGAGCTGTTTCAACACGAGCGTGAATAAATGCAGCAAGCAAACGAAATTACCACAATTGAGCTGAATTTAGCTCAGTAGCGAAAACATTCACGAATGCCATTTTGAGCGCTTGAGCCGAATGGGCTGATAGTTCGGGTATTGTTCGTGCATGAACATTTTTGCGCTCAACGGAAGCCGTTCTATGATGCTGACCAACGATAATGCAACCATTGCAACAATGGCAATCAACATCCGGGACACAAGACACAAGTAAATAATTCAATAGTGCTAGCATAAGTAATTTTTAAGTTATAACTAATTGATAATCAAAATTGTAATTTTAGTCTTAGCTGAATATTTGATAATAAAAGGTCATTTTGACCAAAAAAACAAAAATTTTTTTAGCCGTTTTCATTTAACCGGCAATAATTTATCTGCGAATTAACAATTCCGTTTCGCGCTCTCCTTCAATTGCAAAAATATAGAAGCGAACCTTGTGATTACATACGGCATACAATCTGCCACTCTCGATATACCCTACGTTGGGTAATATTACTAATAAAGTAAAGTTACAATTAGTGCATAACTAAACGCTAAATTTATTTTTACTTAAAACTCAAACATACCAAAAGCTTGGGTAGACGACAATAAGTAATTTGAAAAATATATATTCAAGCTTACATACATATATACTATATGTCCATATATACTATATGTCCATATATTAAAACATACATACACATATATCTTTTCAAAGTCCGAGTTGCCAAGTATACGGCAAGACCTCTTGTTCTTTGGCAAACAAAAACAAGCAGGATTGCATACAAAAGCAAATTGATCTCTCTAACGAGTTCTCAATTGCTTAAGAAAAAAAACATAATCATAATATCGTACAAGAAATTTGTACAGGCTAATGTAAAAAGCGAATTGATCTCTTCAACGAGCTCTCAATTGCACCAAATATAAGTACATACATACGTACATATGTATACAAGTCCAAGTATTAGGGTGTACCTAAATACAAAATATTCGGACATCAAATATTTTAATATATGTATATTAAACGCGGTTCAGTAGTCATTAACAATTCAAAATAAAATATAAATAAAAATAATATTGCAATAACATTTCAAATAAATAAAAAACGATATTAATTAAAAATACGTTTTTTACAGATATAATCTAAAACCAAAAAAAAAACTCTTTAAAAGAGTTTTCAATTTATTATACTTTATCGCTTCTATTAAAATACCATAAATCAGTTTACACTGAGAAAATCTTTAACAGTATTTTGATATACAAATATACAATATATCAAAAATGCTTAATAACGAAAATTATAACACACGCTACACGCTCAAATCAGGTTATTAAATTCATTTCGGAAAGTGACAGTTTGTTACGATACTGCAGTAGATTTTCTTCTTCACCGATTCAAGACTACACTGAATCGGTACTAGAAATCAAAATTATAAATCTCAATAATTTTTGGATGCGACTCCAAGCTCATGACGCCATAGTAGAATCTGACGATTCAGATCTACCTCACAATTTAAAATCATCGGCTTACAATATTTACGAAAACTGTTTAGACCAGTACGAAAAAACAAAAGCAATGATCTCCGATTAACTAAAGCTAATTAAAGTAATTGCACCTACTCCCCACAGTGACGATAATTTCAATTTGGCTTGGGAAGCTCTGAAAGCAAGATATGAAAACGAAACAATACTGGTCGATAAACAAGTAACGACACCAATGAACTTGCCGAAAGTTAAAAGAGGAACAAGTGTAGAATTCATCAAATTAGAATCCACTGTTTCAAATTGCTTGTCGATTTTATCGACACAAAATATATGCACAGCCACATTACCAGAAAAGTCTTTACATACTTCTATGGGAGCAATCGCTCTCATTACGAAAAAAGTGCCCAACGTGGCAACAAATGAAAGATTTTCTCACCACCCAATATGAAATTGCGGAAAGGTTAGAAGAAAAAATAATCAAAACTAAGAACAAACACGACCAAAATCAAAGCTTAAATGGACCCCAAGTTAGTAACAAAAACAATTAAAACAAGAACTTTAACAAAACGCAATCGTTCACATCTGAACAACGAAACCTTCGCCATGCAGACTATGTAAAAGAGGGCATAAACTTAAATCTTGCGAGAGGTTTAAAAGCTTAAAAGTTAACGAACGAAATAATTTTGTCAGGTCAAAGAGACTTTGCACAAATTGTCTGTGATATGCGCATACATATATAAATTGCAAAAGCAAATTTAAATGCTTATATTGTCATAAAAGACATCATACAATGCTTCATTACAGCACTTATCCCATCTCACCTCAAAGAAGCGCATATACAAAAAGAACCAAGGATTCAATTGCAAAAGCAAATCACGAAACCTACAATTCTATAAATACCCAAGAGACACCAAGTTGCTCAAAGGCACAGAAAGCTCAAACACTGTACAGCAAAACACAAAGTGGACTAGTTACCACCATACCAACTCAAGTTGAGTGTAATACCAACCAATATCTAAATTCCCAATTAAGGAAATTTTAAATATTAAGAAAACTTACCCCCAAGAAACAAAACTCTAGAAGAACGGTATTGCGAAGACTTCCCTAAATCCACATCTACGCGATTAAATAATGGCCAGTACGTCCCGCGACTACCTTCAGAGCAACAATTGTCCAACATCCCACATATTGACAGAAAAAACAAAGTCAGAACTCAATGTGACAATAATAAATATTCAAATACATGTCACTTTTCGACCCCCCAGGATGGCCTTCGAAACTTATGATTACTGACGCAAGATTTACGGGACGAACAAATGAAACCGAACTACAATTTCTCAGATATAAATACAGCGATGGGTAAACTATTCCCCACATACCAAGCCAAAACGTTTCTGAATATCCATAGCGATATCACGAACACATTACCCATTCTGGCCATATCTGAGCCAGGCGTGGAGTTACTATCCTTCATAAGCCGAGAATAAATTAAATACAAACAATTGCCGATCGTACAATACACAAAACAACTCTTTTTCTCTTATAATACAATAAGTCGTCAAAACATGCAAAAGCAATTACAGCTAATATTCTGCGCCATCGGCTACTACACCAACAGTAAGCCGAATTACATATTGTATACATATATAAATCTAGGCAAAATATTCGCCTAGGGGGGCCCAGGATGTTTAAATGAGTTAAGCATCCACCCCCTCTACCCAGTAAAACTGGTTCATCCTAATACAACAGCGCGATTCACCACAGCTGATGACACTACAGCACAACTCAACACATCTCCAACCCACTCAACAAAAAGGATGGGCAACGGGAAAGCAGACTCACTTCGTTACTCACAATTCGACCATCAACACTAGCATTCAACATTTTGGTTTTGATATTTCCACGTTGAGTCAAGTCGACACCAGCCACCAGTTATTTACTTCGTGGTACATCGATCCTGTGCGCTAGGTTAAGCCGATACTAACGTGGTACGACGACAAGCCTGCGCGCTAAATTCTTTGGGCACCCAACTCGGTTAAGATCGGCATCCGCATTTTTAATAACTTTAAAAACCGTTAACTTGTGTAAAAGAAATTTGTACATTAAATAAATCTTAAATTAAAACAATTGTTCATTTTAAATAAGTTGGCGTTTTCTTTGGCGATCAGAAAAGCGGTTTGTACTCCCGTTTGCATATTTAAGCAACACTCGTAAACAATTACATTGAATTCGTAATATCTAAAAGAAAAAGAAAGATTAATTGTATAAAATGATAATAATATCTGAAAGATTAATATTTTCTGAAAAACTAAAATATATTAAATACAAATAAAATTTACTCTGCAAGCAAAGATTAATTAAATGAAAATAGTGATAAAATCTGAAAAGAAACAATAATTAAATAAAAAAAATTTAATAACATCTGAAAGAAAAGATAGATATTATTTTATCATTCAAAATATGAAACAAACATTAGTTTTCACATATTACAGGGTAGGCCATTTAAAGTTGACCCATCTGGCAACGCTGTAACTTTTAACAGCGCTGACAAATCGGCTAATGTCATACCGCGTTAGAAGCGTCATTCGAAGACAATTTATACCATGGAACAGTACACTCCAAAAGAACGCGCTGAAATTGTTCAGCTTTATATTCAAAATAACTTTTCAATTATGTTAACTCAACGTGCGTTTCGCAAAAAAAAATAAAGTGAAAAGTGCTCCAGTTAAGAACACAATTAAGTCTTTATACGCAAAATTTGTGAACACCGGTAATCTCAGTAATGCCAGTCATGCATCCAGACAACGCACAAGACGTTCTGATGAAAATATCGAAGCTGTACGAGCCAGTATGGAGGAGACTCCATCGACATCGAGTTATCGCCGCTCTCAGGAATTAGACATCTCTCGCACCACTCTCCGACTCATAATTCATAAAGATTTGAAGATGTTTCCATATAAAATTCAAATGGCACAAAAACTAAACCCAGCTGATTATCCGCGACGCCTTAATTTTGGCAAACAAACAAATGGGTCAACTTTAAATGGCCTACCCTGTATATTGGATTGCGCAGGCCGCCTTAAACGCATAATATACATATGTATGTATTTATTTTTGCGTATTATCTTGGACTGCGCAGTCCAATTTAAAAGTATACTATTTTCACATACTTACTTAACAATTGATATTTGCCGCTTCTGATGATATAGCTGCTGCTGCTACATCCAATTCAGTTCTGATTTCCAATGCTATAAAAATAAATGAATTAATTATTTTCAAAATATTGTTAAAAAATCACATACAATTCTTTTACTTACCTTCTTGTTGTACGAGCCTCCGTTACGATGGTACGATCACGAACGACATATGTCTTTCAATCGTTTTTTTATTACCCTTTTTGCGATTTTCTATTGTCACTATTGACAATTATGTTTTCTCCTTCGCACTCATTCAACTAAATCAAGAAATGAAAGAAACTTTTTTTCATCGCATTTAGGTAAACAAAAAATAACCCGAAAATGTGCGTTGGTGTTAGTGTACAAGAAAATCGTGTAGTTGTGTTGGAATATTTGTCTCTAGCGGGTAGCCGTGGTTGGCAGGGTTGTGTATGTATTAAGGTAAATGCTCCTAATTACGGCATATTAAGGAAGATTGATGAATATACGCATATTACAGTGAATAAAAAGTTAGACGGAATAAAGAATTATAAACAAATCGTAAATAAGGCTTTTATTTTTCATATTAACTTTTCAAATGATAGAATTTTTGTACCGTTTTTTTGTTATTAATGCTTTTCTGAAACACTCAATTGGCCCCAATTCCGTGCTAAAATTTTGTCAAAATCCTAATTCCGTGCTAAAGTGATCCTTATTCCGTGCTACATTAGAAAAGGTTCTTATTTCAACTATTCCTAGCAATTTGTTAGTAAAACTTACACAGTTTATACGTGGAACACAACACAATATAATATATGTACATAAAGTCAGTTCAATATTAAATTTTAGTTTATTACATATCAGGTATTGAAAATATTCCTCTCTTATTTATAGGCTGAGGTAAATTAATTTTTTTAACTACTTCATCGGCGTCGTATTCTAAAATATCTTCTTTTTCTGGGCAACGTCAGTTAGATCCACTCATTGTCATGGTTTTGATTTGAAATTTTTCTGGATTCCCATTAGTAACTTTTAACACCCGCCCAGGAAATTTCTCGCCTTCATTCCTTGCTACAACATAGTCTCCTGGATTAAAACTATTATTAATGTTCCGCTTTACTTTCACCTTTGAACCTTGCTTTTCTTTCTTTTTTAAAATTATCTTTTCTTTCTTAATCTTTTTTTCTTCATCCAAGCGTCGCTGATACTCAATGTATTCAGAAGCAGTGGCGACAGTTGGGGTTAATTTTTTCTTGACAAATTTTTTGTTCGGGTTCACTGGTTGGAGCTCTGGCCAGAAAAGAGCATTTTCGAAAGGCGTGGGAAATTCAGATTTTTTTATTTCTATTGCATTAACTGTGCTTTTTGGTGGAGTTCTCGAATTAATATTAACCACGTCTACATTGTCATTCGCCTCCCTATGGGGCAACTGAGGTCTTGGTGGATGGTTGACAGTTGTTGGGAAGTTAATGGCTTGAGCTACTGGGCAAGGTATACTGTCCAATATATGCACTACTTCACGCTGCTTGGACTTCACGGCACAAGATGGAGTTGAGCTGCTCAAATTATGTTTGTTAACAAATTCTTCATTGAAATCTATGAAATCAATACTCATGTTTTCGACATCCAATAAACAGTCGTTGTTAGCTAAAATACTCGTAATATTAAGATCGGTAATAGAAATACTTGCAATGCAGCTGCTTGTTTGCTCATTCTTAACACTTCTCCAGAAGTAAAGTAAGTTTTCGTCTTTAACATCACCCTTCCAAGTTCCGCTGCACTCAATAAACAGTTTAAGCTTTTCAGCCGGCAACCTTTTCTCAAAACTTTGTAAAAATTCTTCGGAATTAGTTTCGAGTGTTTTTGTTGCTTCATAGTTCTCTGAAATTTCTGCGATATTCATGTTTGGTACTCTGATTATATTGGATGTGTCTCTGATGTCAGGTTTTAAAATTTTATTGTAAGCCACTGAATCTTCATTAAACGGAAATATGCCACAAGCCTTAAAACCGTTTTGTAGTATATCAGAAGTGATTGCAGATTGTATGCATTTATAAACAATAGGTCCGAAATCTTCCCGTTTTATTCTTTGTCCATTATTAAGCGTTCTCCAATTTTGTATTTGCTTCCTCCAGTCATTTTTTAAACTATAAAATACTGCAACATCCATTGGTTGCAGCAAGTGCGTCGAGTTTGGAAGAAGCGCTATAAATATGATTCCTTGCTTCTTGCAAAACTCAATAAGATGCAGCGACAAATGTGACGTGTGCCCATCCAAAAATAGTACGATTGAGAGTTGTATATTTTCTTTCAGGATGAAGGGATAAAAGACATTTGTTATATATTCATAAAATTTTTCGCAGGTCTTCCAGCCTGAATCCGACTTTCCAATAGCCCAATCAGAAGGAAATTTGGAAAGTATTTTGGTTGAAAGTCTTTTGTCGGGAAAGAGAGCAAAAGTTGGCATCATTTTACCGGAAGCGGAAACTCCTATGCATAATGTAAGACATTCTTTATCATCATTGCCAGATCTGAAGTATACATGCTTTGAACCCCGTTTTGTCAAAACTGCTTGACCTTTTGGTCAAAGAAAAAACGCGGACTCACCACAGTCGAAGATTCGTGTTGAATCTTCTAAAACATCGAGACAATTGTTATTTTCCAAGTATTGATATACTCTTTTAAACCAACTTCTTATGGAAAATACTGTTAGCGATGCACGAGAAACTGTTAAGAATTACGAAACACGTTGACTCACTGTGGGATTTCTTTTCAAAAACCATTGCAAACACTTTCTGCCTGGTATATTATTTTTAAAAGAATTCGGCCGATTTAGTTCCTTAACCAAGTTAGTATCGAAGTTTACAAGTTTATATTTTTTTCTGGAAAGCCTATTTCCGCCAGATAACAAACCCATTTTACAATAAAAATTTCTTCTTCTGTTGTTAGCACAGCTGGAGATCCTGGGCAGCCTTTTGAATACTTGTATTTAATTTTGTCCAGTAGAGATTGCTTCGGAAAACGATATACCTTTGAAGCCTTGTAACGTGTCATCCGATTGCTTTTTATTGCTTCAAGAGCTAAATTTAATGATTCCTGTCTATATTTTGGCATGATGGCGGCACTCAAATTTCTGTGAAAATGAATTGAAACGTAATTAGAAGCACACCGTTCCCAACTGCGGCCTATAGAACGGGATTAGGCACAAAATTAAAAACTTAAGCCTATGTTCGTGCTACATGTTTCTATAAATATTAAGCAGGGAGTTCCCGAAATATTTGATGTAAACTGTTTTGTAACTAATTTAAATTCCACCAATGAAGAATCATCGCAAATAAAGTCTTGTTAATCCAATAACATAGCTTTAGAAAAAGTAAGCCTCTGAATTGTGTTTACTTATTTTAAGCTCATTTATGAAATTTCATACGCAAAAAATAAGCTTTTTCCTCAAAAAATTTATTGAGTTTACTTTAAGCTAAGAATTTAAATACATATATATTAAAACTTAATTTTCAACCCCAAAACAAAGTAAAACGAAATATGATATATGTTCCTAATTCCGTTTCATAGCACGTACATAGATCGGTACAGGTGAAATTTCAATGTACCAAATTCCGTTCTAACTTTGCATTTAACATTTTTATGAGTTTATAATATAAAATTCATATTAAAACATATATTTCGGTAAAAAATGCTATAATGTACAAATATTTTTGTATATATGGGCCATTCCATCAATTGGCGACATGGTTTTGTACCCGTGGTTTTCCGATTTTGACCAAACTTTAGAATATCATAATATAGACCAATAGAAGAATATCTGTTAAAGTTGCTCCTTTGTTTTTTGACAATTTAAAATAACTGTCCTTTGAATGATGGGTAGCATTGACTTATTTTGTTTATTTAAAAACCTTGTAAACGAAATAGCACGGGATTACGTATTAGGCCGTAATTGGGCACACTTACGTTATTTGTGTGGGAATGTTGTACGCACATATTTACATGTGTACGCATATGTGTTATGATGCTTGAGAGGATATATTTAGATGTGTACGCACATAAGCAGTGATGGATTACCGCGGCACAGTTTGGGGGGCGGCAAATTTTTCAGAATGTCAAAATTTTAAATCTGAAATAATGTAACGACAATACATTTTCCAACGTTATTTAAAGAACGGAGAAATTCAGCATCGTGAGTGGTTAATTTATTCAGAAAGTAAAGGATCAGTGTTTTATGCTCTATGTTTACTATTTGATAGGAGTGGCGAAGTAAACGCTTTTACTGGTGAAGGGTTTAGAGATTGATCAACGTTTAATGGAGCAGCTCGATGAAGAAATTTTATACTGGAAAAAAGTTTTGCATTGAGTAATTGTGATAATTATATCTACCGCAATAAGAGAGCTGTCATTTAGAGGACATTCAGAACGAATTGGAGATCCCCATAATGGAAATTTTTTAGGTTCAGTCGAGCTTCTTGCTAAATTTGATCCGTTTTAACTGAACATTTAAAATTAAATGCGTACCCTAGCCGTGGAAATACTTCGTATTTATCTAAGACAATCTACGAAGAAATTATATTATTAATTCAAAATAAAGTATTGCAACATATTTCTAAAGAAGTGCAATCTGCTAAGTATTTTGGTGAAATTGTGGATTCCACGCCTAATGTTGCTCATGTTGATCAACTCACGATAATTATTAGATATGTACATAACAATGGTAAAATTGTCGAAAGATTTCTGGAATTCATTCCAAATACTGGCCATAAGGCTAAAGATTTTGAAGATGCTTTGTTAAAATCTTTTGAGGATAATGGTTTAAATATAATGAATTGTCGTGGTCAATCTTACGATAATGTAAGCAACAGTCAGGTTTATATTCAGGAGTGCAAGTACGAATCAAAACAACTAATCCATTAGCTGAATATGTTCCTTGTGCTGGTCACTCTTTAAATTTAGTGGGAACTTGTGCAGCTAAATTTGTTACCGAAGCAGTTGACTTTTTTTCTACTTTGCTAGAATTATATATTTTTTTTACCGTTTCGACACATCGTTGGGAAATTTTAAGACAGCATACAAGTTTAAGACTTAAAAGCCTTTTTCAAACTCGTTGGTCGGCTCGACATGATGCATGCTACACATTAGAAAAAGAGTGGCCTGAAATAATTATTGCACTAAACTTTATTGGTGAAAACAAAGATGAAAAACCCACTATGCGAGCTGAAGCTAAGGGACTGCAGCAAAAATTAAAACATCTAGAAACAACAATTCTAATCATTGTTTGGAATGCAATTTTGTGCTGCGAGTAAGAAGCTTCAGGATTCTCAAGCTGATTTATCATCTGTGTTAAGAATATATAATTCTTTGGCATTATTTCTCGAAGATATGAGAGATAAACAATTTTCTGATTATGAAAAAAAGCCAAAGCACTATCTGGAGTTCAAAATTATTACCACTATGACACCCGTCGTAAAAAAACCCGAAAACTTCAAGCTGACGAATCACGGGAAATTGAAAGAACAGCTTTATCTGGAGAAGAAACTTTTCGAACCAACGTTTACTTTCTAATTTTAGATACTTTAAGTGTACAATTGACAGGACGTAAAAGTGCTTATCATAATCTTTACGAAAAATTTAATTTGTTTGACATTTACTAAGTATTCTGATGATTTGGATGATGCTTGCGCGAATAAATGTATTCATTTGCACTGTCAGCTCAAAGATTCTCTAATGAACACAAAAGATATTCGTTCCGCGCAAGGAATATACAATTTTTCGCATTCTAAAAATCTTCAAGATGTTTATCCAAATGTAGACATTGCTCTAAGTATTTTTTTGAGAATTCCGGCTACGAACTGTTCAGGAGAAAGATCGTTTTCCACCTTGAAAACAGTCAAAACGTATTTACGCGCAAGTATGGGCCAAGAGAGACTCAATGCTTTAGCACTACTGTCTATTGAAGCCCAACTAGTTCAAGAAATTGATTACAATGACATAATTGATGATTTTGCTCAGACGAAAGCCAGTAAGAAGATGTTTAAAAATTAAGTTATACAATATAGTTTAAGAAAACCGACTGTTATTTATGTTGTTAAATATTTATTTGTATGTTTAACAATTATACTTTTATGAAATAAATATTATATCTTAATAACATGAACGGACTCAAAGAAATAAAATTTCATCCTTAAAAAAGGGTGGCTAATCAAACAGGACCTAGGGCGGCAAAATACTTAATCCGCCACTGCACATAAGTATGAATGTATGATGATGTTTGAGACGATTGTAGAACAATATTTGTAATTTTTGCGGGTGACATATTTACTTATGTTGGTATGTTTGTGTATTCATTATACGGCAATCTTACACACATATGCATGTATGTATCTTCATATACAGTTATGTGAAAAATAATGACAGTGACCTGCAGTTAATGAAGTTAATGTACATCCAGATATTTGGGGAAATTAGCGGCAATTAACAAATCATATCTATTGCGAACAAATTAAAAATGAGTTTTTTACAGTTTTACACATATTTTGCTATGTTTTGTATTTTATTTGCATTTATTTTCAAATCACGATATTAGCATGTGAAAAAGATAAGGACATTTTGCGATTTATTTAAAAAAATGCAATATTAAGTAAAAAAAGTAACTAGTTTTCACTCAGAAGTGATGATATTAATTACTTATTAGTTTAATATTTTGTTATTTAAAATTAATCAACACCGCTTTGGCAGAGAATTAACTAGGCTTTGGCAGACGCAAACTGGAATTGCATTCCATAAAACTTGAATAAGTTGAAAAAACTCTTCATTAATACTTGGACACTTTTCTATCAACGACGCTCTCACCATATACCACCAATTTTCAATGGATTTTAGATCCAAGGACTGCGGTGACCACTCCATTATTGACACTTAACTACTCTTTTATACACTTAGTCGTGTTTTTAGGGTTGAATGGATTTTTCTTAACATAGCAAACTATATTTTCTTGACAAACAACGCTATTTTTGACTTCCTAGTGCGTGTTTCAATCTGGGAAACCCAATTTACTACTTGTTTACTTTGCATTTCTGTAACGGTATCTATTTTTATAAATCAGGATTGATGAAAAAATGCCATTAACTGCCGGAAATTTTCATGACTTAATACAATTTTATTCTTGTTTTGGTTTTATGTATCCCTGCCCTTATTATTTTTCACATAGCTGTACATTAACGCGCGCACATATACTTATGTACATACATACATAGTGATAAAATAAAAATGATGAAAGGTAGGATTTATATAAATTAATTATTTTAATATTAGTATTTTATGACGATAGTACACATATGGCAAGCATATATGTATGTATGTACATATGAATGTATGTATGTATATGTATTTGCATATAAGTTTAAGTTTGTATGTTATATTATCAAGCATAAGAAATACTCAAAAAGTAGGTCTTATTTGCAGATTATCAATAAATATTACTTTGAGCCTGAGCAAAATGTTCATTAATGCACAGCTTTGTTCACTCATTTCTGATAAAATTTTTCCTGCCTAGCCAAAAGTGGCGAAATCCACTAATAGAAAATACTTGGCTCTTGAAGTGCTGAATACAATGCTCGCGACAGACGACAAACGACATCTGTCAAATATTAAAATACACAAGTTACCCGGTGGGACTTTGAAATTTCCAGTGGGAATAGTCACCGTCGCTGAGCTTTAAGCGACCGGGGGCGTCGGCAGGTCGCGGATAGCCGGACGGCCTGTAGTAGCAGGTTAGTTGCGAAATAAGTTTAAACGAATAAGCAATCCCCGACGAGAAGCGGTGGGAGTGGAGGTTGTGGTATAAAAGCCAGCAAGACCGTTGAAACTCCTGCGACAGTGGGCGAACCGACACCGCCACTTTGAAGTATGTGTCCCCCGCAACATGCAAGGGCATGTTGTTTAATATAAAAATCCAGGCGCGACGGACTCACAATGAGCAGCTTCCTGGTCAGCGTCTGTTCACCATGTTAGGTGCTTCTGCTAAAGTTTTGACTGATGTACATCGCGGCGCACTAGGAGTCCCTTTAAATCTTTTCAGCGAGTTCTCTGCTGCCGAGATAGATAGGGTGATGTGAGCCTGCTCTGCCGAGGTGTCCACCAGAAACCAGCCCCTTCGGGCTCTGGTCAAGGAGTGTGAATTGCGCGCAAGATTAGTAGTCTGCGTTGCCCCGGGCGAGCGCTGGTCCGTCCGTGTTTTCCGGGACCAATAAAGCGAAGAACAGGCCTCAGGGAACTGGGGTACGTGCATAGCCACCGAGGGTACACCCGCTCCTCTTTATTTCGGCCCGCCCTCCTACACACGATGCGCTGGTACAAAAAGAAAGGAATGGAATTTTACATGAGAAAAAACAACACGAACAATACAAACAATACATACGAAGAAAAAACCAACAGAAGTGGCAGCAACAGTAGCAATAATATCTATGCTACCATACTGGGAAACGACGCGGGAGACGCAGGAGATGTGAATAGCCCAAAAGTGCCAGGAACTGACTCCCAAAGTAATGGAAATAGATCCATTTAAGCGGTCTTCGCGACTTAGCAAATCTCCTCTAAAGATGCTTAACGAAGAAAAACCAACGCGAACAAGATCATCGCCACCAACGCTGGAAGACAACACGACGCAAACGAAGGCGGTAAAACCTCGCGGCGACCACATGAGTGAGCTTGGTGAAGAAATCAAGAAGTTGATAGAAATGATGCGCCCACCGCATCGAACAATCAACAATAATATTAGGGACCTCGTTGGCAGCATAACGAAGACATATGAAAAAGCCTTAGAGGAGTACCGAAAGAGCAAGGAAGCAAGACGGAGTATCCTAAATATACCCACAACAACGGAAAAAACGCCGAAAAGACCTCGAGAAGAAAAACAGGCGAAAAGGCAGACTCCTCCCAAAAAAAAATAAAACCACCCATGGAGAGGAACCAAAGAAGGGTAAAAACAATGAGGAAATAGGAGATAAGTCAACCTCAATCAACAAAGGACAGATACCAGAAAAACAAGATGGCTGGATGGAAATCAGAAGGAAAAAGAAGGCAGCATATAAGCCCCGACCTAGGCCTGACGCGATAGTGATTGCGCGAACCGGCAACATGACATACAGCGATATTCTAAGGGCTGTTAAAAAACAAGATGCTCTGCAGAAACTGGGAGAAAGTGTAACCCGGATTAAAAAGACGGTCAAAGGTGAAATTTTAATGGAACTGAAGAGCGGGCAGATGGAAAACACTGCTGACTACACCAGCGAAATAGGCAAAGCGCTTGGAGATCAAGCCAAAATTAAAGCCCTAACGAGTGAGACCACTGTGGAAATCCGGGATCTGGATGAAATAACTGAAGAGGAAGACATTGCCAATGCTATTCGCACGCAAGTAGGAAAACTAGGGATTTTGATAAAGGCTCAATCAAACACATTAGGGCGTCATACGCAGGCACCCAAACAGCTGTGATAAGCCTCCCCGCCTTACAGGCTAGGCTACTTATTGAAGCCAAAAAAATTAAAATAAGATAGGTAGTGTGTAGGATTAGGGAAAAGCCGAACCTTAAAAAATGCTTCCGGTGCTTGGAATATGGCCATCTGGCGAGAACCTGCAAAAACCTAGACGATAGGAGTCAGTGCTGCCTCAAATGTGGGGAAAAAGGTCACTTTGCAAAGACATGCAACAAGGAGCCGTCTTGCATTGCATGTAAAAAACAAGGAAAGGAGAACTCTGACCATCAGACAGGTAGCAACAAATGTCCTATCTACCAAGAAGCGTGCAAAAAGCCAAAATATGAAGGTTCTACAGCTCAACCTCAACCACTGCGAAGCAGCACAAGACTTGCTTACGCATACAGTGTTTGAACAGAAAATCGACGTGGCAATAGTCTGCGAACAATACAAAAACGTCAGCGCAGCAACTTGGACCTCCGACCTAACGGTCAAAGCGGCCATTCGTGCCTGTGGAGAAAACGTGTTCCAAGAAAAGCCATTAACAGGACAAGCCTATAACACATGGGCAAAGATCCGTGAAATAAACTTCTATAGCTGTTACATTCCGCCAAGCATCGCACAAGGTGAATATGAAATAATAATTGATAACCTTGTACGAGAAGTGTCGAACACCACAATGAACGTAGTGGCAGGTGACTTCAATGCGTGGGCAGTGGAATGGGGTAGCATATGCATAAATAGACGAGGAGAAACTCTTCTGAAGACTTTTTCAGTACTGGATACCGTCTTGCTGAATACCGGTAACAGAAATACCTTTGAAAAAAACGGACGCGGTTCAGTAATCGATATTACGTTTGCTAGAAGCTCCCTTGTGCGGTCGTGTACATGGCAAGTGAGCGATTTGTATACACACAGTGACCACTTGGCAATTCTGCTTGAAATTGACAAAACGCACAAAAGCAAGTATCTCAAAAAGGTTCAAAACAGAGGCTGGAAAACTGAAACCCTTGATGAGGATATACACAAATTAATGCTGGATGACAATCCGAACAACGCCTTAGACATAGAAAAGAAGGCGAAACGCCTTGTTAAATATGTGAGCAAAGCTTGCGACGCCGCTATATGTAGGAAAAAACAAGGCACATACAGGAAACCCGCATACTGGTGGAATGTGGGTATTGAAGATCTAAGAAGTGAATGTCACAAAGCGAGGCGCCAGTGTCAAAGGGGACGACAAACGGCGGAATTCACAATGTTAAACGAGCGCTATAAACGGAAGCGAAATGAACTCAAGAAAGCAATAAAGAAGAGCAAAGCCTGTTGTTTAAAAGAGCTCTGCTAAAAGGTCGAAGAAAACCCGTGGGGAGATGAATATAAAATCGTCATGTCAAAGATTAAAGACTATAAAGGTCAAGCGCCTACATGCCCTAGTTTATTAAAGACGGTTGTCCAAACTCTTTTCCCGACGCAACTGCTACAAAGGCAGCAAATAAAAGAATCTGGAGCTACAAACACACCGCTAGTCACTGACCAAGAAACCATAGAAGCAGAAGAGAGATTCGCAAACAGCAACGCATCAGGCCTAGATGGCATCCCGAATAAGGCTCTAAGGCTGGCCATTAAATATAAACCCACCCCGTTTACGGAAGTTTATACGCGATGTTTACGAGAGGGAGTATTCCCTAAGATCTGGAAAAAACAGCGGCTATTGCTTATACAAAAGCAAAATAAACCAGCAGGGGAGACAGGCTCCTACCGACCACTATGTATGCTGGACACAATCTGTGTGCGTCTAGAGCAACACCTAGAAAGAGAGCCGCCGGGCTTAGCCGAAAACCAATATGGTTTTCGAAGACACAGGTCAACAATAGACGCCATAAAAAAGGTAACAGAGGTCGCAAGCAAGGCTATTGAAAGAACCAGATGGTTATATGGCTCCAAGGAATACTGCGCGGTAGTAACGTTCGACGTTAAAAATGCCTTCAACTCGGCATATTGGCCGCACATCATGGAAGCCCTGAAACAAAAGAAGACACCACTCTACCTGCTGAGGTCATATCCAGCTACCTCTCCGATAGATTACTGCTATATGACACAGAAAAAGGTCCTAGAAACTACATTATAACAGGCGGTGTACCACAAGGCTCTGTACTAGGGCTGCTAATGTGGAATATTTTGTATGACGGGGTGCTACGTCTTCCATTGCCCAAAGAAATGCATATAATCGGTTACGCTGATGATATAGCAGTAACGGTAGTGGCAAAAGAAATAAGCCAGATAGAGTACCTGTGCAACCAAGTGGCGATTAAAATAAAAGAATGGCTAACAAAAGCAAAGCTCCAGTTAGCAAGCCAAAAAACTGAAGCGGTACTAATAACAAGCAGGAAAAAACTAGAGATGACTACGCTCAACATTGATGGATACAATATTCCAACGCAACAGTCGCTGAAATACCTGGGTGTAACTATTGACGCGAGGCTAAATTATCGGACCCACATCACGAAAGCCTGTGAGAAAACAGCAAAGGTGACGGCTGCATTAAGTAGAATCATGACCAATATGGGTGGACCTAGTCAGAATAGATGCGCTCTTCTAGCAAAAGTTAGCCAATCAGTTCTAATGTACGCCGCACCCATATGGAGACCAGCATTGCAGCACAAAACGTATGCGAATGCGGCAAAAGCAGTAGTTCGATTAAGTGCAATTAGGGTAGCGTGCGCTTTCCGGACGGTGTCACACGAAGCGGTTGGAATTATCTCAGGTATCATGCCTCCAGATATTATAGCAATGGAGCTAAAAAGAATGTATGACAAAGCAAAAAACGCGGGGAGACGACTAAATATTCAAGAAAAACAGTAAGAAAGACGAACCAGCCTTAATGAGTGGCAAAAACGATGGGACGAAGCAACAAAAATTGTAGATGGACACACACGTTGATCAGAAACGTGCAAATGTGGATAGAGAGACAACACGGAGAAACTGACTATTACTTGACGCAGTTCCTGACTGGGCACGGTTGCTTCAGAGAGTATTTACACAAATATGGACATGACGATGGGTTTGAATGCTCTTTTTGTGGAAACGGGATTGAGAACGCATGGCACATTTTCTTTCTGTGCCCCCGTTAGATGAAAGAGAGGAATTAGAGAACTTAGACGGAAGGAATGGCAAAGAAAGGACGATAGACAGGTGACCCACATGGAGTTGGTAAATTTATAGATCGAGGGCCAACCGGCTAAAGCTTATCTTTGTGAAGAAATGCCTAGCGGCGGTCCCGCAAGGAAGATAAATAGCTAGAGGGGACGGAATTAGGGTTTAGTACGTAGGCGTCCTACCCCGCCGGTTCCGCACTTGGTAACAATGGCGGCCCATGCGCGTGTAGGATGAATCGTGCATGCCGTCTGAAATAGGACGGAATATTTCGAAGATTCCCGCTCCGGTAACGAAAAACAAACACACGTTCTTATGGACACTGTTATTTTGACAGCTGCACGACTACACGACTGCAGGCCGACGGTTGTCGTTCTCGCTAACTTCAATATACTCCTATATTTGCCAACGACAGTAGGACGATAGTAGAGTTGACAGTAGAATGGAAGATAGAGAGATGAGGTGGAGTGGTGATGCCACTAGTATGTAAAAAGTAAAATTATTCACAGCTCTTACAAACTTGACATTATTTTACAAACAAAAGCATAAAATAGATCTATTATAGCTCTATTATATCATTTGTAATAACAATTGATAATTTAAAACAAAAATATATACCAATTTACTTATTTTTTGCATAAACAATTTCACTTTGAACAAAATATTAAAACTTCATTGAAGTGCAACGTATTAGTATGGCCACAACGAAATTATGTACATGCAAAATGGAGAGCTGTGTTGTCTTATGTGCATGCGTTCATAGACTAGGATGCACAACGCCATTTTCAGTTTACTGTCGTGCTGCCATGTCTTGTCGCGAGCATTGTGTTCAGCATATGACAGTTCACACGCTTGTCCGTAGTTGAACCTTCTCTAACCTGCCAACCACGGTTACCCGCTTGAGACAAATATTCCAATACAACTACATATTTTTTTTCTATACACTAACACCAACGCACATTTTCGGCCTATTTTTTGTTTACCTAAATGCGATGAAAAAAAGTTTCTTTCATTTCTTGATTTATTTGAATGAGTGCGAGTAGTGACAATAGAAAATCCCAAAAAGGGTAATAAAAAAACGATTGAAAGACATATGTCGTTCGTGATCGTACCATCGTAAAGAGGCTCGTACAACAAGATGGTAAGTAATTGAATTTTATGTGATTTTTTAACAATATTTTGAAAATAATTACTTCATTTATTTTTATAGCATTGGAAATCAGAACTGGATTGGCAGTAGCAGCAGCTATATCATCAGAAGCGTCAAATATCAATTGTTAAATAAGTATGTGAAAAAAGTGTGTGTACTTGGAAATTGGATTGCGCAGTCCAAGATAATACACAAAAATAAATATATACATAAATGTATTTTATGCGTTTAAGGCGGCCTGCGCAATCCATTATAATATGTGAAAACTAATGGTTGTTTTATATTTTAAATGATCAAATAATGTTTATCTTTTCTTTCAGATGTTATTACTATTTTTAATTAATTATTCGTTCTTTTCAGATTTTATCACTATATTTAATTAATTCTTGCTTGAAGAGTAAATTCTATTTGTATTTTAAATATATTTAGTTTTTTCAGATAATATTAATCTTTTTTTTCAGATATTATTATCATTTTATACAATTAATCTTTCTTTTTCTTTTAGATATTACAAGTTCAATGTAATTATTATTTGTTTTCAGGTTTTATTACCTTTACTTTATTTTCAAGTATTTGTTTTTTACAGTTTTTTTCGACTCTTTTATTTTTAGCTATTAATGATTCTTTCTTTAATTAATCTTTTTTCAGATGAAATTATTATTGTAAATTAAATAAATTGTATAAATGTAAATATCTATTAAAATTAATAAAATTAATAATTTAAAAATTTTTCTTTGAAATTTTAATAAATTTTTAAAGTTGGAATTAAAAAATGCAACCCTGCATCAGCTGTTTAAAATACAACACTGCATCAGCTGTTTAAAATGCAACCCTGTATCAGATGGCGATTGGGGATATTAGAGCAGGACAGATATAATTTTTTATATGACACTGCTGAATGAGCGCAACAGAGATGTATGATCACATGTATACGTACGTGTGAGGGGAAAAAACGGTAGGATATTCGCTCGGCCTAAGACACACTCTATATGTTTACCCCCACGTTTACCACCATGTTACCCACTGATTATCTGGTTTTTTACCCTCTCATAGTTGGCAGGGTATATTATACGTTCTCTGGTATTAATATGGTCACAACGAAATTGTGTACATGCAAAATTGACAGCTGAGTCGTCTCGTATATACTATATGCCTGAAATTGTTACAAACGTTCATGTAGAAGGATTCACGACGCCATTTGCAGTTTACTGTCATGCTGCCATGTCGTGTCGCGCTCTTTGTGTTCAGCATTTAAAGGCTCATAGCGTTATGAGCTGCTTCCCGCCAATTAACGTAAGCATTAATTTTTCTCGAAAATTGTAGCAGAAATTTTATTATATCCAGAGTGTTTCTATATCTACTTGTGCCATTAATCTATCAATTTCCGTTCTTAATGATGTGCTACACATTATACATATATTACTTCCTCAATTAGGAGCGTAATTAAACCAACTGTTAATGCTGCCTAATAAGCCATTTTTAATCGGGGAGTTTGTCTTTTCGTTTATATGTATCAAAAAATTACATTCCTTTTTAAAGGATTCGCAGAATTGAGCTAAGTTATGAGTATCTTTTTAAATATTTATGTGGCTGAGTTAGCCCCAGTTTTCTGTTTAATCTATTAAAATATAATTTAACGGTATAGGTATATGTATCAATTAAAATATAGTTTACCAGATCGAAACCTGAATCATAACCACATTCTGCTTCTTATACATATATCCCTATTGTAATAGTCCCTTAATGTGGCTATTTTATTTTTTCCTATGTAATTAAATAAATAATAATAGCAATTTCTTTGAACTGTTGTTAGAATTAGATACATGTGGGTTCGTAACCCAGTTTCTGCGGGTTCGACCCTTATTGAAACACGTATTTTTTTTTATATAAACGTTTATTTTCAATATAATTATACTACGCCCTTAAACATTCGTTGTTGTAACTTAGAAACTATTTATCTGATTTCTATTTTAAGCTAAGTTTTCTTTTAGTAAGCGAAAAGTGTTTTCAATAGTACACGCTGTTTAATATTTAAATAAAAAATTACACACTTTATAGTTATTTTCAAGTAAACGTAGATACTCAAAAACGAAAGACACAACCGCACACTGCTAAACTCAGAACCAAAGTGTGACCCGTCATCGTCCGCGGGTTGGCTATCTAGTTCGAGTCAGCGTTGTTTATTTTGTATTAGGTACAGGTTTTATATTTAGTGCCGTCGCATTTTGTTCGTACGCGATCTTGTTGACCATACGGTAAAGTCTACTGATCCCGCTTTCGGCCGTCCTGATGGTTCATTCGCCCCGAATCGCACCATTTTTTCATGTATTCCGACACTGTGATTGTTTTGTGCGGTCCTTCGTGGTCTCCAATTTTCATTACCTCTTACCTTCCATGTTTAGCAGTCACCTTATAAGGACCCAAGAATTTAGGTTTCAACCTTAACCCCGGTCCGAATTGAGTTCTCTTAATTGCAACTAGGTCATTTGTTTTATATTGAGTTTCAGGTCTTCTCTTAGAATTATAATTCTTACAATTTTCTTGTTGCAGTTTTTGAATGTTATTCTGTGCTTCTTTTCTCAAACTAAAGCATTGTTCATTTAAAATCTGTACGCACTCTGGGGACCGCCGCTCCGTTATTTTACAAATTCTCTGAGTAAAATCACTTGATCTGAGTACATAGTTAAAATACAATTATGCATAGGAATTTTCAATGCCCTTGCTTATCAGTTGGCTTTTAAATGTGAAATAGAGTACGCTAATCGAAAATTAATAGTGAACAAATTTATAGCAAATCCGGCATGGTCAGGTTCAAAAATTGGAAAAAAATTAAAATTGTCTAAAACAACAGTTTGTAGTGTAATTAAACGGTACAAAAATACTTTGAGCATAGAAAGAGCTTAAAACAAGTGTATAAAAAGAGGAGCGCGGGATTTAGAATTAGTAAGGAAGATACTAACCTCAATTTAAAAAAATCCTGGGCTATCTGACAGTGATCGCGCCAAAAATTTCGGGACAAGTATAAGTACCGCCAGGCGAATACGTTTAAATGCTGGGCTAAATGCATACTGTGCAATTAAGTACCCAAACAGATCTGGCAAACAGAATATTTTGGCAAAAAGACGCGTACGACTTCTGTACAATCAGATTTTGACGAAGTTCAAAGGCTGTCTTGTAATGGATGACGAAACATATGTCAAACTCGATTGCAATCAACTTCCTGGACAAAAGTTTTATGTTGCAAACAAGCGTGGGAATGTGGAAGCAAAATATATATATAAAAAAATTGATAAATACGGTCAAAAAGTTACGATTTGGCAAGCAATATGCTCCTGTGTCCTTAAAAGTCGTACTTTCGTAACGTCAACCACAATGACATCGGATATTTATATAAAAGAGTGCCTTGAGAAAAGATTACTGCCGTTTATTCGACATCACAGAACTTCTGTAAAATTTTGGCAAGATTTGGCGAGCATACATTATTCTTCCACTGCCATGAAGTGGTATCAAAATAACAAGGTGGAAGTAATATCAAAAATCTTTAATCCGCCTAATTGTACCAATATTGAGCGATAGTAAAAAACAATTTGAGGAGAAGTGGCCGGGTAATAAAAAAATATGACTCAATGTTGCCTTAATGGAATAAATATGCAGCTAAAGTAATAAGAACAACTGTTCGAAAGTTAATGTCCTCTATTAAAAAAACATGCTCGCAACTTCCTACATAACAAAATTGAATTATTATATCTTGTATTAAAATTAAAAGCTTAATAAATTCTCTTCTTTACCGTATTAAAATTTTTAGTTTCCGCTGTTTATATTTTTAGTTATAATAATATTTTTGCGTACAGATTTTAAGTGAACAATGCTTTATCTCTTTCTCTATCAATTTCTTCCACTGTCTCATTTCGTAATAATTCTCTTAATTCTAAATCGTCAGTACTGCGCATATCTAGCCCCGTCAAAATTGTAAACGGAGCGATTTTTGTACTTCTAGGGGGTGTGTTATTATTAATTTGCTGAACACGTCCCACAAACTGATACCATTGAGATGGATTTTTTTGTGATAGTTTCGCTAGCATCGGAACTACAATCTTATGGATACGTTCGACTTGTCCATTCCCTCTCTGTACGCCTGTTGCTATAAGTAAGTGCTGAATACAATTTGCTTTACAATACTCTGCGAACGCTTCTGACGTGAACACAGATCCCCTGTCTGAAATTATTCTCCTCGGGTTACCAAATATAATCGTCAATTTTACTAAACAAGCAATAGCTGATGCACTATCCGTTGACTTCACCGGAAACTGTCGACAACAACTAATTTTTTGTGGTTAATTCCATCGGTCCTACATGGTCAATGTGAAAAATTGCTATAGGTGTGTTTTCTTTATCTATTGGTGAAAGAAACCCTTCTTTTTTACCCATTTTGCTTTCATTGATAATACACTCAACGCAATTTTTAACCACTCTCTCCACCTTGGAACGCAAATTTGGAATAAAAAATTCTTTTTCCAGACAATCTTGAGTTTTTTTTATGCCATAGTGTCCTTTTCTATGAGCTTACCTAATAATTTCCTCCTCCATCCCCGTTGGTACTACTAGCAATTCTAATACTGGGTCTTTGTACAATAAGTCATATTTCACGAAAAAATCCATACATTCTTCCTTCTCAAATACGTTGCGGATCGCTTTTACCCACTCGTCACTTAGTTGAGCTTCTTTTAACTAGTGCCTAATGGAGTCCTCTATCAGCAAACAAGAAATTCGACTCAAAGCATCTACGTCACTCATTTTTGTTCCGGATCGATGCTCGATAGTAAACGAAAAGTCTTGAAGAAAAATAGCCCACCTCGAATTCCTTAGAGGAATTTCACTCTTTTTCATCGTTTGAGCGAACGCGTTACAATCTGTTATGATTTTAAAATGTACGCCCAATAGATATACTATATACGCCACTTTCTTAAAGCCTCTACGATAGCTAAAACCTCCAGCTCGTATGAATGGTACTTTTCTTCCTGGGGAGTTGTCCGACGATTCATGTATTGTACTGGATAATACTGCTGAGCAGTTGAGTCTTTTTTCAACAATACCTCCCCATACTCATACATGCTCGCGTCTGAATGTACTTCGGTCCCCGCTTGTAGACCGTATAGTTTAAGTACTGGCGTTCTTGTCAACGCTAAGTTATTCGACTGCCGAAAGCTCTTCGTCACCCATTTTAAACCTAACGCTTTTCCGCAACAAGTCCGTAAGCGGCCTAGCTTTCGATGCGTAATCCGCCACAAACCTTCGAAAATATAAAGTTAATCCCAAAAAACGTTAAACCGACTTCACATTATTGGGGATTGGAAAGTTTGATACCACTCGTATTTTCTCTTCGGAAGGCTTTATAGTTCCCTTTTCTACTAGATATCCTAAGAAGGACACTTTTTCCTTTAAAAACTGGCATTTGTCCCAACGTATTCGTAAACCATATCCTGATGCGCGTTTCAACACAAACTCAAGTTTCTGGATATAAATCTCCTCATCTTTGGCAGGCACAATAATATCGTCCATATACACGATAATAGTACCATTCTGTATTGAATCTCTGAAAATTGAACTAACGAATCGACAAAAAACTGCAGGAGAATTCGAAATGCCAAGCGGAACGTATAAAAACTCATATTGACCATGGTGGGTAACAAATGATGTAAACTTTTGATACTCACGTGAGACTGGCACATGGAAGAATCCATTAGCCAAATCTAAAGTTGTAAAAATCTTTGCGCTCTGTAACCGTTCTAGGACATCGTCAATCAATACCATAGGAAAATTATCCTTAACTATTTTCTGGTTTAACTTTCGGTAATCGCAACACATTCGTTTAGACCCATCTTTCTTCGGTACTAATACTATAGGGGAAGCATACTCTGAAGTCCTTGGCTGTATTATTCTATCCTCTAACCATTGACTAACTTGATTTTCGATAAAGCACTGGTCTACATAAGGTACCCGTCTAGGGGTAGTATACACTGGTGTATCATCTCTTAAAATATTCTTCATAGCGACTGCACTTTCTATTTTCTTTACAGGTGAATACGTATTAATCATGGAAGATAAAATTGTAGTTTGCTCTGTGTTCAAATGATTTAAACCACATACCAGTTTATTCTCCTTCTCGTCCTCTATAGGTAAACAAAAACTTTTGAATTCGAGAAACAAGTCGCTTTGGTTCTGCAAAGGTTCACTTACTTACAGATCTTTTAATGAAGATAGCTTCACCTTCTGTTACCAACATGTCGACTTTTCCCAATACACTGTTGCCTATTATAGCAGCGTATCGCAAATCTTTTTCCTTAACTACATGGAAGTTGGTGTTCTTCTTTATTTTATCTATGTTGAACTCTATATCGAAACTTCCTAGTGTTATAATAGCACTATCCTTTAATCCTACTAAACGCCGTTTGTTGTTACTTAATTTAATATGCTGATTAAGTTGCATTAGAGTATCGTAACACAAAGATCACCTCCGGTATCAATTAACGCGGAAAAAGTAAAACCATTTTGTTGAATGATCTTAAATATTAACCCGCACATATCTTTTATAACATTTATATATTTCTTTTGCTTAATTGCACTGTTAGGTAGGTTATTACCTTTGCATTCAAAAGAACGATGACCAATCTTATTACACTTGTAACAACAATACTGCTTACCCGGACAACTTTTTGCAAAATGTGTCCCTTCACCACACTTGAAACATTTCTTGTTTTCTCCTGGGTTGCTATCTACTTTAACATCTGAACGCCTAAAATCAGATTGATTCTGGAAAACTTTAGGCTCATGTTGTTGCATCAACCGAATTTTTTCATATATCTTGATTTGATTCTTAAGTTCACTGATCGTTCTGGCTTGATATAAAATGGCTTTATTTATTTTAGAATCTGAAATACCATTCACGAAATATTCGATAATACTTTCGTCATCGATTTTAATAGGTTTACCAACTTCAGTTAAACTGTATAAATACTCAAGAAACGGTTCTGATACTTTTTTACGACGATTCCTTAAACTATAGTGTATTTCCGCTGAAGACGATTTCACCCCAAACTATTCAACAAGAGTCTTTTTTAAAGATGACCAATTGCGTATGCCACTTACGACCCTAATAAACGACTAAGCTGCACCCTTTAAGAGTTGCTTTGCATAAATAAACATTTGTACTTCATTCCACCCTACTGTAGCCACATTATCTTCAAACTCAATTACTCACTGATTAACGTCTAGTGAGTCTGTACAAGTAAATAAAGATATACTATCTTCAATGTCTCTCAATGTAAAGTGTGAAATGTTCCTAATACGCGGGCCTACGGTTTCTACGTCTTCATATTGACCGGCACTCGATTCATCGTCGCTAAACTCAGCATCACTCGGCCAAAATGTCAGATCAGACGGATCTGTAGGTCTGATTTCTTTCCGTTCGTTGTCAGTCCCAGTTCTACGCACTTTTCTCTTAGCAACGCTAACGTCATAGCTTTAATGGTTTCAATATCCATGTTGGGTTATGAAGTTTTACAAATAATCTTATAATAAAAATCTTTTATAATATATAATATAATATAATTATATATATATTTTTTTTAATTTTATTTTAAATTTAATAGTAAATTGGTTTTTTAACATTTAATGTTTTAAATTTTTGCATTAGAAAAACGTATTTAATCGTATATGCTCCGATACATTTACAATTTTTAGTCACTGCTAATATGTATCGCCGTTACTGTAGCTTATAAGCCGAATCACTAATTGGAAATGAACACTACACTTTCTTATACTCTTTTAATTGGACACTTACTGGAATCTTCACTAGTAGTCGATGCCACTCTTCTTTGTTTTCACTCTGCTTGCTCGCCACTTTGACTCGTACCTATTCCTCTTCTGAAATCTTCGCTAGTAATCGATGTTACTCTTCTTTACCTTGCTTTTGCACACTGTTTATGCTGTACGGCTGTCTGCTACTGATGTTGTTCTGTTCTGCGTTCCACGTTACTTTTTCTCTGCTGTTCACAATACATAGCAGCGCTGTTGCTGTTTCCACACCTTCACTGTTTCTTTCGCTTTACATCAAAATTCCTTTTAAATATTCCCACTATACAATGCCTTGTTTTATCGTATTTCCGTTACAAATTTTTTCGTTACACAGTGTCTTGCTTCGCCAAATTTCCGTTATAAATTTTCCACTACACAATGTCTTTACGTACAGTTGATCTTGATCTTGTTTAATCGATATGACCACGGATTATTTCGGACTGAGTCCCAAATTTGTGGGTTCGTAACCCAGTTTCTGCGGTTTCGACCTTTATTGAAACACGTACTTTTTTTACATAAACATTTATTTTCAATATAATTATACTAGTCACTTAAACATTCGTTGTTTAAACTTAGAAACTATTTATCTGATTTCTATTTTAAGCTAAGTTTTCTTTTAGTAAGCGAAAAGTGTTTTCAATAGTACACGCTGTTTAATATTTAAATCCAAAATTACACACTTTGTAGTTATTTTCAAGTAAACGTAGATATTCAAAACGAAACACACAACCGCACGCTGCTAAACTCAGAACCAAAGTGTGGCCTGTCAGCGTCCGCGGGTTGGCTATCTAGTTCGAGTCAGCGTTGTTTATTTTGTATTAGGTACGGTTGCTATATTTAGTACGGTCGCATTTTGTTCGTACGCGACCTTGTTGACCGTACGGTAGAGTCTACTTATCCCACATACATTTTCGACTATTTTGTCTCTGGAGGGACCCTTCCGTGGTGAATCGCAGAGAATACGCAACGAATTTTGGTGCGGGTTTTTAATAGGTAGTGTGATTAAAGAGAAAAGTTTATATGTACGAGGTGTGTTCAAAAAGTAGAGCGAATCGTAACTGATAGTTTTCTTTGATTGCAGGGGCGTGGTGCATCATGAGTGCTTGCCACAGGGAAGAACGGTCAATAAGGAATATTACCTGCAAGTTATGCGCAATTTGCGCGAAGCAATCCAACAGAAACGCCCGGATTTGTGGAAGAACAAAAATTGGCTTTTGCACCACGATAACGCCCCTGCTCACACACATCGTTGCTTGTGCGCGACTTTTTGGCCAAAAACAACCCACTAATGATGCCGCAGCCACCGTATTCTCCATATCTGGCCCCCTGTGACTTTTTCTTGTTCCCTAAACTGAAGAGGCCCATGAAAGGATGACGTAACGCTTCTCTTGACGAGATAGAGATTATATGCTGTCTCTATTTCGTCAAGGAGGAGCTGAATAAGATAAAAAAATAAGATTTTTTTAAGTGCTTCGAAGATTGGAAAAACCGTTAGCACAAGTATATAATATCTCATGGGGATAACTTTGAAAGGGACAAAATAGATATTCATGAATAAATAAAAAAATTTTGAAAAAACACGAAATTCGCGATACTTTTTGAACACATTTCGCAAAATAACATCCATTAAATAGTGGAAAAATACTGTAATTTTTGAAGTTTCTAATGTGATGTCTTAAACGATTAAATTTTTTCCGCATTCTTACATTGCAAGGGAAGGCTGAAGCCTACGAGATTTATCAAAATATTGTACACATTGAAGAGGTCTACGGGACCACGATGGTAAATGTCTATCTGTTATTGATATCCTACAACAACATTTTTTGTCATATACATTTTACGAAAAATTAAAGATAATTTTCGAAACGATTTTAGCCAATACAGCATTAATCCTTATCCAATTAAATTTCCTTAATACATTGTTGATTTAATTCAGCAATATGATTTAAAAGAATACTTTCGAAGATATTACAGATTTACAAATTGGGGGACGTTGCGCTTGCTACGATACTGGCCGGCCGGGCGACAGGAGCGTGCCTTTAAATGGCGCGTCGGAGGTCGCAGTATAACCTGTAACCCTATGAACTTAGCAGCGATCAGACGTGTTTATTATCGAAGCTCTCCAGCGAGTAAAATAACAATATATATAAGGTGCTTTCCAAAGTAAATAGCGCTCCCTTGTGGCGCCATCTATATGTCGACTGGTGCGTTAGAATCTGCTATCTTTATCGATTGTCCAGTGAGAATTTCATGACATTTCATCAATTAAGCTTATGCGTTTTAAGTGACTATGTTTGTTATCGGTGCGAAAATGAGTTTCGTATAACAGCCAACATTAAATTATGTTATAAATTGGTAAAACTTTTACCGAAACGTTTCAATTGATGAAACAAGTTTATGGCGATGTTTGCCTATCCCGTAGCAGAACGCACGGGTGGTTTCAACGTTTTCAAAGTGGTCGTGACGACCATACCGGCCAACGAGCTGAAACACTCGTTTGACATTCTTTCGGACCGTGCAAAAGCTATATTGAAGCAGAGTGCATTAGTCTCCATTTTGAATAAAATAAATCGATTTTGCCGAAAAAACTATTTGTTCTGTATTATTTGTTTTTTTAAAGTCCTGTTTACTTTGGGACACACCTTGTATGTATAAAAAATAATTTCTCAAGAACGGCTGAACGGTTATTTCTTCATATTAAAATTCAATACAATTCATAAATACCAAAATTATATTTCATATCATAAGCGTGTGATCAAAGTTCATGCAAGAACCTTTTAAAATTTTTATTACTACAAAAAAACAAAGTCATTAAAAAAATAACAACACAAAGCTAATGCGGAAGAACACTAATTTTCGCGCGAGTTACATCTCAGGTTACATCTGACGGCATGCAGTTGTGCACCACATCGCATGATCAGCTAGTAGGTGACCAAAACAACAGATTCGGCATATTTTGAGAATGTTGGAATGTGCGGTACACCCGCACATTGGGGCAGACTCAAGCTGCTAATCTACTGGCAGAGTCAGTCTGATTCTTGCTACAGAATAATAAACGACCTTTTAATTCATAACTCGCGCTACATACTTAGTTTATGGGTTATCTGTTGGCAGTTCTTTTTTAGAACGAACCCGTAAGATCACAAAAAATGGCACTGACATTTTCGTCGTCAAGGCATCGCGCTTACTTTGCTAGATTATGGGCGAAAGACGCAAATGAATTCATAACAAACCAAAGACGAGATCCAACGTGCATTCCAAAAGACGGATGCCACCCGACTTTTTCTTCTTTCCACACTTGAGGACTAGTTCATAATGTGGAGTCCATTAGGCTGACTGTCTGTTGGACTCCAGTGTAAAATGATGGAGCCATGTTTCTATTGTCACAGACCGACGTTATGGTTTTATTAAAAATAAATAGCACTTAAACACTCCTAAGAATCAGCAATTCGTTGTTTTTACTGAATTATGAACTTGCGCAGCACCCACTTTGCACAGAGTTTTCGCCTTTTTAAAGCAGAAAATGCACTAATGCCGAGTCCAAATTCAGCAGTACTTTATTAACACGCTATGTGCTTTTTGATCCAGTCCTGGACCCGTAACACTATTATCAGTTTGCCGTGATCAAAGTGATGTCAAGCACCTCTCACCTGCTTATTGTAATGAAGGTGTGTGCACACCCTACATTCTCTGTAGCTAAGTTGCTATTTATTATATATTCTAAAAGAGACTCACTTCATGTGTTGCAAACCGTACTGGCCCATTCCGTGTGATGGACATTCGCATCACATCCTATGTCTATGGCCTGTGTCTCCTTCAGTACCTTATCAATCTATCCACAGCGTCTGGGGGTGCTGTGGATACCTACCCTGCAAAATAAGCTGATGTCAGGACGAAGTCTGTACCTTCATAGTACCTTATTGGAATCTGCTTGAGACCTCTAACCTCCCCTCTATAAACCCAAGGCTCTTTGATGAACAGGATGCCCAGTTTATCCGAAGTGAATCTGCCGAGGCTGCCGCTGCCTGGGCAACTTCCAAGTTGACAGCCACTATAGTATCGGTTCGATATGGAACCGGTCCTCATCCACGCCCTAATCGGCACTGCTATCCATAGGTTCTCCCATCCCCTCTAGGAGTTGCTGCATGGAGAGTAGTCCTCCTCCTTGAGCGCAAGTCAGGTGTTTACCCACCAGTATCTTCACCGCTTCCGTGCTCGCAGTGGCCGTTGTAGGCTTTTATGGCCTCAAGACCAACCATTGTGTTCGACCTTGCTGCTAACTACCCGTCAGGCTGCAATGCTGAGGCCGAAGTTCTGATTCTTGACCAGACCTTGAGCAAACTCATATGGCTTGCCTGGGCATCGAGGGAAGAACATCGTCATACTGTGCATGATAGGTATGTCCAACGTGCATTGAAAATGCATTGCAGTTAAGTCCCTGCACCACGACAAGGTGCCTACCATTCGCACAGGTTGTAAAGATGAAAAAAGGAGAGGAAAAACTTCCACCTTATATGAAAAGAGCTTTTTGGCGCCAACAGAAAAGTTCCTTCGGGAAATTTTATGAGTTAAAAAAAAAATTAAATAAGTAAAAAACAAGTAAGGAGAGCTAAGATAGAACCGAACATTTTATAGTCTTGCATTTTGCAAGAATCGATGCCAGGGAAATACTTAAAGTGTAAAACCAATGTAAAGTCACCCGGATGTTCGAAAATCCTGATATTAGTTATATAGGGACTAGGCCAAGTCTTAGCTTAAATTTATCTAACTTAGGCACAAAGACACAATGTTATTAAAAACACATTATTTCGTATTTTCATTGGGATAACTCACATACACAACTCACATTGGCCGATACATGCGGTACAAAGATACCCCGCAATACGAAAATCTTTATATCAGGTATACGAGACTAAGAGAAGTATTGGTCTGATTCGACCCTTTTTTGACATACCTTTATAAGAGAAGAACTATTCCTTAATTTTAGTTATAAGTTAAAGTCGCCTATGGGTGATGGGGTCTAAATATTCGGTACCTAGGGGCTTGAACAGTTTTTATTGGGTTTAAATAAGTTTTATTCATAAGGTGGCACGCACTAAGGACATTAAAATTGTGCTATATGGAAAGTAGGCGTGAATGTTGTCCGATTTGTTGTCCATTTTTACAATGTGACATAAGAACGTGAGAAGAAAACCACGTTCTAAATTTTGTCGAAATCGGTTGGTCGGATCCCGAGATATGGAATTTAACCAAAAAGTGAGAGGTGCCACGCCCATCATTGATTTTTCACACTCTGGATTATTTAGTTATTGATTTATCGTGCTTTTAGTAGTTTTAAACAGTACCGCTATATGGGGAGTGAGCGGGTCCTCTGATTTCATCCCTTTTCACATTGTAGGTAGAAGTTCCAAAGAGATTTATACCCAGCAAATTTGGTTGTTGTAGCTTAAGTGGTTTTAGAAGATAAGTTAATTAAACTTGTTAGGTGAACAAAACTATAATACTCTGTAGCAACTGGTTGCAAGAGTATAAATTTAACACCACAGAGCTAATTCGGGAGAACAACACTAATTTTCGTATGCAAATTAATTCCCGCAACGAAGGAATTTTGAAAAATATATTTTACATCCGCGAACACGCGGATGAAATGAGAAGACGTGTAGTTCTTCTGGATTGCCAAATACAAATCAATCTTTATTTCTGAAAATACTAATATATATACATTTTGGTATTGTTATCTTAAAGCTAAAGCTGAAGTTAAGCATCAGCTTAATTGAATCCAGAACAAAGAGTTAGTTACAATTTTAGCTGTGACAGCAAATTCTAGCAGAACGTTAAGCGTTCTGTTTTCTTTACGATTGTTATTGTTATGCCTTCTTGTGAGGGCGAGCGATATTGTAATAATGGATTATTGAATTCAGAACGGAAAAAGCATATCGAATTCTTAAATAATCAAAAACGTTAATTATATTTCTAATTTATGAGACAGTGTAGTTGCAAAGTGCAAAGATTTAATTTTATTTACAGTTATGGTAAAGTTTCTATGCGGAGGCTATCGTTAACTCCCCCCTTCCTAAAACGAATCGTCCCGTATTCACTATTTTGAGTTAATTTATATATTTGATCCAAAAGAGCATTATAAGTGATTTCTTGAAATTGCGCATTTTCGATTGGTTTAGAAATTGCGCGAGTTTTTTTTTAATTTTAGTATTAAGTAAGTTATGAAAATTATTCCCTAGATTAAAATTATGTACCAAAAATATGAATGTACTGTTATGTTCTTGTTCCGTTCTGCTAAAATATTTATATTATCTAATTTTAACAGTTTATTTATATGGTTATTTTTAAAATAATTCCAAATTTTTAATTCAAGGTTTTCATAAGATTGATTATTTATTGCAGTATAATATTCAAATGTTATTGAATATGCTCCATTTAATGTTTGATGATTTACAATATTGTTTCCTGAAACTAATATCGCTCCTGAATTAATTTCTTCAATTTATAAATTTTTTTCTTTTAATTTATTACATTTTCCTTGTTTTTTTTTTTTTAAATATCTGACAAACAAGTGCTTTTTTTATTTAGTTTACAACAGGTTTTTGAAATTTCTGTTTTACAATTCTGAATATTAAAAAATTTATTATTACAGTATATTATGTTCTGGTCAATAATAAGCTTACCGTCTAATTGAGTTATGGCTCTTGGAGCACGGTGCTAGCTCGTTCCGATGATGTGGTTGGCCGTGGAGAACGGTCGGCGCAAATTTATACCACACTGTTTCGCAGCGTCGTCGCAAAGGAAGAGAGCGCGCAACTTTTTTGTTAGAGTTTAGTTGCGCGCGAATTAAACTTCGAAAAAACTTCGAAGAAGAGAATAGCTCTGCCGACACAGACGTGGGAAATGAAATTGAGCGGGGGCGGCGTCAACATTCTCCCCGCCTTGCAGTATTACTGCAAATGCAGTTTACAATTAATTACTTAAACTAACTTAACTAACTGGCTCCTGCACTTCTTCTTCCACGTCTTCTTTGCAGATGGGGTGGCCGACGAGACGAATCGAGTCTGGTTCGGTCCGGGAAATGCCGCTGAGATGAATCGAATCTCAGTCGGTCATTGCCATGCCGCCAATTTGCATAGAAGTCACCACCTTCCGAGGTCGGCGAGACGAATCGAGTCTAATTCGATCCTGGGTAGGTGGTGAATGTGAGAGGCGTTGGCAGCCAGTGCACTTTATTGTTCCGATGTTATATGACGCCGGATATTATATCCCAGCGACGTATTTTGGGCGATGAGTTGGCCCATTAACGCTGGTTGTAACCTTGCGAAGATGAGCCGGGAGTAGGCGTCCGCTCCCAAAATTATCTCGACTGGCGCTGACTTGCAGAACTCGTTGTTGTCAGGCTGAACATGGCATGCACTGTTATGAACATGGTTGCAGTTCGAACTCGTATAAAAGCGGTTGGTGAAAGCGCAAGTCTTTATTGCCAAGGTTGTGTTGCGTGCCTGTCTTTGATAATACGTCGTGCATTGGCTTGACGACGAGTGTCTCGTCCACGCCTTCGCTTCGGATGGGGTGGCCGGCGGAACGAATTGAGTTCCGCTCGGTCCGGACAATGTCGCTGAGACGATTCGAGTCTCAGTGGATCGTTGCCATGCCGCCAATACGAGAGGAAGTTACTAGTATGCCGAAGTCGGCGAGGCGACTCGAATCTGGCTCGATCTTGGGCATGTGGTATGCGGGAGAGGCCTCGTTGGTCAGAGCTTTGCGTGACTGATGACATCCGTTGACACGGTTGTTGTTGTTGCTTTGTGGCGTGTGTCAATGCGTGCGCCATTACTGCAGGTTGCTGCTGCTGTGTTGTTGTTGCTGCTTGTGATGTGTTCATTGTGTGTTGTGGGGCTGTCGACTGCGTTGCTTTTCTGTTGCTGCGCGCAGCATGTTGATTTACTCTTGTTGTTGTGTCCGCCTCATGTTGGTATTGTGTAGACGGCCGTTGTGACGTCACATACGTTGCTGATTGGTCTTCTTGCTGCGGTTGCGACGGCGGCGCCTGCTGTTGCTGGTGATAATAGGCTGTTTGCAGTTGATAACGTTGCTCGTATTGTTGTTGTAGCTGTAACTGCATCTGCTGGTGGTGAAAGGCATCCGTCAGTGGCGTCACTGCATTGCTCGTGGCATAGTGTTGCTGATGTGGTCGTGGATAGTGCGCTGTTGCTGATGAGGCCGCCACAGCTGATGATGGCGGCAACGTTTGTGATAGGGGTGGTAGTGGTGGCGTTGCTGCGACAGCATGTCGCTGCGTTGTAGCTGCGCTCGGCGGTGTGCTACCTACGGATGTTGCTGACAGAGATAGTGCTGCTGTAAGCAGTGTCGGCCCACCGACGCCACAATGCGTATCGGTGCGATTCGATGAGCCGGGCGCATCATTTGTTTCGCCATCATCGTTAGTTTGATCCTGTTGTAGCTGGTGCCGCTGTTGATGCTGCTGATGTTGTTTCTGTTGTATAAATATATAATTAGTATCTATTATACTACAAAAATTGTTCTGTTTTTGTTGTTTAGTTATTATTGGACTTTGTCCGTCGCCTTTGCCTTTTATGTTCGTTTCTTCGGAGGGAACGGAACCTGTCAAAATCCAACCGATCACTGTACGTTGTGCTACGAGGGATCCGAAGATTTTCGATTTTACCCCATTTAGTATAATTTTCGGGTAAAGATCTGCTCCGATCAACAAGTCAACCTTTTGACTCGTATAGAAATTATGATCCGCTAAAGGGATATTAGGTAACCTTTTGACAATTGAAGGGTTAATTGATCTGGATGGAAGCACTCCAGTCAACTTTGGCAGTACCAACGCTTCCGCTTTTAGTCGTAAAGTTTTGTTATGGGGCGAGCCAATTGTGATCGAGCATACCGATTGAACTCGTCCTGATACGGTATTATTCAATCCTGAAACTCGCGCGCTGACCTTTTTACTTGCCAGATGTAAGCGCTTATGCAGACTATTACTTACAAAGGTGGCTTCAGATCCCGAATCAATCAGGGCTCTGACAGTGAAGGTGCTCTCGTTGTGACATATGGTCACCATGGCTGTACCTAAGAGCATGCTTCGACTGGTAGGCACATTTGAAATATTGGCCTTAATAGAGGCCACATGAGATTTAGTAGAAACCTCAGTAGTGTCTATGCTGTCAGATATCTGAGCTATTCCTTCACTCTGATCCCGATGAATCATAGAGTGATGTCTCTGTTTACATTTGCAGCAATTAAACAGACTTTTACAATTTTTGACTTCATGTGAGTCCGATAAACAGTTTACGCAGACGTGGAGTTTTCTGACAGTATTTAACCGTGCGCTAGGCTGCATCTCAATGAATCTTTGACAAGTTTTCAAAATGTGCGATTGAGATGAGTACAGTTTACATCTGGTATTGTTTGTTTTGGCATTATGGGCATTGATGGGTTTAGATCCAATCCTTGACTGCAAGGTTGGTATCCGATCTTCATAATCAGCCGACTTAATTTTGGGTTAAGTACCTAACTCGCCTTTGAGATTTGATACTCTTTCAAGCGTTTTAACCCGTTTGGTTAGAAACTTGTCTAACTCAACCCATTTTGGGATCTCTGAATCCGAATCCAGAGATTGTTCCCAAAGCGACAGTGTATAGTCCGGTAGTCGGATAGAACACAAATACGTAAATATGGCTTCCCAGCTATCTACATTGATGCCATGTATTTGTAAAGCTGAAATGCAGCTATTAATCTCCCGCTGTAAATTTCTGAATTCGGTCTCAGATTCTGTTGAGATGTGCGGGAGCTTGAACAATAAACTCAATTGTATGTTGACAAGCACTCGCTTGTTTTCATACCTACACAATAAATTATTCCAAGCCAATGCGAATCCGTCATTCGTCAGTGGCGCTTTCGAAACAATAGCTTTTGCTTCACCTCGCGTTTTTTGATTCAAATGGAATAATTTTTCTACCGGAGATAGCCTTGGGTTATTCCCATAAATGGCGGCAAATAAATCCCTAAATGAGGGCCATTGTAAAACATCGCCATGAAATATTTCGGTATCACATGGCGGTAAATTGATAGAATACCTCACGGGTTCTACAGTTTGTTGTAACCGTTCAGGTTGAATCACTGTAGAATTTGAAGTAGGGCTTTGGTTGAACGCCGTGAGGTTGTGCATGTGTTCGCCCATCAAGGCCGCGCAACACACATAGGCGTGGTAACAGCTCGTATATTTAAGCTTAGGATCCACTTTTGACAAACACAACTTGTATTCTGACTTTACCTCTGCCCACAGAGATTTCAATTCAGCTCGTTGAACTTCAAGAGAGTAGGCACTTTGGTTTTTTGCTGTTGGAGTAAAAGACTCCTCAAACTCCAGTAGAGCGTCTGCAGCTGTGGTAAAGGCTCTGATGGATTCCATTGTTTCCGAAAATTGAATCGGAACTGCAAAAATGTAGCACAAATCGGATCTAAAACTTGAAATTAAAATTTAAAAATATTTGCAAATATGTTGCAAAAGTTCAAAAGTTATAGAACCAATCACGGACGGACTACAAATTAGTTGATGATAGGCAGTGCGTTGTTTCTTTATAAAACGTGAATTTTCGAAGGCACAAAAAAATGAATAAATGTAGTAAACTATTTCTGAAAGTATTTTTCCGAGTTTAATTAGTATGTGCTTGCTGGGTAATCGGCCCAATGCACTTGCACGCCTAGTCTTTGACTATGTACACAAACAAAATTGATGTGTGCTTAATCGCTTTATTTAAATGCAAATATAAATACAAATAAGAACTCACAAGCACTTATATGATTGATCAGCTGAACCCTTTCACTTTGTTCACGGGGTTACTGTCTTTCTGGGATGGCTGCTGCGTTGCCTTGCCTTTTCTGCTTCGCCTTTGCTGCTTCCTTTGCTGCTCTCACTTCGCTGTTTGGCTTTCTAGCCGTCGCTCACTTCACTTTTTTAATTGTTAGTCACTCACTTCACTTATAACTTTGTATTTTGTTTTGTTTTTTTTTTGTTTTGCTCGCACTCGCGAAACTGCCTGCTTGCCTTTATTGCTATTCGAGCAATGTATGGGAAGGCAGAGTTGAGCGACTAAACTCAAATTAATCATAAGAAAAACAAAAAAACCGGAGAGATTTTTAACGCTCCTGACGATTTTGTGCGTCCAAGAAATTTATAATTTTTTCTCGAATAACAGAGTGTATGGTTTTTTGCAAAGTGAAATAAGTGCATTTGCCAGGTGTATTTGTTGTTGTACTTAAGAGTACAATACTACCTGCAATCTTGTGCTTTGATTTTGTGGGTAGAGTGCCAAAAATAAGTTTTGGTCTCCACTTCACACAGCGCAATGGGTTTTGTACATAAATGATGCACAAATTATCCAATCTATTGCCTTATAGCTTGCAAAGCACAAATCCAAAATATGTTTGGCTGTAGCTTGCGAGTTGCTAAAGTGGGCAAATTATGCACATAAAAAAAATTGACTTGTTACCTGTTATCCGGCTCGAAGGACCAATGATAATTCGGGTGGTGGAGCACGGTGCTAGCTCGTTCCGATGATGTGCTTGGTCGTGGAGAACGGTCGGCGCAAATTTATACCACAAATGTTAAATAAAAACAAAGGTTTCTTATAATATATATATTTAATTATAAAAAATTGGAACCACACTTACCACGTCTGTATCGCAGCGTCGTCGCAAAGGAAGAGAGCGCGCAACTTTTTTGTTAGAGTTTAGTTGCGCGCGAATTAAATTTCGAAGAAGAGAATAGCTCTGCCGACACAGACGTGGCAAATGAAATTGGGCGGGGGCGGCGTCAACACCTACCGTTACTCCTGATAGGTATTTTGTCAAAGGTTTGGCTATCGAAGCGTAGTCTTTAACGAACTTACGATAATATCCTGCAAGTCCTAAGAATCCTCTTAATGTTCGCAAACTTAATAATATTGGTTAATTTAAAATTAATTTTATTTTATTTGGGTCCGTTTTAATGACATCTTGAGCTACTACATAACCCAAAAACTCTATTTCTTCCGCGAAAAACTTTGATTTTTCTAGTGAAATTTTCATATTAGCATTTTTTAATATTTTTGTAATTGTTTCTAAATCCTTTAAGTGTTGAGTTACGTTTTTCGAAAAAATAATTATATCGTCCATATAAACGTGGCAGATTTTTCCTATATGTTCTCGCAATATATCACCCATTGCTCTCTGAAAAATTCAAGGGGCATTTTTTAACCCAAAAGGCATCCTTAAAAATTCATATTTCCCATTATTAACGGAAAAAGCTGTTTTCTCAATATCATTTTCTGTCATTAAAATTTGATGAAATCCTGATTCTAGATCAATGGTTGAAAAATATTTTGCTTTGCCTAGATTAGACAGTATTACGTTTGTATCCGGAATCGGATAACGATCAGAAATCGTATGCGCATTTATTTTTTTGTAGTCAATTATCATTCTAAGTTGTAGTGTTCCATTATCATTTGTACCCTTTTTTGGTACCACCCAAATTGGTAAGTTATACGGACTTTTACTAGGTCTTATTATATGATCGTTAATCATTTTATTTATTTCTTCATTAACAAACGAGTTTACAGATAAGGGATATGGATATTGTCTGCTTCATATCGGATCCTCATTTTTCATTCTTATTTCCGCTTTTACATTTGTCATGAAGGGAAAGCTTGTATTGATATTTGAATGCATTTCAGCAATATTTTCTTTTATTTTTGTTTTAAGTTGAATTAATCTTTCATCCTGATTTTCAATATTTAACTTTTCGGAACTCTTTTCCGAATAATAGTCATTATCGTTATTAATATCGAATAGTTATCGTTCATGTTGCCGGGAAATTTATCGGCTGGCGTTGTAGAACATTTCTGTTCCACAATATTTTCTTTAGAATTACTATTTTTATTCTGTTGGTATAAATCTTTAGCTGGCATTTTAGGACCTTTTTGTCCCAAAAGAATTTCTTTAAATAAAATATTTCCGGTAAAATCTTCGGCTGGCTTTGTAGAACTTTTTCGTTCCACAATATTTTCTTTATAATTACTTTTTTCATTACGCTAGTATAAATCGCCAGCTGGCCTTTCAGGATCTTTTTGTCCCAAAATAAATTTTTTTAGTATAATATTGCCGGGAAAAACTTCGGCTGGCGGTGTAGAACTTGTTTGTTCCACAATTTTAATATTTCTTTCATTTCTACCGATACTTTCCTCGGCTAGTTTTTTGGAAGCTTCTTGTTCCTTAGTTTTGTTTTCGAAATAAATATTCATACCTCTGTTTTCATTTTTTGAGATATTTTTTACACTATAATTAATTTTCCCATTAGACACATCGATAAGTGTCTCAGTCTTTCTAAGGAAATTGTATCCCAAAAGGAGATCCGATTCTAATCCTTCTATTTCATAGAAGATTTCTTCGACTCCAAATAAGGTAGTCCAATGTGGTAAAATTTGATTATGGAATAGCCATTCACGGTTTTTATGCGCTTATAAATGGCTAATTCGTTTTTATTATTATAAACTCCAGGCTTAATGTAGCATGAGGTTGCTCCCGTATTAACTAGAGCTTTTAAGTTTTTATTTAATTTTGAGTCGTGTAATTTGAAATAGGGAAATTCGTCCCCTCTTCGCCTAAAAAATGGCTCTCGTTTATATTGTTAATTCGCTGACTATTTTCTTGCGGGCGAAAGCTAATATTACTTCCTCTATGTCGCCTTACCCCATGGGCTTCCTGATTTTTGCCCCCTATTGGCCTGCAAGTTTGGATTCATTTGCATAGGTTTTAAATTTTGATTATTATTGCTATTTCTTTGTTGTTGATAAAAATTGTTAGTGCTTTGATGTCCCCTCATATTAAAGTCTCTATTATAAAGTCTGGATACAGATGGATCTATATCCATTGGAGTTGGTTTCGGAAAATTATAATGTGTATTATTATTGGGAGGGTTGTTCCTTTGAGGAAATCTTAGGTTATTGATCGTGTACGTTGGCTTCATTCTGTTTCTGTCATACATAAGGTTTTGAACAAATCGGGCTCTTTGATTATTCGATTCACGTTCCTGAGCTTTTGTAAAGCGTCAGGTAAATCTTGTGGGCTTAAAGAGAATATTATGTCTCGTAATGGGGTGTTTAGTCCTGTTATAAAGATCCTTAAGCCATGTTCTCTGTTGTTTCGTTTTTTTTTTGTTTAAGTCTTTGGTCAAGTCTGCGTTGTTTCCGTCTGTCATAATTGTTTTGTTAATTAAGAGCGTTTTTGTTGACGAGATTGTAGTATTCTACAACCGACATTTCACCTTGCCTTAAGATGCTTAATTCTTGTTCAATTATGTGTATTGTACGTTTGCCCGCATATGAAAAGTCAAGACGAGATAAAATTGTATCGAGATTTAGTACTGTTCCGTGATTTGTTAATGCATCATTTGCATCTTGCGTTATTTTATTTCTAAGTATTGTGAGAGTGGAGGATGGGGTCATGTGTAGAAGTTCACGCAAGTGAGGAAAGTTCTCTGATCGCCATTCACTTGGGAGTGGCCAGAAACGATTCTTTTACATATGACTCAAGCAGCTCACGACTTCCGGTCTTTGACCAAGTATCCTCTGGGTAGCCTAAGAACATCCGTTTGAAGGCGAGCTAAAGTGAGAAGGCGAAACACCCCTGCATAGGGTTGTGCGCTGGGTTTGGGACCCGCCACGTAAAAAAACACCCCCAATGAAAGACAACAACAAGCCTCGGATGAGTGACCCCCCTTTTGATGACGACCATGGCAAACGAAATAAGGACTATGATTTGAGGGCATGCACCTGGAATGTCCGGTCCCTTAATTGGGAAGGTGCCGCTGCCCAGCTGGTAGATGTCCTCGTAAAGGTAAAGGCTGACATCACCGCCGTCCAAGAAATGCGATGGACGGGACAAGGACAGAGACGAGTAGGTCCTTGTGACATTTACTACAGTGGCCATATAAAGGAGCGCAAGTTTGGTGTTGGATTCGTGGTGGGAGAGAGACTCCGTCGCCGAGTACTATCATTCACTCCGGAGAATGAACGTCTAGCCACAATCCGCATCAAAGCGAGGTTCTTCAACATATCGCTGATTTGCGCCCACGCCCCGACGGAAGAGAAGGACGATGTGACCAAAGATGCCTTTTATGAGTGCTTGGAGCGCACTTATGAGAGATGCCCCCGCCACGATGTCAAAATCGTGCTTGGCGACTTCAATGCCAGGGTGGGCAAAGAAGGTATCTTTGGCACTACGGTCGGTAAATTCAGCCTCCACGCGGAAACATCCCCAAATGGGCTGAGGCTGATCGACTTCGCCGGGGCCCGAAATATGGTTATCTGTAGCACTAGATTCCAGCATAAGAAGATACATCAAGCTACCTGGCTGTCTCCAGATCGAAAAACCACCAACCAGATCGATCATGTTGTGATAGACGGAAGACACGTCTCCAGTGTTTTAGATGTGCGTGCGCTCCGAGGTCCTAACATCGACTCGGACCACTATATTGTTGCAGCAAAAATACGCACCCGCCTCTGTGCAGCAAAAAACGCACGCCAACAAACACAAGGATGGTTCGACGTCGAGAAGCTGCAATCACAACAGACAGCCGAACGTTTTTCTACTCGGCTTGCACTCCTGCTCTCTGAGAGCACTCGTCAACAACTCGGTATAAGGGAACTGTGGGACGGCATTTCAAACTCCTTACGTACAGCTGCAACCGAAACCATTGGTTTTCGGAAAGTGCAGAAGAACAGCTGGTACGACGAGGAGTGCCGTGTCGCAGCGGAGAGAAAACAGGCTGCCTACCTCGCAACGTTACGATCGACCACAACACGTGCGGGATGGGATAGATACCGAGAGTTGAAGAGGGAAGCGAGACGCATTTGTAGACAGAAAAAGAAAGAGGCCGAAATGCGTGAGTACGAAGAGCTTGATAAGCTGGCCGACAGGGGTAATGCTCGAAAATTCTACGAAAAGATGCGGCGGCTTACAGAAGGTTTCAAGACCGGAGCATACTCTTGTAGAACCCCCAAAGGTGATCTAGTTACCGATGCCCAGAGCATACTTAAATTATGGAGGGAACACTTCTCCAGCCTGCTGAATGGCAGTGAACGCACAACACCAGGAGAAAGCGAACCCGATACCCCAATCGATGACGATGGAGCAGACGTTCCATTGCCCGACCATGAAGAAGTTCGAATAGCAATTGCCCGCCTGAAAAACAACAAAGCGGCAGGGGCTGATGGATTGCCGGCCGAGCTATTCAAACACGGCGGCGAAGAGCTGATAAGGTGCATGCATCAGCTTCTTTGCAAAATATGGTCGGACGAAAGTATGCCCAACGATTGGAATTTAAGTGTGCTATGCCCAATCCACAAAAAAGGAGACCCCACAATCTGCGCCAACTACCGTGGGATTAGCCTCCTCAATATCGCATATAAGGTTCTGTCGAGCGTACTGTGTGAAAGATTAAAGCCCACCGTCAACAAACTGATTGGACCTTATCAGTGTGGCTTTAGACCTGGTAAATCAACAACCGACCAGATATTCACGATGCGCCAAATCTTGGAAAAGACCCGTGAAAGGAGAATCGACACACACCACCTCTTCGTCGATTTCAAAGCTGCTTTCGACAGCACGAAAAGGAGCTGCCTTTATGCCGCGATGTCTGAATTTGGTATCCCCGCAAAACTAATACGGCTATGTAAACTGACGTTGAGCAACACAAAAAGCTCCGTCAGAATCGGGAAGGACCTCTCCGAGCCGTTCGATACCAAACGAGGTTTCAGACAAGGCGATTCCCTATCGTGCGACTTTTTCAACCTGCTTCTGGAGAAAATAGTTCGAGCTGCAGAACTTAACAGAGAGGGTACTATCTTTTATAAGAGTGTACAGCTGCTGGCGTATGCCGATGATATTGATATCATCGGCCTCAACACCCGCGCCGTTAGTTCTGCTTTCTCCAGACTGCACAAGGAAGCAAAAGAAATGGGTCTGGCAGTGAACGAGGGCAAGACGAAATATCTCCTGTCATCAAACAAACAGTCGTCGCACTCGCGACTTGGCACTCACGTCACTGTTGACAGTCATAACTTTGAAGTTGTAGATAATTTCGTCTATCTTGGAACCAGCGTAAACACCACCAACAATGTCAGCCTAGAAATCCAACGCAGGATAACTCTTGCCAACAGGTGCTACTTCGGACTAAGTAGGCAATTGAGAAGCAAAGTCCTCTCTCGACAAACAAAAACCAAACTCTATAAGTCTCTCATAATTCCCGTCCTCCTATATGGTGCAGAGGCTTGGACGATGACAACAACCGATGAGTTGACGTTGCGAGTTTTCGAGAGAAAGGTTCTGCGAAAGATTTATGGTCCTTTGCGCGTTAGCCACGGCGAATATCGCATTCGATGGAACGATGAGCTGTACGAGATATACGACGACATTGACATAGTTCAGCGAATTAAAAGACAGCGGCTACGCTGGCTAGGTCATGTTGTCCGGATGGATGAAAACACTCCAGCTCTGAAAGTATTCGACGCAGTACCCGCCGCGGGAAGCAGAGGAAGAGGAAGACCTCCACTCCGTTGGAAGGACCAAGTAGAGAAGGACCTGGCCTCGCTTGGAATATCCAATTGGCGCCACGTAGCGAAGAGAAGAAACGACTGGCGCGCTGTTGTTGACTCGGCTATAATCGCGTAAGCGGTGTCTACGCCAGTAAAGAAGAAGATTGTGAGTGCGGCAAAGTACTTTCTACTGCCCCTCACTTATAGGCTCATAGCGTTAAGCGCTGTCTCTCCCCAACTAACATATGAATTGATCTTACCAGTAAATTCAGGTATGGATTTAACTACATCTAATGATTCTTGACAGGCTATATTATCGTCAATCGTCTGTGTTATAAACTCAGTTGCACTAGTGGTATTGACTGTTATTTGTGAGCGTAATTGCTCTACTTCCTCACGTAATGCTATATTGCTGTCAGCAATAAGGCGAGTTATTAGGTCTACGGTCAAAGCGTCACCGTTAGCCATTTTGTTTAATTTTTATTTTCTGTTTTTTTTTTGTTAAAATTTTTTATTTTATCTCTTCTAGGAAGAGGTGCTTTTTTAAACCGGAGGGTCCCCCTTGCGCTGGTGAATCGCGGTTTCAATATATTTTTATTATTTGGCTGATTGAGCCTTTAATTATTGTTTTATTGAAAAAATTTATTGGTTGGATTAATTTTTTATAATTCTCTGGAAGGTCCCTTGGGTGGTGAATCGCAGAAAATTTTAAATTTTATAAGCTGGAGGTTCCCCCCGAGCGTGGTGAAGCGCAGCTTTTAATTATGTAATTTATTGGTTGTACAAACCATTAGTTATAGTCTTTATTTCTTTCTTTTCAGTTTAGGACATTTCTTAATATCATGATCGCCCTTACAAAAGTCGCAATATGATAGTTTTTCATATTTAATACTTGGGCTGTTTACCATTTCTATATACATTTTAAATGTAGTTAATTTTAATTGAAACTTACAAATGTATTCTCTCGCTGTCTCTGCTTTAATTTCTGCCAATGATGCTGTTGTTGTTGCTACTGTTGTTGTTACGTCCGCTGATGTTGTTACCACTGCTGCTTGGCTATTTTTGCAGCTATTGTTGCCTTTGCTGCTGCTGTTGCTTTTTGAGTAGAATTTTGGCTCTTGGTTATGCGATGGTCGTCGTTGGCGGCTCATACACGGCTTAGATGAAATAAGATGTTTTTGGCGAAATTTCTGATTTACAAAAATGTTTTGATTCTTTTGTTTTTATGATGGGCTTTCAGCGTTTTTTATGTGGATGTCTTATGGATCCACACACTCCATTTTATTTCTTTGAAATTTTCACAAGTGTTCATAAATGTTCACTTTCAATTTCTTTCTTCCACTCAAATTTTGAAATCACTTTATATTTGCTGTTGTAGTTTTTTGTTTTGTTGTTGTTTTTTTTTTTTTTTCTCCCTACTTTTGGGATACTTGTTTGGTTAAAAAAAAAAATTTAAAGCGCCCTACCTCTCGCACGAGGTTTATATACGTTTAATGGTTCCGGCACCGGTGTTCATCTTTACGATTATTATTGTTATGCCTTCTTGTGAGGGCGAGCGATATTGTAATAATGGATTATTGTATTCAGAACGGAAAAAGCATATCGAATTCTTAAATAATCAAAAACGTTAATTATAATTCTAATTTATGAGACAGTGTAGTTGCAAAGAGCAAAGATTCAATTTTATTTACAGTTATGGTAAGGTTTCTATGCGGAGGCTATCGTTAGCTTGCGTGCAAATTAATTCGCGAATTTGTAAAAAAAAATATATTTTTTCTTTCTGCCAACGCGCAGAGAAAACAAAACTTGTGGTATCGACTGGATTGCCGGAGACAAAATCTAACATTTATATACCAGTTACTCTTATTTATACATTTGCTTATTATTTACTTAAAGTTATCGAAAGAGTCAAATTACAATAATTTCATATTCAGCAGTTATTCTAATGAGAACGGAAAAAGTATATCAAATTCTATTTATGTTTATGAGGCCACCCAACTACAAAGTGTAAAGATTTAATATTGTTTACAGTTATAGTTAAGTGGCTGTGTAGAGGCTGTCATTAACTCCCACCTTCCTAAGATGAATCGTCCCCGATTCACTATTATTTTGAGTTAATTTATATATTTGATCTAAAAGAGCATTATAAGTGATTTCTTGAAATTGCGCATTTTCGATTGGTTTGGAAATTGCGCGAGATTTTTTAAATTTTGATATTAAGTAAGATATGAAAATTATTCCCAAGATTAAAATTATATACCAAAAATATGAATGTACTGTTATGTTCTTGTTCCGTTCTGCTAAAATATTTATATTGTCTAATTTTAACAGTTTATTGGCTGTTTCAAAATAATCTAATATTTCAAAATTATTAATGTGGTTATTTTTATAATAATTCCAAATTTTTACTTCAATGTTTTCATAAGATTGATTATTTATTACAGTATAATTTACAAATGTTATTAAATATGTTCCATTTAATGTTTGATTATCTACAATATTTTTTTCGTGAAACTAATATCGCTCCTGGTTTTATTTCTTCTATTTTCAAATTTTTCTCTTTTAGTGTTTTACATTTTCCTTGTTTTTTATTTAATATTTCTGACAAACATGTGATTTTCTTATTGTTTAAATGAGTTAAGCATCGACCCCTCTACCCGGGAAAACTGGCGCACCCTAACAAGACAGCTTAATTCACCACAGCTGATGATATCAAAGCAACTCACCATACCTATACACTCCCTCAACAAAAATGATGGACAAGGGGAAAGCAGACTCAATTCGTTCTAGACAAGCCGTCCAGCCACAACTTTCATCCATTCGTTTCCACACTGCGCCGCGTCGACACCTTTCGCCAGCACCTACATTCAACAAGACACTCTATCTACACGAACCACACATGGACACTACGCAACATTCGTCGACAAGATATTCGATTCTACGCGCCACTTCAACATTTTATACATATAATCGCTCAGCGGTCCGGTCATATCCACACACTTTAATACATACTAATATTTCGAACAAAACTTTATATTTTTTATTCGTATTAAATAATCAATAAATTAAAAATGAGTGTACATTTAAAATGTGTGAACATCTTTATTTAATGGTCGAAAGTGGTTAGGATTCTTATCGAATTATTCACTTATTTAATTTACAATAGGTTTTTGAAATTTCTGTGATTCTGAATATTAAAAAATTTATTATCACAGTATATTATGTTCTGGTCAATAATAAGCTTACCATCTAATTGAGCTATGGCTCTTACATCGTAGTACTTACATGTTAGTTCTATTTTAGGATATTTGATATAAAGTATAATTATATCTCTTTTTTGTGCTATTTTAAATTTTGAAATGTCCATTAAGTCTGTAATGGTCATTGTACCATGTTGGTAATAGGTTATATTTTTGAATTCATCAAAATGTAAAATTGTTGGATTTAAAATTCCTATTTTCCCAAGTTCATGTATAATGTATTGATTTCTTCTTCTTTTGATTTTTCTGGCTGTGTTATCATTTTTTATATTACATATTTATTGTATCAGTTAATTCTGTTATTACTTTAAAAATTTCTGATTTTGTAGTAAATTGTTTGTTGTTATTTATAGTTAGATCATTTAATCTATCATTTATCTTTATGAAATCGTCATGATCTGGAGTTCCTGCTATACATTTCCAAAGTGTACCTAATTCATTTATTCCTCTTTTTTGTTTAACATGGTTTTGTTTTAACTGTCCTAATAAAGTTTCAATTAATAATATTTCTGATTCTGTTTCTTGAGTAATAATTTCTAAATTATCATTATTATCAATTCCAAGTTCATATTGTTATAAAAACTTCTTTTTTCTTCGGTTATTATTTTTTCAAAGATTGTTAAATTAGTGATGTGAAATATATCTCCTGTCGGGTATAATCTATGATATCAGCTATTGTCAAGCCAATTAGTAATGCGAAAATTGAAAGGATCATTTTGAAAACCTATAATTAATTATGATTTTATGTTATCTTTATGTATAATTCTATTTCTATTGTTTATTATTATGTTATTCCCCAAGTTTTCTTTAACTTGTTGTTTCTTATACCTAGGTTGTAATTTATTTCTCTCTCCTATTATTTTTTCATAAATTATTTCTCCAGGGTTAAATGGGAAGCTTGTATTATTGCCTGAATACATTTGAGCAATTTTTTCTTTTACATGTCGCTCATTTAATTCTTCGAAACTATTCTCATCGGTAATATTGAGATTATTTATTTTTAAGATATTAATACCTCCTTTTTTTGGAGTATATTTTTTTATTTTATTGTCGGCATTATCTTCGACTGGCGTCCTAGGATTTTCTTTTCCCAAGTAGTTTAAATTTCGTATTTTCATATTTTTATTTGGTTTTTCACGATTCTTTTTTGATTTATTTTGCCGGTAAAATCTTCGACTGGCGGTGTAGAACTTCTTCGTTCCACAATAAATTTTTTATTTATTTTGCCGGTATTATCATTGGCTGGCGTTGTAGAACTTTTTCGTTCCACAATAAATTTTTTATTTATTTTGCCGGTATTATCATCGGCTGGCGTTGTAGAACTTTTTCGTTCCACAATAAATTTTTTATTTAATATGCCGGTATTATCATCGACTGGTTTTACGGAATCTTTATGTTCCTTAATTTTTTTATTTATACCGATATTTACCTCGGTTAAATGTGCAGAATCTTTTTGTTCCTCGATTTCTAAGTTTTCTCCTTTTTTATTTTCAAAATAAATGTTCATACTGTTTGCTTCATTTTTGTTATTATAAACCTCAGACTTAATGTAGCAAGAGGTTGCTCCTGTATCGACTAGAGCTTTTAAACTTTTTATTTTTTGAGTCGTAGAGCTTTAGATAGGGGAGTTCTTCTTTGCCTAAAAAATGACTTTCATTCATGTTGTTTATCCTCTGGGTTTTCTCCTGTGGGCGAAAGCTATAATTGCTTTCCCTTGGTCGTTTTATTCCTTGGATGTTTTTATTTGGAATATACCTATTTGGTTGGTCCATATTGGCTTGATGGCTTGTACTGGCCAATGGTTTTCCAAAATTTTGGTATTTATGGCTATTGTTTAGTTGGGGCTTTGGGTAATTTTCTCTTCGGTATGATCTAGACATAGATGGATCTATATCCATTGGTTCTGGTTTTGGCATGTTGCTCCTCTGATGAAATCGTAAATTATTACTTGGATAAAACTGTTTAACTCTTGTCCTTTCATTTGCAAAATTTTGTGCAAATCGAGCTCTCTGATTATTGGACTCTAATTCCTGAGCTTTGGCCAATGCGTCGGGCAAATCTTCCGGACAGAGGGAAAATATAATATCTCTTAATGGAGCGTTAAGCCCAGTTATGAATATTCTAAGAGCCTGGTCTCTATTCTTTTTATTCAATTCTTTTGTTATTGGTGCGGCCCCTCCATAAGTCATAATGGTTTTATTAATCATCAACGTTAGTTTTTTGTTAACTAAATTATAATATTCAATGACCGTCATTGAGCCTTGTCGTAGAACACTCATTTCTTGTTCTATGATATGTATTGGACGTTTGTCCGAATACGCAAAATCGAGACGCGCAATTATCGCGTCAAAATTTAACACAGTACCATGGTTGGTTAATGTGTCATTTGCTTCTAGTGTAATTTTGTTACGTAAAATCGTAAGGGCTGCTAAGTACTTTCGGCTTCCTCTTACATATAGGCTCATAATGTTATGTGCGGCTTCGCGCCAGCTAACATAAGCGTTTATCCTTCCTGAAAATTCTGGTAAGGATTTTATAACATCTAGTGACTCATGACACTAAATGTTGTCATTTATTATTTCCGTCTGAAAATCTGTTACTCTGTGTGTTTCAATTTCAACTTGATTTTTTAATCTGTCAATTTCTTGCCTTATTGTAATATTGCTTTCCGCAATTAGGCGCGTAATTAAATCTACCGTTAATCCTGCCTCATTAATCATGATTAATTATTATTATTTTTTTAGTTTAGAGAAAGAACTTTCTTATTATTTTATATCTGTATAATCTCTTCTAGGAAGAGATGCTCTTCTATTCTGGAGGGTCCTTTTATGTAGGATTAGCAGAATTGAGCTAAGTTATGGGGGTCTTTTTATTTTGTTATGCGGCTGGTCGAGCCCTAATTTATATTTGTATTTTATCGCAGTTAACCGCAGAGTTTTTTTTATTTATTTTAAGCTGGAGGGTCCCCCCGAAGGTGGTGAATCGCAGCTTTAATTTATTTTATTATTGGTTGCACAAACTAGAAATTATGTTTTATTTTTTTCTGGGGCACTTTTTCTCTTCGTGATCCTCACCGCAATTTTTACAATAGTATAATCTAATATACTTAGGTTTAATTTGGGTGTTCCCCATAAATATATATATATATATATATATATATAATTTTAACATATTAATTTTAATTTCAACTTACAAATATGTATATTCCGTCGCTGTCTCGTTCGAAATTTCCGCTGATGATGCTGATAATAGTTGCTTTAGATACAGTAGGCTGGTCAATTCCATGAAAAATCGCACTAGGCTCGTTGTTGAAGCTAAGGGGTCATATGTATATTTGACGATGAGTGGTCTCCCTCCAAAATCCCTTTATTTTCTTGCTGTTCTCTACTTCTGTTGCTTTTGTTGCCGCTATTTATTGTTCTTGTTGTTTGATAATTATTTCTGCTACTGTTGTTGCCTCCGTTACTTAGGTTTTTTTGCACTTTAAAGTCACTTCTGTCATGTACGATATTCCTGCTGCGTCTTCGATAAAGTCGTATTTTTCTAATACAACTTTATCTTTATACTTCTTCGTAATGTTCAGTTCTTTGATTTTTTCAAAAATATTTACTTTTCTGAAAAAGTTCTTTTAAGCTTTAACTTCTACCTTGCGCCTTCGCTATATCACAATTCGCTGAATTTCCGTTAGTTGTATTTGTGTTTGGCTTCCAATGCCGATATTTTAAAAAATTATTAAATTAACTTTTGTAGTTTGAAATCACAGCACTTGATTCTGCTTTTACTTTAACTCTATTTACCTTTTTCTTTTACTTTTTTATTTGTTAAGTTATCACTTTAATGGCGTTGGTCCGTTTCAGCTTGTTTTAAACACCGTTTTTTTAAGATGGCAATTCTTTGTTTGTTTTAAAATTTAGTTTAAAATTACAGAGTTCCTTCTTCTTAATTTTCTTCCTCTTCTTCTACAAATAGGTCGAGCCAAACTATTTTGCTATTTTTACTTTTTTTTAGGCACTTTTTGATTTCGTGCCCCACGTTGGGCGCCAATTAATTCCCGTATCGCTGGAATTTGTAAAAAAATATATATATTTTCTTTCTGCCAACGCTCAGAGAAAATAAAACTCGTAGTATCGACTGGATTGCCGGAGACAAAATCTAACATTTATTTACCAGTTACTCTTATTTATACATTTGCTTTTTATTTACGAAAAGTTATCGAAAGAGTCAAATTACAATAATTTCATATTCAGCAGTTATTCTAATGAGAACGGAAAAAGTATATCAAATTCTATTTATGTTTATGAGGCCACCCAACTACAAAGTGTAAAGATTCAATATTGTTTACGGTTATAGTTAGTGTGGAGGCTGTCATTAACTTGCATATCTACATAGTATATGGGTTATACTGATTGTTGCTCCTGAAAAAGACAGTTATTTAGGACAAACCGGTCAGATATTTCTAATATCATGTTACTAGATTATGGGCGAAAGACGCGAATGCATTCATAACCAACCAAACGCGACATCTAAGTTAAAACAAAAGCGGAATAACTACTTGATAAAAAGGTCTATTATAATTAGAGAATACAGAAATATTTTCGAAGCATTTAACAGTATATACGCACCATATCATAGTGACCCTATCTCAAAAATAATACACTTGTAAAACATTGAGAATGGTGGAATAAAACTGCAACCAAATCTCTTTACAAAGGTTGATTTTCCTTGTACAGAGCCCAAATTCAACAGTATTTTTCCCTCAAAATACAATTTTTAATTAACACACGCTATTCTTTTTGATCCATTTTTTGAAAACTAACCCAAATTGATTCACCCAAAATGCTATATATCATTAACTAATAGTTCCTCAGTTGCCAAATTTGCATACGTATAATTGCATAGTACCATATACATACTTATGTATCAGCCAGAGTGTAGCGTGAAAGGGTCTCTAGTTTAATTATATTTTTTTCAATTTTTATTATTTTTTTGTTTTTTGGGGACACTGTGCAATACTGCGATTTTACACTTTTCACAGTAATACATAAGCTCGCCTCCTAAATTGCTGGGTTTATTTTCCATTGAATATTCATAAAATTGTTCTATATCTATTAATATATAATATACATGTTTCTAATTCATATATAACTTAACTTACAACTGGTCTTCTTTATATCTTTTGGTTCGGCTTTCCGTGCTGGTTCCTGCTTTCTCCGTACGTTGTTCGGTTGTCTTAGTTTCTGTTGATTCTCTTGTTTATTTCGAGTTTACTTTTATGAACAGAGCTACTTTTCTTGGTCCTTTTTTTGACACTTTTCTTAAAACTTTTATAGACACAGCTACTTTTCTTAGCACTTTATTTTGACACAGTTACTTTTCTTAAATTTTTTCTTCTCCTAATTTTTTTTTTACACAATAAGTTTTCCAAGCACTTTTTACATCGTGCTCCATGTTCAGCGCCAATTAATTCCCACGACGAGGAGGGGACGCGCGGATAAAATAGGAACACGTGTGGTTCTGTTGGACTGTAAGATACATATCAAATATTTATTTTCAACGTACTGGTTACTACATTGAATCCTTAGTAACTTGAAGTTAAAGCTGAAGTCTAAACATTAGCTGACTGAATCCAGAACAAAGAAAGTGTCAATAACAATATTAGCTGTTTCAGCACATTTTGGCAGAACGTTAAGAGGGAACCCGCCTTGGAAGTTTAAAAATATCGATTTTTTGGATGATTTTTTTGCGAGAGAAAGAAATAAAAAATTAAAGCGGAATTTCTAAGGTTTATAGTGATATATTTAAATATCCTCCGAAAATTTTTTGGATACGAAATCTTTGATATTCTGCCTTTGGGAAGCAATGACCCGATGCATCTCGCATGTGCATTTGTCGGACGGCGGGCAGGATACAAGTGGTAACTTCTATCGGAAACAAACAATTCAAAGGGATTCATATTATTTTTTAATAACTTATCTTCTAGTTAAGCTAAAAAAAAATTTAAATTGAAAAAACTTATTTTTGACCAAAAAATTTTACCTTATGTTGTTTAAAAATGTGTTCAAACTTGACCTTTCTTAGTGTTTTCTTTTAGTTTAAATCGGCGATAATTTAATGATACCTTGCCCTAATTCCATACGACTTTTAGTTTTTTTCTATCCTGCCCGCTAACTAAGAAAAATCCTAAAAATGAAAAACCGAGAAATCGCGCGTTAAAGTTTTCGCTTTCTGCCCAATCATTTATATATCTGCTAGACGCTCGGTCACTATTTCCCTTCTCAGAGCCAGATTTAAATTTTTGCCGCCCTTGGGCACTGGAAAAAATGCCACCCCGTCACTGAAATTTCACTCAAAATTATTTAGACTTGATATTATGTTTTTAAAAAATTTAAATATTTAACGTATTGGAAATAATTTATTATATAGTATATATAATACTTCAGTATAATATAAAAAATATAGGTTCTTGTTCTTGAAACTACAAATTTTGCACTGAGCTTAACTAATAATTGTATTACAATAATTTTTTTCACAGGCAAACATGCCTGTCTTTTTGAATTGCAAATTGGTCGATTAAATCTTCGCAATCTAAACGTTAAAGTACATCTGATTCGATGCATAGAATAGCTAAGCTTTTGAGTCTATTTGCACTCATTGTAGAAGGTAAGCAGTTTTTAAGTGAATTTTGTGTCATTTTTTTTTCAGTGCAATTAGCATGGATGTGCACAAATTCGCCCTCCACTAAAGACTCAAGCTCTGAAGAATAAACATTTTGTAAACATTTTGTTCGGTTACGAATATCTCTATTATCTAACTTGCCAAATTCAATTCAAACTGTGAACTTTTCATGAATATTTTTATATGCAACACATATTTTTCGCAATTCAGAATCTAGATTGTCAAGAATGACATTAAAAGTGTTGACTCTAAAGTGGTTTCGACCTGACAGTTGTACACCTCCATCCCGTTATTCATCAGCATGTAATTTTCTCTTTCTTTTTTTAGAAACTGTCGTTTTATATTTTTTTATCTCTAAAATATTTAAAGCAGCTTTTTTTATAGATTTCGAATTCATTTCTCGTATCAGCCACAACTTTGATCAAACCACGATAATCGTCGATAACGTCAGCAATGCTACAATCAACTTTCAGCATTCTTTGACTAACAGTATCGAATTGTGAGAGTAAAAAATGCCAAAGTATCTGCATAAATACTGTTTCAAGTCGCTCCAATTGAATTCGTAAACCTCTAGCTTCTTGTCTTGTTATTGCATTTTCTTCCATTCTTTTTCCAGTATGAAATTGTAAAACTTCCCAGCGGTGTGTTGATGCAGTAAAGAAGTATTCATACATATGTATGTACAAGTATAAATTATATGCAGAGTCTTTGGCGCATTGTAGATATGCGAATCTGTAAGCGTACATTCCTTAACATCGGAAATAGCATAATTTTTCTCATTTACTCAGAAAATGCTCAGTTCTGTTATTTTCCTGTCCCTGATGTTAAGTGGTGAAACACGCTCGTCCAAAACAGTTAATATCCCAAAAATTGAAATATCCCTAAATTTTCGACATCGTGAACCAACTCTATGAATATACGTTCTCTGCTATTCTTCTTCTTCTTAATTGGCGTTGGCACCGCTTCCGCTATTATAGCCGAGTTAACAACAGCGCGCCAGTCGTTTCTTCTTTTCGCTACGTGGCGCCAGTTGAATATCCCAAGCGAAGCCAGGTGCTTCTCTACTTGGTCCTTCCAACGGAGTGGAGGTCTTCCTCTTCCTTTGCTTCCCCCGGCGGGTACAGCGTCGAATACTTTCTGAGCTGGAGGGTTTTCGTCCATCCGGGCAACATGACTAGCCAGCGTAGCCGCTGTCTTTTAATTCGCTGAACTATGTCAATGTCACTCATCGTTCCATCGAATGCGATATTTGCCGTGGCCAACGCGCAAAGGACCATAAATCCTTCGCAGAATTTTTCTCTCGAAAACTCGCAACGTCGACTCATCCGTTGTTGACATCGTCCAAGCCTCTGCACCATATAGTAGGACGGGAATTATGAGTGACTTATAGAGTTTGGTTTTTGCTCGTCAAAGAGGACTTTACTTTTCAACTGCCCACTCAGTCCAAAGTAGCACCTGTTGGCAAGAGTAACCCTGCGTTGGATTTCCAGGCTGACATTGTTGGTGGTGTTAATACCGGTTCCAAGATAGACAAATTAACTACGACTTCAAAGTTATGACTGTCAACAGTGACGTGAGAGCCAAGTTGCGAGTGCAACGACTGTTTTTCTGATGACAGGAGATATTTCGTCTTGCCCTCGTTCACTGCCACACCCATTTGTTTTGCTTCCATGTCCAGTCTGGAGAAAGCAGAACTAAGGGCGCGGGTGTTGAGACCGATGATATCAATATCATCGGCATACGCCAGCAGTTGTACACTCTTATAGAAGATGGTACCTTCTCTATTTAGTTCTGCAGCTCGAACTATTTTCGCCAGAAGCAGGGTGAAAAAGTCGCATGATAAGGAATCGCTTTGTCTGAAACCTCGTTTGGTATCGAACGGCTCGGAGAGGTCCTTCCCGATTCTGACGGAGCTTTGGGTGTTGCTCAACGTCAGTTTACACAGCCGTATTAGTTTTGCGGGGATACCAAATTCAGACATCGCGGCATAGAGGTAGCTCCTTTTGGTGCTGTCAAAAGAAGCTTTGAAATCGACGAAGAAGTGGAGTGTGTCGATTCTCTTTTCACGGATCTTTTCCACGATTTGGCGGATGGTGAATATCTGATCGGTTGTTGATTTGCCAGGTCTAAAGCTACACTGATAAGGTCCAATCAGTTTGTTGACGGTGGGCTTTAATCGTTCACACAATACGCTCGGTAGAACCTTATATGCGATGTTGAGGAGGCTAATCCCACGGTATTGTGGGGTCTCCTTTTTTATGGATTGGGCATAGCACACTTAAATTAAAATCGTAGGGCATGCTTTCGTCCGACCATATTTTACAAAGAAGCGGATGCATGCTCCTTATCAGTTCTTCGCCGCCGTGTTTGAATAGCTCGGCTGGCAATCCGTCGGCCCCTGCCGCTTTGTTGTTCTTCAGGCGGGCAATTGCTATTCGAACCTCTTCATGGTCGGGCAATGGAACGTCTGCTCCATCGATTGGGGAATCGGGTTCGCCTTCTCCTGGCGTTGTGCGTTTACTGCCATTCAGCAGGCTGAAGAAGTGTTCCCTCCATAATTTAAGCATGTTCAGGGCATCGGTGACTAGATCACCTTTGGGGTTCAACAAGAGTACGCTCCGGTCTTGAAACCTTCTGTAAGCCGCCGAATTTTTTCGTTGAATTTTCGAGCATTACCCCTGTCGGCCAGCTTCTCAAGCTCTTCATACTCACGCATTTCGGCCTCTTTCTTTTTCTTTCTGCAAATGCGTCTCGCTTCCCTCTTCAACTTTCGGTATCTATAACATCCCGCACGTGTCGTGGTCGATCGCAACGTGTGCGAGGTAGGCAGCCTGTTTTCTCTCCGCTGCGACACGGCAATCCTCGTCGTACCAGCTGTTCTTTTGCATTTTCCGAAAACCAATGATTTTGGTTGCAGCTGTACGTAAGGAGTTTGAAATACCGTCCCACAGTTCCCTTATAACGAGTTGTTAACCAGGGCTTTCAGAGAGCAGGAGTGCAAGCCGAGTAGAAAATTGTTCGGCTGTCTGTTGTGATTGCAGCTTATCGACTTCGAACCTTCCTTGTGCCAGAGGCGGTCGCGAATATTAGCTGCAACAAGATAGTGGTCCGAGTCGATGTTAGGACCTCGGAGCGTACGCACGTCTAGAACACTGGAGACGTGTCTTCCATCTATCACAACATGATTGATCTGGTTGATGGCTTTTCTATTCGGAGACAGTCAGGTAGCTTGATGTATTTTCTTGTGCTGGAATCTAGTACCACAGATAACCATATTTCGGGCCCCGGCGAAGTCGATCAACCTCAACCCGTTTGGGAATGTTTCCTCGTGAAGGCTGAACTTACCGACCGTCGTACCAAAGATACCTTCTTTGCCCACCCTGGCGTTAAAGTCGCCAAGCACAATTTTGACATCGTGGCGGGGGCAGCGCTCATAGGTGTGCTCCAATCGCATCGTCCTTCTCTTCCGTCGGGGCGTGGGCGCAAATCAGCGATATGTTGAAGAACCTGGCTTTGATGCGGATTGTGGCTAGACGTTCATTCACAGGACTGAATGATAATACTCGGCGGTGGATTCTGTCTCCTGCCACGAATCCCACACCAAACTTGCGCTCCTTTATATGGCCACTGTAGTAAATGCCACTAGGACCTTCTTGTCTTTGTCCTTGTAACGTCCATCGCATTTCTTGGACGGCGGTGATGTCAGCCTTTATTTTCACGAGAACATCAACCAGCTGGGCAGCGGCACCTTCCCAATTAAGGGACCGGACATTCCAGGTGCATGCCCTCAATTCGTAGTCCTTATTTCGTTTGCCATGGTCGTCATCAAAAGGGGGTCTCTCATCTGAGGCTGTTGTTTATTTTTCATTGGGGGTGTTTTTTGCGTGGCGGGTCCCAAACCCAGTGCACAACCCTATGCAGGGGATGTTTCGCCTTCTCACTTTAGCTCGCCTTCAAAGGGTTGTTCTTAGGCTACTCGGAGGACACTTGGTCAAAGACCGGAAGTCGTGAGCTGCTTGAGTCATATGTAAAAGAATCGTTAAGAAATCGTTCTCTGCTATTACTTTTTTAAAATAATGTCGATGTTTCACATCTGCCAGCTGTCAACTGACAGCTCTCTTTTTTGTTTTTCCAATTTCCAAATTTTTCCGCCCTAGAAAATTTGCACTAGCCCCGACTGCCCCTAGTGTAAATCCACCACTGTCCCTTCTTTTGTTTTGCTAAGAAACACTGCATTCAGAACGAAAAAAGCATATCAAATTCTTAAAGAACTAAAAACAATTATTAAGATTTTTTTATTTGTGAGACTGTGTAATTGCAAAATGCAAAGATTAAATTTTGTAAAAGTTATGGTAAAGTTGCTGATTACTTTGCTGCCCAAATTTGCACACGATGGTGTTAATCACAATTATATAATTAAAATGCACATAGGTTAAAATTTACAATCATTTAATGTAATTTAATGTGTTCACAATCATTATTATTGCTATTAAATTCTTATAAAAAATTATAAATTATATGTATGTGGACGACGAATGTATGTAGGTGCCCGGGGCGGGGTGCATGTAAGTAGCACACCAGACCGATGAGGGATCGCAGAAGGGTTTTACGTAGCGCCGCGTATGATCAAAAAAAAACCTTTATAAAAGGAACGAGGGTAGCTGACGAATGTTGATAGCGAATATGTATACGAATTATGATGTGGGACTTGAGCTGTCGAATTGTTTAGGGCGAATGTGATGTATCTGCTCCGGGAACCCTCCTTTATGCTAAGTGGGTTGATGTAATGTGGTGAGTTGTGTTGGGTACGAGTATGGTGTCATCGACTGTGATAGTATTGAGCAGAGCTTTATTAGTGTATGCCAGTTTTTCTGGGTAGAGTGGGTGGATGCTTAACTCATTTAAACATCCTGGGCCCCCTAGGCGAATGTTTTGCCTAGTATTGCGTATGTACATACTTATATGCTGTTGCATGTACTTCGGCGTACTGCTGGTAGAGTTGCCGAAGGTGCAGAATACATGCTGTAAACCCTGAAAGTGTCTTTGGTTTTAAAGACTATATTTGATATTTGTTTACTTT